>JAPSGF010000007.1:21437756-21550383 GCA_035772895.1 Perdix hodgsoniae
CCTATCCTATCCTATCCTATCCTATCCTATCCTATCCTATCCTATCCCGTCCTGTCCCGTCCCGTCCTGTCCCGTTCTGTCCTGTCCCGTCCCGCCCCATCCCATCCTCTCCACAAACTTGCTGGGTGTGCCACTGCCACATGGTTCATGGTTATCCCATGGCTTCTACAGGTCTCTCAGCAAATCCCCTCATTTCAGGAGGAAGGTCTTTTCTAAGAGCTCTCCTTCATCAGGGCACAAGTCTGACCATGAAGGATTCCGGCGTCCCAAAGTGCTGCTTGTGGGGAAAGGCAGCGCATCTAGGCTGAAGGTGTCCGGTTTCCACCAGCCAGGGTCATTCAGTTTTCCTGATACCATCATCTGAGCATACTGGTTTGGCCAGATTTTCCACTTTCTTGTCCCTATTGCAGGTTCACCACACATCCAAGGGTTTCTGTTCCCTGTGAAGTGAGTGGGAGGCAATCTGGAACCCAGATGGCGGCACTCAGGGCTCAGTGGTCCCAAGGTGGTTAGAGGTGCATGATTTGGGGCACTGGCCAGGCTGAAAAACAACCTTGAACCCCGCTAAATCTTGCATGATTTTATCAACAGTGAAACTTAAACCCTTGGTAACACCTACTTGTGGACTCAAAGCCACGACAGATGATGCTGTCATCCAAATGTCATCGTGGCAGTAACCTTACACAGAGTAACCGAAGCAACAGGTCTCATGACTATTGTATTTTTGGACCTGTACTTCACCCAGAGATAAGGCTTCCCTTTGCAGCTCCCTTTCTTCACCAGGATTATTGCTGTGCACGCCTGCTCTCTGAGTCAGGACTCCCCAGACCACGGGGTGCAGCAGTTCTCATGCTGCTGGGCTCTTCTCCATTAGGGGAGGGCAGATCAGGGCATGCACTGATGGTCACCTCAGGCCATCACACCTCCCCGGCACTTTCACATCAGAAGCTGTTCTGTGGACAAGACAAAACAACTGCTTTGAGTTGTTTTAAACACACTTGGCAGATCCTTTCCTTTCTCTGTATTAATGATAGAAAGAAGCTGAGCTCTGCCAACTTCAGGTTTACATGTGTGTAAAATACACCTGAAGTTTAGGGAGATCCCAGCCATGGTATGCTGGCAGAAGTGACCTGATGGGGAATTTTTACTAGGTGAGGTCTTCTCTTGAGACATCCCCAGGAATGCACATATGGCCTCCACAAGGCTTTATTCTACTTTTATGGGATCGATAGCAGCCAGCCCTTCAGATGGCTGCCTAAATTGGCTACTTGTTTATTTTGGTGGAACACCGAGTGCTGCGAGGCCAGAATGATGTTTTCAGCTCACTGGAGGGCAGATGGGGCTCTTGATACACGTGCACGCTGCACCCACCAGCTGCAGGATCCATCCATCCCATTTGCTCCCAGAGCACTGTACATTATCCTGGGGTATTTTAAGTGCAGGTCAGCGTAAAGTGGCTTTTGTATTACTGAGCATCAGACCCAGCGATTTTGTAACTCCACTTATTGCAATCCTCATAATCAGCTTGAAGGCTCCAATTAGCTGCAGCAGTGACTCAGCCTTGTTGACAAACCTTGAAGCGAAGGGCGACATGCTAGAGCTGCTCCATTACAGGGGAGAGGCCAAGATATATTGCACCTTTCTTTTTAGGCAAGAGCCGATCGATGCAGAAATTCACTCTCTCCCCAGGTTCCACTGGGTGATGAGCTGACCATATCTCATCTATTTTTTAAACCATCCGATGTGTCCAAAAGCCATACTCAGCCAGACAGAAGTCTCCCTAAATCAGCTTTAAAAGATCCAATTGCCGAGTGGCACAGCTGACTGGGTGCCACCTGTTTGGCCTCAATAGAAGGCGAGCAGTGGAGAGGAGGAAGCTCTTGAAGAGGGTCATGAAGTTTGAAGGGAAGGCTGTCTTGCAGTCACTGGAGCTCCTTTAGTTCCCATCAATGGCTGTAATTTGCTTTTTGACTGCTTCTGCTGATGGTTTTGCAGAGGCTTCTCATAAAAGCTTAAGGGAGCTTCTAATCTAACTTTCTAGAAGGCCAACTTTATGTCCCAGCAAAATTGCAGCCTGCTTCTGCCTCCAGCAAAGAAGCCCCACGTTTATTTCCTAGCAAGCTCTCCTGTTCCTGTCCCCATGGTTTGTGTCCCTCCACAGCCACTGTGTCTCACAGAGTGGCAAACACAATGCAGGGAAGGGGATACTGGGAGATGCAATGCAAAGTCCTCAAGGTGTGGGATCTTTGCAGATCCATTGACAGAGCAGGTAACAGGGCAGGCTGTGCCCATGACATACACCTGCTGGAGCTGAGCCACCTTTGTACTGCCACCAGGTGGAAGATGAGGAGGACCAGCTGGCACCGGGCTGCAAGGAGGTGCCACCAGCAAGGACTTGGCGGTGGCACGTGAAGGCAAAGCAGCATGTGCCCTGGGGACTCAGCATATGCCAGCCTAACCTCTTGCATGGTCATACCAGCTTTATGGTCTTGATTTTTTCAGTCAGTCAAAGAGTAGAACAGCCCTCATGCCCAGCACAGCCTGACCGGCACCAGCTCGTGTCTGTGCTGTCCCCCTCACCAGCACCTTCCCCTCAGCAGCACATCAACTTGTTACTTCCCTTCCCAGAGGCTTCCAGCTGGCAAGCTCTGCCATTCGTCATTCCTAAGGAGTTGGTTTCCAAGGTTTTCACTGAAAACTGAAGGATTTGGCTCCTGCAAGCAGTCTGCATTCAGGGAAAGCTTTGAGCTCCTCCGCCAGTAAACTGTAACTTCAGCCAAAGCTTCTCTGCTGAAGCAGAGCACCTCACATTGCCCTTGGTAAGCCTGTAAAACATCCCTGGCTGCTTCTGCTTCTGGGTTTCTCCAGAAAAGTTATGTAGCAGTTACATTTCATGTCGTAACTTAAGGAAACAGCAGAAATAAAAAGAAAGTGCTTTCAGACAAGTGGGATGCATGGCAATGAAGGACCAGCTCCAACAACTGGGTCAGAACCCAGTTGCAGAGTAACAAATGCTGTTGATGTTGGTGGGACCTAGCACAGCAGAAGGCTGTATTACATATACCAGCTGCAAGCTCAGTGTGAGGAACCTGGCAGGAACCTGGCAGTGACCCCAGGTGTCCTTTCCTTCAGCAGCGTTAGCTGTCCCACTGCCAGCTGCTGAGGCTGTTCCTCAGGCAGCTGCTGGCCCTGTGCTGCCCAGAAGTCACACACACAGCCAGCTGGTTTCCAGGCCTGCCCTCTGTTTCTGAAGGCAACCACCCGCTGTGCTTACCTTGACGAGAGGCCTCTGGGAGCAAAGAAGACATCTCGTGGGCATGTGGTGTCCCTACCCCAGCCCCTGTAACAAGAATAACACACCAAGGATGGAATAATTCACCAAAGACTGAAAGGCCTTGATTTAGATTTGTGATTTTCCATTCCCAAATTTGGCCTGTGGATGTGGATGGCTTTGGCTGCCTGGGTTATGCAGCAGCAGAGGAGGCAGGGATGGACCTGCCTAGGAGAGGCTCCCCAGTGCTGAGGCCAATGAGTGGAACACAGACCTCATTTGTTCCTGGCTGGGTTTTAGCATCTCTTACTCACATGCTACTTTAGGCAGAAAATCACTTGGGACTGCTACAAAACACCAAAATGTGTGCACCAAGACCATCCACCCCTGCAGAAGAGTACATTACTGTGCGGGAAGATGTTGAGTAATGGGAAAAATATGCCATCACTCTCCTCCAAGCCTCCTCCCAGGATGTGATGCCACTCAGCCCTGTTGCATCCACTCCTCCCCTTATGCTGCATCCCATAGCCACCTCCGGCTCCAGACAAGGAACCGTCACAGCCCTCGGGAGCCTCCAGGACTGCACCAAAGCTATGGACTACACTTCAGCTAAGCCTCTCCTTGAGTAACAGCTAAAAGGCACTAAATGTGATTTACAATCCACAGACAGCTTTACAATCCAAGGAGCTGCTCTGAGACAATCCATGGAGTCGCCAGCAAAACCTGAGTAGTGGTGACATGTCCTTGAAAGGAATGCAAGGCTCCCCATTTGACACCAAAAGGAGATATAAGGGAATTTTCATGTGTTGCTATGTGTGGTTTGGGCAAGAGAAATAATTGTTTTCTGGCATTTAATTTAGTACTGCAAAGAAAACTAAAAGCAAAGGTTCCAGCTGAATTCTTTTGTTGCTCTGTAACTAAGGAAGGGAAGCCAATATGGCATTAATTAAGAGGATTTACTAAGTTCTCTTTCTAGTGAAACAAACTTGTTCCAGCTGAGATGGAGCAGGGAAGGCTGCTGTGGGACAGAGCTGGGTGAGGACATGGCACATGGCACATGGCACGCACCATGGGTCAGCAGGCACCATAACCTGCTCTAGTTCCCTACAGCCGCAAAAGACCCCCCAGCAACAGATTGAAGAAACAGATACAGAAGTGGTTCACCGAGGAGAACCCATGAGAAGTCATAACTGCTTCTATTTCATCTCACTCATGACCAGTCTGCATGCTTTTTCACTGCCAGGCTCACCATGCTCCGGTGCACACATGTACAACATTTAATTACCAATTACTTGCCAGTCAAATGCCTCCTTGTGCTACACTTGGCCAGGTGGAGAAAGAGAGGGCTGAGTAACACTCTCCTCCCCTGTCAGTCACCAAAGACCTTCTGACATCCTTCACCAAGCCCATGGGAGGGTGATCTGGGGTTAGAAGCCACCAAACAGACCGGTGGCTTGATCATGTCAGTGCAGGAATGTCTGCCATGAAGCAATGCCAAGGTATTCCCCCCACACATTTGTGCCTCTGTAGGAACAGTATAAGACCACCTTGTAGCAGGCTTCAGGACCCTTTGGGGCTCAGCCAGCCACAGAGTGCAGGTGTCTCACACCATCGAGCCTCTTTCTGCTTGCTGGCAAATCCATCAAGGAATGGGAGCTCCAACAAACTTGGGATTTTTGTTTTGCTTTACTTTACTGTGTATTTTCTCAGCTGCCTTTCAAAGCAGAACAAGCCCGTTTCCTGCCTCCCCCTAGAGCACTGCACTGCACTTACAGATGCAGATGTCTTCTCTGACGCTCAAACCGACTGCCAGCCATGGTGGTAGGGCCACAGTGTCCTGGGCAGCCATGTCAAAGCCTTAAGAAAATGGCGCCACGTGGCTCTTCACTGGCAGAGGCCATGATGTGTGGCTGACAAGACTGCGGTAATGGGACCAGACGCATTTTGGACACGATTGTATTGCCCCATGGGGGGCCATGCTCAGCTTTGCGGACACACTGATGTGTAGGTGGGCACGTAGAGGTGTAGGTGGGCACACAGATGCGTAGGTAGGCAATAAGTTGTATAGAAGGGCACATGGATGTAGGTGGGCACTGCAGTGCCCACATTCCAAGGTATGGGAGCAGCGGGGATGCGGGCTGGTTTAAGGAAATGGAGTTGGTTTCAAGGAAGCAGCAAAATGGAGAATGCTCTGACCCCATGACAAGCGGCTTTCTTCTTTTCCTCTTTTCCACCTCCTACAGCCTGGCTTCGAGCCCTGAAAGGAGAAGCTGTGCGCCGAGAACTTTTATGGCCATTCCAACAGAGCAAGCCAACACCAGATTTGCCCTTAATGACGGCGGTGGGAATGGGACTGAGGGGGGGGCAAACGGGAAAGAGCAAGGAGGGGGTGACAGTCAGGATGGGGCTCGTCTGTCATTCACTGTAGGTCACGGAGCCAAAAATAGGCACTGAGTGATGCCGGAGCTTTTGTTGAGCCCGTGAGTAAAGCTACCCCTGCATCCGCGTGACCCAGGAGCAGCACGGCGGGTTCCCAGCTCCTCGGAAAAACCACGAGGTGCTGCTAACGCTGGGCTGAGCAAGCAGACGTGGGGAGACACCGGGCTCTGCACGACATTGAGCAGCTGGTTGCAAATAGAGAGCAATAAAATACCGATATTCATGCACAGATCTACGTGGGGACAGATATACACAGGGAGCACAGTTCGCCGAATTTAAACGTTGCACGGCATTACGGCAGCCACAAAGCCGCAGGGAGCAGAAAGGAAAGCGGAAAGGACAGGAAGGCACCGAGTTCCCCGTAGTCCGCGGTGCACAGCGCACAGCCTAAGGCAGCCGCACCACGGCTCCACATCAGCAACCCGACCCCGGCCCCTCGCATAAGCCGCCCCCGATGAAGGTTTCCCGCCCCGAGGCGCCCCCCAGCGGCCACCCGACGCCGCGGCGCGCGCGCGTGCGGGCCGCGCGCGCCCCCTCGGCCGCTCGCGCACGCGCCCCCCTCAAGCCCCGCCCCCTTCCCCCGAAGCCCCGCCCCTCTCCGCGCCGGCACGCCGAGGTGGGTACGGCGGGGCCGCGGCCCGATCGCGCGGCACCAGGGAGGGGCGGGGCCGCCGCGGGGCCCGCGGGCCGCTCGCGTGACGGGAGGCGGCGGCGGGGGCATGGCGGGGCGGCGGGAGCGTCCCGGAGCGGGGAGGAGCCCGAGCGGGAGCCCCGCGGAGGCGGGAGGCCCGGCCCGGGGGAGGGTTAGGGGAAGGGGTGGCGAAAGCCGGCGATCTCCGGGCCCGCCTCTGCCCTCGATGAAATTTAAATTGCTCGGGGCTGCCGGCTCGCGGCGGGCTGCGCGGGGACGGGAGGCTGCCGCCGGAGGGGCCGGTGTCGGTGCCTCGCCCTTCGCAGCGGGCCGGGCGCGGCTCCCGCAGGTTTCAGCCGCGCGGTGCTCGCCCGCGAGCGATCATGTCGTCCTTCGCCAAAGGTAAGCGGGGTGCCCCGCGCCGTGCCCCGCTCCGCTCCCCGCGGCTCCTCCCGGCTCTGCCCCGCGGACGCGGCCGGAGTTTCGGCTTCCCGTATTGCGAAACGGAGGTCGTTTCAGGAAGAAAAATCACGCTGGCGCTCCGAAGGCTTCCCCCGCCCTCCTCTTTCCCCGTGCTCCTAACTGCGTTCTGCGCCTCCGGGCTCTCGGTGCGAACCCACGCCGGCCTACGGGATGCCGCGCTGCCTGTAGCGGGCACCCGTGGGTCTTCTGCGAGGGGAGCTGGGAGGAAGCCGAGAGCTTGGCAGGCCCCGGGGAGCCGCTGCAGCTCTCCTACGGGTGTGCGGCGCCGGGCCGTGTGAGCGCACCGACAGGACGCACACGGGGCAGGGATCGCGCTGTGGCAGCGCCGAGATGAGATAACTCCCTTCAGACTGTGAACGCGGGGCAGGAATAGGCTCGGAACCCAGCTTTGGAGGGGAATTGGCTTATCTCAGCCTCCTGCTGAAGGTGCCGGTCTTGCAGCAAGCAGTGTTATTCCGACCCTCGTCAAGGTGGTCGAGAAAATTTCTGCTCAGATGGGCTTTTGCTGTTAGCTTTATCCCCAAAGGACAGAGAAGAATAAAGGGAGAATTTCCTGGGGGGCATTCCCCCATAGGATCTCTGCCTTTCTTAGCCTACTGGAGGCGTTCCCCTATAGGATCTCCCCTATGTTCGGAAAAAGAAAGCTGGAGACACTCCTCCATCTCTTTTGGGGATAAAGATAACTGAACAAGCCTATCAGAGCAGAAATTTTCCCAGCATCACCAGGAACCTGACGGTGCTGAAAGCTTTCTTTTAAAAAGTATACGGCCCTGAGCTTCTCTGCTGTTATCCTGAGAGTCGTTGCTGGTATCAGGCGGTATTTTTAGCACGAGCAGCTCCACTCAGAATTGCACTGCGTAACCTCACAGCCCTTGCTGTGTGCGGTTGGCAAGGAGCACCCTGGGCTACGAGCCTGTGGGCGAGCTCGTGCTGATGTGCTTTGCTAAGGGGAGAGAATCTGTGAGTTTCACTTCATGTATGCTGTGCTGTGATGTATGTTGCCAAACGTGGCCTGTCGTAGTAGAAAGAAAAAAGTTTGTCAAGGCTGAGCGGGTGCTCTCAGTTCTCAAGTGTCAAGCAAAGGGGTGTTAGTTAGTTTTGTGTGCTGCGGCGTCGGTGTTTATGAGGCTTTTATCCCTGTCAGGGATAAAAATTGCCTTGAACTTTGGAGCAGAGCTGGTGGAAGTTAAGGCATTTGCTCTGTACCATCAGACCCGAGTTCACGAGCAGAGCGCTTAAAGTTCAGCTGCGTGTTTTAACTTACGGATCAGCCTCCTGGATCTTTGTGCGAGTGGGCTGGCTCCAAGGAGATGTAAATAATTCTCTGCTGTAGCTCTTCCCGCAAGCATACTTGGATTGCAAAAGGAATTAAAACTTGTAACCCTCAGCCCAAACAGATCCTCTTATTTCCCTAGGAGGACTTGTTGCTTGACTTGACCCGTGCCTCTCTCCTATGTGCTGTGCTCCAAGGCAGTGAAATCCTCCTCAGAGTGAGACACGGGACTCTCGGGGCAGCAAAACTAAGCTTTGTTTGTTCCTCTTTTTTAATATCAAATAGGGATGGCAGAAGGGTGATACACTGCTGCTCATTCATGTGCAGTTGAGGAAGTCTGTCCCTTACTTTGTTTCTGATCATTCACAAAGACCCCCTTTACAGTAGCTTGATCTTTCTTCTTTTTCCCTGAATGTCAGTTATAAAGCCATGCACGATGGACTTGAAAATGCCCTGCCATTTACCTTGGTGTGAGGGCAGTATCAGGTTAGCTGTGAGATAAGGGCACAAAGCAAAGTAGAACCTGAGGGTGTGGGCAGCAGGGTTTGAATGAAATCCTACCGGTGGCTTAACTGAGGGAGCATTTCCTGCTGAAGGCATTAGAACTATGCGTGTGTGAAGAATACTGATCCTGTAAAAGTGAGCTTTGGCCGAAACCTGAGGCCGATGGCTGCAGAACTGCTTGGAGGAGGCATTTATTTTCTGAAGTAATTTGGAAGCCTGCGATAGCTCTGCGATACCCCAGCCTCCCATCTGACTTTACAGAGGCACAGTAACTGCTTTCCATTGCAGCTTCAGAAAATGTCACTTGCTGATAGGAAATGACTGCTTTTAGCAATGCAGTTGCGCTGGCCTTTCCGTGTCCTCCTTGCTATTACGGTGAAGGGGGAAATAAACCTTAACCTGGGCTGTTAAATTTAACAGCAGCTCACAGTGGAGGACTGCAGCTGTCCTCCTGCAGTCGGTAGGTTGGAGTGCATAAACACCAGCTTCTTCCCCACGGTGCCCGGGGGACAGCAGCACAGGAGTTTGGAGCAGTTGGACCAGTGCTGCTCTCCTAGACTGCTTACAAAACCTTTCCAGAGGGCCATCGTTCCCCATTCCAGTCCAAATCCCGCTATGCACCTGAAGATAAATGCTTAAAAACCTCTGGCTTGCAATCACGGGCAGCTGGGTCCTGACATGCCGGGTGAGACCAAGTGGTTGTGGAAATGTCCCCACAGAGCCAAAGCAGCTGTGGGCTGAGGTGAGGAGCGGCCTTGTGGCAGGCTGACCCGCAGGAGCCTGGCTTTGCTGCTCTGCAAGGACCTTGGTGAGCCAGCACACTCAGTAAGTGTGGACCCCACGCAGAAAGCTGGGCCGTTATCACGTGTTTACTTTTGCTGTGCCTCATTTTAGTTTGTTTGTGGTATTACTCAGTTTCTAAATGCTTCTTATCTGGGAGAGACAAGTCTTTTTAGCCGCTGTGGACTAACAGGGTTCTCCTACGTACGTGGCAGCCTGGCGAAGTCGCTCGTGGCTCTGCCTTAAGCAAAACATGATCAGGATGCCGGCCTCTGTTGGGTACTGCTGAGTTTCTGCTGGATGTGTTGCATCATAGCAGGAGGTTCACATGTTTTACAGGCTGAGGAGCTGCTGGAAGTGGACGCCCTTGCTCTGGCTGCAGCCACGTATTGCAGCACGCAGTTGGGAGGGTTACAGACACCTGGAAGTGTCTCGTAGCTGTTTTTTTCCCAAAGTTTAAGCGGCGTTTCAATCTGTGTGGGCTCAAAGCCTGTGAGCGAAGGCACAGCGCCTGCAGAGGTTCTGCGCTGAGGCGTAAAGCTGCTACGGATCTCCTTATCCTTCTGCAGGAGGAGGTGAGCCTTCAGGAAGAGCTCTTGTGTTTCTCCATGTTTCACCTGGGAAGGGATACCTACCAGGCAACGAGCTGAGCTGCTCGTACTGCCAAACAAAGGGCACGATTATAGAAACAGACCTATTGTTAATTGTATTGCTCCTCTTGAGCTCACCTTTCCCCCCCATTGCAGCACAGAGAGCTCTGCAGCGCTCTCCTTTTTGTTTTCTTTTCCTTACCTGCAAAATGATGCGGTCAAGAAAATGGCTTCTGTGGCCTTTGGAGTCACTCTCACTGAATTTGAGGCCGTAGGGTACTTTGCTTTAAAAAACAAAACAAAACAAACCCATAATCAGGATCATATTTAAATGAACTGCTCTTGACTTTCTTAGGCATCCAGCATTCTTTAATGCGTGTTCCAAACAAGAAAACTCGAAACATGGCTGCTGCTTCTAACAGTATTTCCTGTCACTGACACTCAGTTCATTTGCAAAGTTTGCTCCTGTCCCTTTTTTGCACTACTATTCACGGTGTTTCTCAATCCCAGCTATATTTGGCAAGGCAGCACCTCTCTGTGTTACAGAGAAGTGATTGCTCAAGGGATTTGGCAGAAATTAAATTAACTGAGGTCTTTAGAGAACGTACTGGGAATGTCTTTCTAGAAGCCACTCACTTCAAATGCTTTCTTCTGGAAAATAAAGCGGAGTTATCTTCCATTTCTTTCTGTGAGGTGCTTTGACAATGTGGACTTCACCGTATAGGCCATTTTAAGGCATTTGTGTGCTTATTCTTTTTCACTTTTATGGAGCTTATCACTTTCAAAAGCAAAACAAATGCTGAAGTGATAGACGGGCTAATTCTCTGGGTTGCTTAGTAACTTGGAGTGCATGCTGTAGTGTGAAAATACCCATATGATAAAGTAAGGGAATATTTACTGGAACAAACTGAGGATTGTGTGAAAGTGCACTGTTTAAATAATTAAACCACGGGTTTATTTGTTTGTGTGAACAGAAGGATACCCTTGATCGCAGTGTTCTATATAAAATACATATTTTAGCGAATGGCTTTTTCACTTTTTTTACTTGCTAAAGTATGCAGATGTGGTAGGACATGAATTCTTTAGCTGCACAGCAATAAAAAGAGTACTGTTATGGATTTCTGGATGTTTCTTAAGATGGATCGCTGATCTTTGGGGATTTTCTTAGGGTTTTGAGAGAAGGGCTGTTGCTTATTGCTCCCAAGGTAAGGTCTGTTCTCCAACTAGGAATGAAAGCTTTGGATTCTGGAAGTGCTAGTTCAGTAATAAAATGAGATTAGGTCATGTGAATTGATTATATATACATGGGTCACTCAAAAAGTAATGCTTCCTAGTTCTTTCTGGTGAAACTACAACAGATGCAAAGAGCAGAATAACACTATTTGGTAGAGTAAGTTCTTGGCTACAAAACACTATTTTCTGACATACAAATCATTCAGTGCTGGTGGAGGAGAGTGAGCTGACCGAGGCACTCTTCATTTCCTGGTGTGGCAGTTGTTTGTGGCCATCAGAACATGTCTTTCATATTGCTGTGGTCACTGCTGAAACTCACCACCTACCTCACTGTGCTCACATCCGCTGTTTGGTCTCCATAAATCCTCGGCAAGCATCGACAAACGTCAGTGGGTACAATTATTTCCTCATGGAGGAGATCAGTTCCACACCTTTGTTTCACAGGCACTCCCATTTTGGATGCCATTCAGTCAGACTGCCCCTCTGCTGCCATCTGCCACACAGCAACAGTGTGTAATGGAATACTGGTGGGAAGGTTCAGCCTCTGCTGCCATCCCACCAACATCTGCCTCTGATGCTGTGGGACAAAACAGTGAAATAGGAGGCATTTCTTCCGGAGCAGCCCCCATGTATTTATAAAGGAAATATGAAAGCTGTCTGTAGTATAAAGAAGTTAGTTTTACTCACTCCCTTGAACTCACGTATTTCATTTTCATTGAAGATTTCAGCAAAGCGATGTCCCAGGCCGGCCCGTCGCAGTTCCAGGAAGTCATTCGGCAAGAGCTGGAGTATTCCATGAAAGTAGAACTTGATAAAATACTTGCGACTGCGCCCTCAAATGAGCTAGAGGTAAGCAGTCTGTTAGAGGCAGGAGATGGAAGCAAATTTTATACGGGGGGACAAATCACAGCACGATGCAGTCCTTATCTATGGGATGTTCTCTAATCCCGTGAAGAGAAGCATGGCTGCAGTGTCTGTAGGAGACTTTCAGTTCCATACGAAACACAGGGCAGAGTTATTACTTAGTGTTTAATCATCTTTAGTTATTAAAGGTTCTTTGTATTCCATTACAGATTATATACAGGAAGGGTAAAACTGTTATCCTAAAGAGTTGGCCAGATTCTTCTGGTTATAATTTTGACTGAAGACCTTTTAGCTGTCCAAAATGTGTTGGGCATTTTTTTGGTTTGATTTTGTTGTTTTCTTATCTTGAGCTTTAGCGAAGAGGGTCTTCTGGCACCTTTTTACTTAAGATTTAGTGTGTCTGTACTTCATATGTGGATAAAATTATCTTTGGGAGCATGCTTTATATCAAGTTTGTAATAATGCTTCCATCATCTAAAAGGTATGCAATAAATACCTTTGTTAACTAACGTATTTCTTCTTTGTAGCACACTAAAAAGGACCTGGAAGGATTTAAGAAGCTATTTCATAGATTCCTACAAGAGAAGGGACCATCTGTGGACTGGGGGAAGATTCAGAGACCACCAGAAGACTCTGTAAGTTGCAATTAAGTGATAGTCTGTAAGAACATAAAGCTGGTAATGGTTGCCTGGAGAAGATAGAACTTCCATGGTTCTGTAAGATCATGTAGGATGACGCTTGGGGTCCTAACTGAGACATAGTAATTTACAGACATATGTTGTGTGTGTATTCATGAACATCAGGTCCTGCTCAACATATGCATCAAGATCTCCAGTGTTATTTTGTTAACTGCTCCTGAACAGGGGAACTGAGTGGGACAGATGCCATCTTACCATTTGGTACTTTCTCTTGAGCGAATGGTAATTCTTGTTAAAGAGCTAGTAGGAAGGACTTTGTTGTCACCTTTTTCTCCTGCCCGTGAAAGGAGGTGGCATGCCTCAGATGAGACTGTTTCCAACAATCCATTCTGCTAAATAATTTGAAAGGAACATATGGCAGGTGGGCTGAGTTGTATAGCTCGTTTAGCAACTTCTGTAGTCTAGAGCAGCTCAGTAGAAGTGAGGAATCTGAAACTAGCTGTTGACTGTGAGGTTTTTTTGAGTGTCATTTTATAATGCCATTTATGTTGTTATAATGGATAACCTTCCACTTGAGATGCTGCTGAGAAAGCACTAATAATGTTTTTTTGGCAGTGTTTAGTACTGAAATAAACACTTCCCATTAAGCCTAACCTCATTTTATTGATTCATCTGTGGCCCAAGGCTGTTCTTTTGACTCTTGCATAACGAACGGTGTAGCTGTGTTACAAATTCTTGCTTTTCCCAGTGTAGCAATCTTGGCACGGTGTGAGACTTCTGTGTCCCTACACATTTGTGGTTTCCCTTTGCCTCTGTGGTGATTCAGTCAGGGCTCTGTTTGCAACTGAAAGACAGGCTGTCCGGTTACTTCCAGAACAGATGCAGCACTGCTTTCTAAAACATTGATGAATGATGCTGTTTTAGAGCAAGGATAGGGTTTTTTCCAAGGCTGAGTGTTTTCCTTTGACTTCAGAAACACGTGATGTCTGTCTCTTCCGCACTGTAAAACTGAATGAAACGTTGTTTTGGGGAAAAAAACTCCACCTTGAATAAAGAGGCCAAGGTAAGAAACTGGAGTTCTAGGTAACGTGTCTTACAAGGAAGGCTGCAGAAAAGGGGCTTGCTTTTAGTCTAGAGAAGGCTGAGGCTTCAAGGAAGCTACCACCCTTTTAAATATGTAAAAAGGTAGCTGCAGTAACGAAGGGAATAAACTGTTCTCTGTGTCGAGATAAGGCCTGGGATTAAATGACAGCAGTTTGATGCTAATGAATGGACTGCTTTGTAGAGAGGGAGGGCTGTTGTCCATTTCTAAAGTTTTGTACACTTTCATTGAAAAAAATTCAAGTTCTATAAAGGACTGAAAATTACTGGGTAGGATATTGGGAGCAAATGTCAAGCAGGAGAGATGAGAAAACACTAAAATAGGTTGTTGGGGATTCCCAGGCAAGGCAAGCTGTTTAAAAAGGTCTAGCCTAAGGTCACAGAGGCCTGAAAGGATGACAGGATTAGAGGTGGTATCTCTCTTCTTCATTATGGCCTGTTCTGGCTCGTGCTCATTTCTGTCACTCAGCTAGGAAGCAACTTTTATCCAGAAATGTGAAAATGTAAATATATAAATAAACAATTTTTAATATAGTAAAGACTTTTGCACCATCCTATTGCCTAAAAATGCAACCAAGATTTTAACAGCTTAGAGTTTGTGAGTTGGTTCTGGCGTACTTAGGCTTTGTCTTTTAATTTTGTATTCTACATGAAGTATTTCTGAGATTCAGGTTGAGTAGGAAAACTGTTCCAGGATTCTGTCCGATGCTGTGACTGTGCTGTACAGGAGAAGAATTACTGATTGGACTTCATGGATCCTTCATTATCTTCATGGATAATGTTTTATCCACGGCTCATGTTCTTTGAATGTAATTTTCTGTTCTTTTGGGAAATACCAATGGACAAGTAAAAATTCCTGACAGCAGATTGCCATGTAAGAATGGCTGTGTTTTAATATCCCCCCATTTTTTCTACCTCATGTTTCTAGTAATGACAACTAACAACAGTGGGCAAGCAAGTTGTAGGCTTCAGATGATGAACCCATTTGTATGGGTTTACCATGTTATGTTGATAAACTTCTGACTTGTCTTTTTCATTCCAGATGCTTTTCTTCTGTATGTCTAAAGGCTTAACAGTGGTAGCTGACCCATTTCTGTTAGTCTTCAGAGAAGAAAGTGTGCACTTAAAGTTCTGGTTAACTAGGAGACAAAGTAAAGAACGTGAACACAGAGAGTGTAATTTAATCTTACTGATGTAGATTGCAGTGATCAGCTTGTTTGACTTGGAAGCAGTAGCAAAGCTCTGCTGGGGGCCTCTGTGGAAACTGCAGTGATTGAGTTAACCTCAGAATAGCAGTGCAGAACCTCATCCTTGATGAGAAGTGAACATCTGAAGCAGTTTGAGTGTGAGCAAGTTGTGCCAGGGGAAGTTCAGGCTGGATGTTAGGAAACATTTGCTTCTCTGAAAAGAAAGCAAGTGTGAAAGAGTGGTGAGGCAGTGGCACAGAGTGCCCAGGGGGGTGGTGGGGTCACCGTCCCTGGGGATGTTCCAAAACATTTTGATGTTGTACTCAGGGACGTGGTTTAGTGGGGAAATATTGGTGGTAGGTGGATGGTTGGACTGGATGATCTTGGAGGTCTTTTTTCCAACCTTGGTGAGTCTGTGATTGTGAAGAACAAGGAAAAAATGTCACGCTTTTACTCAAAACTAAAATGTCTTCCTAATCCTGAACTCTAAAAGCAGGTCTGAAGGGTTCTTTTTGCTCTTTCTAAAACTGTCCTTTGGTGCTGAGTAAACATTACCTTGTTTTTCTGTGACTACAATATTGACTAATATGGGTGTATTCTTTCCTGTCTACCCATGGTGATGGCCTGATGCTCATTTTGTCTCTGGCAAACTCTCCCGAATGTCCCTGCTGTAGGAGTGTACTTCTGAAATCTGTTAGTCACACTCCCAGTGTTGCCTCATGCGAACTGTTCCAAAAATCACTTCTGTGACACTGTCTGCAGAACTGAGTGGAGCTAGATATCATCTCAGAGGAATCCCAAACTGCAGTTTCAAGACTTGTTTGAACTGACTAACGCTGTAATCACGCATCTGTAAGTCCTGTCATTCCTGCCCAGTTTTATTCCTGAAGTATTTTCTCATTGATGCTCTCTTGTCAAGTCCACTGTTCCAAACTCCGAGAGCAGGAACTGATTTGTATTATTGTGGAGCACTTTCTACTCTTGTGTATATGCTTATAGGTGATGAGGCAGTTCTTTTGCATATTAGAGCCTCTGCATGCCTGCAACTGCTCAGTAATAGCACCAATACCTAGCAGTCCAGATGCTGGAAGGATCCTGCTTGAATTTGAATTCCTAACATTTCTTGTTCTCTGAATTAAAGACCCTTCAAGATCCAGGGCTTCATTTCCAAGTTGTCATTTCCAACATCTGTGCCAAAAGAAACTGAAATATTTAGTAAGGCTGAGTTACAAATTTTGTGTTGGAGCCACAGCAAATGAAGTAAATCCTTGACAAGAGGGTTTGGGTAGAATCGTTGATTTCATTGGGATCAGATTTTTGCTCTGAGCTTTCTGCATAAGCTCATTTCTAGTGCAATAGTGAAGACCAAAAAGGGGTGGCTGGCACTCCAGCAAATGCTTTTGAGGCAAACTGAGCAGCAGACTCTATTTTTGGAGAGCTGTGCATGATGCAAGAAGAACAGAGTGAGACTTTAAAGGCAAAATCTTTTTTTTTTCCTGCTTTTCAGCCAACACCTGAACACTGGGTGTGACTCGTGTCCTGCCCAGATACATGTTTGAAATGCACTGGCAGCCTAGTAGGGGTGGTGTTGACCTTGCAGTGGGTAGGAGGTGTAACAACAGCGTGTGCTCAGTACTGGATATCTGCTGTCAGTTCCTGCATTCATAACCCCTTGCGCTGTATCAGCTGGCCCTGCCTTTCTGACAAATCCATGATTATCACCTTTGGGATCTTTTACTTTCTGTAGTTTGTTCAGATACATCCTGCACCGCTGAAATGCTGTCTCCATGTCCTGCCTCTCTTTGTTGTACATGCTCCCTTTTGAAAATACAGCAGAATAAATGGACTGTGGATAGAATAAACTGGCTCTGAACAGATGGCATTCCTGAACGGATGTGCGTTTGGAGTAAGAAAGGAATATTGTACGGGATAATAGGCAAACAGAACTGAAGCTTTTCAACATTCTGCAAAACTGCTGCTACCAAAGATGCTTGCGTAGCACACAGAAGATTGCTAAGGGATTCTCTTGTATGTAGTTTTCCTTGTAGCTGAAAGAAAGGGGAAAAGGAAGGAAGGGGTGTGGGAGATGCAAAGGACTTTGTGTGGAAATCATTTTGCCTCGAGTTCGTTGCGTGTTCCTCTGTGTTATTCTTACGTAGTGTGGCTGTAGGTGTTGTAAATCAGGGCTTAAGGTTTAAATCACTTCTATGAGAGTACGGCACAGTTGATGAAAATGGTGATGTTTCCTGTTGGATCTGGAATAATGTACATTATTTGTATCCCTTCTTTCCCTGTTCTCCCCCAGCCTCCGGTTAGCAATCAATTTCTTGTGAAAAGGTTCAATTCTCTTGAAGGTTCCTTTGAATTATCCTGTCCTTTTGATCTGCAGTGAGGAGATGACCAGACCCGACATGCAAATTCATTGCCACGTTCATCTCCAAGCTGTGGCTTTGCTCCAGGCATTACCAGCCTTTGTGGCCTTCCAATTCTCTCCCTCCCACCTGCTGAATGGCCTCAGAGTACATTCACGGCAGTAAGTGTGTGGGTGCATAACGTTAGCAGCAAGTGAGCATCCTGCTCTGAACCAGCTGAGGCATCTGTAGGAGCAGCTGAAGTCTTCTCATTTGCAACACTGTCCTGTCAGGGAGCGCTGAACTTGTCATGCATAAAATGCAGTGGATGCTTTTTTAAAAGGTCACTTTCTGATGGATACAACCAGGGCTGCTGCTGTAGCTTTGGTTCAGATTATTGGAGTGGTGCTCATGTGCTCTGTTGCAAGAAGAGAGACAGCTGGAGACACTAAGGTGTTGCTGAAGCAAGATCAGTCTAGCGCGTGCCTTTAGGCTGCAGAACTGCTTGCTGGTAACCAATTACTGGAGCTGTTCTTGCTGCGGTCTTTGTGCAGTTTTGCTTGGGTCAGTTATCTCAGGAGTATGCAGGGCATGCCATGCAAGATCTCTAGGTTTGCTGATGGCGAGGTCCACAAACCTGCAGTATCTAGTGATTATTGCCAGGTCAGCTGTTGCTGATTGGCAATCCCTTGCGGTACAATTACATGAGTGAGAACGTTATTACTCCTGTCAGAAAGGTTACCATCCAAGCTTCCTGTTCAGTCGACTTGATAATGCAGCCTTTCTGCCCAAATAGGAAAGGTATGGCATGTATAATGTTTCCTCACTTCCTCATACTCTAAGTAGCTGACTTTTCTACTCCTCACTTAGTCACCTCTTAGTATTTTCAAGAGACTCTTTGTTTCAGAGCACATACACACATGTATATGATAAGCTGTGCATGTTCTTTTTTTGTTGTTGTTTGTTTTTTTAAATGCTGGTCCCCTGATTCTCTGCATCTCACTTTCTGGAAGAAATGAGCCTCTCAGCAAGTTATAAATAAAACAACTCCGTAGACTTGAAAGCTTTCTCTGTCTTCATTTAACTGAATAACTCCATTGCTGGTCATAAGTTTCCTGCTGAAGGGTTGTAGCGTTCTTCTGTAAAATAAAGTGACTGTGCAGGCAATCTGAAATGGTCCTGTTTCAGTCTGGTAGATGTAGGTTATTCAGGAAGTGGCTTTGAGGTGGTGTTTGTCCAGGTTGCCACAGCTGCCCTGACTTGTAACCTTCTCATCCTGGTGTTCTTTGGGCAGTTGTGGCTTACGCAGGTGGCAGAACTATGAAAGAGGCCAGGATAGATGCAAGTGACAAGACTCAGTGCTTAGTAACCCTCAGACTGCATGGATACAGCTCAAGGCTATGGAGAACAAATGCCCCTTGCAGAGAAGGAAGAATGTTTGAGAATGCCTGGAGAGATGCAGATTCCTGCTACAGATGGGTAGGTTCAGTTTCTCGCTTTGCAGCTCACCTCCTGTGATAAATAAGCTGCTATGGTCAGTCTGCCTTCTGTTGTCCTCCTTCACTCTGGATGTGTTGGAAGAGGAGGAGTACAAGCTGTGTCAAAGCAGTGCATCCTGCTTCATTTCTTCTTTCAGCAAGCAGGAGGCATTGGAGCTCACATCTCGTGTGTCTTAGAGGCAGAAAACGTGCTACTGCAAAAGCAGGCAATTTCATAGTTCAGGGCATTTTCCCTGTGTAATACTGCAATGTCACATAAGTGCAGATGTTGTTCATTTACCAGAAGTACAAAGTTCAGGTAGACTATTCTTTTCAGATAGTTTGTGGGCTTTGTTGTTTTTTTTTTGGATTTTTTTTGTTTTGTTTTGATCAAGTTTCTGAATAAAAAAGAAAAACTAAAGGAGCGTAATTCTTTTCAGCACACTTACCTGCTGGATTTGTTTATCAGACATACCTTAAGCAAGGAAATGGCAAAATAGTGGATGGGTGTCTATGCTGAGGGAGCACTGAGGCCATGTTTGCCTCTGGAGTTTGCAGTTTCCTTTAAGGAAAGATTGCTTCCTACACAGCCAGGCCAACAGACCTCACAGACTTGACAGGCACAAATCCCAATTAAAGACAGAAGTCTCTTTAGAGGCTTGCCTTCAAGATATCTGAAGCCAGAGGAGCTCACAGTCGATAAGCAGTGCCTGCTCCCCAGGGCATGGTATTGTGGTGTGGGGCTGTGGGACAGGCTGGGCTGGGGGCCATGATCCCCACCTCCTCACCGCAGGCCTCCTGGAGCCCCTGCTAGGGAAGCCAAGTGCTGGGGCTGCCTATCATGGGGCTTTTAGCCCAGGGCTCGTAGTTGCAGCTGAATTGCTCTGGAGCCATGTTTGGCTGCTCCCAATTTTGCTTATCCTGGGTTATCCATCTTTTAAGCCTTTGCTGAAGTAGGACTGTGGAGGTGCTTCCAAAATCCTGCTGTGAAATTCAAAATGCAAAATGGAATGTTTTGATAAGACTTAGTGGTCTTACATTGGTGTACTGGCATTTTATTTCTTGTTATTTCAGGTCTTTTGCCCCCATGCCCTAGGACTGCATTCATTTCGAGCTGTCACCTTATCTTCCACCTTCCTCCCTCTTATCAGCCTCAGCTGTCTTTTTCCTTACTTATTTCAACCTTCTGCCTTCTCTGGATGATGCAACTGAGCATAATTTATAACCTGGAGGCAGAAGGTTGTGCCAGGGTTCAGGTTGCAAATAGGCTGCAGCTAGCTAGAGGTCAGAACCAGCAAATAAATGTAGGGGAGGGTATGGGCAGCACTGTTGGCTGAGGTGAGGAAAGCAAGGCAAGCAGGGATGAGTGCTTCCCTTCTACTAATAGTCTGTCTTACCTTGCCTGTGTCTCGTGGAGCAGTGTGTGGTAATCCTGTTAGCAGCAGACATTGTGACTGGTTGGGAAAGATATGTTTATGATTAGAAGAGTTGTTTAATTTCTTCATGTTGCCAGATAATTAATTAATTAATTTTTTTGGCCTAAAATGAACTCAGTCACACCCTCACATGAGGAAGCTGGAAAGACTTCCTCTATTGCTTCCTTAGAGGAGCAGTCAGGCTAACATACCTTTCAGTAGCATAGATGGCATACAATAGAATTTTGCATAAATTATTGGTAACTGTACAATCAATTGCAGATGTTATAGTTATGAGATACACCAGAGAGCTTGGCTGCACAGTTATTATACCACAGCAGAATAGATAGGACACTTACCCACATCCTAGGCTCACTATGAAACCCCAGCAGGAGAGGATCTCCAAAAGAGACCCTTCCCCCCTGGCAGTCAGCACTTAAATGGGTCTAGGAGAGGTGCAGCCAGGCTCCACCCCTTCCTGCAGCACAGCTGAATTGCCTTCACCTGTGCTCCTGTGGCTGACTCACTGCTGGCCTCAGGTGATCAGAGGTTCAGGCTGTGGTTCAGCAGCTCCCATACAGTAACAAATTCTGAAGTTCTCACTTGAAGCCGTGCATTTAAAGCTGTCAGGCTTTTTGAGCAAGGGATCTTGGAGAGCTGTTTTAGACAAGATAGTAAGTAAGGAAGGAGCCCGTGGTCCGTTCTTCATTTGAGGCAGCAGCAATCCAGAGCAATCATTTTGATTTTGCACGCTCTTTTGTGGGTCACTTAAGACAGGCGTTGTTGTTCAGGTGTTGTGTGATTTCATAATCTTATGATATAGAGTCAAAACTGTCTGTCAAACTGCTGGGAACCCCTGAAAGCACTGCTTGAAAACCAGCCCTTGTAGACATGTGAATCAAATTGTGGCAACAAAGGTAAATTTGTAGGGATCAAACTTGTGGCTGTCCTAAGGTCAGCGCTGAACAAATTTGTCAGCTGACAAATTTCCCCTCATCTTTTATTGATGCACACAAACCTTACTGACAGATCTGTCTGAAATGGCATTTTTTTCTACTGCTATCATCTGCAGATTAAATGGAAACTGACATGCCAACATCACCTGCTTTGTTTCATCAGTTAATTCCTTTCTCTAGGGAACTTGGATGCTAGCAGATGACTGCAGCAGTGATAGTGTTACTGCTTGCTGCCTGAGCCACGATAACACTTTGTTTCCCTTCTGGCTAGTTTGCTGAGAGGGTGAAATAAAAACTGTGTAACCACCACGTCTGCTACTGTGACGTACTGGAAAGTGGAGGCTTCAATGCATATGATTTCCCTTTTCATAATTAACTCTTCCAAGGAAAATCACCCTCACCGTGAGTGCGGTGATAATTTGAAAACACAGGATAGTTTGTGCCTTACTCATAAGGTTCCTCACCTTACTCGAGAGGTGCTGTCTGAAGGATTTTTAGCATAGGGAACCTCTACTGCTCTGAAACACTGGGAAGTAAAGTGAGTCCAAACTTACCAGTGTGTAGCAGTGCAGGAGCTTGGTAAAGAGCACGTAGATTGAAATATTTCTGTCATTAATGGGGCTTTCAAGTCCGGTTAATTGTTTGGGGTTTTTTGGAGTATGTATCTTAAGCACTGGGAACCATTTCTAGGTGGAATGAATCAAAGCAGTTGCATCACAATCTTCCTGGGCCGGTTTCCACTGTTTGAGTAACGGCAGTTTAATCAGTCATTACGCTGCAGCTTGTGGAATGAGCTTTAAATATACATAGCGTACGCTTTGCAGATACTGCGTAAGGCAGAATTTCCTTAATGTGAGGGATGTGCTCTAATCTGCCACCTGTGGCCTGCGGGAGCTGCACAACTTCTCCTCTCTGTTCCTCACGTCTGAGTAAAAAGCATGCAGCACAATGTGAATTTCCATTGGCACCCCAGCCCCAAGCTAACGCAGACTTCTGAAAACTGCTAAGCACGTGTTTGTCTTTGGTAATCAGTTGTGGATTTTACACATCCCTTATCAGCACAGAAATAATTCGTTGCTGTTAGAATATGTACAGCACTGAAACACAGGGGCTTTTCTTCCAAAGAAAATCTCTAGAAGGGCAGGTTAAAAAATAATTGTATTGATTTTGCTCTAACAGTGTTGGCATGGTACTTATCATCGCATTATTAGCTGTGTTTCCTTGACTTAGGTGGTTTGGATTACAGAGAAGCAGCGCCTAATGAGAGGCATGCTGGCTTTCATTACAAGCCTGATTTTGCTCTCCATCTGTCACCCCAAAAGCAGCCTATACTCTTTTTGTAGTGCTTTTAAACTTGCAGGATATAGCTCTCAGCAAGGTAGAAGGCTTTCTGCGAGGTTTGATGTGAGCTGGTAAACACATCCTGAAAATATCAGGATGAGAACTAGGAAGCTCCTGTCTTCCATTTGGAGAGACGAATGATTATATCAGGCTAGTAACTGGAGTAACAGTTGGCTCACTGAGTCAGAGAATCAGCCTTTTTGCCAAGAATGTTGCCTCTGAAAACCTTAGTGCAATGTATCAAAAAAACTGGTGTGACTTTATTCTGCTCGAGGATGGTAAGCTGGGACAAGCATGCAAAGCCTGTGCTCTTAAACTGCATCCTGGCTGAAGGGGACATCTTAACGAGGAAGGGTTAGATGGGTCACAAAGACACCCTCTCTCCTGTAGGACAAGAAGGGGGTTGTGGTAACCAGCATAACTGGTACGACTTCCTCTGTACCCCCTTGTCACCACTGTGTCAGTTCTCCCTGTGTGAAAGAAGAGACTGAGACATCTCGTCTGGATGAAGCTGATGGTGGCTGGTCCCACAAAGCTGCAGAGCTGCTCAAGTGAATATGTTATTTTATTGAGATAAATCAGATTGTTGTAGACTCATATGAATTACGAGATGGTAGAACACTTGCAAAATAAGAGAATGAGGGTATTCTCAGCAAATTTTAAAGGTCTTTTTTAATTTCTAGGAGAGAGCAATTTCACTCCAAATATCTGACTTTAAATAAACAAATTACTTTCTACAGATCCAGCCCTATGAGAAGATAAAGGCCAGAGGACTGCCCGATAACATTGCTTCTGTCTTGAACAAGCTGGTAGTTGTGAAACTAAATGGCGGCTTGGGCACAAGCATGGGCTGTAAAGGCCCCAAAAGTCTCATTGGGGTGCGGAATGAGAACACCTTCTTGGATCTGACGGTTCAGCAGATTGAGGTAATTTTTTATATGCTTTGAGTGCTGGTGTGGATGCTTCAGGGGATCTGTGTGCTTGAGACCTACTCTGAATCCCGCTTAGAGCTGAAATTCTTACCAGTACAGAAACTCTTCCTGTGACAAATCTGGTCTCGGTTGAATACAAGAGCCAATAAGTGGTCATGCTTTCCCTTTTTGAGGTAAGAGGGAGTTGGAATCCAGTTCTTGTTTTGCGTGCTGGCTTTTGGAGCTGTACTTTGGAATAAAGCATTCCCTTTCTACATGAGATGAGGCAAGATGCACTGAAGCATCTGAGCCATAGGAGAGATCACAGTGGAGACTTATCAAAAGAGTGAAGAGGGAGCTTGGTCACCGTGCTAGTGGTAAAGCAGAGAACGGCTTTGGAAGGAACAGGCAGTAGTGGTGTGCAGCACACGTGGACAGAACGCATGGAGCAACTGGGAATTTGCATCTGTCCTCTCTGCACGTTACTGGAAGTGTAACACAGCCTGTGTGCACCAACCCTGAACAGTGGTGGTTGTGTCTGTAACACAAGGCATCAGATTGTGGAGCTGACTTCTGACTCTTCCAGATGCAGGTCTGGGGGTGGCTTTTCTCATGTCCCTTGGAACAAAGCTCTTCAGAGCAGCTCAGAGATCCCTTGTCAGATGGAAACACTCACGATGGAAGTGCTGGCTAGGATTTTCTTCTGAGGAAACAAAAGAACAGCTGCCAGTGTTGAGAGAGGACACTTCACTTATGATTTTAATGCTGAATATTCCTCTTGCAGCAGACACTTAAGATGGTCATTGGAGTAGGAGATGGGGTGTGCCTGTTCCCTGCTTTTTAGATCTCCAGCCTTTCGTGCATCCGTGTGGGTTTTGTTTGGAGTGGTTTTCCCATGTATGTGAGCTACTCCAATAGAAGACTTACATTTTTATCCAACTAATGCAGCTTCCCTACTTGTGGGTGCTTTCTCAAAAGGATCGTTGTGGTACAGACTCTACCAGAGGTGAATGATCCCAAACATTTCCCAGCATACGAAGGTGATCTAATGTACCAAGTTTTAAACCCACTGCAGTTGTTGTGGTTTTTTTGCACTCTCCTTTGGTGGAACACTGTCTTGTTTTCTGATGTGTTTCCTTTTGCTGTGCTGTCCACATGGGTGTATTTCAGTTCTGTTTTTTAGATGTCCAAATAATTAAACACTGTAACATTTTATCCATTATGTACTCCTGATACTCTTCCATCTCATAGCTTGCCAAAAAGGCTCAGAACTGTTTATTTTGCAGAATTGTTTTAGCAGCCTCACAGACTTTTGGAGGAAAGAGAGCCTTTCGTAACCAACTGGCTGAAATTTTAAATAATCATTTTGCACTGCTCTTGAAATCTTGAATCTTCATGCAGATTTGGAAACAAAGATCAATTATACGTTAATTAACATGGTCATTACCTTAAATACTTCACAAGGTTTTGTTTTCCTTCACTTGATTTATTAATATATTCAATTAGCGTGAGAGTATTCCTCTTATCTAATAGTTAGATGAAGCAGACTGGAATTAATAAGCCTGTTTCCTTTTCCCACAAACCCTTAGGTCTCTGGAGTTAAAGCTAAACATTGATGCTGAATTTACCATTTCTTTCCCATCTCAGCACTTAAACAAAACCTACAACACCGACGTTCCTCTTGTTCTTATGAACTCCTTCAACACGGATGAAGACACAAAGAAAATCTTGCAGAAATACAGTCACAACCGAGTGAAAATATATACCTTTAATCAAAGCAGGTATAAACAACTTTTCTACTTGAGTGAAAGGGAACATAGCTTGCATTTCCCTGTATTCCAAATGGTTTTTAGTTTGAGGTAGTAACAGGGACTTCTACACCCATAGTCCATCTCATTTTCTTGAAAGACTGAAATGTCAGTGTTAAGTAGAGTCAAAGGCAACGTATTAGAGAGGGGTTCAGGATGGGGCACAGTCTCAAGAAATGTGGGTAACGGAGCACTGGATGTTGGCCACTTGATTCCTGAATTTGCTTTTAGGATACCAGGGCTCTGGAGGGAGATGGAACAAACTCTAAAGTGGCTGATGATGTTGGAGGTGTATTTGGCGTGCTGTAAAGCTGCGTTATCAGAGAAAAACTGCTTGGTCTGAGAACTGGGGTTTTAAATCCTTAACTGAAAGATTGCATTCTGCAATCTCCTAGCTAAAGCTCAGGATTTGGCTGAGTCTTCCAATTCACAGTACTCAGCCTAACCTTGAAAGCCTGGAGTCAAAAGTGTATGAAGAAGCCCATGCAGTTGATCATTAACTACTGTGTTTTTGTTTTTATTTGGTGCTGTTTTGGCATTGGTGAGAGCTTAAGGAAAATGTTGTTTTCCCAGGTATCCTAGAATTAACAAGGAAACCCTGCTGCCAATAGCCAAGGATGTATCTTACTCAGGAGAGAATACGGAGTGCTGGTATCCCCCAGGCCATGGAGACATCTATGGCAGTTTCTACAACTCTGGTCTGCTGGATAACCTTATTGCAGAGGGGAAGGAATATATTTTTGTATCCAATATAGATAACTTGGGTGCTACAGTGGACCTTTATATTCTGAATCATCTTATGAACCCACCCAACGGAAAACGCTGTGAATTTGTCATGGAAGTCACCAACAAAACCAGGGCAGATGTGAAGGTAAATGCAGATAGTTGTGTAGCATGTCTGAATGCCTTCACGTTGCTGCAAATGTAAGCCTCTTGTCTCTTCCCTATGCGTGAACTCAGACGTGCATTAAATCTTCTTACAGCTATTTCAGGCACCTTTTAACACGTCGGCTGTGGTCTAATTTGAGTGGCACTCAATCAGCAAGTTTATATATTTTAATTAAAAGGAATAAATTGGATCTAAGTTCTGGGCACCAGCAGACAGGGACAGCTTGGCTGGTTACTGAAGATGATTTCCACACCATATGGGTCATAACCTCTATACCTTCTCCAAACTGTCACTTAAACATGGCAGAAGTTTAGGGATGGTAAAAGCAGAGTGCTGAGGACTGGGATACAGCAGTTGTATTGCTACTGACTGAAAACTATAAGCTCTTTATGCAGCTGTAAATGCGTGCATTATGCAGCTCAGCTTGTCGTGGCTGCAAATCCGCTCCTGCCCCAGCCACCTGAGTTTGCACAAAGTGCAGGTTTGACACCTTGTCCAATGTTTAGGCTGTGTCAGGTATTCCTAGCAGACAGTAATTTGTCACAACACATCTGTCATAACAGAACTTTGTATCTGTTCTCTTAAATAGGATAAGGGGGACATGATTTTCTCCTTGTTCACTAGATATCAAAAGAGTCCTCCAAAGCCACAGAAATGCTACATAAAAACACAGAGCTGCATCCGTGGAGAGTCCAGGTTGCTGAAGTAGCACTTGTCTCTTTAGTAAATGGCAAGAGAGCACAACTAATAGACCTATTTCAATTTTGCTCCGTAACCTAGCAAACTGGTGCCAAAGGTGGTTTTTGACAAAAATAGCATTTGCAAAAGATTCCCAACAACTTTCATTAACAGAAATAACTGTTCTGGTGATCTGAAATGTGATCATTTGACAGCTGTAATTTAAACTTGCTCTATAGTTAGTAACCCAGTGAACACAAGTTTTCACTGAGGCTGAACTTTAAATGGCACCAAAGCAGTGCGTGTGTTCAGGGTGGGGGGATGGTTTCTCCGCTGACATCTCATGAACAGGACCTAAAGCTGCTTCTTTAACCCCTGCAGGGTGGGACACTCACGCAGTATGAAAACAAACTGAGACTGGTGGAGATAGCTCAGGTCCCAAAAGCGCACGTTGATGAATTCAAGTCTGTCTCAAAATTCAAAATATTCAATACGAACAATCTGTGGATTGCCCTGTCTGCAATTAAAAGGCTGCAAGAGAAAAACGCTATTGACATGGAGATCATTGTTAACCCAAAGGTAATCAGCTGGGAAGAGTTTAGAGCAAACAGACTCTAAAAGAAGTACTTCTTCCTGTGTAACTAAGCAAGGGCTGCTGCCTTCAAAAAGGAGCTAGTCTGCTGGTAAATGCAGAACTGTGAATTAAGCTATGTTAGCACCGAGTACCTTCACCTGCTGCTTGTTTACATGAGCTTTCTCTTCCAGACTCTGGATGGAGGTTTGAATGTTATCCAGTTGGAGACTGCAGTTGGTGCTGCTATTAAGAGTTTTGAGAACTCTCTGGGAATAAATGTACCTCGTAGTCGTTTTCTGCCCGTTAAGACCACATCTGATCTCCTGCTTGTGATGTCTAATTTGTATAGTCTTAATGCTGGATCTCTAACAATGAGCGAGAAGCGTGAATTTCCAACCGTTCCTCTTGTCAAACTGGGAAGTTCTTTCACAAAGGTAAACTCCTATACTTTATGCTATGGTTTTTGGCTTTTCTTTCCCCCTCCCTCTGTATAAAAGTAGTCCATAGCAACAAATACATTAAAAATGAGGTTTGCTTTTCTCTACCTCACCCTCGTCCAGCCTGACCCAGAATGCCTCCAGCGACAGGGGATCCCCCACCTCTGAACAACCTGTGCCAGTGCCTCACCACCCTTATTGTAAAACAACTTCTTATATCCAATCTAAATCCTCCCCTCTTTTAGTCTGAAACCATTTCTCCTTGTCCTGTCACAACAGACCCTGCTGAAGAGTCTGTCCCCTTCCTTCTTACAGCCCCCCTTTGGATACTGCAAGGCTGCTCTCAGGTCTCTGTGGAGCCTTTTCTTCTCCAGGCTGTCAGATGTAGATTCCAGAAAGACACTTGACATGAATTTTCAGGAAGCTCTCACGCATGTCTTAGTCCACAAATGGGTTTAAAACAGGCAGTATTCTTTCCTTTCCCCCAAAGGTTCAGGATTACCTGCGGAGGTTTGAAAGTATTCCAGATATGCTGGAACTGGATCATCTCACAGTTTCAGGCGATGTTACATTTGGGAAGAATGTTTCACTAAAGGCAAGTACCACCTTACCTCCCAGGCTGGCTTTACAGCTGTGGGTCCACGCTCCTCAGTTTGGGATTCTTGCTTTCTTGGAGCTAACCAATTTAGCTTCTTTCTCAATGCTTCTTTAGGATCTGCTGCACTTATGTTTGTCTTGTAGCTGTCATGGTAAGCTGTGTTACCAGCTAACATGGTAACATTTTTGCACCAGAAAGCAAGCAGGCATGATAGAAGCACATACAGCAAGCATTAATATTCAAATAAGTTATCACCTCTGCTTGTAATCTGATGGTATGTAATGTGCTGGCAAAATTACAGTGCTGCCAATATTGCTTGCTTTAAGCCTCTATGCCAAAAACATCTTTGCAGAAACAGCTGAAATACATACAGGATCTGTCTGCTTTACAGCTGAAACTTAAACTGATCCTCCAAACAACACTAAATGTTGACTTGGAATGAGCTAATCTGTAGCAGTGTTTCTGAACGCTTGCTTTCCTCTCTGTGAATGCAGGGAACAGTTATCATCATTGCGAATCATGGCGACAGAATTGACATCCCAGCTGGAGCTGTACTAGAGAACAAAATTGTATCAGGCAATCTTCGGATCTTGGACCACTGAGCCAATGAATGGCACGGCCGGTTCTGCAGACTGCAGTGCTAACCAGTCATCGTGGAAGAACCTTTTAAGCATTAGAAATAAGTACACAGAGGGCCTACACTTTGTCATCTTCACAGTACCCTGCAGTATTAATTTTAAGTTAATTTCTCTTATCTTTTTAAGCAGATACGTAGGGCAATGGATGTGCGTAAGTGATGTTTTCAGACCTTAAAGAGATTCTGTAACTCAGTTAATATAACCTTGAAGAAGTGCAATACTGTTTGTCTCGAGGTAAGATGGACAGATCTACTTTGATAAGTTAAGAGGCTTGCCTCTAACATGTAGCTGTTTTGAATTGCTTGTAACTGCAGAAATAAGCTGTGAAGCAATACATGTGGGACACGGTTAGCTACTCATGCAGCTTTTTTTTTTTTTAAATGAAGTGTAAACAGCAGGCACAGTTGAACAACCAAAAGTTTCAGTACTGCTAAATGTGCTGTTAAAAACCCTGTAGTTCATGTGCTCACAAATATCCCGACCTATAATCCTAACCCCCCACAAACGACCAGTGGGATTCCTATCGCAGTCCTACTGTATGTCACCATAATAAGGCAAGGCTGACAGTACCTCCCTTCTGTATCATGAGAGTGGGCACTGCCGATGCTCCAAACTCACCCAAAGAACCTAATACTTGAGAAAAACGCCTCAGTATCCACCTGTGGTGTTTGCTTTTCACATCCCATTTAAGACTGGATCTCCCATTAATATCTTGATCCTTGATCTGCCCTCTTTTCAATAAATTGATATAGTCACCATGATGTAATTCATGTTCACGTTGTCACAGCCACTTATGATTATCTTCTCGACTCATTTCTAAATTTTTACAGAAATTGAAATCCCTCTCCTGATCACTGTTGATTTCTTAACGTTTCTCTTGTATTGACATGCAGACAATTTATTTTGTAAGCTTATTAATAACACTGGTATGTATCATTAAAGAAGTTGGTCTTTAAAAACAACTGTGATTTTATAGCTTTATTTTGACTGACAATTAATGACATCTGTTACGCTAACAGATAAGCATGCCTGTCTGAAGAAACCATAGGCACACACACACTGTAAGACAATTCCATCATACATCATCATCACAGGGTTAGGCACTCAGACCGTTCAGGTAAAGAGGTGTGAGGTGAAATACACAGGCACTTTTACTTAGTACTGGCAGCATCCAGTCTTAAAAGGTAGTATAAAAAAAAAAAAACCCTCTTAATTTCAGTTGCACCTTCCTTAAGGGTACAACCTTTTACGAGCAGCCTAAAATCTTCAAAATGCTTCCTGCCCCATTTTCTGTGTCCTCCTCTGTCTCTATAGAGCTGTTTTCTCTTTAAAAGGGGGGCTGAATAGTGGAAAAACTCACTGTACTTACCCTAGTGTAAGTGGCAGTGCCCAGTCAGCAGTGGGGTAGCCGCAGGAAGCCATCCACACATCAGCCTTTTGACTTCCTTCAGGTTCCAATCAATGCACAAATCCATTCTGCAGTAATGGCTTCAGTGAACAGGCGCATTTTAGAAAGTCTCCTCTTCAGCCGGCAGTGCAGAGCTCAGCTGTGAGAAATACCCTGAAACAGGACTGCTCCCTAACAACTCTGAACCCTATATGCAAGCAAAAGACATTTATTCATATAAAGTTCTGTAAAAAAATAAATTTTGGAACAGTATAGTTTTATAGAGAAAAAACATTTTCTACAGAGTTTCAACCGCAAGATTTTTTCTTTTTTTCTTTTTATGTTGTACCATCATTAAATAAGGTGGGACACCATGTGAATTCCATTGCACTAGAAGAAATGCAAAGCATCTTTTTAATATAAAGATATACAGAGCATTCTAGACAACTACAGCTGTGTTACAGCTATGTGTTCTTTTGGATTTGGTCCAAAGAAACCTGAGTCTGTTTCCAGAGAGAACGAAAAAACATTGCACAGACAGCTGATCACTTGTTTCTTGCTGAAGGACACCGAAAGATCACTCCCTGCAGCTCACTCTGAGCCTAGTTTCCCCAGCTATCAATAGTGTCCTTTCTTGGACTCTGTTCTTCAGTATTCACCTCACAGTCGTCACGCTTCTTAGAAGAAAGTCGGTCTGTTGTCAGAGCCAAGTGACTGCTCCCAGTGGATTATCACCTCTTCTGCTCCCAAATTTCAGCCATGTTTAGGTCTAAGTTGTTAAGGCCTTTCAGAGCTTGAAGGTTTCCAGTGTAGAAAGCTACATCTGACGTAACCAGTCTGCATTGAAACGTGCACCAAAGTTAGCACCTGCACTTAGTGAATCTACCACCAATATTTCAAAAGACAACAAGAGGTTATTTGTGAATCAGGCAACCAGTTACAACGATACATCTTTAAATACTTTGCTTGGATTAAGTATATTAAGTATCAGTTCAAAACCCAGCCCTCTGGAGAAGGTTTATCTTTCAAGAGCCAAAGTGTACAGCTTGCAATTACTGCCTGATGTAAAAACTGGTTGTTAGGGAAGGGTGATAAAACAGCAAGTTCCAAAAATTCAGCGGGGGGTGACAGAAACACAGGCATGGTATTTCTAGTTGGAAAGCAGCACCACATAGGAATAAAAGCTGCATTTCACAGCAAAGAATTAACCAAGATTAACAGTGCTGAACTATTACTGTTATTACAAAAACAAGCATTTTAAGGTAGGGTGAGAATCAGAAAAGCACATTAAAAACAAGGTCAGTGGAGGTTGCTGGAACAACAGCGAGTAAAATTCAGTGTTCGATATTTTCCTTCTCAAATGGCCTTAACTACTTCTTTGGAGTGTATCCTAGAGGAAATAACTGCTGCTGTAAAAGAAAGAGACCTGGGGCATTCATTTCCAGCTGGAGATGAGGGACCCCTCTGACGGGAGGGTGATTGTGCTGGGAAATACAGCACTGGTGAATCAGAGGACCCTGTTCTCAGAAGGGGGCCCTTTTAGGCCCTTCAGCTGCAAGCATTACACAAGAATGAAGGCAGCAGCATGAAGACATGACAGCACACAATTCAGAACAGATAAAACATGCCAAGAACACTCCCTGGGTGCTCTGATTTCACAGCTGGGCTGCTGTGGCCTCACTGCCATTCAGTAAGCTTGTCGGCTTACACCTCTCCTACTAAGCAACTTGGTGTTATCTGCAACACCACAAAAACAGATAAACTAACAGAGAGGACAAGGATGCTCATGCAAAACATGAAAGAGTCAATTTGAGCAGAAACAAAAGTATTCCTCATTCCAGCAACATTTCAGAACGTTTATGAACTTGTTTCTCTGACTTCTTCTACCTAAGACAAATCTTTGTTGCATGAGGGGAGGATGGCTGAATTCAATGCCCAGCTCCCCGACCTCTAAGCAAGCTGTCTGCATTCCCATAGTTACTATGAAAAGGCACAGATCATGTAAGAAAACTCCAAACGAATACCAAAACATGGAGTGTGGCTGCATCCTCCTATAAGTTCTTGCATAAGACAACGCTTGCCCATTTAAATTAACCACAAATGTGGATACTTACCCATTCTGAGGTCCTCCATCATTGACTACATTTAGGTGGGCCAGCTGCCTTTTCAGATGAAGTTTGTAGCTTGCATTAATTCTTAAAAACAAGATCTAGAAGAAACAAACCAAACCAAATGAGGAGCCATCCCACTGCCTACAGAGAATACATTGCAAACATCTGAACTCCCACTAACTTTCCATTTTGTTCATGCAATTTCATGTGCTTTTCCCATCTGCCAGGCCTTCCTCCTCCTAGTCTAGCTGGCCACTACAATCCACCATAGCATACAGGACAGAACACGCTCTTGCTTATTTCTTACACGTTGCACTTAAAGGACAGTTTTATTTATTTTTTCTTTCCTGTTGTCTGAAGCACCTAGAAACTGCTAGAAGAAGAGAATTAATCTTCTTCCTGAACTATAACCATTTAGAGTCTTTTTTTTTTTCCTCTCCAAGAGGAAGTGCAAGAAGCAATCTGAAGGGAACATTTAATTTAGCGTAAAAGAGAAACTACAATTCAGCACATTCAGCAACTCTCCCAGTCCTTCCTGTCCTTAGATTTACAACTCTGCAGTAGCACTAACTGCAGCAGAACACTAAGAAAAGCCATCTGGTACAATCTGGCTGTGTAATACATTTGAAACCTTCGGAACCCACCCTCTTTGAGCAGTGTGTGACAGAAGAATTCCCAACAAGGGCTGTGCGCAGGTTTTGTCAAAACTCAGATTCCTGCCCCGTGCAGATAAAGCAGAAGTCTCTCTTGGTACAGAGTGCATTTGCAAGAGAGGTGTCACGTGGATTTCAAAAGTAACACTCACCTGAGTTTGTTCCTCAGGAAGGAGATCGTATATAGCTTCATGCATCTTTGCCATTTGCTTGCAGATATTTCTGAAGCATGCTGAAGGAACAGGAGCTTTCACTTCATACTGGAAATAAAAGCAAAACCAGTTATTCCTTTTTGTCCCCGTAGAGCAGTTTATATAGGAGAATTTCCAACAGCCAGTGGAAGCTCTGTGCTGCTGCTGCTATCATGAATTTCATTTAACTTAGCAGAAATGGAAAGGGGCACTGGGCACAATCTGGTGCTATTCACTCAAGGATCATCACACAATCCATCTTTTAGCAACTCCTGCTTTATTTTATAAACACACTCAAACCAAGGATGAAATCTGAACATTTCCACCTTCATCTCTAATCTTAGAGCACTCCACCAAAGGAATCTATTCCTCTAAGATTATTTACATCCCTACTCTGGAAAGGGAAGATTGGAATGTGATTTTTGAAGTACCTGGAAAAACTATGCCGGCAGCAAAGCCAGCACTTCAGGTGCTGATGGAGAGGCTGTGCTGGCACAGGCCTGGGTTAAACACCCACAGTCACCTTTGCTATCTTCACAGAGCCTTGCACCATTCAGAGGAAGAGCTGACTCACTGGGACTAAGCAGCAGGAGAAGATGCTCGCTTGTATGCTAGTCTAAATTGTGAAATAGAACAAAGCTTGCGTGAGTGGGAGATGAAACGGAGGAAACAAAATGGGGAGTTCTGAGAAAGCCTTTAAGGAGAAGCCAAACCAGTGAATAACAGGAGAAGCAGCAGAAACACAGTACTTAGTACTCCAGGAGCACTGCTCTCCGCACAGCACGTGGGATTGTGCCTCAAGACATTAGAATTGGGCAACCCATGACTTACAATTCACCAGTACAGTTCAAAGCCAAAGGGAACTGGCAAGCTGCAGCAATGGCCCCTGTGGGACTACAGACAAACTCTTCATTGTGACAGGGTAACAGCAGCAGGAGGAAACACGAGCCCAGCGCTGCGAGTAGCTGCCTGTTTTCATCTCCAGCTAAGGTCAACAGCAGGTAACACCAGCAGGGATCAGACAAATTTACCACTCTTCTTTCCAGACAGTCACAAGGCAGCAAGTTGTAAGAGAAGCTAAGAACTCCACCGGGTTTTTTTCCACGAACACACACCCTTTCTAATCAATTTAAAAAGAGGGGTTTTTAGAACTGTTACACCATCCCCTTCTTGTTTTAACTCCGTGCCAAAGCCAACAGAGATGCCAGGATCCACGCAGAGCACACGGCCTCATTGCAGTGGGACGGTGTGAGCGTGGCTCCTGCTCCGTGGGGCTCAGAGAAATAAAAGCAACATGCTCACATTGCCCAAGGACCAGGCCAGCAGCCTAATGACTGGGCTAAACTGTTCCTCTTGTTCAAAGCAGCGTGCCTCCTAGACAAAACCAAAACCAAGTTGGTTTTAAACCATGCTAGACATGGCACTGCCACGAAACTCACTAGCTCATCTTTTTGGATTTGCACACCTAAAAGCAGACTTTATCCGTAAGTCACTCAAAGAAGATACTGACATGGTTGTGTGGTTTGCCCGTTTGCAAGTTTCCCAAGTTTTTATGTTCATTACTGCCTTCAGTGCCAAGATTTTATCACCGCAGGAACAAGATGAATCAAATTATGGGAGATGTTAGGAAGGGAGGCAAATAAACACCTGGCCTCCTCTTCTGTCCTCTGTGGGTAGCATTCACACGAGCCAGGCACTCTCACCCAAGTCTTTCAGACCTTTAAAATACAGGAATATCCACAGTTCTTACATCCTGCCAGCCCACAAGATGTGAACAGGCTGGAAAGATGGAAGAACAGCAGGGGATGGATACTTAATAATTACCATCAAAACCAAAAACATTGTTACTGACATGCTGTGGGCTAACTTGGTTAGTACTGGTAACCAAAGTTCTTGCATTTATCTTTCGCTTTCAAGAGGAAGATGACAAAAAGTAATCAAAAAGCCATGCTACTACACAGAACTGCTATTTTGTATAGGGAACAGAGCACTGTTTGCATATTTAGAAAGGGGCATAAATTTTTTTTTTTTTCTTTTTTACAAGCATAAGCACAACAAAAGCATAAGACCCAAAGGAAACCACTAAGCTTGAAGAGCTCACATAGTTTCTCCACCAGATTAGCAGGCCCAGCCTCATCCATTTAAGGGCAGCCTCTTCCACAGCAGTGTTCTCTGCTTCTAGGTGAGCCAGGAACTGGATCCTGCCCCAGACCAATCAGTTCAGCTGACAGACACTCATGAAACACTAAGAGCATTTAATGGCACAGTGGGACCCTCTAAGTGCAGACTTGTAGCCCCCAGGCTTGCAGCCCTAGCAATGGTTCAATCCTTCTTTGCAAAAAACTCCCCTCGACAGATTTTTCTGTTTCCTCAGCTGCAGGAAGTGAGGGATCGTCAGGAAGAGCAGGGAAAGGGAACCAGCTTTTGGGGAGAGGCAGGAGGCAGCAGCCTGGATGCAGATGAACTGTTGGTGGACAGCACTGCCCAGATGAGGAGGGCACTTCAGTTCCTGCATGGCAGAGCATCTGCACCAGCCTGATCACATCTGGTAAAGAAGTGAAGGAACAATTTGGGGGAAGGAAGGAGGAAGATGAACAACGCCCATGTCACAAGTGCTGAGGTAGAAATGCACGAGTGCAACACAGAGCTCTGTGCACGTAGAAGAGTTCCAACAACAACTGATGAAGTTTAAGATTCATTTGAAACAACTAGGTGCTACAGTGAGACCTCCAACAGCAATTTAGAGTGTCTAATTATTTCTGTAAGTCATTACCTTGGATAACAGTTTGTCAAATAAGCTATCCATTATGGCAACGAGCTTTGCTGAGATTTCAGCTATGTGGTCGTGATAATCCTGTAATGAGAGAAAGTAGGTTTTATTTATTATCTAATGACATTCATATTTTTCAGAGCACAACTAAGAAGCAAAACTTCCTGTTTAATTAGGAAACGTCAGAAGAGTTACCTTTGTAATGTGGTCAAAGTGCCTGAGCATGCTGAACTGCTTTGGCTGCAGCCGAGCTTCAAAATGAGCCCTGATAATAGGAATGTAGTGTACGATTAGCTGCAGGCAACGTGAAGAAAGAGCTGTAAATCCAGAAGTGAGAGAGGAAAAGCAGTTAATAGACAAGAAGAGTCATTCTGTATAGACAGCATCTCCTTTAACATGAATAAGATAGATCTAAACACAGTTTAATGTACTCTAAAACAATACAAGGAAGGGGGTAAGCATTTATTTCCACTGGAGGAGCCCACCCAGTGAAGAGGCCACGCGAGCACCTGGCTATTCACACCCAGCTGCGGTAACATTCAGAATAAGGGACTAGTTTTACAAGAGGCCTTGAGTGTCTACTTGATATTTGGAGCCCTGAGCACACACAGACATCAGAGAGATCTCAGAAGACCTGACTCAGCAGCTACCAAACCTCGGCGGCCACATTCCCAAGGCACCAATGTTTCTCCCCCATATGATGTACACAAACACACTGCTCTGCCAACACCGAGCTGCCTGCAACCACGTCCTGCCTGAGTGCCCTCAGGGTTCCCGGCACTGAGCTGCTCCTGAGCAAACAGGGTCAGAGCCAGCAGCAGGACATGGTGGTGCCAACGTGGTCACTGTGCTGGCCAAGCTTGGAGCCAAAAGCTGGACCCAGCTTCTCTCTGCTCATTGTGCCTGCTGCAACAAATATGGCGAGTGACCCCCCGGGGGAGCCTCTGAATCCACCTCCTCAAGCTGAATTCTTAGCTGGTAATCACTGCACCCTGAAATACGGGAACTGGATTCAGCACACAAAGCCCTAATTTACCTGGCTGCATGGAGACACTCAACCACATAAAGACTTACTATTCGGTTCACAGCCACCCACAGAAATCATGTTGTGTTTTACCTATGTGTGGTTACAAGCCACAGGAGCTGTCTGTGGACACACTGTTCCAAAACAGCACCACAGGGCAGACAGGATGGCACAGCTCAGCAAAACACAGGGGGAGGCTGGTGTCTGGCTGAGCCTTCTGCCTACACCGCCCATCTCTAGACCCAAGCCCTACACAGCACACACACACATGCCAAAGTCACCAATGAAAGAGTAACTGTAACTTCCCACAGTCAAAACATTGTCATGGCAAACCTGTCAGCCTGTTTGTTTCTCTCACCTAACACAGTGGAACTTTAAAGTCAAAGCATTCTGGTAGACAGCAGAGGGACTGGATGGATTTTCATGCACCTCTTGCACAAGCAGTTAGATGCTGTACATGTTTTACCCTCAAATAAGCAAGGTTTTATCACCCTATGTTCCATGCAAAGTACCACAACACAAACATAGCTCATCCTTAACAAAAATATATCCACTAAACACTTTTTAAAATAGGCAGGACTAGAACAGTTGATGCCTTAAATACAGAAATACATACCTAAATTTTTTGTAGTGATTGTTTTCAAGCCAACAACTTGTAATGCACCGGCTCCAAGCACCAGCTGGCAACTTCGAGAGTTGAAATACTATGAGACAAAAAAAAGATAATGAATCCATATGCTGATCATGTATGCAGATGTATGCTCTCCCTTCATCAAAAGGAGAAATACTGTTATCAAAAATATATTGTTACATAAAAAAAAAATCTTAAGAGGTACAGTAGAAAGGACAAAGTAAAAGTGTAATACTGGAATGGAAAACATCAGAAGAATGAGTTTCTACCTCTGGCTCCACATCTTTCACACTGCTTACCATACAGAAAAACTTGAAAGCACCAATCTCACTACTGCTGAGGTGGCTGAATTTGTGTTACTTATACCACAGAACTTGGAAATCTAAGAAATGCCACACAGAAAATGTTAAGTCATGTCAAAAAGCAGTGTAGAGGAACTTCAGGTATATTAGACGACTTGTGACTTGATCTCCTAATGTAGCTCCAAGAGAGAAATGTTATTAAATGGACACAGGCAAACAGGCTCTCTGGGACAGTAAGAGAGCTCCTCTTAGCATATTCTGCCTTAGGAATTCTGTTTCTTGGCCCAGCTCAAGACCCAAGCCACCCTAGACTGGGTTGCATGATGCAGTAGAGATGGAAAAACCATTGCTGTTGTCCCTGACCCCTGCTCTAAAGGGACAGCAGGAATCCCAGGGTCCACATTTGAACACAGCTATGCTGGTGGCATGGGACTGGAAATCAGGAGGCTAAGCCCACCAAGAGCTGACCCTTTTTCCTGTACCTGAAGAAAGATTCACAAGTAATTGTGGCAAGGCTGTCCTGCAGCTTCTCTCTGCAACACAGAGCATTTCCTTCACAAAGAATTCCTTTTGTTTTTTTTGGAGTGGAGGGGGAAGGGGGAGGGGGGAGAGGAGAAGAGGAGGGGAGGGGATTGTCACAATTCTGCTCCACAGCTCCTGCTTTGCAATAGCATAAGAACAAAACCCAAAATTTCAACCTTCCCTATGTAAAAATAGGAAAGAATTTTTCTGTCTACTGCCTGAAGCCAGTCACAGAACTCAGGACTACAGAAGATGTACTGTGAATGGAGTGGGGCCAGAAGAGCAACCCTAGCAGACCTAGTGCTAACAATGGAACCAGAGCCACACGTGGTTCTGACATGGTTCTGACGTGGATCTGACAGTGGCATCACCTACTCTGCTCTCAGGTAGTGGTCAGGATGTGAAACTTTGAAATTCACTTCCTCTCTTCCTCCTGAAAAGCAGGACCTTTTCTTGTGCCTCCTGGTGGACTTCAGCCCTCTGAGGTATTTAGCTTAGGTTAGAGCAACACCTCCTCCTTGTGACTGTTTGGAGGAAAGTATTTCTACATTCTGGCACTGTGGCTGCAAACCTTCTCATCTGTGCCAGCTTAACTCCAGTGATGATGACTGTGTTTCTGTTCACTCACAGGTGTCATTTCACTCTGGTTACAGCCACAGCCCAAGTTTCATCATCCAGGAACCACTTTACAGCTTCCAATTACTGAGTATTCTTGCTACCTTCAAAACCTGCTAGCTTTGACGGTTGTCAAATAAACAGTAGTGACCTGCAAGGGCACCTTTGAGTGGCCCTTATTTTGTCCAAAACATAAAGAAATGTGCTTTTGTTTTTGCAAGCTGTCCTGTCACCTCTCTGATGGTCATCTCACTGCCACAGAGACAGGAGCTACAACAACTGAACTGCACGTGATGTTTGAGTACCAAGCAATAAAACATGAATCTTGAGCAATAACGAGAAATGGAAGGGAGAAAGAAGTAACACAGATGCAAATGTGCTTAAAAGTCTGAGGCAGCTGCTGCTGTTCTGCCTGTCTGCACAAAGGTGCTGCAAGTCCTGTGCGAAGCAGCAGATTTAATAAAAAGAGGAACATCCCCAGTCCCAGACTAACTGGATTCTACCTGAATGGTATTTAAGAGGAAAGGTTTGTGGATGAACACAAATGACGACTACAGGAAGCATTCCTGTATCTGGTTATTCAGATAAGGACCACCAACAGAAGGATACTATTTAAAGGCCCATCTCCACAAGTATGTTTCCATCTCTTTCAGCCCCCTTTATGTAAAATATACTTGCAGCCATGACAAAAACTAGAAGATGGGATTTCAAACCATCCCTGGTGAACGAGAAGAACGACAGCCTTCTGGACACAGCAAATTGCACCTTCAGTGCCCTTACCTTAAAGGCCTACCTTATGGCACAGTAACAAATGCAATTGTTTCTAGATAATTTGCATCATTTTCATCAAGTTGTAAAAGCACGTGAAACAGAGTAAGACACGCTCACTGCCCTGAATACTCTTATCTGGCACAGACAGCACATCTGGACTCATACCTTCAGTAAATCAGACAGGCGGGTGAGCATGTCGGTGGTGATGGAAGGAATGTTATCCACACACTGGCAGTACTCCAGGATTATTCTTATTAACAGCAATACTGTCCTACAAGAGAGGAAACAGCCAAATATGTTATCTATGTGCACAGATGATGTCAAAAAACAACAAGCAGGCCAGTCATACTGACAGAAAGCCACCTAATGCTGGAGATTATGGTGTTGAATATGCCCCTTAACTGATCTAAGGCATAGGTGGAACAAGAAAAAAATATATATATATTATACATAAATACCCGTTTCAGGGGGGGAATGTGTAGAAAAAGTACTTAACATACAGGTAAGAAGCCTCTGGTGTTCATTAGCATAACTTTTTCATCTCCAGAAATAATTACTGTGGAACTAGAAGTCTCTGTGTAGATGTCATCTGGGGAAAAATCTAAAGCTCCTCTCTCATAATATTGTTTAACTGGCCAACTTTGAGCAAGTACAAAAAAAAGCATAGCCTATAGAAGACAACAACCACTGAAAAGGATGCAGTGGGTACTGAGGAGTCCAAAAGAGATCAATTGCTGCAAATAAACATCTGGAGAATCCTGGGGGAACATCTAGGCTTTTTTTGGTCAATGCATTTGCTTAAATACAATGAAATTGTACTTAACAGTGTGCAGAATAGCATTTCGCACCAATGTGAATTGGTTCACAGAGCTGAAAATAAAGTTTCAAATGAGCAGAGATTAACTATCAAACACACAGTCTACTGAGCAAACTCCATCCTTTGAAGCATTTTCAAACGCTCCTACTTGACCTGAAATTCTCTTTTGCAGTGGTATCAGCAGGCTGGCACTGAAGTTTTGAGCCACCAGCTTCTGTTTCTAATTGAACAATGGCACATCATGAAGCAACTCACAAAACAGGAGCTGGTCAAAGACTTTATGTAGATCAGTGCTTTTCCACTTATGTTTGGGGTAAATTATGTTAAGATTCTGGAAAGTGACATCTTCCAGGTTTTACTCCCTTCTAAAAAACCGAACACTCCCAGGCATATTTAAACTTAAGCCTCTCTGTCTTTGGAAAGACAGAATGCTTCTGAATGAAAGAAATATGGGAGTGCCACATATTTTAAAATATCATTCCAGCCAGCTGCAAGAAACTACTTTCAAGCCCAAAGCAATCAGGCTACCAGGAAATATGGATTGCAGCTTCTGAGATAGCCTTATCTTCTATTTTTTATTCTGAGTAAAGTAAGGAATCATTCAGTACAGGATTTGTGTATTTTGCCAGAGACAACCTATATTGTGAGAAATAAAAACAACATGCTATAACAATAAATCTATATCTTCATGAACAAGAGTTTTCATGAGAAAATTGCAAAAAATCAAATGAAACTGTAAATTTCAGTCCAGTCTTTCAGAGAAAAAACAGTATTGTAACAATATAGAAGAGCTTGTGATGCTTTAAAACTGTTCAGGAACTAAAGGGAAACTAATTTGTGTAAGGAAAGCTTTTCTTTCTATTTAAATAAGATTGCTAGAGCTATTAGTATTCATCACAGTTCTACCCCAGAACACTTGCCAACTAACCCACTGTTAAGGGAAAAGTGCCTCTTACCCAACTGTTGCATATTTTTGTCCTTCAACAATAAGGAATTCAGTTGGCTTCCTTTCTTCAGCACCTAAACATTTTAGCAATAAAGGAAAAGGATGAGTTGACCTAAGAACTAGCATAAAAAATACTAGTTTCTAGAAATCAGGCATTCCCTTACTCAAGTTTGAAACCAGTGAATCCATCTTTGGAATACTGATCCATTTTAAAAACTGTGTCACTCATTAGAGTTAATAAGCAACCTCACTGGTCACATCTATTGGAATACAGATGGGATTTCACATCAAAAATCCTCCAAAGTCATTACAGATTTAGAAACTTCAAATACAACATGTTAGAAACACACACACACACAAAAGCAGAAAAAGCTATGAGGTTTTCTACTGTAGGTTCTCCAGTGATTTACTATGTATATTAATACTTTACCTTCAAACCACTTTTTCCCTCAGGCTCCACAGCAGCAGCTCTTACTGATACAGTGTTTCATGCTAAATTTGATGGTCTCAGTTTCCTATCTTCTTGAAGAAAGCTGCAAGAGCTTCTTTGGGAGGGATGGCTGACAAGCACTGGAGTTGTGTTCCATGATTTGTGTACTGCCTAGTACCTTCCATCCCTTCTGCACTCCTTCTGAGGGGCAGACAGGGCTTCTGCACCATAACTGTATTCTCACTTACTGCCATTTTCCTTCCCCTCTGGGTACACTTTCAACCCTTGCTAACTGTTCACAGACATTTATCACTGCAGTATTAGATGAGAATCCCCACGAGGTAAGAATACATTATGAATTTTCATACTGCATGTGGGGAAATAAAGCACAAGGAGAAAAAAAGTGACTTGTCTGAGGTCAAACAAGGTTTCTGTGGCAAGGTAAATAATTGAACGTACATAAGTTTTCACTTCCATGAGCAGCCATACGGAATGCTGCCTTTCACTTGAACAACTGGCAGATGAAGCAGTGGAAAGGTGCAAAGCACTTCATAACACAAAGGAAGCTGAACACATGCACATGCTCCTTGTTCCTGCGCAGCACTTCAGTGAAAAAGTAAATTTATGCATGGACTGCAAGCCTCTACCCTGGGAATACTACTGGGAACACAGCTCCCTTCCCGTGCTAACACTTAAGTGGGTATTCAAGTGGGGAAAAAAAAAAAACCTTTTAAAGTCAGCCCAAGTTTCAACATAGCTAGCATGAAAAAAAGTGCCAGTTTCCTTCCTTCTGATGTCCCAGTTATGATACAGGAAAAAGCACAGAGCAAAATACGTCCATCAACACTCAGCAGCACCATCTGCAGATCACACGTTTAGATTCTGCTAATGGTAGAACTGCAAAATACCTGTTGGTTTTTTTTCAGGGAGAGAAATTCTGCCATCTGACACAGCATCAACAAGATCCTGAAACTCGGCAGGAACTTCAGCTTGCTTCCAGCGCTCGTTGTCCAAGAGTAGGCTTAAGTTACAAAGACAAAAGAAAGGAGGATGAGAAAACAAAATACCTTGTCTGGACACCTCCCCTGCCTGCAGTGCTGCTGAATCAAACCTACAGTAATATAAAAAGAGCCAGTGGCCCAAAATGTTACATCATCAATCCTCATTAGAAAGAGGTGCCCAATGCTTAGTTTGCTACTACACCCTTTTGGCCCAAAGATCTTACAGTCTGTTCATTCAAACTATCACAGACTACAGACGATACCAGTAAGGAATAAAAGTCCTTACAAGATCAATGCCACTGAAACAACATGGAAATACTGGAACTTTTGATGCTTTTGATGATTGAGAATAAAAGGACTTTGTATGTGTTACTGGGAAGGCTGTTTCCCATTATGGGTTGGATTTTTGTGGTGTGGGGGTTGGTTTTTTTCCTTGTTTTTTCTTGGAGGTTCTTCCCTTCCCAACTAACTCCTGAGACTGAGCAACCCCACCTTTCAACATCACACCTGAGTTCTCCCTGTAGCTACAAGCTGTCCTTATTTTCTTAACCATAGAACAATGCAATTTGAAGAAATGTTACTGCAAATTGTAAAAGCCTAAAACAATTGAATATAATTGTGTTTTAAAATGTCTGTCCAGCCTGCCCCTCCTAAGTACAACAAAGTTATGAGTGATCCGGGCAATGAAAACTTTGTAGTTTTATATGAAAGGTTTGTGTTTTCCTGGTGTAGAACTGATAAAAATTATGCATGTAAGAACATGAAGGTCTTCTACACAGAGATACCTTAGCTTTGTCTTCCTCTCCTCATGGAACCTATTCACAAATTTATTGGCTTGACTTTGAAGTGCTCCTCGCAAGGACATACTTTTTCTGCCGCAGATCTGCTCAGTATCTAAGATAAAGCCTTCCATCAAGCGAGAAAGAGCAACAAACTCATTGGAATTCAGCTTCTCTAGGAAGCCACCCTGCATGCAAAGAAACCCACTGTAAGGAGACATAACACCACAAAAATTCAGAGAAGACAAGAATCAACTAGTCAGCACATCTGAGGGCTAGCAGTATTTTAAAGGCACAATCTTATATCCTACATGGGACAGAGTAGGGAGACTGCAGTCTAAGCAGCTGTCTTGTCATAGATTATGGATTCTCTTCATGGCACTTCAAAGACAACAAGTCAGAATATTAAAAAGAATAAGAAACGTAGCAAAACTCACGTTACTTTACAATGACATGATACATTAAAGCTTGGGTGCTCTGGGCAGTAATTAACATAAGTGACTGTGCCCTTGGAAACAATTACTTAATACCAATTGAGAAAGCAATCTCAGGAGTCTCACTCATTAAGCCAGTAACTTGTAGTAACACCTCATTGAGGATGAGATTCCACTCGCAGTCTGATCCAAGCTCCTTACCTTTGCTCTTGCCATGAGGAACTTGACTGAACGATCATGGCAGATATCAGAAGCGTTATACAACAACTCTTGAATGTTATTTGCCAGCCTGCCCAGTTCCAGTTCAGTCAACTTCACGTCATCGCTGATCCTACAAATGACAGAACCATTTGCTTGAGCATCAACTCATAGAAAACAGTGTTTCTGCTCGCAATTCCAAGGAAGAAAAAGCTTTGCAGCAGCTATCAAACATAGTCAGTTAATCACCAAAGCCACTCTGTACAGATGGGACCATCTAAACTGCTGTCAATGCCACGTCAGTCCCTGTGACAAGCAAATATGAAACCAAACTGTCCTTATATTTTAATATCCTAATTACTATTACTTAAGGAAGAAATTACACAACCATTACTAATACAATAAATACTGATGTTTATTGACCTAAACATCACCTGGCTCCCATAACATTTGAGCATCACAAACGTGTGATGGATAAACACAGACTTTTATTCCCAATGCAGGTGTAAGATCTACCATAAACGCTCTGTGCTCTCATGACTGTAGTTTATCAGCCATCATTCTGCTACCATTTTACCCTTCAGGCTCCTAAGCCTTGTCTTTTAAAAATAACTCTGTGGCTTGTCTTGTGAAGCAAGCACAGCTCTGCCATTCACCTACCCAGCTAAGATAACAATCTTCTGGTCTAGCCTGGATGCTAGTGCTGACAGCATGAGATGAGGGAGAAAACTTGGGACACAACAGCACATCAACTGGGCTAGCAGTACCCTGACTGTATAATGAATTACCCTTCTCCAAATGTGGAGCAGAGGTACAAAGGAAAACAAAGAAGGGGTGAAGCAAGTCCATTTCTGAACAAAGTTTCACAATCAGCCTCAGGAATGCTTTTGTTGCTTGAGAGCTCCATCTGTGTGGTTTATTTTTAGCTAACCTCTCCAGAGTGGCTGGGATCCTGCTCCCTCCTCCTTCCTCTCTCTTCACTCTAACCCCATGGACTCATCTTCACATTGTGTTTTTCTCCCAACATAGGATGAGTATTGGGACATGCAATAGCCTGAATCTGCTTCAAGTGCAACAGATTTAATTTAAATTCATTGTGATTTGGGGGAGGAAGGTCCCCCAAAAAAGTGACACACAGGGATAGACACTTAAGTACCAACCAGCAGGAGTGAGCAGGCAGCTTGCTGCCTCGCTCTGCTGAAAGACAGAAGGGATGGTATTTCAATTCTGCTTCATAAAACTGTATCTAGACATGCTGGGTTTTGAAGTGGCTCACAGCTGAACCCCACACATTCTTTCAAAAAGGTAGCTGATGACAGCCATAAATAAGAAATGCACAGAACTTTGTCAAGAATATTACAGATGTGCAGTCAGGCACACAACAGGGCAGCACTGCCTATGTTACCAAAGTCTTGAGGCGTACAAGCTGACCATGAGCAGTAGATTTTCTCTAGAATTCATCAAGATGTATGCCAGGAAGTCATCTTGAAAAGAGAATAGAAAAAGCAGGCACAGTAAATGTGTGCAGGGAACAGAGATGCCTCAGTCAACTAAGGCCAAGACAAGCGATCAGTCTTCTTTCATGTAGGGTAGACTTGCATCTCCCCTGCTCTCTACAGAAGCAAGTTCCCCAGCAGAGCAGACAGGAGAAGGGGCTCTTTTCTTATAGTCCTTGTACCACTATATATAGAGAAGTGAAAACAAAGCTAACCAAGCAAATTTGAGTAGGGACAGTGGCAGTCTATTTGGAGAGCCACTTCATTCACCTAGAAAAGCACACTCCTCCAACGTGACTTTTGTAGCACACAACCCCCAGCTCCCAACACCCCGCTCCTGACAGCTGAGGCAGGTACCGCATGTACTCACATCATCTCCACTCCCGGAGTAACAGACGACGTTGGCTCTTTGCTGGATGAAGAGTCTGTAGTGCACTCTGGTTCAGAGACTGAATCGCTGCTACAGGGCTCGCTGTTGGGAGAAGTGTTTCTCTGAGAGGTAGTGTCAGCTGCTACAAGTGGGAGGTCCCCTTCGCCGAAGGCGTCGCTTATAAACATGCCTTCGTGAGTCAGGTAAGCCACTTCTGTGTCCAAGGGACTGTCTTTCACAGAGTTCTTTTGCAAGGTGTCCTCCAGGTCTCTGGTTCTTTGGTTCTTGTCTAGAACCAAGAGAACCACGCTACGGATAGTATTTAACGTTGCCTAGAATCAAATATAACTTTTATTACAAAAGAAGACCCAAAACCCTGTACCACACGCCTGCATTGGGAAAAGAGTTTCTTTTACTCACAAAAATCTGACTAAATCCTGGCTTTATTTCCTACTGTGCAATTAGCATTCAAAGGCAGACCCATCGTCTTTGATGGTAACCTATATCAGATGTTTCTGAGAACAGTGAAAGAAACCTCATTTGGAGCAATCTAACACATACAAAAGTCCTGTCCTAATCCCCGGCAGCCCGAAATGGATGTAATCAGGCTACAAGAGGTATTATCTCCTTCCCAGTGCTCTCTTTATTAGCACTAATCATTTTTACCCTGGATGGTGATATTCACATATCCCTCTTTCAATCAAGTTTGAATTCTATAATCAAAAGGAACACCTAAAAAACTTCAAATGGAAAGTAACTTTATTCTGTCTTGTGTCTGAACCAGCTAACCAGCTACGTGAAAATCTTGGCAAATTAATGCCTTACCTTTATTCTCTTGAGGAAGATAGTAAACTTAGAAAAAATATCCTTCAATAAATCAAACCACTGAGGAAAATTCATCATTCTTATCTGGTCTGCAAGCCTAAAAAAAAGAGCAATATTTGGTAAATGGAAATTATTAATTAACCATGCTGACGACTGGCATATCAAGAACCAAAGCAAGCTCTAAATGGAATTGTAATTGTAAGGAAAACTGTGTAGACTTATCTAGCAAGACAACAGATATCACCAGAAAAACTGTCCTGACTAACACAGTGTATGCAAGTGGAATGGAGAAAGAGGCATGGAAAGATAGATGGTGCTAGAAAAACAAAAGCCTCACTTCTCTTCTAGAGCATAGTGCTCTTTTCCCAGAAATAAGTGTGTGTTATCATGAAGGGGAAAATGGGGAGTTAATAACATTTTTACAAAAAACGAGACAACAAGAAAAAACAAAAATACTTTGCAAGTGTTGCAACAGCTGTGCTATTAAGTTCATTTTGCTACACTGCAATGAGATCACTTTATTAAAGTCAGCTTTCTACAGCAGAGGGCAGAAAATTCAATGACTGAACATAAGTTAAACCCTGAAACAAAGAGTTAGGATCCAACTGCAGAATGGTAAACACTGAAAATGGTGAACAAATAAATCTTCAATGTTTACAAGTGATGCTGTGCCCAGCCTCTCAGTCTCAGCACGAACACCATGCAGATTCTGCTGCTCACTTTGCATTTTCAACTGCTCTGGCTTTATTGTCTCAGGGTAGCCCCTTGCTGATCCAAACGAGTCATGGAGCTGCAGGAAAACAAAGTCTGGTGGGGCCCTATGGAGCTGGGACCTCTAAAGTTCCCACATCCAACCTCTGCTTTCTCTTGTGCCTGCTACCCCTCACCCTTCCCCTGCACACCTCCACGAAGAGCCTGGCTCTGTCTCCACCTCTGCCGTATCTCCCCATGGTGCAGCTGCAGGCACCTCACCCCTCAGCTTTCCACTCCCCAGGATTGCCCAGCTCTTTCAGCGGCTAAATCTCAATGCCTTTCTTGCACTAGGGAGTCCGAAGCTGAGCACAAGAACAAGATGCAGCTTCAAAATAGAGGGGAAGGATTATCTTCCTCGACTTCCTAGCTATGCTAACACAGCCCAAGCTGCAGCTGCAAGGACACTTCCACGGCCACAGCCAACCTTTCACCCACCAGAACCCCCATGTCCAGCCATACAAAGCTGCTCCAAGTCAGCAGGACTCTTGCTCTGAACTTGAGAGGGAATGCCCCCTCCTGGCTGCAGGACACGGCATTTGCCTCCGCTGGGCTTTGTGAGGTTCCTCCTGCCGGCCATTTCTTAACTGCTGGCATTGTCTGGTCCCTGCCCAGGTAGCTCCTTTCTCATTCACACGCAATGTACTGAAACTACCAACACATTGTAACACAAACAGGGAACACCTTCACATAGTTCAGAATTGTATGCCTAGGCACAGTAGTTCAGGCTGCATGCAGGGAGGTTCAGAGAGAATTTTAGTGTTTATTTCAAAAGTAAGTTAAATGTAAAGGAATGATTTCTAACATTAGAGACTGAATGAGAAGAGGAACATTTGCAGTTTTTCAAAGAGGTGGACAGGAGCAGAGGCTTAAGGTGAAACAAAAGGAGAATCCTTGATTATATGAAAATTGATATAAAATTAGAATGGTTAATTTATCTGTGCTAAAAGCATCCATCTCCTATCCCCCACCCACCGTGAAAGGAAAACAACATAACTGGCTGTATACTTACTTAACAACCACTTCTGTATCTATTTCTTCTATCTGCGATACCGTATTAACCACACACTGTCAAATTTAAAGGAGAGAAACAACAACAAAAAAAGATCTTAGCTTCTAACTGCTGCTGTGTTTCATGGCATGCACAGTAATCCTCATATTAAATAAGGAAAAAGAAAAACAAAGCAAAGGCATATTCATATCATTTAACAACTTTTTTTCCTCTAAAGAATAAAACCAAACCGAAGACAACCCCCCCCAGACAGCTGGCTGCAAAATACCTGAGGGCTCTGTTCCTAGAGTTCTCCATGCTTACTGCTACGCCTTTCCTCAAAGGACTCTGTTACCCCTTTCAGACAGTGCACATGGAACTGGCCAGCTTCTTCAGGTCTCCAGAATAAGGGATTTTTGCTCCAAATGCATCTTTTGTCTTACAGTGATTTGTTTACCCATCTCATTTCGCACTACTCTCTGTTGTGCCCAAGGTATAGACTGACTCCATTTAGGCTGCAGCAGGGTTTCTCCTCCAGGCATCAGTCAATAACCTGATAAAAGGAGTCAGCAGCATGTGGACTCATCTTGCCTTCAAGTGAATAGAGCCTGAGTGATAACTGACTGCTGGCAGCCATCTCAAGCTACATGGATTGTACTTGCATTTTGAATAATGGTGCTCAGTACAGAAGCTTCTTAAAAACACACTTGGCTCTTGAACTAAGCAGTGTGCTCAATGCTTACAAACCTCTGCTCCTCCACCTGTCTGGCAACAAGGAACTACTGAAGTACTGACCAGAACAGGCCAGCAGTGTGCTTTAACAGCAAACACCTTTGGGACATGGGAGGGAAATGGCTTCTTCTGTTAAGGAAAAATATCTTTGTAAGTTCAGACTAGATGGTCTCCAGAGGTTCCCCTCCCAGCACTTATTCTGTGACAACAGGTCTCTGATCCTGTCCACTTTCCTTATTTAACAGGAAATTACACTGGAAATTGGAAATCCCTTCCAGTACTTGAAGGGAACATATAAACAGGAGAGGGAACGACTATTTACATGGGCTGACAGTGATAGGACAAGGGGGAATGGTTTTAAACTGAGGCGGGGGAGGTTTAGGTTAGATATTAGGAGGAAGTTTTTCACAGAGGGTGGTAAAGGCACTGGAACGGGTTGCCCAAGGAGGTTGTGGATGCCCCATCCCTGGAGGCATTCAAGGCCAGGCTGGATGTGACCCTGCACATAGCAGGGGGTTGGAACTAGAAGACCTTAGAGGTCCTTTTCAACCCAGGCCATTCTACAATTCTATGATGAAATTGATTAAACTTGGGTCTATCACTGAGCAGAGATGTCACATGAGAAATCGCACCATAAAGGACAAATATTTCTAGAAGACTGGGAAAAATACTTCATGACTGTAAACAAGCAAGAAAATGGCGTTACTTGTCTGTTACCTGACTAAGCAGAACTCAAAGGAAAAAAAAATCTCCTGACTTTTGATATAGGTAAGTGAAAAAACAATGGAGACTGATGCACAGATGAACAGCTTTATCCTGGCCTTACTCATTCATGCACCTTGTGCTTTTAGGTCCAGGCCCAGAACTGGGCCTATGCACAGAAGGGGCAGGCCCTTATTTTTGGGGCTTATAACAAACTATAGAATTTAGGAAAGCTGTGTGCTAAAAGATAAAACAAATAAAGCTAAAGTCAGTGGATTCAGAACAGTGGTAATCACACAGAGAAAGCTGTCATCTTCTGCCATACTTGAGCTGCCTACTCCTTTTGCAGAAAAAGTCTTCTCTGCAAACAGACCTGTGTGCTTCAGGAAGCTTTTACTGCTTGCAGGCTCCCTAAACATGAGACCATCAGCCAGCAAATAACTTCACAGCAGTTCTTACCCACTTCAACAAACAAACATTTTCAAGAGGTCAAGGCAACCTTGTCAGATAAGTCAAAAATTTTGGGCTTACCTGTTTTATTATGTTCTTTGCAGTAATAATCATTTCATCTCCATATATTTCATAAAAATTTAACTTCCTTTGCTTTAAAAGCCCAAATACTAGTGATACAAGTCTCTCCTGTCAAGAAAAAGAAATACACTAAAAATATCAAGGGGAAGACAAGAAGCTGTGCAGTAATAAGACAGAGTTCATGAATCAAACACACAGAGGACAAAATTTACATCAGTCCAGTGCCTTGAGACTAATGCCATGACTGAACAGTACTAAGCTTCTCATGGTAATACCAGTTAAAGGAGCTCCTTCCTCCCAGCCTCTTTCATTCCTGTTCCTCAGTTGTGCTCATCCAATTGTGCTTACAAACATACGTATTTCCTAAGCTTAACATTTCCTTGCCCAGAGCAAGAATGGCACTGAAGACAACTGCACCAGCACAAGTGAGAAGTAACACACTGCAGCACGGAGGTGGGAAGAAATGGTAGGGCAGAAATGGGAGTACTTCAACACGACTGCCATTCACCATGTCACAAAATCCACCCGTTAGACAGGACTAAACAGTTCATAGGAGCTAGCAATTACTGCAGAACAGTGCAGGCACTCCAAAGCTCCAACGCAATAGCTTCATTTTCAAGATCTTCAAAGGAATACACCCTGCAAATGAAGCATGCATTCAGGGCAGTCATATGCTTGATATAAGCACCCATGAGTGCACAGGAAGACAGAAGATCAGCACGCACAACCCTCACCACAAAAGTGAATTTTTATGGCCAAGCAGCTATAAGGGTCCATGTTCTTTTCCACCTGTGCATTGAAGTTCATCAAGTGCCCAAACTAAAACTTAATATACATTTAAAAGAGAAGCAATCATATTTAAAAAAATGAAGCAGTACTGGATCATGTTTCCATATGGTTAGTTACAATTATTTAATTAGACCGAGCACAGAAAGGTGTGGGGGGAATTTAGATGAGAAATTACATAAAATTGCAATGTTGCTACTGAATCAATTAGTCGGTGCTAATTAAGGATGTTGCAGATGCAGACATGCTCATCAGACAGTTTATTTCAATAATAGACATACCTCTTCTAGAATTTGGCAATCATCTTCTAGGGGTCTATTTAAATCACTGCGAGCGTAAGTTGAAAACTCTGCAATCATCATTTTATCTATCAGCTTTTCCAGTTCACAGAGCTGTGAGCCAAGGTGCCTAAGGAAAACAGCCATTGAGATGTAAGCTAAATAATCAACCTGAAAATGAATCATTAGTTCACAGTTGAAGAAAATAACCACGCAGCAGGTAATTTCCATGCAATCACCAATGCTAGCTTAATGGGAGGCGTGAGTCTTTTGGTTCTTAGAGCAGCTGTAACCATGCAGTTTTTAGAGGCAACATCACCTTGCAGTAAAAACATACAGACCTGAATATTAATGGAAGGTTAAAAATGGAAGCCAGGCTTCTTTGGAAGGTGCTGAGTACCCTCTCTTCCCAATGAAGTGAAGCAGAACCAAGAATATTCCATGCTTGCCTGTACCTAGTGCATCAGGTTTTTCCACTTCAAGTATTCAAACTTCTGCTATGGTCACAGGAGATTTACTCCACATGGCCGAGATACAGGGATAGCTTTACATGACAGAATGGCTGTCAGAGAACAGAGACGAATTTTCAAATTTGCCACTTTTATACCACTCTAAATTATTTCCTTTCTCCCCTGTATTATACATTTTAAACTACATTTTGCAGACTGTTTGCAAAGCCATGAGGCAGCTCCTCACATCAGACATGTCAAAGTTGAGCAGCTAGAGAGACCTGCAATAAAATTCAAAGTTGGAACCTCAGAGGTGCCCAACACCTGAGGCATTCCAGGTTCCACTGACAGCTACAGTCACGAAGTATCTGTAGAAAGCAGGCTGCTTAAAATAAGCATTTTTTCCAATGAGAGTGAAGAGAAGCTGCAGTGTTTTAGATAAATCCAGCTACAGTGCAGGGAATTCCTGACTTTAAAAAGGCAGGTTGAAGCTGCATTGCTCGCTGATGTTACTTTACTGCTGGCTTTTAGGTAAGAACAAAGATGCTCTTCAGTAAATTATTTGCGTAACTGTGATTAATGCCATTAAAACCCACTGGCATAACCTCAGAGGCATAGAAACATTCGGCAGGAGTTGGACAGTTACAGCTGGACTACAATTTGTGGACAACAAGCTGGCCATAAGTCAGCCCTTGTGGCCAAGAAGGCCAATGGTATCCTGGGGTGCATCAAAGAGTGTGATCAGCAGGGCGAGGGAGGTGATTCCCTCCCTCCTACTCTGCCCCGATGTCACATCTGGAATATTGTGTCCACTTCTGAAGCTCCCCAGCTCAAAAAAGACAGGGATCTCCTAGAAGGAGTGCAGCAGAAGGCCACAAAGATGATAGAGGACCTGGAGCATCTCCTGTATGAAGGCTGAGAGACCTGAGGCTGTTCAGCCTGGGGAAAAGAAGACTGAAGGGGATCTGACTAATGCTTACACATACCTAAAGGGAGGAGGGAGGCATATGGGTGAGGCCAGGCCCTTCTCAGTGGTGTGCAAAGATAGGATGAGGAGCAATGACCCAAAACTTGAACATAGGAAGTTCCATACAAACATGTGAAAAAACTGGTGAGGGTGATGGAGCACTGGAACAGGCTGCCCAGAGAGGTTGTGGAGTCTCCTTCTCTGGAAATACTCAAGACCTAGTTGGATGCCTACCTGTGCAACGTATGGTAGGGAACTGCTTTAGCAATATGACTCAGTTTAAAGATTTCCACCTCTTTGTTGCACGTGATTTCTCTAGCTGTGCAATACAGAGGCTACCATAAGACGTGGGAGCAACCATGCTGAGGCTGTTAGATACAGCACTGCATCTCTGGTGGGGGTGAGGAGTAAAGTTACTTACCTTTCTGAATAGTTACCAGCCAAGGCAAAGGGAACATTTCCAACTCACATTGCTACTTTTCAAATTATTATTTTTTTTAACCTCTACCAAACCAAGTAGGCACTGTTCACAGAAATCCCTTTTTACAGGCCTGCAAATACATTGCACACCCGACTACGATTTCAAAACAACAGCACAGTCTTGGAGCACCAAGTTTACTCTCTGCTGACACTGCACATAACTCAGGTTACTCAACTGAAAAATAAAACGAATTCTCATTGAGGTTACAAGTTAGCAGAAGTACACTCAGTATCAGCAATGTAAGTACAAACATTACTCAAATGGATTCATTAGCCGTTAGAAAAAATAATCTGGCAAAAAAAAAAACCACAAAACAAAACTATTTTTTGAGTTCCCTTCTAAAGATTTTCTGAGTTCTCTTAAAATTTGGTTCTTTTTCTGAACCAGTCAGAATGACTGCTACAGGAGGTGCTCGTCAGCACAGAATATCCATGGTACGGTTGTGGAGCAATAACCATGTTTTTATTACAAAACTAGAAACCCCTGGGTTGCAGGAACCATGTGACCTCAAAACCAAATTAAACAGTAACTCAGCTAAGCAGACAGCTCCCCAGCTCACCAATACAAGTCCCAGAGCCTATTTAACATACGCCTGCCAACACCACAGTGGTTACTCTGCATGTGACACTTCTGCAGCATACGCAGCAGTCATGGTCGCTAACTTTGCATCCATTAACAGGATTCTGATGTATTGCTACTCCTGCACATCACGGGTGACCCTGCCCAGTGCAGCATTACCTCCCATGTGGAGCTCTAAGTATCCAAACACAGGTGAAAAACAGAAGTTGAAGCCTCAGCTTTTCACTGCTTCTTCCCATCCCAGCTCTAGCAGCTCACAGAAATGGATTTCTCAGCAGGATGAAGCAAGAGGGAGCACCCTCTGGCCACTGTAAACACAGCTTCTCCCAAGAGCAGACGCTGCTGAACATATCCTATCTAACAAGTTGTCATCTGACCACTTCTTGAGCCATGGGGTTTGATAGCTTTGCACTGGTTTTTGCTTGCAAAGCTCCTTCCAGCACAAGGGCAGGCTGGAGGCTAGGACCTACTCAGCACATGGTACTTGAACATTCCTACCAGCACGTGTCAAGGTCTGTCAGTCAAGACAGGGATGAGGAATGGAGCTGTGCAGTAAGAGCTGGGATGCTGTGTGCATTAGGACTGCAGATCACAGCTTGGAAACCACCTTTCAACTGTGAGCTACACAAACCCTGCAAAATGAAGGTTTAGTCCCTGCTTGGGTGCTCATCCCTGCATTCCTAAACCACTTGGAGACAAGAAAGGAGTATAAAGCATCTCAGTACTAAAAATATACCAAAATAAAATGCATCCAAAACATGCATTAGCCATGCTACCTATGCTATACTCATATTTTATACTGGGTCCTTTGAGAATAAGTAAACATGGGTATACCTCCCCCCTTCAGCCAGCAGAACACACACAACACATTCTAGCTCTGCTCACATTTTAGTCAAATCCTTGATGGTTACCTACCGGAAACTGTGAATGCCTTGAAGTTCCTGCTGCAACACCTCCTGCGTTGTTGCTATCAAGTCCAAAGCTCCAACAAACTCAGAAGTAGACAGTAGCAACTGTACTGTGGGCTGCGTTTGGTGTACAGTAGCCATTAACTTCAGTTTATTGTATGCTTTTATACAATTATTTCTGGTGAGCGACAGTCTTAAAACTCGAAGAGAGCCTTCACACATGACTTTATCAATTTTGGAGATTTTCTCTCTAAGTAATTTTACAGCCTGGGAGGTTTTCCTGAGGTAGTCCTGTAACTCATGCTGAGAGGTCATTGCATGAAAAAACGCTTCAGAGCGCAGAGAAATCTGATGAGCAATATTGACTTCCACAATGTCCAGGTAATGGCTCAGCTGGAAAGAGGATGGAAGGGGAAATCAAAAGGCACTGTTATGGCATGACATGTTCATCACCATGCAGAATTATACATTGAGAGTACTGCTAAAATGTTTTATTGCATCATGGAAATTTTGCTAGCAATCAAAAATGCTACAGTATTCCATTAAATCCTTTGTCAGAGTAGCAGGAAAATAACCACCCAGTATAGCTCATTCACTTCTTTCTAAAGAAGCTCAAAATCACTTTGGGAAGGCTGACCTGATGCATACCCTGCTTGAAAACGACAAGGCAAATAGTTTTAAAATACTCAAGCTTTTGTAGTGCATGGGCTGCAGGCTGGCACCATTACAACACAGCCATTAACCTTGAGATGGCTCTCAGTACAAATGTGCAAGCAAGAACAGCATACGTGTGCAAATATGCCGTGTACTGACAGTCATTTGAGTTGATAAAGATGCAGCACGACTGTGCTTGATGGAATTACTTTGGAATGGCTCTGTTCAGATAATAGGTGGTAGCATCATCTTTGCAGAAAAATCCTCAGGAGATCTCTGGCTGCAGTTGCTTTTTGACAACACGTTTGAGCTGCTGTTAAAGTTACTTCATGTGCACTGGCACTATGGGATTCCCAGAGACAGAACAGGCCTACATGTTTGGAAACTGAGATTCAAAATCTTCATGTTGAACAAATGCAAATTCATTATGTTACCAGACCACTGGGTTGGCCTGATTATCTGAGCTTTAAAAGCTCTGTGTTCTGGCTCATGCTGAATATGCAATCTTAAAGGACTAAGGTATTAGAATGCTCATCTGAATGCTAATACTCAAATGACCTGGTTTCTAAGAGGTGCCAAGCACTCAAACCTCATGCTGGATTCCAAAAAGCCTATCCAGAGATGGAAAAAAGAAAGTCAGTTACACAGTTACTTTCATCCTGCATACTTTTAACAGTGGGGATTTATGCAGTGTGCAAACTCATCTTTTTTGTTATATATTCAAGGCAAAAACATCCTCCACCAATCAGCTGTGACACACCTAGCCCATAGGAGAAGCTGAGATGGCCTGTGCAAAAGGATCAGAGAAAGGGTTATTATGATAATTTATATACATGATTTTTGCAACCAGATGCCCAAGGCTCCTTCACTATGCCAAGTGTTGTAGAACAAAGAGAAAAAAAATGACAGCACCTGTCTCAAAGAGCTTACAGTCCCAAAGTAGGGCAAGAAATAGAATAAGGTAAGAGACAATCTTCAGAGTGAAACTGTTCAATTACAAAAGCAGTAACAGCCTAGGTATGTGTATTAATAGTAGGTTTTTCCAAAACCTGTTGAAAAATAGCACTGGGATCTAAAGTGAAGATTAGTGCAGCAGGATAACTATCTACCTATCTGACTGATGCAAGCAAACTTGAAGCAGTCCAGAGCCTTTAAAAGCAAAAACAAAAAGTGCGGGCCCATTCCTGTAGAATGAAGAAGCGTAATATGGTTTCATGCATGTGGTTTGGAAGGCAACAGGACTTTTTATGTTATTTAGGTAGTTTTTTTTATCATCTCTCTAAGAAAGCACGACTCACAGTTATCAACTTATCTCCACTCTGCTGCAGCAGCAGGGGCTATGGGTCTCCTTCACTGCAAGTGCTGCTGAGCACCCATCCTTCTGCTGCCAGCCCCGCACCCAGGCACTCCCCAAGTTTCAGGCTTGGGCCGGACGCTTTATGGTCTTTGCACAACTACCAGGAGCAACTACAAAGTAGCAATCCCAGAAGCAACCTTTCAGTACCGTGGACATGCAAGGAAGGAGCAAGCTACCTTGTAGCAGAGTCTGCCTGGTTCCTCCTGACATGGAAGGAAAGCAGGAAGAATAACTCCTCGGGATTTGCAAACATCTCCCAAAGGATTTTGTGTTATTTCTTCCCTAAGGCACCTCTCGTGTTTTTTTTCCTTATTTTTTTTTAAATTTTTATTGATCTATTTATTTTTTTAAATCCAACTCCCAGAAGCTTTAGTAAATCAAACAGGAAGAAAAATCAAAGTTACAGCAGAATCCAAAATTACATTCATTTCTTGTAGCTATTAATTTTCTACTCTGACTACATAACCCTAATGTCAAAAAACCATACGACAGGACTTATGCTTCTGAGTGAAGCAGCTCTGCTTTCCTGCTCTCCAACACATCAAAGTTCTTTGTGAAATGCAAAAATGGATCAGTACAGATGACTTGATAACAGAAGGTAAGAGAAAACTCCTGACATACAAAAGATCTGGATTTTGGATTTCTTTTAACACAAAAACCTTAAACCTGAAGTTTTCTTGAGATGCAAGAAAGCAGTGGTCTTAACATGTATTCTAAAGCCTCTGCTGTTGCCTTCTCATGGAATTGCTCTTCTTAACAGCTCCACGTCTCTGAAGTTGTCAATGCATACCTGCTTACTAAGTTTTAGCAATCAAAGAGCCAATTAATATGCTATATGCAGATTTTTTGCCAAGCTTTTATAGATACATTTATTTAGAAGGGAAAAGAGCTCTCCTCAAGTAAGATGCTTCCTTCATTGTTTACTAATAGTCTGTAACATTTCAATATTTGAAGAAAGCACATAAATGGGGGGGGGAACGACTGCTTACAAGGGTGGGTAGTGATAGGACAAGGGGGAATGGTTTTAAACTGAGATGGGGGAGGTTTAGGTTGGATATTAGGAGGAAGTTTTTCACACAGAGGGTGGTGAGGCACTGGAACGGGTTGCCCAAGGAGGCTGTGGATGCCCCATCCCTGGAGGCATTCAGGGCCAGGCTGGATGTGGCTCTGGGCAGCCTGGGCTGCTGTTTGGTGACCCTGCACATAGCAGGGGGTTGGAACTTGATGACCTTAGAGGTCCTTTTCAACCCAGGCAATTCTATGATAAAACTTAAGTTACAGAAGTCCACAACACCAACATCTCAACAACTAGCACAGGACAGCAGCAGTGAACTGGACTGCTAGTAGTTTCTTTGTAGTGACAGCTGGGGAAAATAACAACATGTCGTATCAGACCCTTACCTTTTCTTGAAGTAACTTGGAGGAAGCTGCATCACGATTTCCTTTTCCACCAGCAGTACTAAAATGAGACCACGGTAAAACGGCATTAAATGTTAAGGAATCTTCCAAGGCAAAATCTGGTTTCATAAAAATCTGAAACAGAGAAATAGAAGAAATAAAGTCATCTCTCTTATCTGTATGTACTCCTTGCCAGTTTAACAGACATCCTGGTTCATAAAACTAACAGTGATCTTAATTGTTCATTTTTCAAAAGTCAAATTTTCTTTTATCAACCTGATTCACTTCATACTTTAAAAAAAGCTTGCATGATCTGACAAAGCATCATCTTCCTAGAATTTGAAGGGAACTCCAAGCACCCAAGATGATCTAAACACCCTAAGCATGAAAGCACAGGTAACACTAAATTGCACATGTAACCCTAATGGAGCAGTGCAAATGTTCTTTAATAGCAGAGGCATCTTACTGCTGATATATTCATTCACGGAGCCTTAATTTCTAGCAGACCAAAGATGCAGCCAGCTGCCCACCTGCACCAAGTGCTGCTTGGGAAGGAACAGAGCCTGAAGCCCAACTCCTTTAGCACAGTGCAACAAATGTACTGGTCACTGAAAGGCTTGGTTGTGTTATTTTCACTTGACAAAACTACTACAGAGCCGGAGCACCCAGCTGGACAGCACTGTCCCTTTCTCTATTAAAATTACAGTTCATAAACAGATTCAAAACAGGCTATAGCATCCCGTTATACTCAAACATTTTTGCTTACGGGACTTCTAACGCTGCAGTGATTGCTCTTCAGCTGCATTCATAACCAGCACAGAGATTTACTTGAGGATCCAAGGAGTGAAATCTACTGCTAACTTGTACACACTATGTAGTATCCACACTTCTGCAAGCACTTCTGTTTCCCTTTCCTCCTGAAACACAGGCTGGCTAATTTTGCCTAGCTCTGAAGTGTTAACTATTAAAAGATTTTTTAAAATGACATATGTATCCTAAGATCACGGGAATCTAATTCAGGATTAAGATCACAGGAAACAAAATAAAGACAATACACAAAACAAACAGATTGTTCTTAATTTTGGTAAATTTGAAGCACTAGAAATCCTCTCCCTTCAATTACCTTGGACAAGTCTTCCATGTACAAGAGAGTACATTCATGTATTCAAGACTCTATATGAGAAATTCTTATAAAAGCTTAGAGTTTAGAGAAACCATACCTTAGGTACTTGTTCCAGATCTGTCCTGGATTTATCTAAAATTAAGCAAAAACACAAGTAGTCACTCATGAGCAAAGAACTGAAAACAATTCCTTGAACACTATTAAATAGTGCAAGGAATTTTTCAGAACAAAAGTGCCACACTCCTCACAGCGAGTGGGCAGGTGACAGGGCCAGAAATTAAAACACTAGAGGCTCTGACTGAACGTGAAAACATTTTTCACCAGGACAGTCAGGAAGGCTGTCCAGAGACACTGCACACTCTCCATCCTTGAAGGTTTTAAATGCCTGACTGGGTAAAGCCCTGAGCAGCCTGGTCTGCCCATAGAGCTGAAGTTGCGTTAATTGCATTTGCATCACTGCCTCTTCTAACCTGAATTATTCTGACTCTTTCAAGCATTCTGCCATGCTTTGCAGTTTGGGTCTTGTGGTTAGAGTGTTCAGAGGTGCACCTACTTGGCTGCTTTGGCAGTGAAAACATGAGTAGTACAAAGCAGTCTACTTAGGACCTCACGTTCTATCATGCAGCATTCAATCAGCTGCAAAGAGCAAGTAAAAGGTCATCTGACATTACCCCAGTTTTGGTGATCCAAGTCGAAGCTGCCCATTGAATGATTTGTGCACAGCTCTAGGAGTGTGGATGCACAACAGCTGGCCAGAAGGATGAATGAGAACTCAGAACTAAGTCCCAAGCACACCAAATACACACACAGCACAGAAGCAGCCCTCTCTCTGAGGTAAGCTCCACTGAAACTTGCATGGGATGAGCAAGTTGAGCTGGGAGCACAAGTACATTGCTGCGTAAAGTGAAGAATTTTCAAGCAGTAGAGTCTACCTGTCTTTGGGAAGTGTGGCAAACACTACATCAGCATTATCCCCCACATTTCTCTCACCTCTTTGTCACCTTATGGGTATTGAAGTACAGACCAACTCTTACAGAACTAGAAGGCCTGGTCTTGTGGGCTGGAGTTAGGGGAAAACAGGCAATGCCAAAAAAAAGAAACCAGAACATCCAGGGCTTCAGATTACCTAATGATGCTTCAATGAGGAACTGCCCATCTACACAAACAAGGAGCTTCCAGTTACTTTGGTGACACAGTCATTTTCTTTCTCAAAACAAAAACCTCTTTCAAAATGAATTAAGCTGAGCCTGAAGAAGGAAATTCTACTTTGCAGTATGTGCCACAAACAGACTCAGTCAGGGACAGCTGCTACAAAATAACGAGCCCAGAAAAACTCTGCAGAAGGGTATCTTTATCCATGGAAAAGGAGGAGGAAAGACTTAAGAACAACTTAAGAAGAACAACTGAATCAGAGGAAACATTTTTTGCTTTTTGCTGCATTACCCATAGATCATTTATACAGATGAGCCTGATCAAACAGTGTTTGACGGATGAACCTTAACATTTTTCAGAAAATAATTTAAAAGAAATCAAACACTGCAAACTTGCTACAGGTTACTTTTTTTTTTTTTCCCCTTTGTTTCTCTCCTTCCTTTGGCTGGTTTCTTACTAGCTGAACTATTTCTGAAAAGTTTAGAAATTCCACTTTGCTACAACTGCAGACACCTAAAAGCACTTTGCTAAAAGTGATCAGAGAATCACCTCTGCAGAGAAGGCCCTTCAGGTCCTAATGGCCAACAAACTGACCGTGAGCCAGCAGTGCACCCTTGTGGTCAAGCATCCTGGGTTCCATTAGGAAGAACAGTGCCTGCAGGCCGAAGGAAAGCAATCCTCCCTCTAAGCAGCACGGGTGAGACAACATCTGGAATACCATTGCCAGTTCTGGGCTGCCCAGTAGAAGAAATATATGAACACACTGGCCTGTCACTGGACTCACTGCACAAAGCTGAATGAGGGACCAGGGTGTATTCTGCGTGAGGAAAGGCTCAGAGAGCTCAAACTGCTTAGCCTGGAAAAGCTCTTAGTAATGTTTACAAATATCTGATGGACAACTGTGAAGAAGTCAGACTCTTTGCATGCCCAGTGATAAGAGGCAAAAAGTATAAACTGAAACATGAAATATTTCATCTTTTACTCTGAGGGTGGCCAAACACTGAAAAAGACTGCCCAGAGTGGTTGCATAGCCTCCATCTGTAGTGATAATTAAAACCAAACTGGATGGAGTGTAAGGCAGCTGCCTTCAGTGAGCCTGCTTCAGCAGGGGGTTTGGACCAGAGCATCTTCAGACATGACTTCCCATCTCAGCCATTCTGGGATCCTCAAGGCAAACAAGCTGGGATGGATAGGGAGGTCATTGTCCCCCTGTACTCGGCACTGGTGAGGCCGCACCTCGAGTATTGTGTTCAGTTTTGGGCCCCTCATTGCAAGAAAGACATTGAGGCCCTGGAACGTGTTCAGAGGAGGGCTACGAAGCTGGTGAGGGGCCTGGAGCACAGGCCTTACGAGGAGCGGCTGAAGGAGCTGGGATTGTTCAGCCTGGAGAAGAGGAGGCTCAGGGGAGACCTTATAGCACTCTATAACTTCCTGAAGGGAGGTTGTGGTGAGCTGGGGGTCGGCCTTTTCTCTCGTGTAGACAGTGACAGAACTAGAGGCAATGGTTTCAAACTGCGCCAGGGGAGATTCAGGCTGGACATTAGGAAATATTACTTCTCGGAAAGGGTGGTCAGGCATTGGAATGCACTGCCCAAGGAGGTGGTGGAGTCACCGAACATGGATGTGTTCAAGAGACGTTTGGATGTTGTGTTGAGGGATAGGATTTAGCTGGGGAGTATTGGTGATGGTTGGACTGGATGATCTTTTAGGTCTTTTCCAACCTTGATAATTCTGTGATTCTGTGATGCTGCTGCTCTCTTTTGCAAAGAAATTTGATGCAATAGTTTCAGCTTATCTTAAACAAAAGAAAGTCAAAAATACTGCCAAGGACTAATGACCTGCCAAGAAAAAAATTACGAGCAGGTGTCACAAGCTTTTTGACCAATCAAATATCAGCAGCTGTCATGAATGTCCCTGGTCAAGTATGCCTGGGTTTTCAATTATTGTTACAAAGCAATCACCAGCAGCTATTTTTGCACATGAAGCCTACAAGAAAGCAAGGGAGATAATCAGCGTGTGATAGAATTCATGGAAGAAATGACTTTTTAATGATCAAAAGAAGGCTCTGACTGTACCATAGGTGTGTAATAGAGTCCTGTCGAAGGTATCTTTAGAAGGACAAATATTCTTGCATCTTTCATGAACTTTCTCTCTCTGTAAAACAGAAAATACATAGAAAGAATTACTCTAAGAAGTTAGAAAAGCTACTTTTTCTCTGAAACAGAACATTTTCAGGCAAATACAGTGCATTCTGCTAAATAATTCTGAAAGCTTTGTAATATTTCTCTCCCTCTTAACAACTCAGAAGATGTTTGTCCAGGTGAAAGGACCAAAAAGTTCAACCTGAGATATGTTATGCTGTTTCTTTGTATCTTTACAGCTCAAGAGAAAACGTACACAGAAATTACTGAAAAGCCACAACAGCCTCCCTATGTAAGGAGACAGAACAACAGATCACAGTAACGACAACATTCATTTGCTGTCAGATCCAGACATCACACTAACACACAATAAATGCTTTTTCACTGCTAGTTCACCTAGCTGAAACCAAATATCTTGGTTTGTCATACTGAGCTTCAAATTTTATCTACAGGTACAATCAACGTTGGTGACCACAGCAATTAGAAACTGCACTTCTGAAGACCACCAATGTTAGCTGAATCTCTGCTAGAAGCTACATCATGCTTCAGTTCCCTCTTTCCAAAACCTTTGTTTTGCAGTTACTGCATTCATTACACATTAATTTTAACAGATGAGCTCTTAAGTATTTTAAATGTTGAATGTGTGAACAAATGGCATTAAAACAATTCTTCACATACTTCAACTGCTATTTACACAGCTAACACCTCCTGTAACTCATTCTCTAACAGCAGAAAATTAAGAAAAAGCTACAAACCAAGGAAGCAGAAAACAGTGGGAGACTTCTGTATGTTCTTTCAGCTCAGGAAAGAAAAAAAGAAAAAGAATGTTACTACATACTTACTGACACCTATATTTTAAAGAGTTTTTAGAAGTCTCCTACTGGCCCTGGCATCCTTAGATGTAACTTAAGATTTCCTGTTACAGAAGAAATCATCAAGATAATAGATCTAGTTTAACAGCTTCATGTATGAATTTTTACACTGGAGCTTCTCAAAAAAAAAAAAAATCTCTAATTCTTGCAGCACATAAATATGTTCTACATTTGATTCAAAGGTCTGAAAACGTTACGCTGTAAAGCTCATGAGTGAAAAAATCCTTACAGAAAAAGGACTAATAATCAGAAAGAACTGATATAACTGTAAGCCCTGGTACAGTGTACAGTATTCAGAAATACAAAAGAAAAAAACATGGCATTGTCTAGAGAGAATTCAAACATTTCTCACGCTAAGAATAATGAGACCATAAAACGAGAAACACCGGATGGAAAGTCAGCAAGCACTGGAGAACAAATTAATCATCAGCTAACTGTATGATGCACTACTAACAGGGACGACCTCTAATTAGGAGGAGGTTCTCACATCTCTTTCTAGGACTACATGCATCTAACTGTGGGTTCTTACCGGAGCGATTTCCTGTTGGTATAATGCAAAATGTTCCTTTGTGATCTGTGGGAGGTAGAATGAAGGCGTGACTTCAGTGTCCACAAAGTCCACTCCCCATGTTTTTGTAAAGAAATCAGATTCCCTTTTTGCTAACCTAGGATCATTTAGTGCTGCTGGGAGATTGACTTTGGAATGATAAATAGTCCATCTGTGCTGATCCGCAACTAGAGACGGGCTGTCACATAAACTACTGGGATCGCCTGCAGCACAAAAGACAAGACAGTTTGAGTGAGAAACTGGAAGTTTTTGTTAAAACTGATAGTTCTTGTTAAAATGTGGTTCTGAAGTGAACCGTGTTCTACCAGTTACGCAATGGATCAGAATTACCTACACAAAAGACACGTTACGTCTCCATCTCTCCCAGCACTGATATTTCTTCCATCACATTAACAGTACAAGCTTTGAACACAATAACGAACCCACACCCACCATCTTTAGTTCAACACTATTAAGTTACACCAAACAGACAGGAATCCAATCACTTAGACCATTTTTTCATGATTTCAACTGATTACTTGATCAGAAATAGCTGAAATTCATTAGAATTATATCGCGCAATTCTTAAGATCCCATCCCAGCTTGGTATAACACAGCAGCTATAACTTTGGCTGGCATTATGACACTGCTAGGGACTTATTACAGAGGTAGAGACAGGTCTGGGTCTTTTGCTTCCCACTGCAGGAGGGCTGTGTGTTCCCAAGAAGTAAAGCAGCTGGGCAGGTCTGCTACAGGCTCCCACAGAATATACCTTCTTCTTGCATGTGGTACAGTGTATGATCATCCACAAAAGATCCTACATATCATGTGGAGACCTAATTAGAAGCTGCAAGTGGGAAGGCTCTCCCGTTGCTCCAAAGGGAGCTAGGTAGTATAAAGCAGAGTTATGGCATACTTTGAAATAAGACCAGAGCTTAATACGCTACACCCAGAATAATACAATATTTGACTAAAGAATTGAAAAGGGATTTCTGAGTTCACAAATTTAATTGCATTTTCACTGTCTTTGCCCGCCAACGTTACCTGTAGGCTCCTTGGGACACACATCAGGCAGTGACTGCACGGGCTGGAAGCGTTTTGCAACATCCTTTTCCTTTTTAAAGAAAGCATCGCTGCTGTTTGGCTGAGGCACTGGTGAAGAACTGTGGCTTGATGCCATTGCATAAAATCACCACTTGATAAAAGCTAAATGAGAAACAATAAACATCCAGGCTTCAATGAAGTTCCATAGAAAAACATTTTAAAGACAAAGCCAGAAGGTAGAATGCAACTTCACAGCCCGTTTCCTCCCCTGCCCTCAGGAATGAAGGTTAATTCAATAAATGCAGACGTTAACAACAACAGTAGCAGAAATCTTTCAGGCACTTTGGCCTTCCCTGGCCAGAACTACTGCAGTTCCAGCAGGCACACTCAGGGTACATCTCCCTGGGAGATAGCAGGGAGCTTGAGTAAACAGCCCAGCCTTGTATGTGGGCACAGAGCTGCTGCCTGCACCCGCCATCCTGCAGCTGCTCCACGCTGACTCAGTAGCCAACTGCAGAACTACTGCAGGTGTGCGAGCTCACCGAAACCTCCCCATCACACACAGCTCAGAGGCACCGATCCGAAACCTCCCCTCTCAAAGGAAATAAACACATCTTGCAAGATCTCGGCATTTAACTACCAACTTCTAACAGCATCGCTTACACTGCAGCAAATCTCTTTTGGAAAAAAATAAAAAAAACAAAAAAATTCCTCTTTCTAAACTAGGCTGGAAGCATCCTGCAAAGCAATTCTAAGGTTGAGCTGAGACACACACAGCAGTAGGAGGGCACCCGATGAGCAGGAGCACAAAGCAGCAAGTACTGCAGCAGGAATGCTGGTCGGGCATCTGGCCACCTGCACTTATGGCAGACAGAATCACAGAATGGCCTGGGTTGAAAAGGACCACAATGGTCATCTAGTTTGAACCCCCTGCTATGTGCAGCATCACCAACCAAAAGACCAGGCTGCCCAGAGCCACATCCAGCCTGGCTTTGAATGCCTAATAGATAGACATGTGCCTTGCTCCCTTGTGCTGCCAACATGGTAAACATGCTTGTGTGTGCTGTAAGTGACTGCTGAAGAGGTGGAAACAGCTCAGCAGTCTTCTAGAGGTGTGCAGAGGTACAGGAAACCTACCTCCTCCTCTGCAGGGGAGCCGTGGTTGTTTCCTATGTACTGAACTTACTAATTGAGATAGAGAATGGGAGCACAAAGGGAAGGCTGGGTGTAGTCATCTGCCACACCTTCCTTAGACAACAGCAGTCTCTCTCCCCAAAACGTCCCAAAGAGAACTTTGTTACTAGTTCTGTTAGAGGTGCGTGCTCTTATGCGCTTCCCTTGACATTCTCAGCCCATATTCTTTGTTTGTGAAGCTCTCCCCTCATCATGCAAAGGCAAGATTGAAGGGACCTCAAGGATCAAGTTCCAGCTCCCCTGCAGGGAGGGTTGCCAAGCACTAGATCAGAGCTGCTTCAAAGTCCTGCACTGGCAGATTTTCTCCCCAGAAGAGCCTCTGTAACATGACTCAAGGTCTGCAGCTAGCCAGACACATGAGAAGCTAAAGCCATTGGTAGGAAGCACTGAAAACCTTCACTTTTGCTCTCAAGTCTTTAATTAAGATTCTCTCCTTTCTCTGTAACAAAGTATTGCTCCAAATAATATCCTAAGATGTGACTTGCCTGAAGCACATAAAATGCCACTGCCACACTGCTAACTGCATTATGCTAGAGCAAGATTTAAAATAAACGCAAAGGTCAGTGTAACACTGAAGACAAGTTCAGTACTTCAAGTTTTCAGACACAAACTGCTTCAGTATGGATATTTTTATTGCTCGTCACCCTGAAACATTCACACTGCCTTTACACACTGACAAACTCTTAAAACAGAGCAAAAAGAGAACAATGAAATGTCAATGCAAGCGGTAACCTTCATACTACTGAGTGGCTTTCAACAAGGTATAAAAGATTCACAGACAGAGAGACCTTCTTAAGTGGCAAGCAATACGATGCTGCATTAAATTATTCATAGTTAGCAGCTATTCTGGTAGACTCATAAGTCAGGGCCTTATGGATAATTAACCTTCGTGAACAGCCGCGTTCACACAGAAATAAACCTATCTGTGCTGCCAAAACCAAGCAGCCCTCAAACTGCAGTCCTTACAGTAGGAGGCATTGCTCCAAAGAGAGGGAGAAAAGACAACTGCACACAGTTAGCAGCATTAAATCCAAATTACAAAGGGAAATGTGAGACGCCTTGGTGAAGGCACACCCCCTGCCCCCCACCCCAACCCCCCACCCATCAGACAGGCGAAAAAACACAGTTTCACTTGCTCACCCACACATCTTTCTTTGTGCTATCCAGCGAAAGACTTCACAGACCAACGGATTTATAACCAGCCATCTGAATCAGCGTTTTAAACAATGCGGTGAAAGACAAATCTGCTGATTTGAAGTAACAAGAAACAGTGATGTTCGACGTTAACAGGGAACTAAACCGCTGCAGAAGGCCTGAACCCTTCCAGCCTCCCATGCAGGTGCACTGCAGCTAAACTACAGCTACCTGAGAAAGCTGTGCAGCAGGAATCATGCAGTGGGAGCCCTCTGAGCCTCCTGCTTCGAACAGCGTACGCGCAGCAATAGGAACGTGTGTCTGGGTAACAGTGACCTCAATTTTTAAGTGACATACGATTAGAACAATGAGAAATGTTAGATTTACTCTGTTCTCTCCAGTAATCACCATAATTTACTCATGTTTTGTCTAGCAACACGTGTTAAACTAACACAATAGAAAAACCTAGGGGATCAGATACTGGGGTAACAATGGAAATATAGGATTACAGCTACATCTGTTACACACTTCCAAGATATTAAAGCTATTCTGTGCTCACTGCATTCATTCCCTTAAAGAATGACATGAAATTATACCTGCTACCTATCCCTACTGCCTGAACACAGCCGTGCAGCGTGGAATAAAACGTCAGATGATAAACATATGACCAATGGTTGGCTGTTGTACAGCCAGCAAAGCAGGAGACGTGAGCAATCAGCAGTACTTAACCACATCAACTCTAAGAAGTACTGTGATGACTCCTCTATGAGTTCAGCTCCCCACAAAGCTCTCAGCAGTTAGAAGAGCACAACCAAACAACATGACTTCTGAGTGTTACTCAGAGGTAACTGCACAGGATGGCTGCAGCTCTTGTGCACCTGTTAGCTTTGCTCTCAAGTCTCCTCATTTTTTGGCAGCTTTCCATTAGTACTATCGAGCAATTTTCTATTTGTTACCTAAGGTAACTGCTTTTGTGGGTTGTTTCTGCTAGGAATCCTCACATGCACACATTCAGGTTTGTAAAGCCACAGTGTGTACCAACAACACAAATTAGAATGTATGAAACCAGCACAATTTCTGCAAGGAAGGGAAAGAAGTAGTAGTTTCTCCTTTGTCTACACACTACCTCCCAAATGCCACTAACAGCAGCTTCAACTTTAGCTGGCAGTTTTGAGTAGTCAGCTGGTGCTACACTGCACCCAGGAACTTACTAACTCCAGATACCTACCTAGTTCAGAGAACCTGCTCTCCAAACCCTGTTTTGGCCATGAAAAGAGTAACAACTGAGAGGAGACACTAAGCACCCAGGGGAAAGAACCCAGGGCTTCAAGCTAACCACACAATACTGAGCAAGCTGTCCTTTAAGCTTTCCACATCACTCAGGATGAGAGACACTCACAGAACACCACCAGGTACCTCTGACCAGTATGCTCTGCTCCCAGAGGTGAGCTGAGGAGTTTCTCATTGAGAATGAACGCCACATTACAGCCGCTGCTGCCTTCCATCGCTTTGTCTGGCAACTACAGAGTGGAATCAAAACATTTTCAGGTGCTGCTCTGGCTAACTAATGCCCTTTGGAATAGAAAACCATCAGAAGCTGCTCACGATTCACGTTAAAGCAAAACATTCCATTTCCAGAAGTCATAAATACTGGAGATGCTGCCTAAGGAAAAGGATACCTGAAATATAACTGAAAGGGAAGAAAGCAGCAAGGACTGTTTCTGGGACCCAGCAGTGTGTTTCTTATAGGTCCAGTCAGTGTATTTACACTGTTCCCAGAAGTATAGGTTTCCCACTCCATTATTATACAGCTCTTTATTAAATCAGCAGGATTTAACCTTGTAACAAGAAAGCCATCACCGGAGTTAAGTACAAACCACCTTTGTAAGACAGTGTGTAGCAGCCCAGACTAACACAAACTATATCTTTCAACCAGCTAATTCCTTGGACTGAGGTTCCCATGCTTGCCCCTGTACCTCAAAGCCAGACATCTGTCTCAGCGAGGGAGCCAAGAGAGTTAGCCTTCAGCTAAAAGGTTTAAGCAGTTTCATAGAATAAGGATAAGGCAGTGCAAGCTGTTCTCCTAACTCAAGCTCTTTCTAAATAACTATTTACACCCTGGGCTTTTAGAGCAAGCAGTAGACTGTCAGGGAGGTGGCAAGGTTGGAGTCAGAGGAGAGCTGTGACATGCACCCATGCCAAATCATCCACATTTGGTGTGCCTTTTGACAGCTCGCTTCCTTATGCAACTTGGACAGGAGCCTGCATCAGCCCAGCCTTCCTGAATGCCCAATAACTAGGCACATATTTCTAGTCAGACACACGTGTGTGCCTCAGCGCATTCCACACATCTTCTATTAGTATCCCTAATCTCATCCTCCTAGACTAAAGGAACACCTTCCCTGCACAAGTGGTGACCATTCAGATTAGCTTCATGGGAACAAAAGGAGCTTGACAAGGAAGCCATGTATCAGCTGTCAGCTTCACTCGTACCCAGATGTGCTGTCACAATCCAGCATGTTCTGCATCTCCTTGGGCAGTGCTGAGCCACGCCACGTTACTTTCTTAGCATCCCATGTACCGAGACTGTATAACAGCAAGAGCACGATGCCATCTCACAGAGCTTCCCTCACACGGGGAAACAGGCAAGAAAAAAGGAACCCGACTTTGGGAAAGCACTGTGGGTGGAATACAAGGCCAGGGCAAAACAGCACCTGATTTTCATGCTGTGATACTTTGTACCAGTTTCTTTTGCCTTCTCAGCTGAAATAGCTGATAAAAGCTATCCCCAAAAGCCCCTGTCACTGAGTAATCTATGGTTGTTTAAGTGCACACACTCACTAATTATTCAGAATAATACACTAGTGTACACATTTTGTTAAAAGTTTGAGAGAGAGGTATCTCCCCACAGACAAACCATCTCAGAAGCTGTTATTTCACAGTTCTCCAGGTACTAAATGAAACAAATTAAATGGAACATTAGTGCTATATCCAATGCACCAAATGCATTTCTGCTCATCTGGAAACCTAGTTTCTGAAAGAAGCACACTAATTTGAAGTCAAAAGGCAGCTTCTGCACTGGAGGAACAGACTTTCCTACAGCTATTTAGGTCAGTATGCGTCAACTTCTTCAATGCCAGGAGCAGCAGAATCATTCAGAAAAAAAAAATTAAGAAAGCAGTAAAAAACCTGTATCAGACAAGAAAAGGTCTCGTGGTTATTTGCCCACCCTATCACAAAAGAAGGGAGCAAAACCTCTTTGTACTTTTTTCCACGCATCAGCATTACAGTGCACATCGCCTCCTAGAAAATGCTGAGAGAAGAGCATCTCACCCAGCTCTGCAGAGGTACGTACAGCTGAACGCAGATCAAGGAGCCCCAGCAGGCTCTCCAGCTAGAAGCTCTCAAAGGCTGTGGAGTGGTGACATTTTGAGGAGAGGCAGAAACGCACCAAGCAAAAATGGTAACACTGAGGTTCTGACTTCCCAAAAGGAGTCTGACAGAAAGTGATTTGTGTCAGCAGCAAGTTTCCCAGCACAGGCTTCCCCCTTGCTACCTGCAGCAGAGTTAGGTTCAATTCATGAACCTGAAACTAATGTTCTAGAAATGTGATTTTTCATAAGAATGACATCTTTCCAAAGCCATATCAAAGCCCCAAACAACCACAAGCAGCTACGCAATAGCCAACCAAGAATATTTAACAAACCTGATGCTATGCAAAATGGCTGAGAACAAGGATTATCCAAAAGCAGGCATCATATGTCGCAGTCAGCCTTATTAAGAAAGCTTGATACAGGATGTCAGCGGGCCTCTGGGAGGCAGGAAGCCACTGTGCAGGGCAGGTGTGTAGCAAACACGACCACTGAAATTTTGCCTTGGGGAGCATCAGGAAATGCCACCGTGTTTCTTTATAGTTCTCCTAAGTGTTAAGGGTGGCCTGACAGATCAAAACGAACAGGATCACCTCATCACTTCCTTTTCATTCCCTTGAGGTCCCACTTACAAGACAAGTAAGTATTTCCATAGGGATAAAATAGGCCAGGAATGCTACAATTAGAATTCCAAAAATTAAAAGCAAAGTCTTACTTTGTCTGTTTACAGGAATCGTGTAATACCAACGGACACTTCCTACAATACTGCAAAGCACCTGATAAACTACTCCAATAACCATTTCTTGGCCACTTGGGCTGTGAATTGAGAGATGAGTTTGTGCTTCTTTTTGTGTTCAAAGATCAGCCTCAAAGCTGAAATACCCTCGCATTTTCTCTATCCAAACATGAGTATTTTGGAACATCTGGTCAGAAAATGGGTTTGATGTTTTTGAGTAAGAGGTTAGGGTAAGAGGGAAATATATTAAGGATTCTTCTCCTTTTGAAGAGAACCCTCCGATTATTTTAAAACCTAACAGCTAGGTAAGGCTGATGCAAAGAGCTGAAGACACAGAATCTACAATGCTTGTGAGTATCATACATAGCCCCAGAAAGACATAAGCAGAACATCCGTACATGCTCGTCCTTTCTCTATGCTTTATTCAAAAAAGAATAGCAGGAGGAATCAACAAAATGAAGCTTAAATAAAATAACACTAATAAAAACTGTAAAAATGAGCTAACAAAAAATAATGAAGAAAAGATACAGAAATCAAAAGCAAAACTGAGCCTCCCAACAGGGAAGAATTCAAGCACTGGAGCAGAGGGCGTTTGTTGCCCTTCACTGTTCTCCTGAAGAGGCACACAGTTCCTCATTTCCCCAGAAGCACGAGAAGGAAAAGCAGAAGTGGCTTTCACACCAAGCTGCTGCCCCAAAAGAAACAATACCTACACAATTCCATTTCCCAACTTCTCCCCACTCAAACTGACAAAGAGCGAGCCTGCAGGCCGCGTTCTCAATCTACCCTCTCTCTGGCTCCTCTGAGACTTCTCAAGGAAATGTTTCTGTTCAACCTTGGAAGCACACATCCCTTTCTCTTCCCATGAAGTTCATGCTGCCAATAGCAAGACAAAATTTCTCTACATACGCACCTGACTTCTACCACAGAGAAAGTGGGTGCTGAAGACCTAAGGACACCCGGAGAGATGTCCCCAGATGTTACTGGGGAACAGGATGGGAAAGGCTGAGCTCCTCCCAGCACACAGACTGCAGGCCTCACTGGAGGGGCTGCCCACACAACGCACAGTGGCTTTTGCTTACAGAGCTGCAGGCCTCCTGTCTATTACTTCATCTTTGGCATTGTTTTCCTACCCAAAAGAAGCACTGTCTTACTTCCAGAAGATTTCAATGGAGCAACTATAGCTTTTGTATGCGCTACAATTTGGGAAACTGTCACACAGGCTCTCAGACTGGAGAATTACTGCAGCCACTACAACAATTAACGTACTGCAGTGAGAGCGTTTAGTAAGAACGCTGTTTCATAGGGATACCAAGCAGCTGTGGATGCACAGGGCAATCGTGGTTACACTTCAGGACCCTCATTTCACAGGTCACCTTCTCGTGAAGGACTCCCCCAGACAGTAAAGTCATCACACCACCTGTGTCTTAAAACTCTCAAAAGCACGCATGCAAATCTCTCAGATATTCTGCTGTACTTCACAAGTCTGAGGCTACTCGATGTTCTGCAACAGAAATCTGAAGTGTTTATAGAATATAAGGGTAAGGAAAGTCAACAAAACGGTGAGGTCACAGCTGGACATCACAGAGAAAGTTCGTGTTTGGTCGTGAGCACAGGTGGTCAATATTGGACAGACACGTCAAGCTACGTCCCTCTCAACAGGACTTCCTGCTGCAGAGGTAAGGAAAGGGAACAACCTTTGTTTCTCCACAATTCCATCGCAGAGCCGCTCCGGTTGGAAAGGACCTTCAGGACCACCAGGTCCAAGCATCCAGCTGACCTGCGGAGCCCCGCTGCTGCATCACATCCAATCACATCCACATCTCAGTGCCACAACAGAGGGGCGAGGGGCTGAGACCCCGGTTACTGGGAGGTGTTTGGGAAGAAGCAAACGAGAACCCGTCCCGTCCCGTCCCCCAGGCTGCACGTGGGGCCGCGGGCGGCCATTCCCCAGCAAACCCACCACGCCGCCCGCACCTTGGTGAAGAAAACACTCCCGGAGCACCTGAAGGAGGCCGTCGTCATATCTCTGCCGGTTGCATCATACGAGAACCGCCCGCTGCTGTGGCTGCGAGGCAGCCGAGGACCTGAGGGGAGAAAACCCCCGTTAGAGCGGGGCACGGACCCCCCCACGGCCGCCCCGTTCCCGCTCCGCGGTTGCCATGGAAATACAGAAGAGATATTTAGAGACCAAGGGATCCGCTCGGCTCCCCCGCACCCCCCCTCCCCCTCCGGGCCCCGCGCTCCGCCAGCGCCCGCCCGCCCAGACAAAGGGCTCCGTGGGGGGGGAGGCGTCCAACTTTCCCGAGCGGGGCCGGCGGACCCCCCACCCCCCGCTTCGGGAGGCGGCCGTGCGTGCGGGCGGCCGGGGCTCCGCGCTGCCTACCTGCGGCCTACTGCGCGCCGACACGTCGCTCCCGGGCGGCGGCACGGAGGCGCGGCGGTACGGCGGCGGGAGGAGCCCAGGCGCCGCCTCTCCCGCCCCGCCGCCCGGAGGGAGGAGCCGCGGACGGCGGAAGGGGCCGCCCCCCCCCGGCCGGGGATGGCCCCGGGGGTGTCCCTGCCGCCGCCGCCGCCGCCCTGGTCGCGGGCGGCCCCGGCGTGCCGCCAGGCTGGCGATTTGGACGCCAATTCCGCTGCAGGTCGCCAAAGCCGCGTCGGGGAGAGTCGGATTGGCGATTAAAGAACGGTTCTCCGCTCTGCGCGGCGCTGGAACGGCCCCCCCCCCCCCGGGCAGCGGGCAGCTCGGGATGTCGTACGAAACACGGGGCGCGTATGCGTGCTCACACGCGTCCTGATGGAACGCTAACGCGGTGGCTGACGTTCAAAAGGTATCGCCGTGCGGGGCCGCTCGAGGCTCCGGTTAACGAGTGGCAGGAATTCCGTGGGTATCGTGGGAATGGAATGTTGCTTCTGCGTTTGGTATTAAAAAGAGCGATTGGGTCGAAGAAGTGGAACATCGTGCGTTTGTATTCTGTAACTTGTGCTTAGAAATAGTTGGTCTAAGAGGTAAAGCACTAGATATGTTAACAGCATCTTTTAGAAACATTGTTGCTGAATTATGCTATTAATTCCTTCTTGCAAAACTGTAATAATTGTTAGGTGTTCCAAACAATGCAAGTATAGTGTTAGGGATTAGAAAACGTATTGTGGAGTTATTCTGTTAGGATAAGAAACTCCTGTTAGGATAAGAAAAAAGAAAAGATAAAGATAAGGGAAAAGAAAAGAAAAGAAAAGAAAAGAAAAGAAAAGAAAAGAAAAGAAAAGAAAAGAAAAGAAAAGAAACTGTTAGGATAAGAAAAAAGAAAGACAGATATAGCAAATATCAGAGCAGTGAGGGCCTCTACACAAGGCTGAGCTGTCTCAGTCTGTGAGAAGGTTGGGCTGTGCCAGGCAGGCACCAGGACGCTGCCCTGCCTTTCTCCAGAGCTTATCTCTGTAGAAAGAAGGACAAGCAGATATCCACAAAATGATGATCAGCTGTGGACTAAGTTAATTAATTAACTACAGATTTACGCTTATGCAGCAAAAATTGATGCTTGTCCAGTGTTTCCATGTTCAGAGAAGCGTCGAGAAGATTGTGAACCTAAAGTACTCAGCCAATGAGGAACCAGGGGAGAAAGAGATAAGCATTGGGGGGGAGGGAATAAAAGATGTAACTGTTTTCTGGGCGCTCTCCTGCTTGCAGGAGGCCCGCCATTGCAATTGTGAATAAAATCTGCTTTATCAGAGATACCATCCTGGAAAATTATTTGGATGTTTCCAACAGTATTAAGGAGCAAAGAGGTGGGTGGCCGTGTGGCCGTGGGCTGATGGCCACGGAAGCGTGTCGGTGGAAGCTCGCACCCTGCACGCACCACGCCTGCCCCTCTGCTGACACCAAGCGCTGTTTGCTCTGGCTGGCGTGACGGAAAAGAATTTGGCTGCTCGGCCCCGGCAGCCCAGCTCATTCAACCACGTCACCACAGCTGCCTCTGAGATGTTTCTTTAGCTCCTCGGTGAATGCTGACAGGCCTCTGTTGTGCGCAGTGTGTTTTGCAGGCTCTGGAGCTGAGAGTTCCAAGTGGCAGCCAGCAGGATCAAGCATCTGAGAGGATTCTTAGATGGCTTCTTTGGGAGCACTGTACCTGTCCTGATCGGTGTTTGCCCTTCTGCTCAGGGAACTCTAAAGGGCAGCAGGCTCCCGTCTTCAGCTTCTCGCTTGTCACACGTAGTAAGGCAATGGAAAACTGCTGACAACTGAAACAACGTCACGCTGGTTGCCAGGGCAGCAGCCCAGGCTTTGTGGTGGTTTTTTGTTTGTTTGTTTTGTTTTGGCAAGAGAAATAAGTTGTGGATGCAGGAAATAGAAATAGATACGTGCACACATAATACATAAATAAATAGCAGGAAGAGAATTGTGGAGATACTGCTATCCACACAGCACATTATGACTCTGACTTTTACTAGTTGTCTTGAAGAGACTGCATGTTATGCATGCAGTATCCCATTTCCTTCGTCCTGTCTCACATCTTCTGCAACATGGCAAGAAGTTGCATCAGGCCAAACAAACTGCACTAGAACTGCTACCACGGGCTGTGAAAGACTTATCCCAAAGAATAACTCGATTCACTACATTTAAAGCACAGATTCAGCAGCAAGCAAGCCATTGTACATCCCACAGTAGAGGCTGCAGTTTCGGGTGTGTGGATGTTGTGTTCACAGGACAGACTGCGCATCTTTGTCAGTTCAAAGCTGTGTTTTGCTAATACTTTTGCCTTCAGCAGCAAAGTGACACGGGTATTCGTGTCTGTGCATTTACACAGGGGGACTACTCTTCTGTCTTAACACAAGCACGGGTGTAAGTGTGAGGCAGAGTCACAGCTTTTGGATTTATGATGCAGAATCTCCTGGTCATGTCTCCCACTGCTTGTGGGACCTGCTATTCCATCCAATACACTGTACGTTCTTGGTTTGTGGAGCTCGTGTCAACTGTTAGCTCTGCAGATGATGCAGAACGGATTGCTTGAGAGTTGTAGGTGAGAGGATTTCTGAAGGGCAATGGAAATTTGTGGCTGCAGTTTTCTTGCTTTCCTTCCTTGATTTCACTTTCTTGGGCCACCCACCATACATCCGGAAGCATCCATGAGTCCCCAGGATTCAAACTGTTACATCCTGGAGCACAAAGAAAAATCTCAAGATGCCTACCTTGCAGTTACTTCCCTCTTACTTCTCTGTCTGGAAAGCCTCGACAGCCTGATGCTACAAAGCCAAATAAAGATCTCAGCCACAGTACACGTGTGAACATTCTGCTCATCAGTCCTGGACCTTTTCTTGTGATAATCACAGTTCCAGCCAGCGTGTCTCGCAGCTCTGATTGTGCAATGTCACATTTTATTGGGGGCAGGTGCACCTTCAACTCCTTTTTATTTACAGTATCAGTACAGCTCTTTTCCAATGGGTAAAACATTCCAGAGCTGTTAAGAAGCAATAATTTCATGCCCAGCACTGAAGGTGGACATTTAGGTGTTTTCACTGTTGTTGCTTCTGTTGATCCAGCTTAAAACTCTAAAGCTAAAACAACTGAAGAGGGAAACCTGTGTTCTAGATCACAGTCCTTTTTGCATCAGAATATTCCTGCCAGATTTTACAGTGTCTTTGTGGCTCACTGCTCACACAGTACCAAATCTCTCATTGCAAAGCTTATTGAAAGCACAGCTCAGTGTGCTCCCACACAGAGACTGAAGTGTTGGCTACTCAGCCTGGCCCACTGATTGCCACTCGTGTGGATGACAGTCTGGGAAAAGCTGCTGAAACAGCTCAGTGTGTGAGAGTGCAGTTAAATCTCATTTTCTGTCTACCCTGCAAGAGAAACAGGGCAACTGTTGGTTGTTTTGTTTTGTTTTGTGAGGTTAAGAAGCAGAAAATGTGGCACTGCAAAAATGGTTAATTTAATGTTACTCTTACATCATAATTGTTGGCTTCAGCTTCTCGTGACATCAGCACCATGGGTTCATCCATGATACCTTTCATAGACATGCTTCAGAAAATAAACATGTACCTTCTCACACTTCAAAATACCATTCTTGGCTTTCTGAGGTGCTGCTGTTAATATCATCTCAGCAGAGCTCAAACAGGCCTTCTGGGAGCTGCAGTAGCAAAAATAGTAAAAACAAACCATGTTAAATATTAAATGCTTATTACAAAGCCAACGGGAATTTCCCTCTAGCAACCTGTAAATGTCGCTCACCATATTTTCATAGCATATTTTCCACAAGCTGGCAGAAATCTCTTTGTCTCTAACAGTGACAACTGTGTTCAGACTGCAGGGACACACAGCAATAAAATGTGAGATCATGAACATAATGTAAAACTGATCACTGCATATAGATCCGTATGACAGAAACATAGAGTCTGCAGGATTTGCTCCTTTGGATAAAGCCAATAAAATCAGTAATGTCTTTGAAATGGGTTGTGAACTTAGGGTGGGGGAATGGCACTGCTCAGGTCTTCCCATTCTTAGCCATCAAAAATATTTCATAACTTTTCCAGGGGTCATTTTACTTTTGGTCTTGACAACGCTGTGAGACTGAGGTCTATTGGTAAGCAGGCCTAAGGAGCCTGTGAGTAACACTGAGGCTATGGGTCAGAAGCTGTGCACACTGCTGTAAGAACTGCACCGCAGCATTTTTCAGATCTGGCACAATTCAGGGAGTGGGGTCCGAGAGGTGAGTGAGCTGGCAACCACACTTAGCTGAAAGAAAGTCCAAGAGCCTGTGGGAGAGATGGAGGCTGTGTTTTAGTCCTGTGCTCTGCTGTGGGTCTGGTTTGGGTTACCTACTGCTGCCTCCAACAAACATCCCAAGCTGTTTGGGGCCCAGGAATACAACAAGAAATGGATGGGAGGAGATGCAAATGGAGGAAAAGGCAAAAAGAAAGGGAATTCCCAGTGGAGGAGCAGCTGTGAGTGGTTGATCAGCCACTGTTTGTGAAGGGAAAGCCCTTCCCACAGCCTCAGTGGTAAACCAGTTTTCACTCTCCAGCCCCATAGATCAGCCTGAGGCTAATGGCCAGTGCTAGTGCTGTGCCACAGATACCATTTTGTAAGCCTACAACCGTGTGAGTTGTGCACTGAGACAGCTGCTGCCATGCTGTGCCAGCTACAGCTGAGGCTGCAGTGCTCACCTGGTATCCCCAGTGCAGTGCTCAGCTCCGACTCTGAAGCATCTTCACGCTAGCTGATCACTCAGAGCAGCCATTAAAAAAAAGTGTATCACTGACTTAATGTGAAGTGGCCTTCATGCAGAGCTGGACCCACCTATGACTGACACTTGCTCAGGGAGTAGCGATCTGGCTGAAAGCCTTTGGTCTTTGTTTCTCTTACGTTGAAGAGGTGCATTTAAACCCACAACGATTAATTGTGCTAGAGATGCAGAGGAAAGCCACACGCCCTCTCATGACGTTTAATAAACAGTTTTCAGTTGCAATGGGAAGAATTTTGTATCTACTTACAGCTGGGGTGGAGAAAGCAGCCCAGCCCAAGGTCTCTCTGTCTCCCAGACCGTAGGATATTCATGGGTGATTTCTAGTGGCTTTGAGAAAGTGCCCTTAAACCACAGCAAAGTGCTGTGGGGCAAAGAGCGTTTCTGCTCTTGTGAACTCTCACGTTTGCAGCCTGAACGTGCCGATAGCTCTCTGCAGAACTTAAATTGCCATTTTTTAATCAGAAGAGTTTGGTGAGGAGGCCGTGAGTCAGTAAACCATAGTTCATTGGATGAGGTGTTTATCTACCTTTTTTGAGTACAACTTACAGCCATAAAGTATGTTTTCCTGGTAACTCTTGTGACTACAGCACTTTGGTTATCTCAGCTTCCCACTGAAGGCCAAGGGCCACGTAGGCTTTGCAGGAGAATATGATTCAGCGCTGGCACCGCGTTGCAGTGCCCTCATGATATTAAATGACAAACATCCTTATTCCTGTGTGTGTGGGACATGGTCCTGCTAAGACTCTCTTAGGTAAACAAGTCAAATCCCACGTACTTTTAACCAGGAATTTTTTCTACTACCCTGGGCCCTTGCTGGAAGGGCCCTGGTATTGCTGGTTTTCAGAAACTTTCACGGCTTGCATTGCAAACAAGGCATTGGGATCCATAAGGAATTTGAGGGGAAATAATGATTCAGTATAATTAGAGGGACAGGTCCCCCAGGAGCCCTGTGTGTAGAGGGTAATCCTGTCACTAAAAGAGCAACACTAAGTAATGATAGGAGCAAACAAACATCAAGGAACAGTTCTGATTAGAGCAAGCAGGGGATATGAAAGAAATATGTAAAATAATGAACTCTGCACAGAAAGCAGATGGAGAATTTATGTTCTCCTTGTCTTCAGTGATGTGAAAGGATTTTAAGGCTGAATTTTTCATGCCAATAGCAGGGAAAACATTTCATGGCTTGTGTAAGTGGAGCACGGTGTGCACTGCCACAAGAAACAAGGCAGGAGCTTAATAAGATTCAGAATGGGACAGCAGTTCTATAGGGCAACTTCAGTGGCTTTCAAAAATACCACCTATAGTGATTTTGAAGATGATTTTTATCATGTCAGCCAAATGCTAACTACTGCAGCCAAGGATCACATCTGTGTAGAGGGGTCATGATGGCCCATCTCACATGCTATAGCGTGTTGCATACTTGCTTGAATCAAGATGCAGGTCAGGATGGGTGCCTGGTTTAACCTTGGAGGACAATATCCATATTTTTTCTCAGAGATGGGGATGACCTGCATGGCAGAGTGCACAAAGTGTGAGAAGAAGTGGTTGTTCTTATAGCCTGCCCCAAGAAAAAGTGGCTGGATGAAGGTAGTTTGTCCTCCATCTAGGACAGGAATGGTGTTCTTAATAGTCTCAAGATGCAGTCACAACATAAAGATAGCTAATAACAGGGATGTCAAATCAATCTTATTCCCCCTAAGTGATGCAGCATTTATTCCTCCATATCTGCAGTGGTATCAGAGTTTCTCCTGGCTTCAAGGCATTCCATGGCATACTAGACATGCTGCACATGTGTCCACATTCAACCCAGTTTGTTCTTTGTATCATCAGCCTCCGGTACTGAGGCTGTATAAAATACAAGCTTGTGCTTTTGTATCACATTTTATCAAATACCAGCATATGCTGATGGAGTACATGAATACCAAAATAAGCAATGGCTGTAGTGTGTTGTCTTGTTGGCTTTTTTTGTGTGTGTGTCAGATTTCCAGGCTACTTTGTTATGTGCAACACTGTCTTTGAAATGGGTCACCACCACCCCTATATTACAAATGGAGGGATTCTAGCAGGATGCTTTCAGGGAAGTATAATGGAAAACTGTGTGGTCTGAGTGGTACCTTTGATATCATCACTGTGAATTCAAATGGGGCTTTGCTTCTGAATTAAATAGCAACATGGGAAGTTGCTGAAAAATAAAACATGAGATTCTCATGTTTGGGAACAAGGCATCATGGTGTAAAGGCCACACATGCCTGATATATGGAATTCATGGGGATTAAGGTGCCTTATCAGGGCCCTCCAGCTTTGCTAGGTAAATAAGATTTCTGTAGGCAGAAGACTCTTTTTCAATACTGCTGCTCTTTGAGGTGCTCCTAAAGAATCATACATACAATACTCTGACTTGGAAGGACCCCACAAGGATCATTGAGTCCACACTGCACTCATTCTCATGCTCTCTTGCTTATTTGGTACAATTCCTTTCTGGCCTCATAGTCTTTGCCCAAGCAAACTAAAGCTGCTCGTTTGTAAAAACACCTGTGAGCCAAAGCATGCAGTTTTGAAGAAGCAAACAAGCTGGTACCAAGCAGCAGGGCTGGAACGGTAGGCAGGGAGGTTCAGAGATACACATTTTATTTTAGTTTTATCACAGGTTTCAGCACAGAAGTTTGTTTTTTTAATAAGAATAAAGATAAGTGCCCTCAGTTGTTAATGTCTTTAGACTTTGCTCTTTTCCAGGCTGCAAGGTCCACAGGTAGGCGGTACAACCACATGATTCCTAACCAAGTAATACAGAAGTGGCTATCCTAGTGATCACACATACCACTGCAAGGAGAAACACGTGCTGTTATGCATTTGAGGAGCTGGGAAGCTGTGCAAGCCCCATTGGCACCTAGATTTAGGTGAGGACAGCTAGGGAAGCAGCACCCTGCCTGTCTCCCACCAGCAGCTTGGTGAGAGGTGCTATAGGCTTTGATGCCTCAAGACTCCTCAATTCATCTCCAAACTCAACTGGAAATACATGGGCTAAATCCATCCTACCTAAAGGTAGGAGCAACAAGGATAACTCTTGCACTGAGGGCATGATTTTGTAGGAACAGGTAGTAGCTGTTATTAGGAGAGTGATCTGTTTGGAAATCATCAAGGCATCTTTAAATGTACATTTTACCTATTTTACCTTTGATTATCATACCTTGCCTGAGCTCTGCACAGCTTCAACAGGACTGACGATTTGATTTAGGTCAGTTTTATTTCTAGCAACCACTTTCTATTACAGCAGATGGCAGCCTTTCCCCACACGTTAAAAAAAAAAAAAAAAAGTACTAGGATTCCAGACAATAATTGTCTTTTGTTGTTTCCTGGTGCTTGCCTGCTACAGCAGAAGCCTCCTCAGCACTGGGATCAAGAAGCTAGAGGTAGAAACAAGACAGAAATCCTCTCCTTGCATTTGCAGGACCTGCATCCTCACCAGATGGCGGATCAGCCACTGCACCGCCCGTGTTTGTCTAAGATGACACTTTCCTTCCAGTTGACATCACAGTTCAAGATCAAAGTAATTAAAGATCCACAAATTCATTTTTTCACCTTGACGATGCCACCAAAGGGAAAACATCATATTTTATGGGTAGTATGTCAAAACTAAAGCGACACTTTTCAGTGCTTGATTCAATAAGCTGCTAGTGCCATATGAAAAAGCATCTCTGCTAAAAGACCTACGGCAGCTGGCTCAATCAACTGCTGTATGGGCAAGGCCTCAAATTACTTCATCTCTTGGTGACTGTTCAAAAGAGCCTCAGATATGCTCTGTAGATTTTCCTAGCCCTGAAAAGCAGAGGGAGAACTGATCTGCACTTTTGTCTCCTGCCTCCTTTTGATCCTTGCTCTAAGAGCCTGAGAAGGAATGCTTATTGGGACATTGGTGCATTTTCCAGACAAGACCACTAGCAGTTTTCCACCACAAGCTCTTTCTGATACACCTGATATCCTGTGCAAGCATTTCTTGCTACTGAGTGGAAACTCCCCCATCCACACTGTTTCACAAGGAGAAGAAATAGAGAGAGAAGAAACAGAGAGGCCTTGTTCTGAGGTAGCTCCTAACACAAACATAAGAGAGCATTAGATTCACTTCTACTTAGACTCTGCCTTCAGTTTCTACCATTATTCTGCTTCTGTCCTCACCAAATATGTTAATGGCATCCAGATGCTTATTAACACATTTCATATTAACAACCAGAGACAGGAAATACAGGCCAGATGAGGAAAAGAACAGCTCAAACAATAGTTAAGAGAGATTAGAGGAATTCCGAGTCAGCAGGGCCAAATAAAATGTACTCTGGAGCCTTCAAGAAACTACTCCAATGGCATCTTTATATAAATGTAAATGACTTTATAAACACAGGGAGACAGGAGAGGTCCCACAGGATCAGAGAACCTACTATCCAAATCTAGGGGGGCATCCAGACAGAGCACACTATGGCAGCCACCTTGGGCTTACAAAACAAGCTGTGTCTAACCAACACCATTTGTCTCTTTGATAAGACAGCTGGCCTGGCAGCTAGGAAAGTGAAGTCACACATGTGCCATATCTTCACTTGAATAATGCTGGCTCATGCAGCCACCAAAGGAAATGGTCTAGACATCAGCAATACAATGCAAACGGACGAGTGAGTTGCTTATGCTTGATGTGTAGCATCACGTCATCCTGTCCTGACTCTGTATTCCCCTGACAGCCACCACGGTGGGAGCACTGGAGCCCAAAGAGGCAGAAGGCTTCTTCTGCATGTGTGCTGTGAGAGCTGGGAGATGCAGGGGGAAAGAGTTAATTTCACACAGGAAATCACTGTCAGTGAGGAAATGACCCCAATTCCATGTTGGACTCAAGGTCTCTGTGTTCACAATCATTTTTTCCTCAGAAGGCAAGCACACTAAGCCCCTCAGCTCAGCTTTCAATGAAAGAAACACTTAAACTACTCTTCTACGAATCTACCCAGCCTGCAGAGACTGTTTCAGGCTGCTTCTAAAACCTGTCCTTCAGATGAGTTTTTTCATCCCTTTGAAAGCTGCCCTCTTCTTTTGTAGCTCTGTAGAGAAATCCAACTAAATAGAAATCTTGAGGCCATTATACTGCAGTTCTCCCATCTTCCAGCCAGCGTTCATTATTAATGGCTTATCATTAATTTTTAAGAAATTGAATATCAGAAGTTTAAGGCTTGTTTGGCACCTTTCCTTCCCCCTTTCTTCCAGGCGCATTTGCAGATGAGTTCATTCAGTGTCACATAGGGGAAGCTGTCCATTGATGACAGGCAGACATCACCCAGAAAGCTGTAACGGTTTTGTTTTCAGACTCTTCACAGGTGCTTACAGTACAAAAGGCTTCGGGTCGCTTTTCCTTTAATAACAAAATACAAGAAAAACCCCAAACAGCAGGTAATTTTTTCTCTGAATTTGCTCTTCACCCTACCTTATTAGAGCAGGAACTGTCCCATGAGTCCTAGCTTCCTTCTGTAATGGGTTGGTTCCACAGGAAACAGAAAGACTGAAGCAGCCTGGCTCTGTAAGACTGTTGATCTGCAGATCCTAATGTAGGACCTGTCCCCTGCTTCAGGAACAGCACAGGCAACAAATACAGTAGAAGCCCACATCAGGAGAAAGCTTCTCCAGTGTTCTTCAGGATAGAAGTTGTTCTGCCCCCCTCCTTAGCGCTTGCCTTAGTTTCACATGCAGCACCGACGTGGAAGAAAACAGCACTGATCTTTGTTACACAGAGTTGTTTCGGCACGCACAGTCCTGTCACCTTGTCATAAAAATCCAGAAGGGGGATGCTGTAACGGGGTCAAATTGCTCAGCACTTGGGGCTCAGGCAAACAAAACCAAGATGCTTCTCCGTGGATAGAAACGTACTGAAAAGGAATCAGGATCTTCTTTCCCCACAGGAGAAGGTGGGTAAGTTTTTGGAAGGACGCGCAGTGTGCAGGACACGGGGAGGGCCCTTCTCGTTTCATTCAGCACATCAAGGGCCTCAGGGAGGACGTGATGAAGTTGAAGACAGAGTTCAGGAAACAGAAATAAGATCCAGGGCAGTTTGGCAAGCATAACCTACTAGTGAAGATCAAAAGGACTCCTTTAGTAGAGAAGAAAAGGCTGAGAAGAGACATGCTAACAGCTTTCAAATACGTAAAAGGCTGCCAGAAGCAGAGAGAACAGAATGATTGCTTCCGCATCCTCTGGGGAGGGAACAAGCATAATGTGCTAAATCTTTCCTTCTGGGGAGATTTAGGTTCAAGATGAGGAGCAGCTTCTCTCTGCAAGGATAGCTGAACTGAGGAACAAACCGCCTGCAGAGGTCACTTAGCCTGAGCACTGGTGAGCAGCACGTGAGTAGAGCTGACCCTGCCCCAGGGCTGACTAATACAGAGAGGATTTCCACAGATCCATGATTACACTGTGAACGAAACTTTAAAATCAGCTGATGCAAAGAAGCTTGCATCTGAAATTCTAGAAAGTGGTGGTTGATGCAATTTGGGAACCCGTGCTGGTTGGCTTTTTTTGTTTTCTTCCCCTTTCTCCTTGAAGTCCTAGGGAAATTCCAGAGATCGTAAGAGCTAGCACCAGGAGAGAGGCAGAACCATCATCATTCACCTGACATCCATGCCAGCATATGCAAAATGAAGCTGATAAGAAAGAGCTCATACGTAAAGGACATCAACTGAATGTCAGTCAGTATAGCTTGTATTGTAGCTTTTTTTTTTTTTTTTTTAAGAAAAACTTGCATTTAGCAAACCTGCTTCCCTTCTTTGAATTTGGCAGCTGTGTTGGAATGCTGTAAGACGTTTGACTCAGTACAGGCGACGTTACGATTAAAAGATTAGCATTCTCCCTCCTCAGCAAAGCCCACATTAAATGGATCAGCTGGCAGCTCCTCGCCAGGGCTCTGCCAGGATCAGGATGAAATCACCTCGGAGGCACTGGGGTCTGACACAGCTCTGTGCTGCCATGCAGGACCTGGGAGCAAACACAGTGATTGCTGACAGTGTCTGTACAGGGTGTAAGGTAGCAAGCTGGACTGAGGGCAAGAAAATCATTTAGGAGCCACCACCACACGGCATGTACTGCGTGTCTTGCCATTTATTAGACTATTAACAGCTACAGTGAGTTAAATACCCCCAGCATGGGATGTCCCACGGTTACTCACCTCTTCACACAAGCTTGCCCTGCTCCACCTGCATCTTGGGGAAGCCAATTTCTGACATCCCATATGTATACGTCTGTAATCTGAATCAGATTGCAGTCTGAAAGATCACTGAGGGTCAGCAAAACAAAAGCCTATTGCGTGATACTGTTCAACACATTTTCAGTGTTGAAACATACATGCAGTCTGGCTTTATTAACCACGAGCTTAATAAGATAAAAGTATACAAAATACAAATATATTTATGGGCTGTATGTGTAAGACTTTTGTCACAAGCCCCTGTGGTTTGAAAAAACACTACTGTGCATTTGGCAGTATAGTTTTATGGACAGGAGGGTGGTGGTTTGCTCCCTGATGCTGGCATAGTCTCTTGTCAAGCCTTTGTAAAAAGGGACTTGCCCCAGCGATGGCTTTCCCAGGCAGGCAGATGCCAGGAGCTGTGACAGGAGCACTGAGTCAGAGATGCCTGAAGGCACTGCGCACACCTTCTGCTCCTCCTGCTCGAGAACAGGCGGAGTGAGATTTCCAAGTGATAAAGAGTGACGCTGGCAGAAGTGCTGAGTAACACTGAAAGCACGAGGAGTGATGGTGGAGCTGAGGACTTCGGTCACCCTGCTTCTCTCAGGAAAGCTGCTCTGAATCCACTTTCAACACGAATAAGTCAAAAAGCATTATATACCCGTACTTGGTGCTGTTATTCAGCATTTAGGTGAACTGCTTGATTTTGCTTCTCCTTAGAAACAAAGCTTCATTAAAAGAATGTGGGGCCCAGGCAGCTTTGCCCCGCAGAACCCACAGCTACCCTATGGCTGCAGTGGGATCCCCAGACACAGTTCCCTGCAGAAAGGCAAGCCGGTCAGGTGAGACCCTCAGCTGTCACCCCTTTAAAACCTCCCATTTGAAGTGATTGCTCAGGCATAATGGAAGCAGGCATGTCTTCATCTCCATCCTATGAAGGCTTTTGAAAATGTCAGCCACCATGCCAACTGGAAGTGTGGACCAGAAAAAAAAAGAAGCCAATTAAAAGCCAGGTTGTCTCCCTGTTGCTCAGGGCTAACAGAACAGATGATGGCATCGCTGGAAGCTGCATTTGCTTTTAATTGTCCTTGTTCCACTGAATAACTAATTCTCTCCTCCTCCCACACAACAGAAATAAAAGCATGTTTTTTGGAAGAGATGAGTTGACTCGATTCCTCTTCTACCACGCATGACAGCAAGCTGCAGTTTTTAGCTTTGCATCTAGGCAAGTTTATAATATTGCTGCATGCATTTGTTTTGTTTCAGATCTTCTGGGATCAGCTAAAAAGATTATTCTGGAGAGATGAGAGAATGCAAGAACTACAGGCTTCGTGTACATTCAGCTCCTAAGTTGCAGCCAAGCAAATGGAATAGCACAGGTGGATCCCGGTTGTGAGGTAGTCATACAAAGAGCCATTTTTGCAAGTGTCAGAGGACTGCAATGTGGGAGGTGCTGGGACAGGCTTAGTGAGATCTGAGCATGATCCAGGGAAAGCAGCAAACCTCTCAGCCCTGAGATGAAGCAGGGGCTACCAACAAGACATCCCTCAGATGGCTGTGTCCCAGCAGCATAGGAAAGCAACTGCACTTACCTTATTCTTCTCCAGCTCATATTTTCAGCATTAATCCAGGAGAGACTGAAGGGAAACCCTATCTAGACTGACAAATAGATAGAAAAAGCAAAACAAAAACCAACCAACCAAAACATTTTGCAGAACCCAAGCCTGGGTGACATGGTTTGGTGCATGAAAAAATATAATCACGTATTTCAATAGAAACAAAACAGAAGTCATTATCATAGTGACTGAGAAACCGTCAGACAAAACAGCTACAGAAAAAGGTTAAACATTTTTACTGCTGAAGCAGAAACAAATGAAAGGACAATGAGCTGTAAATAAAAGCAGACAAGATGATCCTAGGAATTAGTAAAGAATATAAGGATGCTTTCCTCCAGTGATTTAACTTGGTACTGTACTTTCATCTACTGCCTGAATAAGTGAATTATCATTTCCTATCTACCCTACCCATGCTGCTCATGCTTAATGCAAGCATTGTCACAGGGAATCCCTAGGAGTGAGCTGTGTGCGATGTGAGCGATTTGCAGGGAAAGTCTTTTAATAAGACTTTTCCATGAGGAAGAGGGAAAACAGACAAACTTAGTGTGCACAGCAGTTATAACTCCAAAGGATTCTACTTGTCACATGTCAGAAGGCAGCAGCTTTCCAGGTGCGATCTCAGTGCAGAACTGTTAAATACATAGACAGGGTAGAGGAAGGAAATCAGAGCAGATTAATAATTTACTCCCACCTCAGTGCTGTTTAGTTTCCACAGAAGCGACACTGTATCAGCAAAAGCATTCAAAATAAAAACATCGCAATCTTGCAGGTGTTGCCACATACAAAAGGGTTGCCTCTGCCAGCAGCAGGGTGCCTTGCTGCTTCATCTGTAAGGTCTTTCACACCCACACAGAGGCTGTGAGATGCCTCAGCCCTGCCTTCCCGTCCGTGTGGCTGCACGGGCACCTCAGCAGCAATAGCAGGAGGCTCTACTGGTGCTTCTGCTCACAGCTCAGCATCTTGCCAGCAATCAGGACAGGCCAGCAATGTGGGTGACTACAGTGCTGGTATCCACCCATTCACTGTAGGGCAGGCAAGGGCAGGTGGGCACACTTGCAGCAAAATTAAGAGTGGCATATAAAAGGTAAAGAAGAAATGGTTATTCACTGCCTCCTGCGATACAATAAATCAGCTTTTCAAAGTCATCAGACGACAAGGCTCAAAGCAAATAGAAGGAACTTCATGATGTGCAGCTGAGCCATGGGTCTCATTGCCAAATGGTTTTTTTTGGGCACTGGAAGCCTATTTGAACTGAAATGCATTTGTGTTAAAGGAAGAAACATCCAAGGATGCCACCTTCTATTCTAAAAACCTCTGAGCCACAGTTTGTACAAAATTCAGGCAGCCCTGCACCTCTTTGCCCTGCTTATATTCCTCCCATACACCTGCCCAAGTTATGGGCTGGCTGGAGCTTGCTCCAGCAAGTATTTATTTTGGATCTAGGTGGTGCTCATTCAGAAGACTCAGAGGACAACTGACAGGTACTGAGGCCTTCTGAAGCAAAGAATCACTGCCTATGGTTTACAAGCACTGAAGCCCTTCTCTGACTTCGCGCCTGTGGATATTTCTGCCCTGTTATTCCATCTCCTACATGCTGCTACCATTCCCCTGTTGTGGCCAAGATGCACTGTGCTCACAGGTGCGGCTTGGAGCCAGGGAGTAGGCAGGGAGCTCCTGGCTGCCACAGCTGGCACTTTGGCTCCGGTTACTCATCTTCCCCACAGCTCAGCTTCAGGTGATGCAGCCTGAGCTGGTGCCTATGCTGATCCCACACAAGCCAGCATGAACAGGGCCAGCTGCAGTCTTTGTCCTGCAGTCACCTGCTTGCTGAGGCCACAAGAGGACTGCATCTGCCAAGGCTGAAAGGAAAGGAGAGCGGGCAGCTGCTCCTGAGAGACCAAGGAAGGGCCACAAAGATTCACACACAGGGACTTCTGGTACCAGTGCAGCACTAATGCCTGGCCCCAGCCACCCCTCAATGTGGTGGCTTTGCAGGCCCAGTGCTGAGGCAGCTCTATCAGAGGTAGCTTAGGAATGAACAAAAGCACGTGTCTCTGTTCTCTGCAGCTGCCATCTCATTGCTTTCAGAAAGCAGACTTGCAACCAGCAACACCCAGCTCAGCTGAAGCTCCAGGTTGTTTCATGTGCAACAGCACAGGCAGCGTTTCTCTGACATAGGGTACATTTCCATGTGATACCACATCAGAAGTTTGACACGCTGCCACTATTCATGGCCAGTCAATAGGATCCTGAGGTGTTGCTGCTCCATGGGAGCAGCACCCAGGAAGAGACAAGTGCAGTGCTGCCTGGCTTCAGCAGCAACAGCTTGCCAAAGAGTCCCAGCACAAGTTACAGGTGCCCAAGCAGCTCCTGTTTTGCCTTATCTCTTTCATAGGACACAGGCCAGCATGGACAGCATGTATAAGTGATCTCCTACAGCCGTAAGAAGAGCCTTAGAAGTTGCATTTCTAGGATGATCACAGCCTTTATGTTGAAGCCAAATACTACACTTAAAAGCAGAGCAACTTTGTCAGTGTTTTCAGAGAATGGAGCAAGTCTTGCACAAGCTGAGACAAGGAACAAAAAATCTCCACTAATTCAACAGCAGCCAGGCTTAATCCATTTTGAATTACGGTGTGCAGGCAGGTAGCTGTAGCCATCTCAATAACTTTATATTGCAGAACTGATTCCTAGATCAGACCTGGAAGTTGCCTCTGTTCAGACTAGGGTAACACATGCTGTAGCAGGGTCATTATGCAATTTCACAGAGTGCAGAGCAGGAGGACATCAGGGCCGTGTCATCACAATCATGTCATTAAATCCTTCTGGAGACAGGCCTCACTTTTGCAGGTGTAACAAAGCCTAGCACAGATGGAATTAGAAAACCTCATCCCCAGCCCACATCTCAGATACACACCATGCACTCGCTGTGCTGCTTGAAACCAATGGCTGAGTCAGCCCAGGGAACGGTGCTCTGTTGGTGCCAGCTACCCACTGCCTTCCCAGGGGAAGTCCCCAGCAACCTCCTAGCCTCCAATTCTTTTGCACTGTTGTGAGTCAGTGCACCAAGAGCTGCCCTGCTTCTGCTCTGGAAACAAAAGGGCTTCATTAGCCAGCTGCTGTATCAACCTGCTCCCTTTTACCAGTATTAAATTCCTGCAATTTCCTACAGTTGAAAAGTAAATTAGCTCATTAGATAACCTGCATTACGCAGCACACAAAGAACTGCACTGAGCGCAGCAGCGATGCACAAACCAACTGTAAAAAGCTACGTGCTGATTTCCAGTTGCATTTTTGCAGATGACCACAAAACACTTAAGGCTAGAAAAAGGCCAATGTTTACTTTACATCCATGAGCATTCCCCCATCAGTTCCACACACCTGCGGTGATCTCCCAGGGAATAGTCACATCTCATTTGCCAGTTGCATAAATACCTCCTTCCATTTGAATAAACCTTTGAAATTTGGCCACAGATTTCATTTGGGGCTGGTTTTGGCTGAGCAAGCTGTCATCTCCCTGCCAGCAGGGCGCTTCCTCCTGCACTTCTCCCAGCTCCCACATCTGTACAGAAGCAAAGGCCTTGAAGTTCAGGGAGTTTTAGTCAGCTGTTTGTGTTAAAGGGATGATTTTACTTTTAATCTCCCATTTGTTTTTACAGTTTATGGAGTATGAGCCCTTCTGTTTAAATTGTTTATTGAAGAAAAGAAGCCTGGGGGAACTCAAATAGGGAACCACAGTCAAAGCCACTGCTTTCAGTTAGCTTGCACGGCTTATGGAAATTGTTCCTCAGCCTACCTAACCACTGCTATCCTACTTTTGACAGTGGGATTTCCACATCTCAGACTTTTGAAGGCCCATTTGAAAAACAAGATTAAACAAGCCCACCTCGGGTCAAGAAAAACATACTACAGGCAGCGGGCAGCAGAGTGCAGGGCTTTGAAAGGTTATCTTAACATAAGGCTGCCCAGAGAAACAGCCAGTTCTTCAGCAACTACACATTAGTCTGCAATGTTTCTGTTTTGGGGGGGGGGGAAGAGGCTAGAATTGTAACAGAAGCATAAAGAATCAATAAGGCAGAGGCTCAGCAATGGTTGTGCACTGGGCATTAGCCCCTCTTCTTTTGCTCTGCAGTCAGATGTTTGCATACCCAGTTGCAAAAGCACTGTTGGCTCCGTGCTGTACCACCAGCGTGGGGTGAGTATGCTGCTTGCAGTTACTTGCAGTCCAATTCTCAATCTGTTTTCACAATTTGCCTCTGTATCACTCATCCTGCTTTAATAGCTTTCGTTATTTCCTCTTCTGATTTTTCTGAATCCCGCATTCAACAAGATTATGACCAGAGAAAATGTGTCAATCCGATTTATGGACTATGAAGTCAAGAGTTCCTGAAATTTTTCAAGAGTCCAGCCACTTGGTTGGCATTTTTGCTTGCATTTTGTTAATTTCAGGTCACTTAGAGTAAGAGATCATTTACCTGCCTTTTAAACAATGATCTTGCCTTTGTTAGTGTAGGGTTAAATATAAAGCATGCTGAAAGGTGACATCTGAAGGGAGTCCTTCCAAACCATGACAAACATTTAAACTCTTCAGTTATTATTATTATTATTTATCTGAACCTACACACGCAGAACACAACAGAAGTCATCTCTAGACACCCTCCCCATTTCTGGGAAACAAAGCAACAGATAATCTCAAAATCTCTATTTTTGAAAAGAGTTTACTCACATAGTTTGAATAAATTAATTTGCAAATAAAAATTAAACTACAGTATAACATAGTTCGAATAAAATGATTAGAACAACTACAGTACAGGGGGTTTCTTGCTGCATAAGTTTCATTACTTAATGCATATAATCTGGAAAATGTCAAAATCAGTTATATTTCTATGAAAAGGGAGTAACAGCAGTTACTTGTACATGACAACTAACTGAACTTATAATACAAGTTTCCTGACACATGCATTTCCTGAGTGAACCAAACAATATATATAATTTCTTTTTTTAAAAAATGAAGAAACAATTGACAGTCGAAAGCAAATATTTCATGACATCTAAGCAACATACATCTCTTTTTAAACCAAAAAGTTTCGAACAGCTTTGAAAGAGAAAATTAAAGCAAGGTATAAAGAATGGAGATTTGCTACCATCAATTATACAGTACATATGAAAAAAACAACAAAAGGTTGGCCTGAAAAAAAAGTCAGTTTGTGTATTTGCCATTAAACATGGTGGGTTAGCAGCAAAGCTGGATGTAGTGCACTGGCCTTTCCTGGCAAATCCAGAAAGAAAATGAGGGTTAGGGTGAGGAGAGCACGGAGACCACAACCTAGAGCCCACCACAATGCAAACAGATCTTATGCAGTCTTCCCACACCAAAGTCTACGAGGCCAGTCCCAGCGCAAGCTCTTCCCTAACAGATTGCCAACTGAGTCAAGTGCACAAAAACACCAGGATGCAGCACACATCCAGCAGGTACCAGGCTTCTCTTTTGTTCCATGTGTGGCCTAGATGAGTACCTGCACCCAGCTCCTCAGAGCAGCATATAGGCAAGCACACGATACTGGCGGCTCCCACATGCACAGCTGCAAGGAGCCAGACAAAAGGCAGGAGATGTGACTGACAAAGCCTTTCTCAGGTGGAGACTGTGGCCCACTCACAAACTGCTCCCCCACATCACATGTGGCATGGGCACATGCACTTCTCACCTCCCCAAACAGCAAGAAACAAAATGAGCCTGATCTTTCAGGTTTGTTAAAGTTTAACGTTGGAAAAACCCCTCAGAAATGTCACTAATGCTAAATAAAGACATGTTAGCATGAAGGGAGGAAAAAATTCTTAATCTAGACTAAGTTGCATATTCAAAGAGTCTGGTAAATATTTTTCTCATCACCAGATCTTAAGTACAGTCCTACCAAAGCAACATTTTAAGAAGTCGTTCTTTGCTACCTTTCACATGTTTAAAGCACATCTTGACGCCATCATAAATTGCATTAGCTTTGTTCAAAAAGTATTTTAACTATTCTAAGAACTCAGTACTGCAGATTAAAAAAGATTTTTCTACCAATTTCCATCTCACCTCCTTCTCCATCCAGAACTATTCTACACATCCAATTGCTGGATGTAACTCACTATGACCATGCTACTCTACACACTCTATGCATTTTCAATAATAAAGATAAATAGAAAAGAGTTAATATACACGTTATATTTTACAATGTTTGCATCCAAGCTGTAAACTACTGCTCTTTGAACTATTCACCCTCCATATACAAAAAGAATGGAAATAAATTTCAAATACTGTGGGGGCATATGATTCAAAACCATTAAATGAAAGGCATTTCAAATTCACTCCGCAATACTTCCTTCACCTCTTCAAGGAGCAGTTATTAACTAAACAAGCAGGACTTCTCTCTTACCCCTGTTTCTTCCATTTGCAGACCTTTCTCAATAGAGAGGGATTTAGCTGTCATAACAAAAGAAACAAAATTCTTCATCTTAATGCAAACCAGCAAAGCCCAGAGAATACGAAAAACGGTTGATTTAAAAATCAGAATCGCTTAGCTTATCAGTTTACTGCAGTCCTTGGTTATAGGTGTGTTAGTCAAGAGGTCCTTGGAAAATGAGTCTGATGTAACCTTGCTCACCAGCCAGCTGATGCGCACAGAAGGGACAGGCTGCATGAAAAGTGTGAGTACCATGAGGAAGAGGGATTTGGGACCAATAAGCAGTTGTCTTTTCTGAGCACACATGGCCGCACGGGCTGAACGCGTGAGTTGGAGGTCCCGCATCCACATAAAATCCCGCTTCACATCCAAGCCACAGAGGCACATAAGGGCCGACAGAGCGGCACATGGGACACTCTCGATCCTTGCCGTCTCTCTCTTCCTTGTTTCCCCAGTTGTGATAGCCATGGACATGGCCACAGTTCAGGTACACCCACGGCTGCTTTTCGTCTACAACATCTTTTCTCTTCATGCTGGGAAATGCCAAGGTGTTAAAGCCCACGGGACACTGGGGCCTCGCCGCATTGATCTCCTGTCTCAAAGCCTCCAGGTGCTTGACGGTGGGAGTGCGTGAAAGCCCTTCTGCAGTGCGCCACAGCAACGTTGCTCCACACAGGTCAATAAGAGAGCCATCCTGCAGCTGGTTTGTTTCATTTTCAACCTTGTGATGGACAGAGGAAGAGAAAGGTGCCACCTAGCATTATTTGAAGAGTAACAAGGCACTTTCATTATACAAGTTTACCTGGGAGATCCAGATACAGTTTCAAGCAACTAATAAGCGCCCTATGCAAGACTTCCACAGAACACAGTGCCACTTCCTTTTCTTTTAAGGAAAACTTCTTAAGAGATTAAGGTGTATGCTAAAAAAAATTACGTGGAGCCCTCCATTGTATTTTAGACTGTTTCAATGATTAAGTGGCTTGTGGTAGCAAGAGTAATCGGAGGACAGTTGGACTAGATGATCTTGTAGGTCCTTTCCAACCCTGTGATTCTGTACCTTTACACAAGGCTTTGCTCTCCCCCCAAAAAATAAGCTGCCAGCATTCCTAGTTAAATGTACCAATAAAGCATTCATGCACATTTATTTTTGCTAAGAGACTCAAGTCATACCAAAATTAATCATCTCCTAAAAGTGTCACCACCAGTGCTTTGGAAACAAAGAGAAAGGTAAAAATGCAAAAAAAGAAATGAATATCCAGGTACATAGACGTGTGTTAATAAATATTTTCTTCTATTCTTTAAGAAGGGAAATACGGGAAAACTTCCAATCATGAACACAAAAGGGAGAACCAGGAAAATGTTCTTTAAAACATGAACACGATTATCACATCTTGCAGAGGGGCACACTAGATTGCCAACTCATTTGAGGAGAGTAGTCTCAATCTGTAGTTCAGTACTATTTGAGACAGATTTAGTTTTCCAGGTCATCAAGAACTTTCATGTGTGAACAGAGAAAGACGTAAGCCAATGCAGTTTATTGCACAGGTGACAAATGCACTGAATTAGGCAGATTCTGGCTTCTATTAGCCCAAACTGTATCACTTGTGTCTGTTCTCATCTTAAACATGCTACATAAAATGCTGGTCTCTACTCTTACCATTTTCCCCCTCTGCTGAGCTGATCTGGTTTCACGGAGGCTGAACACATTCCCACACACAGATATCTCTCTCCATACTCCTGGCTTGGAGTCTTCTGTAAATCCATTACGAGGGTGCATAACAAGAACTCCATTTGTGGTTAGTCCATCCATTTGCCCATCTGACGTCTTCCACTTTGCAGCCTTCTCCTAAGAGAAACAACATGAATGAGAACTTCTAATTTGGCTGAAGTAGAGACTCAAATTAGATCTAAAATAAGCCTGCACCGATCTGGGAGAACAAAAAGAATTCCCTTACCCCAAGAAAGATGTTCTTTGAAGAGTCAAATCCTGCAGCATATATTCTTGCTGTAAAAGGAGGGTTACGTTCACATATGATTCTGCAGGCAAATCTTGATATAGTGCTTTGCACAGACTGCGTATCTGAATTGCTCTGACTTCCAGGAACTGTATCTGTCACAACGAAGTCTATAGGGCTCTCTGTTGATCTACCAATCTGCAAAAAGGGATAAAAAAAGCTCTTTAGAAGTTTGCCTTTGGATCTAGTAACGTTCAAGCCCAAAGCAATTTAGAAATGATAAAAAAAATCATAGCATTCCAATTTGAAGAACTTCTGTCCATCAATTTGAGATTAGTTTTCTGAAGCCTAATCTGAATTATTTACTCCACCTCCATGTGATCAAAATTATTCCAAAGATTGAGTACACCCAACCAAAGGAAGGAGAAAAAAAAAAAAGATGTAATTAAGCTAATACTGAGATAATTTCCCATTGAAGGTCTCCTCATCAGAGAAGTTAAAACTCAGGTCACTGGAATCAGCTGCAGCAGCTGCTGAACAGCTGGAACAAAGCAGTCAGATGGAAAAATGGTATTCAGATGTTTTGCATGCCCAGAGTATTCTGAACAATGCCATACAAGGTGGAGGTACAGATGTAAAGAAAACTGTCTGGAGATTACATGAACTGAATCTGCAGCTACAATGAGGTAGTAAGCAGCAGCACATCTGTCAGGAAAGACCAGGCACAAGATTGCTGTGGCTGCGTGATGTTACATTAATATTAATAGAACACAACAGGGATACAATATCTGACCACAGCCTGATTTCTTCTAAGATGATGGTCTTAGAAACAGCAGGCTGCAGAGTAGTTGTGCCCTCTTTTCTAGTTCTATAGAAGAAAAATAGATTTGCAGCCTCACACACTTTTACCAGCTTTGATACACTTGCATGTGTTTGACTGCTTGTTCATCTTGTCCACTTTACAAAACAGAAAAGTTATACCCCAGCCCCAAACAACCCCATAGCCAGGTTTTAAGCCCACTTGTACATTACCTTTCACTCACTTCCAGAGCTCTCAAGCCTCTTAATACATAGCTGGTTATATTAAGACTGATTAACTGCTAGGCAGGAGACAAAGAGCCTGGGGTGGTTTTTGGTGAAGGCTAGAGAGCTTTCATGAGACTGAAACTGCTTTGTCAGAATGTGTTTTCCTTTTTTTTTTTTCTTTTTTTTTTTTTCTTTTCCCTTAGACAGGATAACTCAACAGTACACAAGTATCACCACTGGCAATTTAAGAGCAGAATACATGCCATAGCATGCCTGAACAGAGAACACTTAACTGCAGCTTATGCTGCAGTCAGTTTGTTACAGCCCTTTTGCTGCTGCAGATATTTGCCATTGCTTACAACTTCCTCACCGCATACCAACACCTCCTGCCTCCTTAGATTCCGCGATGTCGTCACAGTTAAATGCTGTGACAGCAGAACTCCTTGCCTTACATTAAGTTCAGCGAAAATCAATGTGCTATCAGTCCAGGAATCAGAAAAAAAAAAAAAAAAAAATCTGAAACAAAACCCTTTTGAGAAAAACAGGAAATAATAAGATATGAGTGAACACAGCTGCAAACGTGTTTGTGGTTCAATTTCATACACACAGGAAACTCCTACAAAGTTATTCTAAACTGATAGTACATTACAAGTGGGCCTCTCTCAACATTTCCCACCACTTTAAACTTATTTCTGGGGTTGTGTTAGAAGTTTTTCCTGTATTTTTACACTACATTTCTTCTACCCTCCTACTGGCTGATTCCAAATCCATTCATGAATGCTGGAAGCAAAGTTCCAAGTGCTTCAGAGAACTGTGCATTTTACTCTTAACCTGTGCCTCATCCCTCCTTACAAAATTAAGTGACTGGCAGAGTGGCAGTCAACAGTAAAACCATAATTCTGTGCATTAGTTGCAAAAACAGATCTTGCCTCTGACCAAGTAAATATAAAAGAGATGCACAGATACATAGCCTTGTATACGTGATGGCCTTGGGAACGAACAGAATTAAACATCTCTGAAAAATAAAGTGCAGAAAGTAATAAAGTTTCACATCTGAAAGGAAAAGCATGTTGAGATAATGTCTCATTGGAAACCAGCACAGGTGAGAATACATTCTGATAACACTTAATTCACATACCTGGAACATATCTGTGTTGCTGTCATGGGTATATTCAACTACTACTGTCTGGGCCCGAGACAAAGTGTAAGATATGCTGTGTTGGTCCTTATTGCTTATTGCCTGTAGAAAAAAAGAAAGACAAATTACTGAACCAGTGAACAAACAACAAATCGACTAAATACAGCAGCAATGCAGACAACATAGCCAGGCTCTTTTCTGCTCAACGAACACATTAAGTCAGATGCTCATTAGTGACACACCTGTAGTTTGGCTTGACAAAAACCAGCCTTCGCCATTAAAAAGAGTTGTAGGATTGATTCAGCAACAGACCAAACTGGTCTCTTTACCACATGCTGCCACAAAATAAATGTAATCAAGACAGATTATTAGTCATGCTTTAATATTAAAGCACAGCTGGCTTTGACACAAAGAATAGAACTGAATGCAAAGGCTGAAACTGAATTCAGCCTGAACTTCTCAACAGCAAAGTGATAAAAACTTAGAGACTTTTTTCTAAAAAAAATAAAAAAACCCCAAAAAACAAGGATCTCTGAGTTCATATTAAAATCACTGATGATTAATAAGCCACATGGACAAAGAAGTTACAAGCAGTGCTAGTAACTCTTACCTAGTTTACACATGCTGTAGCAAAGTAGCCTAGGCTTCAGTTAGTTTAGATTTTCATTCTAGAAATTTATGCAATGCTTCATAAGCAAAACTAAAACTACCTGAACAAACAACTTCTGTGAAGTGCTTCCAGATAGCACTTATTATTTGAAGACTACAAACAAAGGTAAGTATCAAACTAGGAATCAATATTTCTAAGCACTGAATTATTTTCAGAATCAAATATTTATCTGTACTGAATTGGTCCAAGGGCCAGATCCTGAACATACTGAATATCTCTAAATAACTAAATAAGAGTGTTTATGCATTCTTGAATTCCACTGGTATTAATGGCAGTGATCTGCTTCTTAGTGAACATAACTGCACATACATTTGAAACACTACAACAAAGTAGTATTTCATGGTAATACCTTAGCTATAATAGCCTGAGTTTTGACATGAAGTAAAACTCAACTTCAGGACTTAGGCCATTTCTTCACTGCTTCTTAAAGGGAACCCTGAACTTAGCAGCCATAAAAAATGTGCCCTGCCAAACCACCTGTCCTCATCTTCAGGGAACTCCTACCCACTGTACTGAGTAGGAAGTACAAACAGAGCTTTGATCAAGGATCATTTCAAAATCAGCTTCATATAAAGCAAGCTTAGCCCTAAAACATGAATGAGTGCAAAGACAAGAAGTTTGAAACAAATGTCCGAAGCAAATTCGGAAGGAAAACAGAATAAAAGGTTTTACATGACAAGACTGGGCCTTGAATATTCGTGTTTCAAAAACAAGCATTTTTCATTCTGGATATGTCAAAGACAGTGAATGGCTTCTTGCTAACCCTGACAGGTACCAAAAATCCTTGAATAAACACAAATCATTCTTTTCACAGTCAGAATTTCATGTTTTGTTCTGTTTTTTTTTAAAATTTCATCTCAGCATGGATTTCACTGAATTCTTTAGACAGCACCAGAAGGAACAAGACTTAATCACACAAATTGTAGATTCTATTCAAGTAGGAAGGAGCCTGAGGGGCCATCTAGTCCAACACCCCTGCAATGAACAGGAACACCTACAGCTCCATCAGATGCTCAGAGACCTGTCCAGCCTGACCTCAAATGTCTCCAGGGACAGGGCACCACCACCTCCCTGGGTAACCCACGTCAGTGCCTCACCATCCTTACTGTAAAAAAGTTCTTCCTTATATCCAATCTGTACCTCCCTTCTTTTAGTTTGAAATCATTTCCCCTTGTCCTATCACAACAGACCCTACTGAAGAGTCTGTTGCCTGTTGACCAATACAAAAGTGTTGTTGGCTGTCTCAGCCTTCTTCTTGTCCATTGTTAATAGCCTGCCTCTGTTGCCCATCAGAGAGGGTGTACCCTCCCAAACTTTCCTTTTCCAGTTTACATACCTATAGAAGCTTTTCTTACCCTTTGTTGCACCCCTTGCCAAGTCCAGTTCCAGTTGCACTTTAGCGTTCCTGACACCAACCCTATACAACCCAGCAGTATCCCTATACTCCTCCTAGGTTACCTGTCCTGCCTCCACTGCTTGTGCATTTTCTTCTTGCTCTCCAGTTTGAACACATCACAGCTCAGCCATGCCGGCCTATTGCCTTCCTTTTCTGCCTTCCTACACCCAGCGATAGAGAGCTGTTATGCATACAGGAAAGCTTCCTTAAAGATCTGACTGGTCTGTTCCACTCTCTTACCCTTGAGAACAGATTCCCAGGGAGTTTTGTTAACTAACTCCTCGAAGATATAGAATTTGGCTTTCCTAAAATTAAGCATCCTGATTTTACTCTTTGCCTGTCTGATATCCCTCAAGAGTAAACTTCACCAATGCATGGTCACTACAGTCCAGGCAGCCCCCTGTCCTGATGTCACCAATCAGCTCACTTGCATTGGTAAGCAACTGGTCCAGCACTGCATCCCCCTGGTGGGGTTATTACTTGGCTAATCAAGCTTACCTTTGCTGCTTGAGGGGTACAGGCAATATGCACAGTGCTAGGTTTCACCCCATTTGCTTTGGGCCTTTTAAATAAAGCAAATCTACTTTTTCTTCTTCCTCTATCTCCATTTGGGAGTGACCCATTGTACCTATAAAAGAAAGGACAGAAAAATAATGAAGTCCATATTTCTGTACAACTTCAAGAGGTGCAGAACCTACATAAAATTTCATTCTGAACACAAAGCCTTAACTAGTACAATATTAAAAAGTTACAGATCTCCAATTAGTTACATGTCTGTAAATCTGAAAATAGGTAACTAAAGTACTGAAACACGCCTACAGAACTACAGCACGTGCACCCAAAGACTGCAGAACAAGGAATGCTCTCTAGGATTCATCTCAGAGCTACTATCAACAAGCAGAAAGGATTCATTTGAATGCTTGCTAGATAAAATATGAAAGGAATTCAAGACACAGTATGAGAGGTAGCATGATCACGTCACTTCTCACAGCAAGCTGCAGATAACTGCTTTAAGCATGCCCTGAAATTCTACCTTCATTCTCACTTCCAGCAAGCATAAGCACTTACCCCAATACGATCAATTCACCATACTTCACCGGCGCTTTTGATGGATGATTTTCTTGATCAGGAGAAAACATGAGCTTAGCTAGTGACTTCTTCTCAAACTTCAGGTCACTGATCAAGAGTTGTGGCACACTTTTTTCATTATTTCCTGTAAAAATAAAGAAAATGAATGTAAGAGACTCAAATCTATCAATTACACCAACCTGCACACTTATTTTTGGTCTTCCTGATAACAGTAGGTACGTTATTTTGCACCTGTTGCTTTTCCATGTTTTGACTTTGCTCGAAATAACTTTAAAGACACATCAATTCAGGCTGTGCCGCCTGCAACAATTACATGAGCAGACAAATGTTTTTAGAAAATTCCCATTCAGCCTTGATAAAACATTGTTCCCTTCATGCTTTATTTTAGTATAATTTTAGTATTAATTGTATATAGCTTCACTTAGCATGTTTCATTAAGCTATCAAGAAGCAGAATCTGATAAGGATTAAATTGAAAGGAAAAACAAAACTGGTGCATTAACCAAAGAGCTTCAAGTTCTCATGGAAAGTATCTGATTGAGAGCTTTCCAAAAAAAGTTCTGGGTTGGCAGATTGGAAGAAGTTGTCATACAACTCCATAACAAGTCCACCATATTAATTGGGGGCATGCAACATGATCTCTGCTTGACCAGAGAGAGAAACGATGGAAACAGCTCTTTGAAACAAATCTCCAGTAAAAATTATCAACAATTCTTTATGAGAGTGGCTTCCTGGAATGCAATTTTTGGTCCTATTTAGTTTTCAGGATCACTTCATATTACCGCTCTTTAACCTTCTCATTAGTAAGATTTCCAGACACTGACACACTCCTACAAGGAGGAGGATGCTCCAGAGGAAATGTACCCATCACAGCACTTGTTTTATATCAAATAAAGCCGACGCTAGCCTTTTTGAAGCTTTCACTTAAAAGCAGCAAGACTATTCCCTTGGTTCTTCCAGACCAAGCTTTCCTACAGACTCATAAAACCATTAAGCTTCTTAGTTCTGCACTTTTGGTACTGATTGTTAATATTTTGCCTTCCTTTCAAACAAACATTTTTGGCCCACACAACATTTCTCATATCCTGTCATCTACTTTAATCATGACAATAATGTTGTATTTCTGCTTTCTTCTGTCTGGAAGTAAATATTACACAGAAAAGAAACCACTGTGTCATTCTACCCTCCACTGTATGTCCTAACAGAGAAGAAAATGTGACCACAGCTGCCATCCTGCTCACATTTGTTCAGCACCTGGAACAAAGACACCTTTACTGACCCGATCTCTACCCTCAGTTCTCTTCATTCCACTATGGAGAAACTTGGCCTTCAATGGCCCTTCTCAAGCTAGGGCTTCTCATTCAGTATAGACCGATCCCCACTTGCAACCAGCCACAATGTTATCTCAAAAAATCAGTATGTTCCTTAATGCCCTCGTGAATGCTATCCCATGTACTCAGGAGGGCTCCACACATCTTACTGTTCTCCCAACTTCTGCTGCGATGACTGTAGAACTCAGCCAGAAGACTAAACCAAAACCTTTCATCTACCTTTATTCTTTTTTTCCCCCTTTTTTTTTGTCTCTCCTTGCTCTCAGCTTGAGTACTCTGGACTAGACAGTACTCAAAATTATAAGTTAAATAAAGCCTTCATTTAGTGCACATGTAACATTATCACAAGCATGTCCTCACCCACATCTAGATGTACAAGTGCATTCTACTAAACCTGATCTGTATAACACTACCACGCAACATCTGTCTCCTGTCTGCTCTCCTGTATTTTCATTTTGTAAGCAGCATGTATTTTCATCAATTATTTCTACTTAAGTCAGTAGAAATGTACATCCTTCTATTCATATACAGATAATTTTCTATGAAGTATTTGTACCATCAAATTCAGCATTTCAGCATTTGCTTTACTTTAAAGTTTTCTTGCCTTAGAGTTACTCATGTTGTACTCATTGTCTTCAAAACCCAGTTTCTAATGATTTCATCTCCTCCCTAAACAATTAACCTGTTTTCCACTTGAATCTCCACAGCAGTCTTTTGCCTTCACTTCAGTCTTCTCCACACAGGAGTAATTTCAACTTGGTCATCACATGCTCACATGCAACACTTCATATCTCTTTGCGAAAGTACACAGTGGCTGTCCATTGAACTAACATTTAACAACTGAGAAGAAACACTACGAAATCTGTAATGTCATCCATTAGCAAACAGCACAGGAGGAGTAAATACCATAAAAAAGGTAGAGACTTGAGTTAGTACCCATCCTACTCTACGTTCTTCAAAAAAGAGCTCATCAATTCACACTGAGAGAGGGAGGAGGCAAGCATTAAAAATAATTTTAATCTCTAACATTAGTGCAAAAAACTTTCCCAGCTGAGTGAACAGCTTCATGGAAAGCTAAATAAATAAAAGGCATCTCCAAGTCAGGCAGCTTGAGTCTTGGTAAAAGTAATTGCACATGAACAATTAAGGGAGACTCTATTTGAAAGCACCACCCAAATTGCTGGCCAGTGAGCTCTTCTTAAGAGCTGACGGAGCAGAAATTAAAAAGGGAGAGAAGCTCACGTGCCTGCCTTTAGCTGTGCAACAAGTCTGAATACAAGAAAGCGTCAAGCACCTGACACTCAGCTCCCACTAATGATCTTTTCTTTGTTGTTTCACATTTAAATAAACCCAGCCAGGTTTATTCTAGGAGCAGCACATACAAAGGAAACCCACTTCTTATTTGACTCAATGAAGGTCCAAGAAATGTAAATTTAGAGCTCCAAATGATACAACAATTTGCTTCTACATTTTTCAAAAACATGGCTTGAATGCTTGATGCTTTTCTCAAGTATGTCAGAACCTCTACAAGCTGCAAAAGTCACTCTTAACTACTAACACAGTAACTTCAGTTCAGGCACATACCAAACTCAGAGCCCCTAAACAATTCAGTGCAACGTACAAGCTACTTCTCACACTGTATGATCTGCCCAATGCACTATACTCAAAACAAAGACATTTTTTCTCCTGGAAATAATAAATGCTGATCACATTCTTCCAGTAAGGTTCACAATTCTACTCCAGTTGCAACTTTAGGACTGAGTTTAGGACTCATAGCAAAGGAGTCGATTAGGCCGCAGAATAACAACCTCACTCCTGAAACATAGAAGGCACATAGATCTTTTAAAGCTGGATACAGCATACAGGACTTACAGAACAGAATGCTCTTAGTGATTTCTTCCAGACAGCTCAAGTTTTACAGTAATGGGTCTTCTGTTCTGACAGAATGATCTGCCTGGCTTTTATTTCTAGAATACTACATCAGACTTCATGGAAGTGCTATGAAAAGCTAATCAAACACATCAAAAAGTCAACCTGGTGCTGCAGTACCCAAATACAACTGAGCAATGGGCTGCTTGAACTGAAGACAAGCAAGTTAACTTTTTGCCATGACCTTTAATTTGGAAGTGGTGTATCTGTCCATCAGTGGATTTGTCACCACTGGGGTAGTCCCAAAACAAGAGACTATTCTAAAACTCCTTCAACATCCTTGAACACAGTTCTCCACTATAAAATTAAAGAGATTTTGTGAGTAAAGCAACTTACACACACACACACACACACACACACACACACACAACACAACTCAGAAAAGGCACTACTTGAACTGGTAAGAGGTGCTGCTCAGCAAACACATCTTTGCTGTTAGCACAAGAATATGATGGGTACCAGTTAGCATCTTTCAGTCTTAAAGCAGGAAATTAGAAGAAGAAGAACTTGTGAACAACGCTTTATTGTTCTTAAAACCGGCTCCTCTGTAACCAGGAGAAAGACTACGGGAGGTGACTTGCACAATACTGCCATGCATGGCATGCTGAGGCATTGGAACAGCTTGCCCAGAGAAGCTGTGGATGCCCTATCCCTGCAGCTGCTAAAGGCCTGGTTAGATGGCTGGCAACCCTCCCCACAGCAGGGAGTTGGAACAAGAGGATCTTTAAGGGCCCTTCCAACCCAAGCCATTCTATGATTGTGGTCCTAAGGGTAGTTGTTTTGAGGGAGTGGAAAGAGTTGACATCTAAACCGAAAATGTACTTTGAGTTTGGTTTAGGAACGGAAACCCAGTTTCCTACCAGTCTTTTTGTTCTTAAATACTCACTTGAGTCACACAGGGCAAAGGCTGCTACTGCAGAAAGCAAGCCACATATTTCTGACAACATTTGTATAGAAGGAAAAGCCTTATCATTGTCCTCTGTCCTGTAACATTCAAAAGCTAATCTCTGAATCTGGAGACAGACCTAGCAAGCCATGTGCTGCTGCAGCATGTAATAATAAACGGACTCAAACTCACTAAGCACTGCAAATCTAACATGCCTTCAGCCACTTAGTGACATACATACATCAGTTCAAGTCCAACTGAACATCAGGATCTGTGCCAGGAATGTTAGGGTTGTGGTCAACATCTCTTTGTCCAGGTGGAGGCTGGGCACAAGTCCCTCAGCAGCCCATCTTCAGACTGGCACATTTAAACTTTCTTATCAGTGACAGACAATGAGATTGAATGCACCCTCAGCAAGTCTGCTGATGACACCAAGCTGAGCAGTGCAGCTGACACAACAGAAGGAAGGAATGCCTCAGACTTGAAAAGTAGGCCCACGTGAACCTAATGGTGTTCAACAAGGCCAAGTGCAACGTGTTGCACTTGGACTGGGGCAATCCCAGATATGCATACAGACTGGGAAAAGAACTCACCGGGAAAAGTCCTACAGAAAAGGACTTGAGCATCCTGGTGGATGAAGAGTTGGATATAAACAGCAGTGTGAACTTGCAGCCCAGAAGGCCAACAGCATCCTGGGCTGCATCAACAGAGGGTGGCAGCAAGGTGAGGGAGGGGATTGTCCCCCTCTGCTCCATCCTTGTGAGGACCCACCTGGAGTACTGCATCCAAGTCTGAGGCCCCCAGTACAGGAAGGACGCAGAGCTGTGGGAGCAGGTCCAGAGAAATGCCATGAAGATGCTCAGAGGGCTGGAGAAGACAGGCTGAGGGAGCTGAACTTATTTAGCCTGGAGGATACTCTGGGGAGACCTCACTGCAACTTCCCAGTACTTGAAAGGAGCTTATAAGCAGGAGGGAAACTGATTTGTTACATGGTCTGATAGCAATAGGAAAAGTGGGAAACGGCTTTAAAGTAAGAGGGGAAATATAGGTTAGATGCTTGGAAGAAATTCCCTGCACAGAATGTGGTGAGGCATATCACCCAGAGAAGCTGTGGATGCCCCCTGACCCCTGAAGGTGTTTGAGACCACATTGGATGGGGACCCTGGGAAGCCTGACCTGCCTCAGCAGGTGGGTTGGAACTTGCTGATCTTTAAGATCCCTTCCAACCCAAGCCACTCTATGATCTGACATCTGTCTTCACTTACTACTTCAAGTTTAAGCCTTTGGGCACATGAAAACAGAGCAGAAGCAAGTTACAAGGTCTGTCTACTTTCTCTGAACAAACCATTTCCAGTGGGGAACCCAGAGATGCAATGAATTTTGGTTGAACTACCGGCTTTAACTTACCAGCTATGTTCAATCACTCCACTGTCTTTCCTGATCATGAGACTACATTCATAATTAGTCCATACTGGCTTCTATAGAAAGCCTTCCAATCCTGTTTGCACTGGGGCACAGCACCTTGTGAATAAGCTTGCTATTTAGTAGACCAAGAACAGTTTTTAAAACTGCATCTTAATGGTTAAAATGGGGTGGGGGGAGGGGAGAACATAAATTCAATGAGCCCAAGCAGAGATTCATTAAACACTCTGCTGTGAGCTAAAAATACTAGAATAAAAGTCTCTTTGTAATAAATTACCATCATTTTCTAAACACAGAGCCAGCATTATAGGCTGTTAGCAACTGTAGCTAGTGCCAGACTAGCCCTTTTCTAAAATACTGCATTAAAAAAAACAAAAAAACACTCTCACTGTATAAAAAGAAGTCCCCTGTCAATGAGGAAATTAAAAATATGCTGATTCAGATGCAAAAATGAATATTTTTCCATTTTTATATTGTCATTATGTTCTGTATCTACGTATTCTAGGGTTTTTTTTTTTTTCCTTACAGAAATAAAGCACAAGACAGCTTAGCTACTCATTTTTTATACAGTTTGCTATTTGTAGTTCTCCATTTACAACCCTTGCAACTGTCATATGCAGCTCCTCACTCAGCAGTTCTGCTTTAAGTCAGGGAGGGTACGGACAAAACATAACCCAACTCTTCTCACAGGTATGCAGTGATGGAAATAGGAGGCAACAAATAAGCTGCAAAGACGGGAAATTATGATGAGCAATTAGAGGTAAAAAAATCCTGAGCAGCTGCAAGACCTCTATTGCTGGAAATATTGAAATCTCAGCAGCACACGGCCCTGAATAACCTGGTCTAGGGCTGCCCCATGTAGAGAGCAGAGAGACTGGAGCACACAACCTCCCTATCTAATTCTAGTTCTAGAACTGCATTTTAGGAAACCCATCACCTTCTCAAGAGCCAACTAAAGCACAAGTGCCCCCTACCTTTCAAAGGTAAATCCTGACTTGTATATTTAAAGGACTGGAACATCAAAGTTAAGGTAACCATGACACAAAAGGTCTGTGTATAATACTTGTCCCTCAAGATGAAGATATTTGCAAGAGAACGGAGAGGCAATAAGCAACTGGAGAGATGTAAAAGCAGCAATCCCCAGCAGACCATCTCCTTGCTTGATTAGAAGTTCCATGAAGTCGAGGCTGCTGGATTTGGAAACACAGTTGTTAGCACAGTAGTTTACAGCACCACACACAAAATAACTTGAGTAGCAGCACATTCCGGTTCATCACGTAGAATCACTCTACGTGAGCGGTTCATTTCTTGGTCTTGAAACATCAGTACCTTCACAGGTTGTCGTGTCTCAGAGTGACTGCCTGTTTTCTGCAAGAGATGTTCTTGTCTTTGGAATTAGTGTCACTTAACTGATACTGATAATGCCCCTACTGTTCTATGTGAGCAGCAAGGAATCTGTTCCTTGCACCACTATGGCTCTGAGGGCAGGCAAAGATTGGGAAATCACTTTCTTACATGAGATAGTTAAATCATCACTGTGAAGTTACTCTCCTTCAACTGACTTCTTTTTAAAAGCTTCTACTTATTTATTTTTTTTTTACTGGAATGATTTCCTGGGTAAAAGAGCATATAAGTCACAGGAAAGTGTTTCATGTTTATAAGCTGTAGTTTCCACTCTTCACCCAGTTCCTAGTTAAAAACAAGTTCACGTTTCCTTCACACACATACCTGGAACTTTAGGTTGAGCAAGTTTGATTATATTTCACTTTCTAGATCAGTCAGATTCTTTCTACAACACTGCAGATGCAGGGGAAAGGTACAGCAAAGCAGTTGTTAAGTATTCAAGTTGTACTGTCACTTCAGATCAGTAGTGCTATTTTTTCCTTTCTACAGTAGGGTCATTAATTTTCCCCTCCTTTCTAGGAAAATAAATGCTTAAGCACCTAAAAAAGTGTAGAAAAACCCTCAGGAGCATGGAAATTTAGCCCAGATGCTTTTGTATGGCTTCTTCTTTCCTTACTCTATATTATCTGCTTTTTCTAACCTCTGAATAAGCTTAGTCATCCACTACATACACAGGAGCATCTTACGATACAAAAGCACTGAAAAGACAACAAGGCTGAATCCTGAAACGAGGAAGCAACCTCTCCCACTTAGGATACCAAGCAAAAACAATGCAAACTGTCTGCTGCTCTGTCTTGAAAACATCAGCGAAGTCTCAATGCAGGGATTTTTCATTCTCCTAAACAGAATGAAAGCATCTTTTTATCACCAGCATCTGCTGTTGGTAGACTGGTAATCCTGGAAACATGTCATACAAGAGTCTTAGCACGTGGAAAAAAAACCCACGTTGCCTGTGAACAACTCCAAAAGGGCATTAATTTGATACACAAGAGCATATCTACTGCTTTGCACCGACTACAGCCAACCTTTTCCAGTGAAAGAAACAGCAATTTAGTTGGGTTGCCACACAGGGTGCTGCCTCAAGTGCTGTTTCCATCACAGAGGCAAACCAAAGCAGCTTTTAGCAGTTTTATGAAGCTCAGAAACAATACTGAGAGTACAAGCACACATTTTAGAACAAGACTTCTATTATAGGAGCCTCTATGAAAACTTGTACTTTATGATGGTGCTCAAAAATCACATTTTTTTTCTTCAGAAGATGGAAAATCTGTCTAAGTACAGAGGCCTGATTTCAATCAGACCTCTGCTACCTTCAGTTCCGTTATTCTGAATTGCCATTGATGGGATCAGAGCGGGGTCAGGCATATTAAAACTGAAGGAGTTATATAACAGTAATGATCCACCTTAGCAGTTTGACAAAAATCAATTCTGAAAATATTCTCAAAAAAAAAAAAAAATCCAGCATTTTTTCAGTTACGAAAAGTAACAGCTGATCCTCCCCTGAGGAAACCATGATATCCTCCTACAGATTATTACTGATGTAATTCAGACTGCGTGTGGGAAGCTGAAAACATTTGTCTTTTAGCACAGGGTGGCTATTTTAAAGCTGTCACTGCAATATTATCCGTAACCTTAATTAGCAAGAAAAGGCTCTTTACCAGTTAAACCGGTGCCTTTCCACGCACCCTTACCACCCATGTGCACCAAGTCAGCTGTCAGAAACCAGTGACAAAGCATAAAAGCTCAAACAATGCTAACTTCCTGGTTATTTAAAAGGAAAACCAACAACTTTTCTTTCTTACTACTCTCAGCACTAGAGTAACTAACTGCAGGACGCACTGGCTGTGTTGGCTGAGCCACCAGACAGAAGTTATTTGTACAAGCTGCTTACAAAGATCAGCTTGCAGATTGGTTGTACTTGCACTGGGGCAGTTACCACACACTGTATAATCTTAAAAAGGGAGTTTTTAATCTTTATTTGAAAAATCTGAGTATGAAATCATTTATACAAGCAGTGACATCCGAAGCCATAAAACAGTATAATAGGCATGCTGATAAAACAATGCTATGTGCTCATTAACCGCAGCACCACCTATTTATATCTTCAGAGTGGTTGGTGAAAGTAGAAGCAGGAAATGAAAAACTTTGTACAGTGCCAGTATGAGGTGGCAGAAGTAAGGTCTAATGGTTTGACACACAACTCTGCACTCAGGATCCCTTAGAATCCCCAGTCTTTACTGCTTTCAGACAAATGACACACTATTACCTCAAAAATAAGTAGTCTCAACGCTCACAGCAATTCAGTGAGAGCAGCACAACTTCCCTACACAGATTAAGAGTTTATACCAAAATATAGGTGTTTCATTTTTACAAGGGCCATTACACAGACAGATGGAGCTTGTTATGCTTTGATGATTGAGCACAGGAGGACCTACTGTACAGTGCACCTGAAGTAGCTGAGAACCCTGCACTTGCACAAAACCACAATGACATCTTGCTCCACAGACCCAAACATTACCGTTTTGCTTTCTGAGCTGCTGACTTCCTGACGAGGCAGTCTGTGTACCAAAACAGCAGCTAAACAGATGCTTGTATTACACTAAAGCTTTTTCCACACAGCCTATCATTTCACCTTGCAAACATTAGAGTTACAATTGCACTGAAGCCTCTCTTGGTTTAGGCAACAGTGACATTTAGCAGCTCTGTGAGAAATCCCCCTTGGTACAATTTCATAATAGGCATCTTGCTCTGCACCTGCAAACGAGAAGCAACCGACTCCTTCAGAACAAGCAGCACTTTGAGCATCTCTTCCTATTTGAGGTGGGGAAGCAGCCCACAAACATTGCTTGCTCTCAGATTTCCCCTCAGCCACATCACCAAACTGGCTTTCAGGTGCCTTCTGGAGAACCTTACCACTGAGGAGGCTATTACAGAAGGCTGAAACAACATAACATTAGAACATACAAGAGATGGCACATAAGGAACTTACCAGTATTTTTCTGTTCCCTCAAGATTCCTACTCCACGGAGAAGAAAAAAAAAATCTTGTATCTTGTTTAAAAGACAGACAAAATCCACCAACTTAAATCCCAGCAACTGCCAGACTGAGTGCCTCTGCTGTGTGCTTTTACTTCGGCAGTGGGTAACGCATTCTGACTAAACAGGGGCTGGCCCTGCCTTACGTCAGCTAGGTAAACACCACCGCGCTGCTCACCATTGGCTGGAGTCACAGCCTGCATCCCGCTTGTCATGCCATAAATTCATCACTCTCCAGCCCCAAAAAGGAAAAAAGGAACTAGAGGGTGTGTTAAAAGCTATCCTGCAGCCCAGTTCCTCAGCAGTTCTTCAGTTTAGGCTCTCTGAGAAACTGTTCTATTTCCTTCTCAGCTCCTCTTACATAACTGTACCCGTGCATGCTATACCTTTCTTTTTTATTTAAATCACCACTTATTAGCCCAGCTAGCTTTTCTCACCTCCTACACAAAGCAATTTCTTAATACGCTAAGAATTAAAACAGGAGAGAGTCTTTAGGTATTGCCAGCCTGGTTTTTGCTACTAGTAGTCTTGGATGCACAACATACCTGCACATGGTTGCTTTTGGATGCTGGACTCATCTGGCTAATGATGCTGCAACAGCTCGTTCCTACAGGACACACATCCA
>JAPSGF010000007.1:21550393-21587432 GCA_035772895.1 Perdix hodgsoniae
AGCCAGTGGGTCAGATCATTTAAATGCCTGAAGCATAAAGTGGTGACTGAGTTACAACAGCTTCCAAGTCACCACCTCACAGGACTGATCATGCCAACCTTCTTCCTCTGCTGCAAGATCCAGTGCCGCAGTTAAACATTTACATCAAGTTTTACAATGTAGTTGTGATGAACTAAGCAGTTACACAGTCACCCTGGCTCAAACCAGGCACACTCAAACTGATGACTGGCATAACCAAGTCTGCAGTTCGCTGTGTTACAGAATCACAGAATGGCCAGGGTTGGAAGGGACCTCAAGAATCATGAATCTCCAAACCCCCCTGCCACATGCAGGACCACCAACCTCCCCATTTAATGCTACACCAGGCTGCCCAGGGCCCCATCCAACCTGGCCTTGAACACCTCCAGGCATAGAGCATCCACAGCCTCTCTGGGCAGCTGTTCCAGCACCTCACCACTCTCTCTGTAAAGAATTTCCCCAACATCCACCCTAAATCTTCCCTCCCTCAACTTGAAACCATTTCCCCTTTGTCCTGCAGTTATCAACCCTTTCAAAGAGTTGATTCCCCTCCCCTCTGTAGGCTCCCTTTAGGTACCGAAAGGCTGCAGTGAGGTCACCCCGCAGCCCAGCCTTCTTTTCTCCAGGCTGAACAAGCCCAGCTCCCTCAGCCTGTTGCTGTAGAGGAGGTGCTCCAGTCCCCTGACCATCCTTATGTCTCTCCTCTGGACCCTCTCCAACAGCTCTCTGTCTGTTTTGTACTGCAGACCTGGATGCAGTACTGCAGATGAGGCCTCACAAGAGCAGAGTAGAGAGGGACAATCACCTCCCTGTCCCTGCTGGCCACCCCTCTTCTGATAGAGCCCACAGTTCCATTTGCTTTCCAAGCTGCAAGAGCACACTGCTGGCTCATGTCAAGTTTTTCATCCATCAGGACCCCCAGGTTGCTGATATTTTTGTTTAGAAGAGTTGGTGGATTTTGTCTGTCTTTCAAACAAGTTTGTTGAAGATATTTCTGCTGCTTTTTCCACAGCTCACCACTGCAATTTTGCAAGCACAGCTTCAGGGATTGGTTTACTCGATCTGCTTCACAACAAAGCAGTCTGCATTTTCAAAAGTTGTTTTACCCGCTTTATTGTTTTCCAGATGGATTCTGTTTCCCAATTCAGCTCACAGCACGGCTGTGCAAACAGCTGCAGCAGCAGAACTGAAGGCATGACGGGGAGGTGCATTAGATGGGAGCACTCAGAGCTAAGCACTGCCAAGCTAGCTTTTGGTTCGTAACGCTGTAATGCAGCACATGTTGCAACTCCATATATCTAAGCATTAACCTCATTCTCAGCAGTGAAGCTTAGGTTTTTTTCCTCTCTCCTCCACCTGTGCTCCACAGCTAACCTTCCTCAAAGTAATACTGTAAGGCTGTGCTGTTACATGATCTTGTCACCTGAAAAACTAAAACTTCAGAACTCCCTGCCACAGGGATATTCTGGATAATAAAACTGTTTGGAGGCTCAACGATGCTCCCTCCCACCCCATCATGGATTACTAAGCACAGCAGAAGTGACTGAGTCATAATCACCAAGCACTGAGGAGCACTTTGAGGAAGCACCAATGTGCAAATTCTATCATTCCCACTTTCCTCTCAGCTTCTGGCCACCAAAGAGCACATGTTGCTCAATACTGAGCTCAGATGGCATGGCCATTATCACAGCTGTCAGATTACCAAGCTGATAAAATGATTTTAAAAAATATCAACACAGACTCCAACTACTTTATAACTCAAATTATTTTCTTAAATCCATTTGTGAGTTAACTCTGTAAACAAGCTGCACCAATGCCAATGACAAGATCAGAACCTTCCAAGTGAACCTCATCAGTAAAGGCAGCGACTCATTGAGCCACATCTTGAGGTTCAAACTTGGCCCCCCTCCCACTCCACTGCCAAAATCAGTACTCTCACTCTTCTGGTGCACAAGCCTACCTTTTCCAGTGCTAAGAAACAAAGTAAAGCCTTCAAATGGCACCTTGAATTATGGTGGAAGAGCTGTCTAACCCCAATCACCTTCAAGTATTTTACACTTTGCCCTGGCCATATAAGTCTAAGAGCTTTAATATTAATGTTTATTTAGAAAACAAACAAGCAGCCCCTAAACTTGTTAATCATAACTGCATTAGCATCACTACACATACAGGCATGGCAACAAAAAATACAAAAGGTGCTCTGTATCACTGCATTCATTTAACTGCAACGATTAGTGACACTGACATGAACATTTCTAGATTGGATTACTTTTCTCACAAGGGTCACAAGGCTTCAGTAGCACTGTTTCAAAAGAATTCAATCTGAAAAGTAGAAATTAATGTTAATTGGCTTCCAAGAGCTTTATTTTATTTCTTCGTTTAAGAGAGCCCAGGTTAATAAACCTGTGGATTACCTTATGCTGCAGCCATAAAAGTTGGAGAATGAGCAACTGCAGGTTTGGATATATCTTCTACTAGGTCAACCCAGCTTCCCACAGGTAACAATCCCTATTAACATCCCCACATCCCACCTACCCCCCATTAACTATGACCTATCCTATTGCTGAGGATAGTCTTCTGCTAGCAGCCATAGCCCCTTTTCACAGCTAATCACGCTCTAACTTAAAGCAGGGGGCTATCTGGGTTTATTTTACTCCAGCACGCTTAAGTGGCTAGACAAAAACATCACCCTGAGTTCTAAAATACCATTTCCTTGCCTGTGCTTATTCATAGCCATGCTCTTCTCTCCTCTGTTCTTGACTCCTATTAAGAGAAGGTCTAATGATTTCTACTTCAAATAAGAACTATGCTCTGCTTCAAGGATTGGAAGCAAATGCCTTAAGTGTGCTCTCACTAGGCATGCTCTGACTTCCCCCGAAAAAGAGATGCTGCCAACCATGCTAGATCAAAACAATGAAATCTGCAGCCCAAGATATCACTGCTAATTTCATGAAGTGATGCTTAAACGCAGGGGAGGTTCTTTTCTTGAAGTTGTTAAAGAAAAAGGGCTGTAATCGTCATGTTCTTCTATCTGACTCACAAGCAGATGCTGTACAGCTTGATATAATTACGCGATTCCACATGACATTCAAAATGAGCTTTTAAGAGGAATGTACTTCTACCTGTACCAGTTAAAAAAGACAGACTTGCAGATACAGACAAAGGGCAATGCTACATCCACTAACATGTGGACAGCTGAGACAGCAGAGTAGCAAATGCCTCATCCCAGAGTTCACCTGATCAGTATCCTAAAGCTTCAAGAAAGATATTTTAAACACACAACTGTTGATAATTTTATGTAAGTAAATAGACAGGGAGTGGAATTAAAGCCCAACACAGAATAAATGCTCAAAATCATTGCACATAAGATAACAAGGAAAAGGGACTGCAGGAAACAGCAAAAACTTGGAAGAACAAGGTCTGTAGCAGTCCCAAGGGGAAATACACTCAACACTGCATGCCAAACATGCAGTGTACACCACCTTACCTCTGTTTCCTGTGGAGTCAGAGACTGAGCTCTAATCAAAGCCGATGATACTCCAAAAAAAAGACAATTCCTATTCACTGGAAAGTATTGGCTCCACTACGGGTATATGGGGTAAAAAGAAAGGATGGAAGATTACTGGCTTACCAGTCCCATTAATCTTTCATTGTATTACGCCACACGTAATCTCTGTGTAAGGAATTCCCATGTTATATAGTTAATAAAGTCATACTACAGTGTTTTAAGGAGATTAAGGGGTGAAAGCAGCCTGAAGCCAAGAACATGCTAATTAGAGTATACAATAGAAACGTTAATCGAGTAATCTGCAGGAAGAGGAGGAGGGAAGGAAATGACCTAATTCCCTGCACTACTGAGTGGTGCCTAATGGCAAGAAGAAAATTCTTTCAAGGGCCAAGCAAACAAAGGTCCATTGTTAGAGGAGAATGGTTTGCTCTATCTCATGCTGTTTTAACGTGAAGGGTAGATGGTACAGCTTTATGAACCACACTGACCACTCCTGGAAAGGGTCAGGAGAGAATAATTAGATTTGCAGGACAACAAGTAAAAGAGCCCCAAATAGAATCTCAAGTTAATGCACATCAAACTCTCCTTCCAAAAAGATCTGACATCTCTACAACACCAGTCATCTAACAGCCATGGTGTGTCTTAAGCAACTGTGGAGCAATCCATTGCTGAAGCTGCAGGAACCTAGTCACAGAAGCTGTAAATTACACTGCAAGGAGCATTTCCCACGGCTTGAGTCATCCTTAGCCATTGGATGAGCATAGCACGCACCTCTTATGAAGTCCTGTTCCACTCTTAGAAATTTGTGTGCCTCCTCCTGAGGTGAACTGGGAAAGCCCTTCGTTAAGAACAGCATGTTACCAAAAACAGACCAAAAACATAACTGGCCCTGTCTCAAGACCTGTTTCTGTTTTAGCAGGCATGTGTGGCCTTTGGCACTCTGTTCATTCAGTACTTCCAAATTCCTGCTGGGGAGAGACCCCACCAAAAAGAGTGCATTCTAGATTACTCATCATTGGACTGAGAATGAATTTCACAGTTAATCTTACTGTCAGCTGAAGGAACCTCCACAGCAGTCAGTACTGAAGAAACACCTGCAGGTTGGCAGGACTACTCACAGAACAGTCAGTCAAGAATTAATCCTAGTTCTAATTCTAAGCTGATTCTAGGTGGAGTGATATGATGTAAAATATAAAAACAAAAGCTAACTCCAAAAGTCTCCAATGATATTAACAATATTTTCTGTCTGAGGTTCAAAACAAGAGAATCCTAAATTCAGGTCTCCTTCAAATAAGCCATCTGGCATTACAGGTTTCTCACCTTTACCCTCCTTCATTATGCACCAAAAACCAGAACAATGCCTATATGTTCCCAAAAGGCTAGGTCAATCTCTTTCTTATGAGGAACTTCACAGAATCACAGGATAATCAAGGACCTCAGGATGTCATTTAGTCCAACCTCCTGCAAAGAGCAGAAGCTCATTTCCTCAATGGCAAGTTATTACAACAGGGGACTTTAGAGCTTTAAGCATGAAATAGCCCCTCAAGACATGCCTTCCCCTGGGAAATAGGAAAAGTATATTGAATGGCCGAGAACTGCAGATGAAAGACTTCCAAACCAATCTGGAGCTTCATCTTTTTTGACAGCCTTCCTATGCTAGTTTGTTTCACCATTTGCCTGAAGCAAAATGTTTAGCAAGAACTACTGCAGAGAGCTCACTGTAGACACACCAAAGATTGTGTGGGCTAATTATGCATTTGAAAGGATAAGAGCCACAACATCTCGTGTTTTACAATCACTTCAAGAAAAGAGTTCCATGTAACTGTGCAAGTACCAGCATTACAGAACTTTATTCACAGCAATCATTGCTCAAGTAAGACATTTTGGGTTTGACCTGCTCTTGAGACAGTCCTTCATCTGGCCTCTCAAGAATGGTCCAAAATATCTGAAGTGTTGGATTCCAAAAATCCAAGGCAGAAAAGTTAATGCTGAAGAGAATATTACTTTCCCAAAAGGTCAAACTCATGTAAGCAATTTGCTAAGTCAGAAGCATACAGATGTAGTTGCACTGGGCTTCTATCCAAGAAAGTAATCTCGAGGGGTCTTTTTTTGTTGTTGGTGGTTTTTTTTTGTTTGTTTTGTTGTTTAATTCTCCAGGAACATTTCTGGATGTTGAAAACCTTGCAAACTAAATGCCATATCTGCAAATTCAATTAACATTTGCTATGGACAAGTACTTCCTCAAAGAACTTTGTAGTAGTTCTGAGTTCTTTGAAGAGCAGAACTTGGATTCACTGAGCTCCAGGTACTAGTTTCTCTAGATTAAGGAACAGATTCCCAATTCAAATTCATTTCCACGATGCATTTTTCCTGCTTGCAAAACTTAAAGGTACTGCTAGCAGGACTAGCTGAACCTGCAATACCTGAAAGTTTTCATTCCCACAGAGTGAGATCATTTGATCAGAGACTTCTTCAGAGAAAGTTAAGAGAGCATGTTGCTAGTAGTGTTCACACATCTTTGCTTCACTTTTAGTATGAAAACAACATTTCATATAGACCAAAAACAGACAGAAAGGTATTCAGTTACAGAAATTCAGCTGTGAGATGTTGACTCTTCAAACTCGCTTTCCAGTGAATCTTAGGAAGGACCAAGTTTAAAAACTATTCAGTACAGTTTCTATTCAACTCCCATATTACACAAATGACTATCTTAAAACAAGGCATATACTTTTTCACTTTGAAAAGTTGTGAAGTACGAAAGCTAAGTTGATCCAGTTTCCCTCTGCTTTATTCTTAATTTCTCATCACCCTGTTATTACACTCCTGACACTCACTGTTTCAACTGTAAGTTCATTTGTTGTTCAAGTAAAACAAACAACAAAACATGCTGGATAATCTCCATCTTGCACAAGAACATCCCAACTTAGTAGTTCATGCATGAATATTTGGTAACTTACAGCTAATTAATGTACCGTCTTACTCTATTCCTCCTTCTCTTCAAGCTTCAAACAGCCTTCATGTAAGGTACAAAACACATCTCTTCCTAAACATATCACCTCCAGCATTTACATGTGAAAGTGTATGACCTACATACCTCTGAATGGATGTCAGAGGTCTGCCTACCCCCTGCAAGCACAGCATCGATGTTCTACAGTGGCCTGACAGCACATACTGCAGCCCCACACACAAGTTTAATGGCCAGTTGGGCTGCAGTTTCCCATATTTCTGACATTCAAGTATGTCTTTCTAGGAATATTTTAAATCATGTCATATGAGATCAGGTGCAGAAGAACGGATACATTAAGCAAGGATCCAAGAGAAAAGAAATGGTTTCTTCACGCATATAAGTTTCTAATAAAGCTATATTTCAGTATTTCCAAATACATTAAAAGCTGTATCTCGACAAATAAAGTCAGAAAGTTTCTATGCTAATACTTGTAACTATACATAAACACAAAACTAACTTTTTACAAAACTTATTTTCATATTACTATCCTACAACCAGCAACGCAAACAGACCAAGTTTCCAATTTCTCCACCTCCTTGTGTTGCTTTGGATCACTTACCAGTTCCCGCGTTGTAATGGTTCAGAGAAAAAAAACACTAATGCTATTTGATAATACATTTTTTTCCTCCTTATCTATATTTAAGGAGGAGCAATACTTTACTTCCTACACTTCTAATCCAATTTGGCTAAGAGGTTTGCTGCTTATAAAAATAGGCAGTCACACTCGAGAGGATGCAACAGCCATTCGTTCACCTCTACATGGGCACTAACACTTAGCAATGCACAGGTCATTCTCCAGTACTGGTAAGAAGTCAGTGCTAAGGATTCCTTCCCTAAATTTTACCCTTAGGTTGAGATGGAAATCCAGTATACTGTCCACATGTACAAAGCAAGACCTGGTAGGTGCTCTTGATTCTTTTCTACCACTCTCAGTGCAGCAACAATTCAAGCACAACTTTGCAGAGGGACAGGGCATAGAGAGGAACAAAATCTTCAAGCTTTTTTCCTGAAATTTCAACAAGAAAGAAAATACTATTACAGCAATGCTGGTATGGTAGGAATAGCTGTGGCCTCAAAAACACAACCATTAAAATATTATGATAGTATTTTCAGATAGAACTTCTGGTACTACTGTACATACTCTCACGAAAAAAAAGCCAAACAGTGACTAAACCAAAGAGATTAAGAGCAGAAGTCAGACTTCTAATACACGTAAGTGACTTTGACCTGACAGTATAGCTCTTAGTTGTGTTTAACACTGGAATGTGGAGATACCTTGAAACTTTCAACTATAACTCAAGTTTACAATTGGCTATCTACAAAGAAAAAAATGTGACCTTCAAATAAAAGGAACTATCCAGCTGAATAAGGCAAGTGCTTTCTTTCTGAGTTAGCACACTCACCAGTAAGTCCTCAAAAGGCAAAATATTTTCAAACGCTTTGGGTCATGCAGGACCTGTTTTTCAGAAGCACCCAGAACACTTTCCAGCAGTAGTCAGTGAGCACTCATTGCTACACAGAATCTAACCATTCAGCAGGTAGTTTCGTGGCCTGCCCTTGCATTTACAAGGATGGCCAGTCATGTCACTCACTCTAATGAAATTACATTAGCGAGACAGCAATTTGACTCTTCTTAATTCTACCTGTGAGGATGGTGCTCCTGAAGACAAACAAGTTCTTCTTTGATCATCTGAAGACAGCGGAACTCTGTCTGAAAGCAAACATACAACAAATAGCCTAGAAACTGGTAACATTTGTAGAACTGAGATTTGGGGACACAAGCTCAGTGCATTTCTCATCATACAGTGCAGGTTTACTTATTTCCCACAAAATGTTTTCAAGCAACAGAACTCAAGAACTCACACACAGAAAAGCCTTTGCACTCAGGCATCACTGCAGGGCAAATGCACCAAAGCAAGCCACGAAGAGCTGCTGTTTTCGGCAGAAATCTGACCAGGTCATTTTTAATTGGTAACAGTTGACACAGCGGTACTTTACAGAGTTTGGAAATAATTTCACATGGCTTACAGCAACCGGTCATTTACGAACCAAAATGATTTGTTAATATACTACAGACTTCTTCCTTCCTGAATCTTGAGAAACAGCTTGAGAGAAGACTCAACTTTGACCCTGTGTGCACCTCAGAAACTCACCTGGCATCTGATACATTATTGCTTGGGTATCTGTCCTCAAGTACATGTGCACCAAAGAAACGTTAAGCCCTGCTCTCCAAGCACTAGCTTTTTTAGTACGGAAGAGCTATTAGCCCTTTAATAGCCAGCTGTTTAAGTACAGACTGATTAATTGCCAGAAATCTGGCTCTTCAGAAATAACTCTTTGCAACTTCTTCAGGGCAGACCAGCCCCCTCAGCACTGACATTGTTCATGGATCACTACTTCAAATCACTAACAGCTGTTCACATTGAGCACATCAGTGCTTCAGTCACGTGCACTCGTAAAGGTTTGCAGGAGTCCTGCTCACATTCAGTTTGCAAGCTTTATTAGTTACTCTGCTTCTTAGGGGATGCCGTGTCAACCATGCACAGAGAAACAGAATGCTGTATGGCAGAAGTACAAAGAGCCATAGTAGCCACATCCACACACGTTAGGAAGTCACTACTCAGACTTGGCTGGCTTTGGTAACCTTAAAACCAGTTGTAAAAGTCACATATCTTCTCTAAACAAAGCAAAGATGACTTTCTCCAGCTTCACAGTCACTGTTGTACTTGAAGGTCTGAAGTCATTCTGTACCTTCAGCATTTTACTGACGGAAGTGTGTGAATTACACATCCCAGGCACAATCTCTAAACTACGCAAATAAATACAGTGCTGTCACAAGCTAACCCTCCTATAGCCTTGTTTATACTGTGCAGTTCTTGCCTGTGCACAGCACTGCTGGGACAAAAAGATGCCAGATCAGCAGGGCACCAACATGGAAATAATACCCATGCTAAGGACCATTACAGAACCAACATCGACTATCAGCTCCAATTATTACTTTATTTATTAGTAGCCCCATTCAAGTCATTTTTTTTCTGTTTGTAGGGGATTAGTTTCATTTTAATTGTAAAAGAAAGGCCAATAGAAAGGGGCAAATAGAGGAAAATTCTATATTCTAGTGTTTGCTCTGAAACCAATCTGCAACTATGTTTTCATCTTGAAATTATGCTTTAATAGCAGTGGGATAGAGCTTAGAGACATCATGTATATAGCTGTACCATTTTTATCACATTTAAAATCTAACCAAGTACCTATCTCATTTTAGAAATGAGAAACAAATACTTATTCAAATACTTACATAGAAGTTTACCTGTAGACTAAAAAAAAACTGTATAAAAAAAGGCTGCAAACTGCACCCCCAAAGCTATATGACTTTGTGCATACATGCTGAAGACTGACAGATTTATATTTACTTGCAAAAATAAAAGTTCAAAATAAAAAGATTAAGAAAATGCAGTAGAGAACTCATGTCCTCTACTACAGGTTGGACTCATTCCAGCCAGAAATGCACAGAACAGTCTGAAACCATTCCAGCATACAGAAGATGCTATCCTTTGGCAAAGCTTCAGCCCTCTGAATAACTGCCTGCAAACTCAACACACTTCAGATGGCTTTTACTGTGGCACAAATGAAGACTTGCCATTAAATTTTAATGTTTGCAGTCCTTAAGTTTAGCTAAAGCAGAATATTGCAGCAAGGTCCTCTAAAGGGTGTTTTTGTTTTTTTTTTTTTAAAGCATGCCAAAGCCATTGGTTAAAAGGATAACCTAAACAAAGCCATTGTTAAAAAACAAAGCTACATCATACCACGACTGGAGCAGCTATACAACTGGTCAGAGAAGAAAGATCATTTTCTGGCATGGTAATGTAGCAACAGACTGAGTTCTTTCTCTCTTTTTGTTGTTACATTAAGCCTTCAAAATGTTTCACAAAAATAAAACTGAGGTTTGCAGCTCATCTGCAAACAATCAATTGAACTGAGCAGCAGGACTTCGTTTCTCAGTATACTATGCCAAAAAAAAAAAAAAGTGTACTTAGCAAGGAAAAGGAATTAAGACTCCTGCTTCTGCTCTTGTTCACCTGCCTGGTCACCTCACCAAACCTGATATCCAAGTCATATTTATTACCTGCAAGTAAGTATTGCAAGTAACTATTCAGCTCCATTGGAGCCAACCAAATTAACCAGCATAAGCAAGATGGCTATCAGCCTGCCTAAGCAAGACTGTACTAGAGCAGATCTGGGCTGAAGACATAATTTAATTCACCGCTCTGATTTTGGATAAGCCCCAGACATTCAGGATGGTTACGGAGCAGAGACAGCACTCAGTGCCAGCTACAGTACTTCAGTCGTGCACTGTTTGACCGAAGAGATGAAGCACTCAGAAGCCAGGAACCTTTGAGATTCTCCAGCACTCAGCTTCACTAACAACTGTATTCCACAGCTCTTAGGGAAGCAGAGTCTTGCTAAGTTTGTTGCAAGTATACTGGCGTATATGCAAGTACTTGAACACTGTAAATGTTCTCTGACCCATTCTGTCTTGTTAGAGACTATTCCTTTACTAATAGATGAAGCTTTTGAATTGATAAAGCAAAGCTCCACTAGCTACAGTATTTTTAAAGCTCTAGATCATACTGTATTATCTGACAAGCTCTGCTTTCAAATACAGTGGCACTGTAAAGTATTGTGAAATAAAAATTTCCTTGGAAGAGAAACTTGACAGAAAACAGAGGCATGGTGGAATCTACAGCCGAAAGTGGAAGAACTACGCAGCATTAATCAAGTCCAACTCATTTGAAGAAAAAAAAAATCATGACACTGAGTTTTCTATACTTAAGTGTCCCACGTTGTTCACCACCTATACTGACTGCTTACAACCAGCTTTAGGATTTAGGCAGTTTAAATAAAAATAGCAACTGCTGATGTAATGATACCTTTGATCATGAAAAACATCATTATGATTACTATCTCACGCCTACTGGCTCTGATTCTCCAAGATGTAAGGTAAAACTGTAAACATTTTCAAAGTCATATGCCAAGTCCTCTTGTTATTGATCACGCCCATTGGATTTGAGCTTGCATTCTCACTTTCACTAGACTTAGTCTTCCTATTAAAGCTGGTCTAAGCAAGCAAAAGATGATGTTCTCGTAACACTCCCTTATTACTTTTGTGCAAACAATAATGAGGCAGCAGCAGTTGTCCAAAAAACAAGAGAGTGAAAAAAAAAACAGAATGAGTCACATGCAGACAGCGACAGAGCTACTAAAAGCAAAATAAACATTTTAAGCCTACCACATCAAAAGGGCATACTGTCAGACTAATGACAGAACTTTAAAATTCAGCTCCCTGAACTTCTGAGAAAGGAATTTGATTGCAGGAGTCTTCCATGAGGTTGGTGAAAAATGTCTCCTCCTTGCTGGAAAGTTGTGGTCAGCAGATCCAGAGCAAAAAGCCCAGGAGTGGGGCTGCATGCAAACAGGCCAGGGAGACAAGAGGGAGAAGCAAGACAGCAGGCACTGCAATATTCTATCATCTCAGAGCCTCTGGAAACAGACTTCAGTAGAAATTCAGTGTTAGGGAATGAGGAAATATGGCTTGGTAGAGCTTAACAATCAGATCTCTTGTCAGCAGTTTTATAAAAGCAGGGGCAGTCAATGTAAGGAGACAGTCATGAATAACTTAAGGCACTTCTCCACCCACTTTAAAAAGGCAGTGTTAAGGGAACAAATATAGTTATGGTCAGTAACAGCAAGACAGCACTAATATTTTGTATTGTTCTGCTCTTGTACTTCTAGCAAGTAGCCTAAAAATCTGAAGAGCTAAATAAAAGGAATACCTTAAGGGAATGTAGATGACGGTTAGATGTAGTTACCTTTCTCTTCAAGATTTTCATCTATGGAAGTTCAGATGCAAGAAGAAACATTTGCTCTCTTAGAGCAACTGTACAGATGTAAACTCACCGTGTCCAAGAACCGCAAGATCGTAACCGCACTTCCACTTGGATTTACGATACATAACCAAAAGCCAGGCTTGCAGAGGGAAAATGACCTGTTGATGATGGTGGCTGTCAACAATGGGTGCAGATCAGTTAGCTGCTAGTGTAGACAGGACAAGATTTTTCAACACTGCGAGAGAAAGTGAGAGTGAGACCATATGGTTAAGCCCCATTCACATAAGCACCGAACAGCTAGCATCACCAATTGAGAACAGTGGGCTGGTGGAGGCAGAGCCAGGAAATCTACCTGTTGCTCCAACCACTGTAGAGAAGAATGGGTATACAGAGACTTATCAATGTTGGCTCAGTGTCTGAACAAATAGACATTTTGAGAAAAGGAATTCTTCTGTTAACAGCATTTCTTCGAACATGGCAGATGATATTCCTAGCACACAGCAGCTCAAACATTCAGTTGTCCAAAATTTCTCAGTGAATTCAGGCACCAGTCTGTTCAAACATACTCAAGACTTATCAAAAAAAAGCACAAAGTTCTGGAGTGATGCTGGGTTACAGTTATACATTGTTATATGTTGACAGGAGATTGGTAGTAATGCCAGTGGACATTGTATGCTGTTCAAAACTATTCAAAATGAAAAGATTAAAGTGCTGGCTTTAACTTCAAACTGCTTTGAACAGGGGAAGCAGGAGGGGCTGGACTAGATGATCTCCAGAGGTTCCTTCCAAAACAGCTTCTATTCATTGGGAACCTGGTCACTAGTACACAGATACAAGCCTTGTGTGCAAAGACAGGAGCACTGCATCACAGAACTATTATTTACCACCTATTCTCCTCACCTATTCTGTAAGAATGCCCGCACCAGGTTACAGCTGACCTACAGATTAACCTTGTAGTTTATCAATTTCAAGACAGCATGAAGTACACTGCCTTGCATTTAGGCAACAGTTTTGCACAGCCACATTATGGTGTTCGCAGATTGAAGCCCAGACCTACTCCTCAATTGGATTCACTACATTCCATCTATGTGTCTGTAAACAGACAGGAATAGAGAACTGTACATTCGTTTCCAAAAAAGAACAAAATTAGTGCTTGAGGTTTTTTTTTTTAATGAATGCACTAATTAATAATGAGACAACAGGAAGCAGTTTGTTCTTCAGCAGCACTTAAAAGCTGTATTTAATCTCGAAAAAGCAAGGAAAAATAGCCAGTCCTGTTCTTCACCTTGAAGTTGATTCTTGTTTTCTTTACATGCACCCTTTTATTGAAAGTGTTTTGCTCCTTCGTGTAACAAAAACTAGCTTAGTACAACAAAAAACACGCAGAATACTCTGTTTATATAAAGAATGTTTGAAAATAAGCACGGTAACTGCAGTAAACTAAAAACTTTCAATTTGGTCCTGGATACAAAAGCAGATTTGCAACATTTTTTTTGTATTCTGTCTTTAGTCATTTTTTGGTACTCTGACTGTTTAGTCATTTCTTGTACTTTCTTTCTATAGGACAATTTCTGTTTGTCTTTGCTACATTCAGAGACCTGGGAGCAGGCACTGAGCTACAAGCTATGCCTGAACACCAAACAACTGAAATTAGGCAAAGAAGTCAGGCCTAACAAAAACCACTGGGTGCCAGGAGGACTAACGAGTAACTCCCACATATGTCAAGTATTAATGAGGAACACAGAACTGCTTGGGATTTCAAATCCCTCTGCAACAAGAGACGCCTCCCTCTCTTCCCAGTTTCAGGCGTCTTTGAAGAACTAAGCAAACTTTGCTCTAGCAGCACTAACAGAGGGTGCAGTTGCAAACCAGAAACCAGAACAGATTGGTATTTAGTAATAAGAGGCACAAGAAAACTATAAGAGGGGGAGGGGGAAAACACCAGGCTCTGTTGAGTGCCACCCTCTTCCACATCAGCATAATAGAAGGGAATCCTGCTTTGCTCTGAGGGCGAAGAGCCACCTGGCCAGAAGCCATGCTTATGCGCAGCTACTTGGCCCCGAGGGTTGAACATAAAAGATGAACAGCCAAAATATGAAGCCAACAGACACAGCTGTCAGGCAGGGATCAGCAGACCTGATGACTGTGGTACTATGAACAAACCATGCCATGCTGGTTGGCTGTTTCACACCGTGCCCCATTCTTTCCCCCCAGTTATTTCCTTCCTCTCGTTGTCTACTACCACAACTTCTACTTGCACTGTTTCTCTCCCTTACCTCTTCCCTTTTGTCTCTTCAGAGTCTAACATCTTACAGGCTTGGATTTGTACAGCATAGAGGCACTGCAAGATAGAAACCCACAATTTTTGGTACTGTGTGGACTAAGATTAGCTGACAGAAACAGCCCTTTCTTGCCTCAGATTTTTACCAAATCTAAATTTCTTGAAGAATAGCTGAAGGACATTGCTTACAACATTATTCTTACTCACAGTGTGCCCATCACCGCTAAAGTCAGGAGCTCAAAAATATTTCAGCGTGCTGATTTAGCTCCCATAAATGGAGTGTTTGGCCACTGCAGAGATGCCTGATCCACAGCTCTCACTCACATCAGTGGTCCCCAAACAGGCAAATAAACACTGAAAAATCCTTCCCCAAATTCCCAGAGGGAAAAGAAACCGATAGGCTGGATGGAACAGATCTAAGAAATATCAATAATGGTAGCTGGAAAATCTAAAATTAAAGTCACTCTGGTCTTGATGCTTTCAGTACACACAGTACATTAAATTTGGCATGAGCCCAGTGGAACATGAAGTACTTGTGGACAATGTCTGCCAAGAGCTAGAAATATAGCAGTCTTTAAAGGACAAACAGAAAGCTTCAGACCATTTCTCCTTTATGCATCTGAAAAAGAATTAAATCAAGGTGATCTTTCTGAGGGAACATTTGTATTAAATCTAATTGGCACGCTTGGTGAAATTGAGTACATGCCGACAGGCAGAGTAACTGCATTTATCATTTTATAATTTGTTCCACTTGTGACAAAGGTTGCAAACAGATGTTGTGACTCCTCATACTAGAAATCACTGTGCTTTCCCCTCCTAAGCACCGTGGCTCAGGAAAATTCTGTACCTGCTCCTTGGTCACACACCTCAACACCTGACACAGTCAAAGCAGAAGCAAGAAATGAGAACTGTGAACTTTGGGAACTCACGCTGTGCTATCAGTTTATTCACCCAGCTTCACGTGTATTGGTACTTCATTAGTTTACATACCTCAGAGCTGAGCAAGATTTGATTAGGAACCAAATACTAATTTTCATTTCTGTAGCAGCCTCCAAACATCAGCAAATCAAGCATCAACACACCTGCAAGTTTCTTAACTTCTATCGAAATGAAGGCAGGGATACGAGCTTACTATCCATCTGGGGCTTTCTAGACACCATCCTCACAAACAGATCCCTCCCCTCAACTTTGCAGTACCGAATACAAGAAAAGAACACTGAGTTGGATAGCACAGCAGAGCACAACGCTTCTTGATGTTTTCTCTTATTACGTTAGGGGCAGCTTACATGTCCCTCCCCCACACCTCCCTGGGATCTGGAAGGGAATGTATCCCTCCCTTGCTTTCAGAGGGGCCCCAACCCCATCCCTGGCTGGGGAGCAGGAGAAAAACACCACCCTATGCCTGACATCTGTTCAGAGCAAGGTGGGGAAAAAAAGCCTTGGCCATCTATACGCATATGCCAAGTCCTACCTGGATTGTTCAAGTTCCTGTTTAGTAACAGCTGATGTTCTGAAGTACATAACAAAAGGGCCAGGTAAATCTGATTGTTAGTGTTGTTCATAATACCAATAAGACCTACAGCACTTGTTATTGTGGACTCTAAGAGACTGAAAAACACCAGATGTTCACTACACGTGCCTAATTGACACAATAAGCAAGCTCTTCACTTCTCTCTTGGACTGGCTCCTCAGAGCTTTAAGGTAGAAGTCCACCTTCCCCTTACCTTTTGGATCACATTTGTATCTCTGCTCTTATTTAGATATTGCTAACATCAGTATGCTCCTTTTTGAGGTTACATTACATTAAAGACTGCAGGAAAAATGCTCCTAACGCTTTTCCTGTATAGGTAGGAGTTTCCATTGTCTGCTACACATAGTTCATCAAAAAATGGCATAGTAAATAGTTATGGAAACGAGGGGGGAAAAAACCCTCAAGAAGCACACATACAGCTTGGCAGAGGAATTGAAAAGCAGTTGCTATCCCTAAGCCCCCCCACATTCCAGCATCACATCACGGCCTTCCTCAGCCAACAGCAACGAGCGCAAGGACCTACTCTACATTCACATCTGCTACTCAGACAGCCCCTGGGCAAAGCCAACAAGACTAGCCTGTGACCAGAAAGGTAGGCACATGTGCACAAAAAAAAAAATAAATAAAGCTACCTATGTGATTATCGGCTTGCAAGATCAGATTGAGCTCTTCAGCTTCCACAGGTGATCACCTCAACAAAATACTGCGTTGTTTCCTTTTCCAAAAGGAAGGAAGAAACTCCAACTGCTGCCCTTAGCACTGTATGCTCCAGCCCTCTGCAATAACCTTGAGCAGTGCTCAGAAACCTTCGCCTGGAGTCAGCAGCTCCTGTGGCACCAATTGAGTGTCTTTACAGTAGAAAGCTCTACTGTACAGCTATTTCTCATACAGCACCAAATGAATGCTCTAAGAATTGATGTGGGTTATCATCAGCATAGTAATTACCTTATTAACAGAAGATCAAAGAACAAAGATTGTAGAATGATGGATCCACCTACCACGGGGATCAAGAGGGGGTGACTTTGCTGGGAAAGTTATCTATGCACAAAGGAAATCAGCTGTCTGAAGACAGTAACGTGCACTGCAGTACAACTTGTATTAGCTTGGTCTGCCAGTCCCATGCACAGTTACATGGTTGTTTAATTTGAGGAGATGCAGGCACAGCAAACGGGGCCAGAAGAGCAGTCCTTATCTAACGTGGCAGCACTATCAGCACATATTTCCCTAAGCATTGTCACACAATTAAGAAAAAAGACCAAATGGAACACCTAAGGGCCTACTTTGGGGCCTTCTGATTCTCAGCACCGCCCTATCCAAAAAAGTGAGGAAAAAGGTTCAGATCTCTTCCCTCTTAAGAAAGTCTTTCCTGATTGCCCATATGACTTCCAGGGAATTTGAACTGGATCTCTCCCATCTCTGTAAAGAAGGCACATTAAACAAATACCACCCAACACACTGGTAGGTGTTATGAGTCAAGCTGTAAAACATGCCGTCTCTATCTTCTTCCCTCCAACTACTCAGCTTTCAATCATCATTACCAATGCAGTGTAGAAGCCATTCATGAACAACCAATGCACTCCCACCATGGGTGAGCATCATACAGCATCCCAAATATGAAACTGAATTACCATATAGGTTTGATTATGGAAATGGCTCAATGGACAATCAATGGCTCCAGTTCCCCATAGGTGAGGAACTCTTACTGTTTTCTCAGAAGATTTTGACATCATTAGTGACATCTTACTTTTTCATCTCTAAACTCAAGACAGAGCACTAGCCCAGCAGAAAGGAGCCAGCCCAAAGGCCAAGTACATAACCTACCTGCCATTAACTAAGGCCTGAGGCCCCTGTACTCTTACTTAAAAAATGAAGTTTACAGTCATCTTCTGCTAGTCTTGAAATACAGCAGTGAACAAAACGCAGCAAGGTGCAGTATTTATCAAACACCTAGTTGGGTTTATTTTCTTACACGTTAAACATGCCTCTGCGTACTTAAAGTGGCTTGGGGAAAAAGCAAACAAAGAAAGAAATACATTACCGGGAAATGGTAGAACTGACATTTTTAGAATTAGCAGCTTATCCCAAGAGGTGCATTACAAAAGGAAAATGAGCAACAAGTTCTTTAAAAGGAAGTGAATTACTTGATAGTAAGACTCCATGCATGATGTATTCTGGATTTTTTTCCCCTAACTGTATAGCAAATAAATAGTTTGGGCTATATGATATGACAGAAGAACCATTACTCACCTCCCAGCCAAATCTTGTGTTAAACCACGATTAAGGGAAATATTTATTCTTGTAAAAGCACTGAATTACAACTGCTTCAGATAAGCAGAAAGAATGTCAGGACGGCATCAAAAGGAATAAAAAAAAAAATCAGAATAAACTCAGTACACATATTAACATTTAAGAGAAAAGGAGCCTTGAGACTTCTTAAGTAGGAGCTCTTCAGAGACAGCTTTTATTATTATACATGATAAATTTTCTTAGGACAAATAAAACATGGTTGAAGTACTCCGGTCCGTATGTTTTTAAAATCAAGTCCTATCTATTCAATACTGCTCAGTGACTGAAAACAGAAGGAACTGATGGTAGATGTAACCCAGAGATGCCAGTCAGACTCCCCTGACCTAAAGAACAACTAAAACATTAATGCTGTTAACCAGGTTACGGGGCTACCCTCCTAGAGGAGGAACTGGCAGAAGGCAGGAGTAACTCTCAGCAGTTGCTACTTCCCAGTCATTCCTTGCTCCATTCAGACAAACAATTGGGCAGGAGCACTGACAAACAAACCCGTCAGGGTGAGATACTTGAATCAGATCCAAGTTTGCTCTTACTTTGCCTCCAGAAAAATCTTACAAGCCTTGAACTCCACATATTTTAAATGCAAATATTACAGTACCCCTTACAGAATATCACAGAATATTCCTTACAGAAGTTTTGTTCTCTTATCACCCACCTTGCCTGTGAAGAAAATTGCTACCCCAGCTCAAGAAAGAGCACTTTTAACTGTTTGTAATGAAGTCTAAGCGGTCATATTTGAAATACACATAGCTGAGTATATGCAAGCAGGTAAATCAAGAGGCAACAGTTGCAATAATCCATTGATAGACAAATACTTAAAAACAGCTTTGGCTAGGCAGGATTTTTCCTTTTTTCCTCCTAGAGTCCTACCTCTGCTATACTACCACCCAGCAAATCTTACTCAAGAGACTTACACCAGTTCCATACCTTGCAAACATCTACAAAACATTTTTGATGTATCCAATTTATTTGCAACCTCAACACACAAGAATGCATTCTCCAGTAGCTACTCCAATTATCCTGCTTAAGAAAAATAACCCACAGATCTCTTCTGGCCTGAGTCTAACTTCAGCTTTTTATTACCTTGCTCGCTGTTCGTTTCCATACTACTCTATAGATTAGCCCACAACAGAGCCTCAGCCACTATAGCAAATGCTAAAGAAACAAACACAGAAACACAGCATTTAGCAACAAAAGCTTTTCTGCCAAAACAATCATGGTTATCTGCCCAAGTATTTTACTTGCAGGCAAGTTCTTGTCGGCCTGTTAGCTTACATCTGAGACTTTGATTAACTTTTGTCAATTAGAAGGCACGTTTTCCCCCTCTGACACATACCCAAGCCCACTCTAACCTAATGTATCCAGATCGGCACCTCTCAGCCCCAAACATCTCTACTACTAAAAGCCTCCCCAAAAGAATCCTTTTGGCCCTCCTGAAAACACATTTATGCAATTAAAGAGCTCCAAACAGTGTCGGCATAGGAAAACATCTGGCTAACAGCCATATAAGCTGACATCAAGGAAGATCAAGAACATTTTAAGCTGCAAGACAAAGTCTTCTGTAACATATTCTGCTGGTGAGGAAGGAAAGTACTGCAATCCGAGCATAAATGGAGTAAATCCTTTCTCCAACGGGAATGCAGCAATGGGGCCAGGGGCTCCTCTTCTGCCAAGTGCCATACACCTTCGAACAGTAACAGAGAACACTCCCAAAATGGCAGCCTGAAATGCACTGCAGGGGTTGATCCACTCTGCTCTTGAATAGAAGAGCTCTGAGCCTAAAATTTAGGCATTTATGCAAGTACGTACTAGGCATGGCAGGCAAGTAACTATGACTGAGTTCAGCACCATGGATTAAGAAACAAGGTCAACAGATTAACTTTTATTACCTATTCATGAATCAAACCACGTTCCTACATGGCAAAGACCCGAGGATACCATTAATCTTTAACCAAATGCTTCCAACCAGTCTGAATCAAAGAAATCTGCTGACTAGCTCACACTTGAGCTTGCATCCTTTAGAAGCGCCTCACAGCTGTTACTGAAACTAGATGACCACCTACCTTCAGCATGGGGTACTGGTGAAGGGAGGCCAACAAAATCAACAGAACCATCCTGCAGAGACATCTGAAGGTGGCTTCAACAGCTTGCCAGGGCAGATACCACTCAACTTTTTGTATTCCCTCGTGACTACAAGGTCACTGCAGAAAGGTCATTTCAATATCTAAGCACATTTGCTGCTCCAAGTGGCGTGACAAGGGTCAGCAGAAGGCAGCCATGACAGAAGGCTGACACAGGCAGCCATTAAGCCATGCATTTACCTGGGCCCAAGCACTGAAGCACCGCCTCCACATACGAGTAATACCTGCCTTCAAAACGGTGTAAATACAGGACACTTGGATCAGAACATATTCACAGTGCAAGACAGTAATTTTCCTGCAGATCGTGTTGTCAGCAGCAACAGGGCAAAGCTTGCTTTTTTGTCATTTAAGAATAACTTGCAGCATGCCAAAGATTTTGATCTTTTTTTCTTAAACTCACAGGTTTTGGAGTACTTGTTATATTCAAACAACAACTCAACAAGAAATATTATAGATACTTGCAACAATTGTAACATCCACTGGCAACCAGCAGGGCCACAAAGAACACTCCACAAGGCTACCTTATTGCTCCAGACTGCCCCCAGCAGAACCTCAGCAGCACAGAGTGTAGGAGCCCGAATGGAAATCCACCCAACAAACTGCCTCAGGCCTCCAGCAAAACAAAGGACCACTTCAGCTTTGCCCAGCTAACAATTTGTGGGCACCCAGCACTGCACAGAAGCAGAACGAAACTGCTGTTTGGCCTTCCATCCAGGCAGCCTAACTGCACCTGATCAGGGACACAACATTCATTTCAGTAGGACCTGGAGACCACTGTAGGAGGGTAAGGTTTACTGGCGACTCCTGTAACCAGTAGATTGAAAGGAAACAGAAACTAGATCAGATGGAGACATGCTTATTTTTTTTCCCACTGAAACTATCTCAGCAGTATTCAGCAGAGCTTGACCTACTTCCTACACCATCTCTTTGCTGTCACTTCCTTTGACAGTTTGTCAGCACACTTGCGAATCTGAAGATTAAGGAATGAATGTCTGGAAGCAAAAGAGCTGAGGACTTCTTCCTTTTAATGCCACCTACAGTCCAAACTTCTATGGCCTAATCAGCAAGACACGCAGTGACCAGCCTAGCAACAAGTACTTTCAATTATTAGCAGCCTTCAAGAGTTCCAAACCAACTGCCCAAATTAGCTTACAAGCATCTCCTTAAAGATGACCTCATTTTTCATGAAATACCCTTTTTCTTCTTCCTTTAGCTCACAGTGTGGATCAGGATCTACAGTTTCAGGTTCTCTGTTCTCCTGTATTCCACAGATGCTGTCTAAGAAGATAATACAAAAATATACTTGTAACTAGTTCCTTACAAATTAATAAGAATCTAAATATCACCAGCTACAAGCAGACGATGCTCTACTTGGTATCTACAACCACACAGTCACTAGCCATAAATCCCAAAGTGACATAATGCTGTTTTTTCTACCCAGTTTCTTAATATAAACCAATACCAAAACACACAGTGGTCATAACACGGATTTTACACTATCACAAATATTTATACTTTTTTTTTTTTAATTGAAATACTAGCAGTTGAAATCTCAATTTCAGACAAAAAAAAACAAAAAAACCCAACAGTATAACGACTTGCCACATCAAGAAACACATTTCATTGTTTAGTAAGACCAGCAACACTCATTAAGTTGAAGACCGCATTCAGCATAACAGAGGTGTTCCTACAAGTCCAATTCATGAGAAACAGAAGACATTTAAGCTTAAGCAAGCTGCATGCGCCTAAACATAACAAAGATGTGCTCCAAAAGCTTCCCGCCTGGCCATTCACAACAAACAGGTAAGAGCTTAAGAAGCAGTTAGGATACTTCGTGCCTCGGAAGGGAAAGGGGCATGAAAAGGGCCTAACTTTCCAGCTAGCTGGCTCAGTTTCCTACCACCCAGGCTTTTCCTGCAGGCAGGAGGCAGGGGAGAGCAGGAGGGGATGTCCGGTGCAGACTTGTGAACTTTGCCACCATGCCACTCGCTTTGAAAGCGCTGGCCTAAGACACAAAGCCGCACGGACCGCACCGCTCGTGCAAATGGAAACCCAGCCGGGAAAGCCCTCGTCTCCACTAACACAGCTTTGCTTCTCAGCATAAAAAAAGCGATGAAAGATGCATCATCAACAGGTCACCCGGCTGCTCCTTTGTGCAACGCGAAATGCTGCCCAACAGAAACCGGAAACAGCCCTCTGCCCCCCAGCAGGCTCCGAATGAAATAAATAAAGCCATCGCTCCCTGGATGTGGAACCAAGGCTCGGGCTGCCCGATGCCTCCAATCGCTCACCGAGGAGCACGTTCCGAAGGCTTGGCAGCCCCAACGAAAACAAACGAGCGGCCTTTAAAAGGCACGGCTCAACTCCGAAGCAGCGTTTCGCAGAGCTCAGACGACAGCAGCTTTTGGAGAGACGGAAGGAAAACGCAACGAACAAACAAGCCTCGGCTCCAAAACACAACAGCTGCCTTTCCAACGCCCTCCGCAGCTCCCGGAGGCGGCACACGAGCTGTTAGCTCCGTCCCAAACCGCATTCGGTGAAAGTTGCGCCGCTCACAAAGAGCCGACGGGGGAGGAGGGCAGGGGTGAAGTCTCTCGGAACGAGCTCTCAGCTCGGCGGCTCAACGAGAGCCCGCAGCGCCGGGCCGGGGGGGGGCAGCCAGCCCAGCGCCCTTTGTGCCGTGCGCCTGGCCGAGCCGCCAGCTCCATTCGCTCCCCTGGGTTAAAAGGGGATTACCCCGAACCCCCCGATTCGATAAAGCATCCGGAGTCCAAAGACGGTGTGATTTTGTCAAATTATTTGTAATATCTCCCCCACCCTCCCCCCCCATATATACACACACACCGAGGATGGCTGGCGGCCGCTCCGTCACAAAGGCACGGCGATCCGCTCGGAGACGGCAAGCGGGGAGGAAACAAAACCGCACGGGAAGCCAAGCGACCGGCACAAAGGCACGGGGGGTAAAGGGAGGGGGGGGGGGGGGGGGGGGGGGGAGGGGGGGGAGGGAAGGGGAAAAAAAAAAAGGAATTAAAGAGGAAAAGAAAAAGCAACAAGGCAAAGAAAACAAAAAAGCCAAGGAAGCTGCGGGCGGCCGGAGCACAAAGCGGGGCTGGGGGGAGGCCCCGAGCGGCTCCCTACGGCCGTACGGAGGCGGGCTGCGTCGCAGCGGGCGCGGGACTTACCGCAGCAAGGCGGCGGAGGAGCCCGCGGCTCCCGGAGGCGGCGCGGAGGACCGCTGCGACGGGCGGGCTGGCTGACGGATGGATGGATGGATGGATGGATGGACGGACGGGCTGGCTGCCTTCCGCAGGCGGAGAGCAGCGCACAGCCGGACGACGCCGCCTTCACCACACACCTCCCAACCGCTGCTCACCCGGACCTCTGGGTCGGCTGCCGCCGCGCGCCCGCGCACCCAACCGTCTGTGGGCGGGGCTACAGGGGGGCGGGGTCAGGAGGGCGGGGTGACGGCCGTGGAGCGCGGGGCATGCTGGGAGTTGTAGTGCCGTCGCCCGGGGGTGTAAAGGGGGGTTGTGTGTAGGTGTAATATACAAATATACATCACCCTAGGCTCACAGTACCGTTCAGGTTGGAAAAGGTCTCCGAGATCATCAAGTCCAGCCACCAGCCCATCTCCACCACATCCCTCAGTGCCGCATCTCCACCGTTCTTGAACACCTCCAGGGATGGCGACTCCACCACCTCCCTGGGCAGCTGTGCCACTGCCTCACCGCTCTGTTGGAGGAGAAGTGTTTCCAAACATCTAAACTCGACCTCCCTTGGTGCAGCTCAAGGCCACTACATTGCTGTTACCTGGGAGGAAAGGCCAACACCTATCTCCCTACAGCCTCTTTTCAGGGAGTTAGAGAGGGCCGTAAGGTCTCCCCTGAGCCTCCCCTTCTCCAGACTGGACAATCGCAGTTCCCTCAGCCACTCGCCACAACACTCGTGCTCCAGACCCTAAAAAAAAACCCTATGTCTGAGAGTGCTGCCCCAACGCTCCCTGAGCTCTGGCACTGGGTCCGTGCCCACTGGGCAGCCTGTGCCATGCCCACCATCCTCTGGGGCAGAGCCTTTCCACAACCCCCCCAGACCTTCCCCTGACCCAGCCCCAAACCATCCCCTCAAGCCCTGTCACTGTCCCCAAAAAATGCAGAGCTCAGCGCTGCCCCTCCACTCCCTGGGTGGAGCTCAAGGCTGCCATTAGACCCAGAACAGTGACAGCTCATCCACAACACACCAGAAAAGGAGGAGGTCCTGGATGCCCTCTGTGTGCTTTGCAGCCCCTCGTCCTCCTGTGAGAGGAACTGGCGGGGCGGCGATGAGAACAGGATCAAAGAGAACCCCATCATGAAGAAGGCCAGCTGACAGCTCTGAGGGCTGCTTGGCTGATCCTGAGCGGAGGTGCGAGGTGACTCAGGCCCAAATGACAGTCACTGGGCCCAGTGAGCACAACACATGGTGAGCACCGTGCTGCCGTGATCTGTCCTCCAGTTGTGAGTCAGCTCACAGGCGGGTGGAAATGCTTTCAACCGTGAGTCAAAGCTGAGCTCTTTGCTAGAAGTGTTGAGCAAATCGATGCACTGATGGGTCAGGTGTGTAGGGTGTGAGGTGCCCAGTGATGAACAGCATGGGACCACTTCAGAGGGAATCTTCACAATCCCTATGATGCACAGGGAAACCAAGGCAGGCTAAAACTAAGCTTCTGTGCCACAAACCCCATCTGCAAGCAGCAGACCATTGCACTGCAAAGACTGGTTCCCACTCCTCACTGCTGTTGGACCTCAGATGCATCAGTTTGTGCCATGTGCTACCACAGGTTAGCTGAAGAAACAAAGCAGCTTTTGAGGCCTGTGATCCCATGAAAACACACAAAACCACAGATGTCTGTATGTTTTTGTTTACATTCAATTTAAGCAGTCAGAGCACTTTTTTTTTTCCCTGCCTTTTTTTTTTTTTTTTTTTTTTTTTCCCCCTGTATGTTACAGAAAAAAAGTGTCATGCTTTCTGCCTGGGAGCTCTGTGCCAGAAGACCCATAGCAGCTTTCATTTAAGCTACGTGAACTGTGTGGTAACATGGTAATGCTCCTTTCTTGGCTCTCCCTCTTGAAAATGTAATCAACATAGTGTCTCAGGCTGACAACCACAATAAGAAGATAAAAGGAAGGAGGCCGTCATGGGCTCTGTATAAATAAAGTTTCTTTAGTGGTTGATGCAGGGGGATTTTCACCTGGGCCCTCCCCAGCCACTTGTGTTGACCATTTCCCTGAGGTCTGTTTCTGGATGCTATCAATGGTTTTTGTTTTGCTTTTGCTTTTTGGAATCCAGTTCATAGCCATGTCTTGTTCCCAAACTATTGCAGCTGACATCAAATCCTGCTGCTTCCACCTAAAAATGAAAGCACCTCCTACTGTTGCGTGTTCTTGTGTGTTTTTCATTCCTGAATTTGATTTGTTGCATCCTTGTTCTCTCATCCTGCAAAACTCCTCCTGCAGCCCCTTGGTTTTTGTGCGTTCCCCTGAAGTAAGTACCCACGATACTGGTGAGGAAAAAGCCTTGCTCTGAATATTACCCAATGGAGAACAGTCTGTCCTAGGCTGATGCCTGCAGACTTGAGCTACAGCAGCTTACTGCAGCCTGTAATGAATCAGAGAGCTGTGACAGCACAGACTTGCTACCAGGAGCCAGCAACCCACCTCCCTAGCAAATGCTTTGCCCTGACCATGCGCCATCTGGGGCTCTGGTGGCTCCGTTTATTCTTGCATGGCCCCAAGGGAGATGCAATGTTCCTCCGTGGAAGGAGAAACCTCTAATGGCCTGGTGATAGATGGCCATAGGGCATGTTGGCTGCTTCCATGACAATAAAATGACAGCTGCTATGAACTCCGCATCATTTTGTTCCAGGCCAGCTATTGCCCAGGAATGGTTAGGAGAATGTCTGAGCTGGGGACCTCTCAAAGGAAGCAGCTTTGATAGGTCACAGAAAATTTTGACAGCACTGGTACATCACCAGCTGGTCTCAGGACCAGAAAGCCACTCACGACATGCTTAATTCATCCATGTATCCATCATCTTTGAGGCTTCATGATGGACCACAAAGTCCACTGATGGAACCCAAACTCATGTCTCTTCCTCTGTGCAACGACCAAATTGACGCCCACTACAGCAATGCTCTCAGCCATGGAAAATGAGACATTCCCAGCAGGGAAGCTGGGAGAAAGCACGTTGTTTTTTTAAAAAGCTTGTTGCCTGGTTGCAAGAAAAGGGGAGGAGAATTTAAACTGCCTCTTGGTTGAGCGCCCTGTGAGTCACTCGGATGCTGAGGTGTGGTATTCAGGCCTGCCAAGCATGGCAGACCCACCCTTGCTCCTTACTTCTGCCGTGGGAGACAAAAAACTCTGTGTGGCAGGGTGTTGGCCCTGCTTTGGGTACTGTTGGCTACCCAGGGAAGATGAGATGCCCACCAAAAGCGTCACCTGGGATGCTTTGGAATGGGGCACGTGGATACATCCAATGGGGCACTTCAGAAAGCTGCAGAAACTGCACAAGTGAAGTGTTAGGGAAGCCAAAACGGGGATTTTTCTGGCTCTGTGCTTGTAGCAAAGCCAGGCTGTGACCTCGGCAAGGGCAGGAAACATAGGTGTGGTGTCCACGCCTGGATCTGGCTGCAGGAATTTTCCCTGTGTAGCAACAGTTGTTATGTAGCAATAACACTCAGCAATTTTCGAGGCACTTCAGAAATATTAATTAATCCGCATATCAGCCTCCTCAGGTAGGCAGCTAGATATTTTCACCCATGCTTTACAGCTTGGGAAGGGGAGATGATGATGAACTGAAGCAATGTCATGGCAGGAGGCTGGAATAAGGAGAAGAGATATGATACAGAGGCAGTAAGGACAAATCAACGGGAGCTCCACTGGAACTTCTGCTGGGGGATTCTTTTGCCCTCTAGAAAATACATGGGTCCGATAGGCTTTTCTTTGCAGGGACAGAATTTGGAGGTGCGAGCTTCAGGGCTTATGATCCAGCGAGGAAAAGCTTTGCTGCTTGCCTCATCATAAGGAAAACACAAAGAAATACAGCAAACATGGCAGAAGAGCTTCAAAGGGCAACCAGGGGTAAGCCAGCAGCAGTGCACCCAGATGTGCAGGGGATGTGGAGGATGGGCCTGGATTTCCACCCAGTGAGGCAAACCTCCTATCAGAGGGACTTGCTGCTGTTCCCGCTGGCATTTTGCAGCTTGGTTTAATTACACTAATCACTGTGATGATGACTTCTGACATTCACCTTCATTAGCTATCGATGACTGCGCTCAGCTGCCTCGGCACAGAGCTATCGATGCCTGCTTTAAATAACCCATGAGTAAAATCAGCAGGGAGACAGAATGTCTGGGCTCTCCCCTGGCACAGCCTGCATGGGACTGGCTGGGAATGCACGGCCAAAGCCAAAAACGCCATTTAGCCCTGACAGGAGGTGGGCATGACTTTTTGCGGGCATCTCAGAGATGAGAAGGCTTTTCTATTGGGTGGGCATCCTCAAATGCAACGTTTCTTTTTGATGGCATCAGTTTGCAAATTAATGCCTGTGATAAATCCCCTCGTGCAGAATGAATTAGCGGAGACCTATCATTCATTAACCATTATGGCATGTGATACTTGTTTAAAATGTAGGAGAACGCCTGCAAGGAATAAATAAAAATGTTGTGCAAGTGAGATAACCTTAGGATGAGTAGAGCTGGCCAAGATCCCCTGCTTCAGTGCTGTGACTGCAGGAGACACCAGGAAGGCACTGCTGATGCTGGGCTGTGGTTGGGTAACTCTCATTGCATCTTTTGGGTGCTGTGAGCTGATGGCTGCTGCTCTAAATGAAGTAACAACTTAAGGAAGAAGTAAATATGTTTCCTTTATGAATGATACGATTTATGTATTCCTACATTTTGTTTGACTTTGTATTTAGCATTTTCCCAAATACCGAGCTGTTCTGTGAGAGTGCATGGAAATAACCCAGCGTAACTGTGCTCTGTGTGAAAGATACAGCCAACAACAGGTCCTGACTGCTTATCTCTGCATTGAAATCCATTGCTTTGCATCAAGTTACATTTCTTGGTGTTGGTCTTGACTCGCTGTACCTACTGCATGCATTGGCCAGCTTCTCTGTTGTGCATCTTTGTGCTGTGATGCACAACACACTCTCAACAATGCAATGCACTTTTGCACTCCCATCTAGGAGGATACTGTCACTTCAAAGCCACTGTATGTGGTCAAGGGGTGGGAAGGTTTTGAAGGATGCTTCTTCGCAGGAAAGGCATTCCCTGCCTCTTTCCTACTTTGAAACCACAGGAACACAGCTCTCTGCTTTAGATGTTACCTTGGGTTGCACTGGGACACTGCTGATGACAGCACAGGAGAGCAAAAGCCACCCAGAAAAGGAACTGAGCCCCATCATGGTGAAGCAAGGAAACACCTCCACCCTGCCTTGATAAGCAGCCAGCTCCTGACCTGGTTAATTGCTGATTCAAAGGCAAGAGAAAACTTCCACAACCCCCCAGCGTGCCTTGCATTCCCATTGCCAGTGCCCTTCCCACACTGCTGCAGATAAGGGCATCCCAATTTGCACCCATCCCTGCTGCAGGAAGGCAGGTGCACCCCACATACCCCATGAATCCAAGCTTTAGGTAAAAAAACAATAAAACCCAATGGTCATACAGGTCTTGTGGCTGCAGCAGAGCTGGTAGCAAGCAATGAGCACTCACGGCATCACTCCATCCTGGGCTCTGGTCCAGCGTCCTCCTTCTGCTCCCTGTCAGAAAGGAGGGAAAAAGAGGATGGAGGCTCACATACCCCCAGTTTCTGTATGTCTGCCCGAATATGTATACAGATTTTGATACAACGAATACACTATTTTTAGTTTCCTTTGGGGTATGTTTGGGAGCAAGCCCTTAACTGTTGCTGTGCTGCTATAGAAACCGTATCCATGTACATGGACATGTTTACAATGGTTTTAAACGCCATAAACTTTCAAGGGCAAAGTCGAGCAGCTTATTTCCATTAAAGTCACTGCCCTGCTGTGGCTTTATCTTACTATTACATTTTGTAATTTAGGACCCTTCTCAGCTTTAGCTCTCTCCGTAAATTTTTCATTGCGAGAATGGCTCACTGGCAGCCACCTAACTTAATAAAACAATAATAAAAACAAAGCCAGTTTCTAGTTTAAGTTTCAGGGAGAGAGGAAGCTATTCTTTTTGTTTATTCTAAGACTTCCTAACTTCAGCCCTCCCCATCCCTGATTAGCACCACATCTCCAGAAGCGCATGGTAGGGTTGGATGGACCTTTTCTTGGAGCTCCAGCCCTGTGCTGGGACTGCGCTTCTCCCCCTGCAGCAGCACAAAGCTCTGATCACTCTTCCTTAGGCTTAAGCTGGTTTTCCCCACATTAGCCCAGATCTATAGGAAGCAAGTCTGCTCCAAAGCAAAGGGAACAAATGGGGCTTTGTACTCAACAGAGCTTGCTCCTAGCCTGTTTTAATGCCTCAAACATAGGCACCTCCTTTCCTTCTTTCTTGTGCAAATCTGCTTGTGCTTACCTGGTTATTACTTGTAATTTTGTCCCAGCCACCACCATTTATTAATGTTTACTAGGTCATGCAACATGGAATAAAGCTGACAACAAACAAGCAGCAGCTGCAGTTAGATCCAAACAGGTGAGTGGAGGCAGGTGTTTGTGGCTGTGCCAGCAGGTGGCTCTGGTTGTCATCCCTGCTCATGGGATGGTGGTGGTTGTGATCCAGATGCACTGGTTCGAACAACCAGTGGCCAAAATGCAGATCTTACTGCCAGTGAGCAGCCTCCTCATCACCCGTTTGGACCCAGAGCTATCCAAGTGCTCCAGCATGAAGTCATGGGGTGCTCCTGCACACACTGGTTCTGTGCTCACGCATGAATTGGCTGGGTGCCCACATATGAGCTGAAGAAGTCTCGCGAGTAAATTAATCAGGCCCTCGTGCTGTCTTTAATCATGGCCCAGATGGGGATGAGTTGGGTGCTCATGCAGGCACTATCCGAATGCTCCAGCGTGAGATAACTGAGTGCTCGTGCATACTTTAGTGTGGCACTCATGCATCTGCTGATGGCTCACTGGGCTTTCATGTGTGAGCTAATTAGCAAGTGCAGTAATCCCTGCAGCTTGTGCCTGATCTGCTCCTTTCTGTGCTGAAGCTGCTTGAACACAACCTGTTTATAAACTCTGCTTTCACCAAAATTGTAATCCAAATGCACACCTGGCACAAGCTCTGCACTCCCCATGCTCCAGGCAGAGGAGTTTGCACTGAAGTAAGGCTTACACATGTTCACTGCAATCCCCTTCCTCACCCCAGGAACATGGGCACAGGCATTATCAGCATTGCAGCCTGCGCTTTTAGCTGCTGCCAGCTCCACCCCATGCACCGTGGACCAGATTATCAGGGTCTACATTATCAACAGTCCAAATATATGGACTTTTCATGACTTCATCCCTCATCCCCACGGACCAGGCTGTGGAGGTTAATGTGATAACAACTGAATGCAATGTTTATTACGAACTCTGTACCTTCTTCCTGCAAAACACATAGCCAGGAAGGTCACAGCCATCTGAATGTCTCCCCATTGCAAACATCCTGCATTGTGCTCTGTAGGTCACGCTGCTGGTGTCTCCCAAGGCCCCATAGTTCCTGTAACTCCCACAGGCAGGTGGGGGAGGAACAAGAGGCATCAGGCCTCGGTGAGGTTTTCCATGGGCACATGGCTTTAATAAAAAGCATGCTACATTTTTAGTCAGAAACAGAGACTTTGCAATCCCATGGCCAGCTCTGGATCCCGTTAGTCACGCTCGTTAGCACCTTGCTTGGCAGATGGCAGTGCAGACGCTTGCAGAGTCACGTCACAGCTCCTCGTTGGGAATGCAGAAGTGTTGAAGCCATAAGTGGAATCTGGAAGGGGACGGGAGCAGAATGTGCTCACTTGGGACAGCACTGCAAAGGCATCTCTTCCTTCTGTAGCTTGTGGCCCAAGACTGGGCCACAGCCAACATGCCATCTGAGGGGTTTGACACCTGAGCTGCCAACAGCATGGCCTAAGGACACTGGCTTTCATTGGCCTCTACTGGGAGAAGCTGTGCGTAGGCCCAGGAACCTTGGAGCCAACGCATGCCGACCTCAAGTCATTGCTGAGCTTCAAATCCCCATAGTACAAGGGTCAGAAGCTGTCCTGCTGCCCTAGAAACATCTCTGATCCAGTCCCGTTGGTTCAGGAGGCCAAGGGACCTAGAAACTTGGCTTGTTAGAAAAACCTGGTGTTCTTCCAGGAGGTTGAATGGGATGGATTAAGGAAGGCTGACATTGGTGCCACACAAAATGGTGGCTTTTGGGTGGGAACTCCTCAAGAAGTGAATCTACTGACAGCATAATGAGGAGAGAGCCAAGCCACCACCCTGCATGTACAGACATGAGGCCTGCATCTGAAAGCCAGCATTATTTCAAAGCCAGAATCACAGAACAGAGCAGGCACACGAAATTGTCACCATGGAGAAGTCGCCTTCAGCACAGAGCATCCCAAAATAACTTGTTCTGTGGCTCTGAAAATGGTTTACGGAAGCTGTAAACATGTCTCATGCATAAGCTGTCGTGGTGGAGTTGCTCTGTATGACGGCTGAGGGATGAATTCTTCAATATGTGAAATGAATTTCTCAAAATGCGGATTTCTTGATGCAATGCCTGCTCTCATTCCTCAGCAATATCTACAAGGCCTGCAGGAAGAACATCCAGGTGTGCTCCTAAGTGATGTCACTGGGACCATGACCCCAGACTCACACATTACAACCTGATGGGATCTCTAGGCAGCTTGCAAGAGCCACCCCATGGCCCTATGGCAGAGAGACATCAACCAGCTTCAGACAGGCTCTGAGGACAACCTGGCACGGGATACAACTCTTCCTGTACCCTGGCCACATGCTGAACTTGAAGCTCAAGAAATTGGCCTGATATCGGCTGCTATGGCTGGAAGTGGGAAGGAGAGGTGCTCCAAATATTTGCATAAAAAGATTTCCACTCCCATTCTCAACTCTATGCACTATTTCACTGCAGAGGGGCTTAATTTTCAGCCTTTGCCTTAGACAAGGAATGAAGATGCCTTTTGCATTCACTCTTGAATCTTGATAGACCTGAAAAGATTCCCCCAGATTTTGAGGGGTCAGCTGAGGTCTCTAATGTGGCTTAAAACAAAGTTGCTTCATTTTCCCTCCAAGTCACTAAACCCTTGAAAAGCAGCACTTTCTCCTTTATTGTTCATGATTGGAGTCATTTGTAAAAGCAAAGCTCATTTTAAAAGGAAAGATATTTTGAAGCAAAGCAAAACAAAACAAAAACAAATAAGTTTTCTTATGGAAACATCAGCATCAGTCATGTAGCATTAAAAAAAACAAAACATCATACTTGAATGGATCACTGGGGTACCTCACCCTTTGTATGGAAACCATACCACAGTTGTAAGTGGCAACCTTGTTCAGTGTGCAATTATTTTCTCTTATATACTGAGTTCAACTCATGAGTTTATTATTTTTTCCCAAAAAACTTTTTTTTCACCAGACCAGAGGAATCAGGGAAGGTGATTTGTAGGGCTTCCGCAGACAGAAGAACATCCACCATTAGCACCAGGTCAACACTTGAGAGCCTAAACACAGCAAATGAGCAGAACACCTTCCTAACATGTTATGTCCATTCTTTCTTCTCAGAATTCAGGAATAAGCCCAGAAGAAGAGGTGACAACAGATATTCCATGTTGCTGCTTTCCCAGTCTGGAGACCCAGCCAAGCAATGCTGACAGCCCAATCAGTGTGCCCTCTGCTCCCAGTATAACACCCTGATTCCTTTAGGCCCCAGTCAGGAAGTACTTCAGCATTCATTAAACATTCAGCCTATGCTAAAATCCCCAGGATTTTAGCTTTCTTTGCTTAAGCCCTGTGTGCTTTCTCCATGTTCTGATCTGAGGCGACTGTGCACACAGTGAGAAAAACTTGTTGCTACAACCAACGTGTCCCTCTGGTATCAGATCAATACCCAAAGGGAGCAACACAGAGCTCCCTAATACATCACAAGCATTACAAAGTTCTTGGCCATCTGCCACCTAAGATCAGACCACAGCTGGATGTATGCTACATTATTTATTAGAGCAAGCTACTGATATTAAGGGCAAGGTCAAGAATACAAGGGGAAACAGAAGGAAAAGAAAGTAAAAATACTATATTTATAATGAGAAGGGAGCAGACAGACCTTGCAGAGAACATATGCTTGTAGGAAAGTCATCAGCCATATGGCTTTTAAGTTCTTTCTTCTTGATAAAGGATGGGGTCCCCTCAGCACACTGCATGATGCAGTGATTTATTTAGGGTGTCAGAGCAAACCTAAGCCATGTTTCCTCACCACCAACCTTCAGCACCCCAAGGACTAACGTTGTGATATTATGAAACAGTCACAGTAGCCAATAAATTAGGAAGTAGTAATAACACATTATTATTGCTATGGCTGTCTAACCTACATGAGCAGAGGAGTTTTCTTCTTGCGTGCAGCACCTGCCGCCCTATTCCACCCTGTTGTGTGTTCCTTGTTTTGGTACCTTTTAGGGGCTGTTTATTTTTAGTGTAATAGCTCATTTACTCATGTGTTCCTCATACATTTATTAATGACTAAGAAATCGGTTGTGCCATCCGCCGTAATTAAATATATCAAGTCAAATCTCGCCTGCTATTACAGATGAGGCAGGCAAGCTTTTTTTTTTTCCCCCCCTGCATTGAAGAAATTAACTATACTAAGATCTACACCCAACAAGATGCAAGCAGAGCACTCCTGGAACTGAAAGCTGTGCTGCACAAAGCCTCAGGAGATCAAAGCTTTTCTGCATTCCTTGAAGCTGTGCTTGAAGCAAACAGCAATTTTTTATTTTCTTTCCTCAAAATCCTGCATTTTAGTTTGAGATCAGTGGGAGCTGATGCCATGTGTGTCTGTTCTCAGTTGTAAGTGGTTTGCTGGAAAACAAGAAGTGTTGTGAGCTCATCCTGACATCCTGAGGTCTCAGTGGAATGCAGGACCCAGTCTCAGTTAAGGCAGCACCCATTAAAATTGTTACATGTGAAACCCTACCAGCTCCAGTCTCTTGATGTCTTCATGGACACGGGAAAAAAAGAAGGTTGTTCCTTGGCACCATGTGCCCAGGGTCCTCCCAGGGGCAGCTGTCCTCAAAACAAGCTGGAGGATTTGGAATTGTCGTTTGGCATTCTTCACTTTATGTGAAGAAAGTGTTAGAGAGGGGAGCAATAAATGAGTTTTCCTCCTGTGCAAGCAAGTGTGGTGAGTCACATCACATTTGTGCTTTCATCAGGACACCTAAAAGAGAGGAGAAGTAGTAGTACAGGTCCCAGCCCTGTCTAGACTCCATAACACCTCCACAAAAGGAAAACAGGCAAAGGAATAGGCTTCTCTCCATACAGGAGAAGAATGACGACCCAGTAATTAAAACCTAACCAGAGACATCGTCAAGCCACAGTGAAACAGCACTGCATACTGACCTGCCCGGGTGGGGAGCGGTGCTCTCATTTGATCTACATGGCCAAAAATGCTCTGTGTGCTCCTAAAAGCAGAAGTCACCTAATAACCTCTCAGGAATGGGCCAAGATCCTACGAATTTCCATTTTGCAACAAATCAAGGATATTGCTGAGAACAGCTCTGCATGGCTCAGTGAGAGCATCAGCTGCCCCCACTCATTGCAGCAGAGCCTGGGGCACAGGGATGCCCAACGCATCCACCTCGCACCTGCACCCAACCTTTCTGTACCGTGTACAGTTTCTCTGGTTTTGGGTTTCCCAAATTTCCTCTTCTCTCTCTCTCTGTCTCTCTCTCTTTTTTTTTTTTTTTAATCAGAAGTCTTTAGAACTGTGAAATCATTAAGGTTGGAAAAACCATTAAGATCATCATGTCCGACCAACAAACCATGTCCCTCAAGCTGCCCAATGTCTCCATGCTACTCCAAAATAAAGTATTTCTTGTAAAGAAAGTCAGCTCAAACCTTCCCTCTGCTTTTTGTTATACTGCACAGGGAAAGGGCAAGCCCCCAAAGATGCAGATCCTCCAATTGCTGCTTCAGTTCACAAGTTCACACACCAATCATTTAGGTATGGCAACCAGTCCAGGCGGGATGGTGGGGCTGCCTATATGTAGGACTTCCCCTGCGTCAAGCAGGCAGCCCTTTTGACCTGAGGGACTTGGCTTCCTACGGCAGAAACCCAAAAGAGACAAAGTTCATTCAACCCCAAACAAACCTCTGCTTGAGCTGTGTTGTTTGGGTGTCTTCCCTTTGGAAAGCAATGAGTGCCCTGCCCTGCAGGCCAATGGGATGTGCTCTCCTTCCCCTTTAAAGAAGAAAGGGCACTTGCAAACCAAACACAAGAGCAAATTTGCACATGACGGAGGGATGTCCTGATGGCAAATGGGTGTTTTGGTGCAAAGGCATGGCCAAAGCCTCCTGCTGAGGGATCAGAGGGCTCAGTTGCTGAAGTGCTTAGTCATTTTGGATGGCTTCTGCATCATCTGGGCTACGTGCTCGGGGTGACTCATCTGAGCAGGGATGCTAAGGAGCACAGCAGAGCTACAAGCAGAGCTCCATTTCTGTGGCTAAATGAATTTAACACCCAAGCAGCAACTAGTAGTACTTAATAACTGCATTATATGTCAAGTGCTCAGATACAGCAATGCACCAGCATGGCAAATGACAGAGGAAACATCAGCAGATGCTTGTACTGTGACCTCTCCACTCAAGCCTCTGCATGTTGGGTACAACTTTTTTCCCCTCTGCATGGTGCAAGGATGAAAAGGGAATTTCAGACTCAGGAAACAAGCACCAAGAAGACTTTACTATTCTCTTCCTCTTCCTATGGAGCCAGGAGGAGGTGATGGCAGAGGCACAGTGAAGGAACGGGCTGTCCCCATCCCTGGAAGCACTCCATCATCCCACAGTGTGCCATGACGCAGGGACATTGACGTGCTGGGAGCTGGAAACGTTTTTCTTTACTTCCTTTAAGGGGTGAGAAGAGGACAGAGTAGGGGAGAGGATGACTTGGTCTATAAAAGAAAAAAATGAAGAACGTTGAAGATGTGGAGCACTTGGCAGAGACCCAAGGCACAAGAGCACAGAGACCGTGAGAAAAATGTCAGTTTACTGCCCAAGTGGATGGAAATCAGATGTCACAATAGGGTTTCACATGGCTGGTAAATGAGTAAAGGAGAGAGGGAGAAGGGAGAGGAGAGGAGAGGAGAGGAGAGGAGAGGAGAGGAGAGGAGAGG
>JAPSGF010000007.1:21629526-21781663 GCA_035772895.1 Perdix hodgsoniae
AGGAAAGGAAAGGAAAGGAAAGGAAAGGAAAGGAAAGGAAAGGAAAGGAAAGGAAAGGAAAGAGTTCCCCTGCCGCCTTCAGAACAAGAGGCCAGTTCCTTGCTTGAGCTTTCATGTTGCTTGGTGCATCAATCGTGGGGACCAGAATGTTCACCAAAGACAAAGGAGACATGGAAGTGCCACCTCCATCCTAACAGAGATCAGGACAGCATCTCCTTTCAAAGTACCCACATCAGCTGGAGGGAAGGAAGTATTCCCCTGGTTGTCTTGACACCAGACCATTGGGCCATAATGAATGTAAGGCGCATGAATCAGAAAAGACTACACAGCCCAGTAAAAAGGATATTCTCCTGGTAAGGTGTGAAAAAGAGGGCCCTTCAAGCAGCTGTCCCCATCATTTGTGTATTTCCTCTAACTCTTTTGGAACAACAGTTTGCAAGTCTGAGGGTCAAATTAGTAACCCACAAAAAAGCCCAGTGTGGGGAGAAGAATACAAATGAAGCACTCAGGGATGTAAAACACTCAGCAGGCAACCAGAAGTCTAAGAGGCACTGCTAATGAGTGAGGGCTTTCCCCTCATCTCTCCAAGAGCAACCAGACATGCAGGAAACGCACCCACTGCAGTGTCTAGTTGAAGTGTCACTCACAGCACAAGGAGGGCAAAAAGAAAATTGTGTTTAGCAAGCTTACTTTCACTTGCAAACTCTGCGTTGAGGTCCTTTAATTGATAGTCTTTGGTTCTTTTGAAAACAGTTTCCCACTGCTTGATGACAGTATGGGAGAGCTAAAAGACTCACTTACCACACCACCGGCTCGGAGTTTGGTGCTTGGAAGATGGGCCTCGGTTTTCCTACCTGGAAAACTGAAGTACTACTAAGTCTTTGAGGTCTGCCCATAAAGAATGCCCCTGAGGCCTGTAACAACAAAAGTATGAAGAGATGCTCTAATAACAGAGATGCTAAACAGTATTATCACAGGTTGCATGATATGGTGTGCCATGATATTTAAAATATAAAGAAAGAAAGTCTGCTCCATTGATATACTGCATCTGAGATTAGTAATCTGAAAAGCAAATGCATTCGGGTCTGCTGGCAGACACCACGGAAGAGACATATAAGGTAAAGAACCTGCAGGCTTTCTAGTAATGTTAATCTGCATTTATATAGCACATTTCTCTTGATGATCTTGAAAAATTTATTATCAAAGCTCTCACAATGCTCCTGTGGGCTAAAAACACAACACGGTCTCTTTTTAATTGATAGGTAACATGGACTTAATCAAGAAAAAAAGAGCTGAAGGTCAAAGAGGGTGAATGACAAAGCTAGACAGCCTACCCCTGCTAACCATCTTTCCCAGCACTAGTCTGAAGAAGCAGAAAGCAGAAAGGGAAGCACTGTTCCTCAGAAGGTCACACCTCAAGCCATTTCAGAGCAGTTACCTTGGCCAGTAACTATCAGCTGTGCTGAACAGCTTGCAACAAAGGTAGGCAGGCTGTTTCTTGCGCCAAGAGCTGACCTCCCAGGACAGCAACCCAGGGGAGCCCTGCCAGCCACCTCCACTCATGCACAACCACAGCATGGCTGCCCTCCTAAAGGCAGATGCATGATTTTGCATCCTGACTCCCAATGATTGTGCTCCTTCCCACCATATGAGTACAGATGGATAATCTTACACATTACGTCTGCTTCCCATTGGCAGATCCCTGTATAAACTCATAGACACATTACACCATGAAACTCCAAGCACAGAAGACCTGTGGCATCCACAGCCTACTTGTAATGGGTCTGTCAAAGCTAATAAAACCAGTCTCTTATCAGTAAGCTTCAGTTTCCTGCCAAGGAGGCTGAACAGCCACCTAAAGTGTTTTCAGAGCTCACAAATCAAGAAAGATTGAAAATCACTACTTCAGAATTTCCCACCAAAAAGCTCATTCAGCCTCTCCCTATCTGGGTGATGAGACGTGACAGGACCGTGCCCCGGGGCAATATGGCTGCAGGCATAGAAGTCTTCTCACCAAGAGGTAGGATTCATCCACTGAGTAACTTTAAGAGTCTGACTTAATAGCGAGCCTCTGAGGGCTCAAAGAAGATGCAGCCACAGAGTTGGAAGAGCAATTCAGAGACATTTAATGTCTTCCCTCGGAACGTACTTTTCAGTAAGATAGAGCTACTGAATCAACATAATGAAGATCCTTGCTGTAACACCCTTAATCTTTTAGAACTCTACGGAGAAACATGTTTAAAACCACAGATCTGCAAGGTAAAAATGCTAACTGATCGCATAGTTCCATAGGGTGAAATATCCCTCATGTTGCAATGCCAAGATATAGGTCTGTGTATGCATGCATGGGTGTATGCGTGCAAGTACACGTTATTTGTGACTCATTGGTTCATAGCAACCATGCCTGACAGAAAGGCTCAAAAATTCTCAAGTACCTTAAACTTTAGGGGAAAAGGACAACAAAGCTTGAGAGCCACACTCCATCGGTACCCTCGGTGAGGGAAAGGCCACTGGCACCTTATGACTGCCCCATCAAAGGCCAACATCTGAGGTCCCTTGGACAGAACAGAAGGAAACCGGGCTTTGCTGGCTGCATGGCTGGTGGCACGGTTTGCTGCTCTCCCTGCAGTGTCACAGTGCCTTTGTTGCACCTGGAACCTGAGCCATCCTGATTCGGAGGGTTTGGAGACTCTCACCCAGCCATGGCACTGACTGGCTAAGCCAGCCACTTCCCCCCGCACCTCTGCTTCCTCATCTTTGAAATGAGAATTATGACCTCTGTAAGACACTTTGATGTCCACATATGGAGCGTGCTGTGGCAAACAGACCTGTTCTCTCTATTTTAAATACCAGCTAATGTATTACCATGTTGGTTTTTTTCCTTTTGTTTATTCACACTTATTATTAAAAATGGAAATCAATGGACTACCTTGAAAGAAGAAAAAAAAAAAAAAAAGCACAAACAAATGCTTTGGATCCACCTCCTCTTGTAAAGATAATTATGGGAGAGAAAGCAATTTTGAAACAATGGATGGCAAAGTGCAATGCTCAGAAACTATAGGGCACAACGTATTTCTGCAAGGCTACCGTTGAAATCCACCCCGTGGTTCAATGTTGCAATATTCCTGTTCTCTTCCCTTTTCCGAGCCATGTACAAAACTTGCTTCCCAAATAAATTATTTAGCCCCTCACTGCTGCAGTGCACAGCAGGACGCCTGTCAGAGCAAAGTGTTACTAATGGAGGATACCAGACTTGATCCAAAAGGGAAGATGAGTTCAGGCTGCCGCAATGCCTTAGTGAGAATACAGCAGAGGCAGTGAAACCCTTGCTCGATCAGCTGCCCAGAGACACTGCAAAACCATGCAGCACAAAGCAGAGTGTCCATCTGTCTGTCCATGCCTTCTCAGGAACAGTGTTGGTGTGCCAACAGCCATGCCAACTGAACTGGGATCATTCAAAGGCTGTGTTTGAAGATTGCAGGGCAGCCATCAGCCTTGTGTGTTCGTTCAGACTTCTGGGACTCGGTCAGATGCTGGCTCTGCTCCCAGTGCACCCAAAGCATCACACTGCTTTGGACCACCCAGTTATATCCAGCAAATCCACGGGGGCACTGCCCTGCCCACATGCTCACCATTTGCTTTGCATAAAACTTTAACTGCTGGAGCTAGCAGTTAAAGTGTAAAGATGTGATTCTCACGTTCCAGGTTTCATCTGCAGAAAGCACTGTAAAAACAGGATTAATAAGGTGGGTCTATTAACTTTATAAATGAAGAACATTTTCTGCGGTGCCTCTAAAATAGTCAACGGCCCCCGCCCAGTCCTGCAGACCATGCAAAGTAACAGGAAGTCTCTTTGAGATAGAGCAGTCACTAATAATTTAAAACACACAAAGAAAGGCCTTTTGACATGCTGATTCTTATGGGTAAAAGCCCCTTAGCAGTCTTCTTCCATGTCCTCTGGAAGATGTGATGAAGATATGATGCATCGTGTTCATGAACCCTGAAGTGAGGGCGCTTTAAATTCGTGGGGTTGTCTTGGAAATGATGACGTTTTAGACATATGCTCTTTTCTGATGTTAGATTTCAGTTTTAGGAAAAACAGCCAATTCTCAAACTGGTTTCCCATGTTTAGAAGATAGGGGAAAAAAATAATAAAAAAAGTGCAAATGAAAATTAAAAGCCAAGCATTTGGGAAATGGCAAAGAATTCAAAACTGAAACTGAAAGGAAAAAAGAGCTGACACCACGGGATTTGTGATAAAACAGCCGAGTGCAGATAACACCAAGGAAGCACAGGACGCAGCAGGAAAGACCAGCCTCCGAGTCACACAGACACAGTGTCCTGCGGGGATGCTTCCAGCTCCTGCTGCAGCCTCACAGCATTAGCTCTGCCTGCCCCTGTATGGACATTGATTCTCTGTAGAAAAGCAGAAAAACCCTGAACATGAATAGCCTTCAACACGCAGCCAAGCTCTTATCTGACATACCTTCATTTACGTACCTTGGTTCCCGGTGCAGAATCCAGTAAACAATCTGCAAGATAAATATTGCTGATAGACACAAGCTCTGCACCAGGGCACAGCAGTTGTGTGCAATCAAATGACTCACTCAGGCCAATCTCCTTAAACACTGGTTCACTTGATCTCTGTTACTGAGAGGCCCAGAAAACTGAGTTTTCCACTGGACTTGTGCACAGCAAGAGCCTTGAAGGGCAAGGCTCAGAGCAGAATAATTCAATAAGGAATTGACAAGAAGTAAGGAAGACGCACAAAATAAATGTCACAGTTTAACTTAAAGCTGTGAAATGATCTGTATAAACACCAGACACTACGGACAGCCAGCTGAAAAGGGGTGCTGCTCCTGGTCCTGGATTCCCTCCTCCATCCACGAAGATGTGACAGCATTAACCTGTGAAAATGCATAGGTGTTTTACACACCCTCCCTGCACTGTCTGTACTGATAACTGTCATCTGTGTTTCCTGTAGGTGAGCATGAGAGGGCAGGTCTATGAACATTTCTGCAGGGATGTGGCACCTTGCACTTCAGGCTCAATAAGCAGTGCCAAGGGAATCTCCTTGGGTGTCTTTGATGCTGCATGGCAAGAGAAGCCCCATGTCTCCAACTCTGCTCTCCAGCCCATTGCTGGCTTCCACCAAGACCCAGCTTCTTCAAAGCTCTGCCCTGGGCCCCCGAATAGGGCAAATTTACACAAGGTTGAGTTTGGATTCCCAGAACTCTGTCTGATGACTGCAGTGGCAAAGCCAGCGAGCTCCAAGAAAAGTAACCCCTTGTTTATCAGCACTGCTGTGTTTCTGAAAGGAGAAAACCCTCTGGACTGTTTTGCACTTCGCTCAAGCCACCGAATCAAACTTATTGCCAGACTCTCCTGTCTCACGTTGCTCAGCTCGGAAACAGTCTTAGAAAAGTGAGGACTTCAGTGCCGTGCCACCCAGAAACCAAAGGAAGCTTCCACGAAACCAGCAAACACCTCTTAACAACATTGTTTAAAAAAAAAACAAAGCAAATCAAAGAGGTTGTACAAGTCAGCCTATAAACCCAGGCGTGAGGAGAGCGGTGTCAGTGGTAATGGGGCAAGAAAGGCAAGGTAATTACACCACACCAAAATTGCAATCGTGCTGCATTCCTTCTTGGTGAAGGCCAGCTGAGAATTAGATACACCTCTTTAAATCATCACAGGGAGTGGCTGCAAGATACAAGGTGCTGGGATTAAGATGATGTTCTGGGTTTGCCAGTTCTCAGCAATGGTTTTGGTGGCTGGGCTGGGCACATCATTAGGTGTTCCCAAATGGTATTTGCACCGTGCCACTTCTTTTTAATCTTTACACAATTCTAAGTATTTCAGGAGTCTTGGATTCCCACTGAGCAAAAGGTTGTACAAGCCAAGGATGTACACGGATGGCAATGTCTACCCATGAGGGTTTTTGTACTCGGCCAACAAGTCAGCCTCAGTGACAACCAAGTCATAATTATTGTGGAGCACAAATATTTATCACGTTGTCTCAGCTACCACCACCACCCCTACAAGCTCAGCCCATGGCTGAGATGAGGCAGGCAGATCTCTTCAGCTGGAGAAAGCTTCCCTGGAAGAAGCCACAGGAGCAGTCATCACAGCAGCACTTGCGGGAAACGCTGCTCTGGCTGCCTCATTCGTCCTCAGTTTCAATGTCCTGGGCTGCTACAGGATGAGAGGAGAACCTGGCATAGAAACAGAAGCACACAGACCAGTCAGTGCCTGAAAAACACAGCAAGGTCCTTCCCCCTCATAGCTTCACACCGCAGGTTGTTCCAGGCACTCCTTCCAAGGCCAACAGAACAAACACTGCATTTGTGCTCGTTTGTGGAAAACGTGCCAGAAAAGACAAACACGAGGCAAAGCAGCTAGCCAAATGGCCAAGTCCTGTTATTTAATTATTCCTAAATAAAAACAGCTACACAACAAAGACATAATAATAACGACCTCTCTTCTCACAAGAACTCATGGCACAAAGGACAGGCTGGCCTGATTTTATGTCCTATAAACTTAATCTTATCCAATGAAGTGGCTCCACGTACAGCCAAGGAAAAGATGATGAGTTATGATAAGAGCTCTTTGGGCACCATGTACCACTGTACCACCAACTAAAGATGAAAAAGCGTATGGAGCTCTCTCTTTTCTCCTAGGCCAGTCACAAAACAGCACAACGCAGCTGAGGGCAGAGGTGAGCAGCACGAGGGAGCTGACAAAGCCATCAGGTCTATACCTCTGGTTCCTCACTGTGGTGAACTCACAAATGCAGTTGGCTCACCACTGGAAAGCCAACCATTTCTCACGTGTTTTGGCTGCTTATGAACTCAGTCTCCTGGCTGTATTTGAGGAGAATCCATGTCCAATTTCCACGCGGTAGGGCTGACACCCAATGTTTTGGCATGAAGAAAACGTTCTGGTGGTTTTCCAAGGCCGAGACCTCGGCAACAAGGATCCTGCTGCTCGCATGCCCAGCTGTGCTGCTACAGCTGAAGAAGCCAGGGCTTCCATACGTGACACCCACAGAGGCTTACGCACAAACGTAAGCTCTGATGAGCCACCTCCAGCCGGGCATCCGGAGATGAAAACATCCCCAAATTAGTGGACGCTACTGAAAAAGTAACCAAGCATCCGCACACTTGTGCAATCTTCACTTACTCTCAGTAGCTTTTTATTTCTTGAATGGCATCACCTAGCGATTGGGAGCGTTTCCCAACGGATGCGCTCGGTCATATTGAAACCCCAAGCATTGCAATGACCGAACTTCTCCCACAGCACATTAGGAGCAATGAGTAATTAATCCTCACGGCGGCGGAGGGAAGAAGGACGGCGACATTCATCCACCCGGCCCGACGGGTACAGCGGGAGGCAGGAGGCACGTGCACGTGCGCGTCACGTCGCCAGAAGGTCGTTCACGCCTCCAAACCCAAAACGCGAGGAAGCCGCAGCAACCCCCCCCCCCCCCCCAACCCCAACCCCCGGGGACCCCCCCCCCCCCCCCCCCCCCGCAGACCCTCACCCCCAGGGCCCTAAGCCCATCGGCGGCACCACGGCAGCGCTCCTTCGGGACGCGTCGCTCGCGCTGCGGTGAAGGCGAGGGATTCCTCACCCCGCCGCGTCTCTCCGCCTCGCCGTCCCACGCGGCTCGGGACCGCTCCGGCTCCGGGCGCTCCCCATCCCGAGGGGCGCGCATCCCATCCCCGGCCCGGCGCCGCCCCCCGGCCGCCCCCTCTCCCCGCGGCTCCTCCTCGGCGGGGCCGAGACCCCGCGGGGCCGGGGCTGCGGCCGCCCCTCCCGCCCACTGCCGGCCGGGCCGCGCCGCGGGGCAGAGCTGCGGAGCGGAGGAAGCCGCGGCATCCCCGCCCTGCCCGGCTCCCCGCAGGCCAGGGGCTGGGCTCTCCCCGCTCCCCGCCGGGCGAGGCAGCGCCGGCCACCTCCCCTTCTGCTCTTCCTCCTCCTCCTCCTCTCTGCCTTCCTACTTCTGCGCCGGCACCGCTCCGGCTCCGCCGCTGCCCCCCGAGCCGCCGGGCTTCCCCCGGAGCCCAGCCCTACCCCGCCGCCCCCTCCCCGTCCCCGGCGCCGCCGCCGCCGCTCGCACAAGATGGCGGGGACCGTGGCCGAGCGGGACGCGCTGGTGAGTGCTGCCGCGGTGCGGGGCCGCGGGAGCGGCGGGCACCTGCGGCGCGGAGGCGGCTGCCGTGCCGTGCCGTGCCGCTGCTCGGGGCGCGCACCTGCGGAGGGGAGAGGCGGGGGGCCGGGAGGGGCCCTGCTGCCTCTGCCTGCCTCTGCCTGCCTCAGCGCTCTGCTTTCTACCTGCAGAAAATAGAGGACGGGCATTTAAACAACTCCCTGGGATCCCCGGTGCAGGCTGATGTGTACTTCCCTCGGCTGGTAAATTTTTTTTCTCACTGCTTTTATTTTTGGAGTCCTTTTAACCACCCCCCCCCCTTCCGCCCTCCCCCCCCCCCCCCCCAAACCCTCCCTCGTTCGGCTGCAGAACCGAATGACCCGCCGTCCCTCTCCTTTGGCAGATCGTCCCCTTCTGCGGGCACATCAAAGGAGGGATGCGGCCGGGGAAGAAGATTCTGGTGATGGGCATCGTGGACCTCAACCCCGAGAGGTGAAACCCGCCGGGCCCGGCCGAGAGGCTGGGAGCCCACCCGCACACACACACACACACACGGTCTCTCCTTTCTACGGAAGGATTATTTTTATCGCTTTAAATATAGCTTGCTGGTTTCTCCTTTGACCCATAGAGGGGGTATTTCTTTACCGGATCCCGTTTCCCAGCATTTCACTTGAAGGAAAGGAGGACTCGTGTCGGATCACATACGCACATACACATGCAGCACACGCACCTATCTGTGTGCTGTAGCCGTGTCCTTTGCCCTGCAGAGCTCTTTGGGCATTCCCTGCATGAGCTCTGTGCTGCTGACGGTTTCAGTGCGCTGAGAAACCAGCCGCGTTTGGGGTTTGTGTGCTTGTGTTCTGGCTGAATGAAAGCGGTTGTGTTTGCGTTGCAGCTTTGGCATCAGCCTGACCTGCGGGGAGTCGGAGGATCCTCCTGCGGATGTGGCCATCGAGCTGAAAGCCGTATTCACAGACAGACAGTTCATCAGAAACTCATGTGTAGCTGGAGAATGGGGAGAAGAGCAGTCATCTATTCCTTACTTCCCATTTATACCGGACCAGCCTTTTCGGGTGAGTGCGTGCCGACTCTGTTAGCATCCCCACACTTGCTTTTGGCTGCGGTGCTGCTGGCTGAGTTGCTGCCATGGATCACACACTGTGTTGTGCAGAGCCTGCTTCTCTGCCTCCTTGCACCTGCAGGCAGTTCCGATGGGGCCGTAAACACATCACAGAGTGTTATGACAAGTCGGAGGTTGTAATGCTGTGTGATGGAGTGTGCTTCCTGAGCTTAGTTTTATAGCTATAAATTAAAAAGTACCTCTATGTTATTACTGCATTTCAAATTATTACTGGAGAATGTAAATACTCTGCGGGACTGCCGTGGGTTTGGATGATTTCTATAATGGACGTAGCGTTCGCAGTTTAGCACAGTTAATGAGGATCTTGTTCATCCTTTTCCTCCGGGGATGTTACGCAGAGGCTGGCCGTAGCCCTTTGTGTCAGCAGATTAAACAGCTAAGCGATAGTGGTATTCTTCTCTGAACCCTGGGATTAAGTCTCCTGCCAAATTTAAGCCCACAGTCACTTGGAAATAGCGTACGTGGAATCCCATGTGCACGGGATGGACTGGGTTGACCCAGAAGCAGATTCCCATCTCTGGTGTTTATGGCTATGTGAAGATGTCTTTGCTAATCAGGACTAACAAAGTATGCAGCTGCAGAGGGCTTCTTCTCTCTTAGCAGTTTGCCTACTTGAGAAAAAGGGCCGCACGCCTTCTCTGTGCGGCTGACCCAGAAAAGCCCTCCTGCTCCCCCCATCCTCTTATGAAACCTTTCTGGTCCCTTTGCTTAGTGCCACCATTCTGACCAGCTGCCAAACTCTTGTAATCCTTCTTCTCCCCAAGATAATCTCCCCCAACCCCAAAAGCTCACCGTCTCCCCAGAGGCTTGTGCTTTTCAGAGTGTGTTTATGACAGGTTTTGCTGCCTATTGGTTGCGCTCTACTTGCTTCTACAATCTCCCCTGTCACAGCTGGCAACACCCTTTGGTGCACGTGGGAAATGTGCTTAGAAGGGCGTGGAGCCTTGGTCCTGCTTTGGCTAAGAGGGATGGGCTACCTGCTGCCATGGGTGGAGGCTGGGCACTCTGACATGCCAGACAAATTGCCCAGAGTATGTACTGCAGGTGTCCCACTAATAACAGCTGGCACCAGAAGACAGCAGTATCGTGCATTAAGTGTGAGGTACTGTAGAAGAGGAGTTGTTCGTAATTTTTTTTTTCCTTTTTTTTTTTTCCAAATGGAATTTGGGTTCCCAGTTACCTTTGCGTCTTTGATGGTCTCCTCAGTGACTAAGTTAAATGGGAGTATTTAAGTGCCAATTACCTGTGATCCTGTTCAATTATCATTTTGGTATGGCCCAGGGTGGATTGTAAGCAGCGTTGAGGCTAACCGTATCTTTTATTTAACAAGGCCTGGGGCTGGATGCACCTGCTGCAGTGGCACCAGAGCTGCGCAACAGCACGAGTGCTTCCCTGCTGCCGTGGTGCACAACCAGGTCCCCAAGGGCAGTCTGCTGCTACTGCCCCAGTATGACGTGCCCTAAGTCGGATGTGCTGAGACTTGCTCAGTTTATCACTCTTTGCTCCAGACTACCAGCCTCAGAAGCAACCTGGGATTTACACATGGCTTCACTGCACATTTTCTTCTCAGCCTTTCCGGACCTGGAGGTCTGTGAGGGTCCATAGGAAAAAATGCATGTTTTGTGCCTTCATGTCTTGTCTTCCTGATGGGGCAGCTCTAGCAAAGCTTATCTGCAAGGCATCAAGCCACCCTTAATATCCAGAATCTCTGGACTTATCCAGAGTTCCTCTCTGGTTTCTCTCCTTGTGGCTTTTCTAGATTATTTCTCCAGGGCTGTAGGATGAGAGATGAGCTTTATCCTACCCTGGTGCAGTCTGTGCTTGTGGTGGGCTGTCTGGCTGTAATCAAGCTGTTCTGTGCTACATCTCCCTCACTGCAGCCCCTTGTGAATTGTGCAAATTGTGCAGTTGCCACAGCAAAAGCTTTTTAGTTGCACAGAAGCTGTATATGTGCATTTCTGGTGTGTGGGACGGGAGGACAAACCTATCCCTCTCATGTTTGCTTTCTTCCACTGAATTGGCAGCGTGGAAAACATTGCAGAGGGAGCTGCCCCCTCATTCTGCAGGGGGAAAAAAAACCATCTGTAGCAAGGAATGCAAGATTTGGGTTGGATATACCTTTAATTAGCAGTTTGCTTCTGGCATTATTCAGAGAGAAAACCTCCCTGGTGCCAGCAGGACCATAATCTGCAGAGCTGTGCATCAGGGTTTGGGGGTTCTCCCCACCAAACTCCCATCACACTCCCCAGTGTGATACTGGATTAACATCTCTGTGAAGTGCGAGCAGATCCCTTGTAGTGTAACTGGGTAAAGTGGGGGCAAAGTGGGCTCAGCTTTCTCTGTTACATGGAGTGCAAGTAGCAAGATGTGTAGCCATACCAACACTACTTAAAGGCTAATCTGGTGCTCTTTGCATCCTGTGAAAGAACTTCCCAGTTATGTTGTGAACACGGTTCATCATTTTATTTTTTACAGGTTGAGATACTTTGTGAGCATCCCCGTTTTAGAATATTTGTGGATGGACATCAGCTCTTTGATTTTTACCACCGTATTGAAACACTGTCAGCAATTGACACGATAAAGATAAATGGAGATCTTCAGCTTACAAAACTTGGCTGAACTTGTTAGAACTGTAGATTCCAAACCGGCTCAGGTGCCATCGTCTGTGTGGAGAAGTGACAGCCGGCTCTGGACACAACTATAGTAGGAAGGCTGTTCCTTTTTTGTGTGCAGTTCTTCACGCCTGTGCCGATGAACTGGGCTGTTGTCTATCCTAATGGAGAACACTGATGATTAATAGACATCGAGCCATTTTACTTTGATCAAAATAGCCCACTTGTGCTGGATAATCAAGTTGGAATGGATTCGGAAAGACTTGCAGTCTTGTTTCAAATCTCACAGAAAGGCGATTTCTGAAACACAGCACTAAAATCAGTTACTGCACAGCAGTAACAACAACAAAAAAAGGTTTTTATTTTGCAAATGTTGTTTCTGCACTGAAGTGGAGTAGTGTAGCACAACGTAGGGCCACATGTTGATGTCCTTACCCAGGGCCTGAGCCTGGTTCCACGGAAATCAATGGCAAACCTGCTATTCACTTTATCGGGGTACAATCAAACTGTTTAGTCCTTAGTCAAGCACAAGTCCCATTGATTTCTATGGGATTTTTGCACCTGCCCAGGAGCGAGATCTGCTGCTGGTGTTAATCAGCTAAGCTCCATGGCTTGCAGTGGCATCTTGCTGATTGCTCCCAGCCGCTGATTTGGTCCATGGACTGTGCAAAAAACTGAATGAGGGTATGAGGACACTAGCCTGTATATTTTAGTCAGGGTATTTGCATAGAATGTAGATTGTTACAAGTTTTTGCACAATGTACTGTTAATACAATTTTTAAAGCTTATCTGTAGTTTATTTATTTATACTCATTGTATGTATTAGTAAAAATGAACAATCTTACTGGTCGTTAAGAACAGCAAAGTGTAAACATTTTGAATGTACAAAATGTCTTGGGTTCTTTGGGTAAACTCTACATATCGTTCTGGAAAATTCATATTTCTTATTGAACATTGAGTTACATTTTAACGGAGCCCTCTGGGCCCTGGGAAAATGTGGGCATGGCAGATGGTGGGGGGAGCTCTTTGCATATATTCACTAAACTGTTTTTCAGGGCTTACTAACTTTGCTGTGCAGGATAGGTTTGAGTTAAAGTCAGTCTGTTTTTAAAAATTAAATGGCAAATTTGTAGCAGTGCTTTTATAACTTGAGATAAAGTTAAATTTGGCAGTCTCTTAGTTCAGCAAGAGAACTAGCCTCTTTCCAGGGGAGATGGGAGATTTTTTTTGCACTCATTTGAGAACATATTCGGCCTTTGATATGACAATTAAAACTTGTCTAGACAGCCAAGTTATTAAAGCTTGAAAATCATCCACTGCACATGAATAATAACTTTTCAAGTAGCTTTTTAACTAGTAGGTATAGCTGTATAAACAGAGTCATTGTGCTACACTATAAATGAACACAACCACTTTTCTTGACTTCTTTAGGACTAAATGCGCTTTTTCCTTGGCTGCTCACAGTAGACCACGGCAAGTCTTTCTGAGTATTTATAATCATGATATAAACATATATTTAGGCAATTTTGAAGACGTGTAATGTAGGGACACAGAATATAAAAACATTCTTTGTAGCACAGTATTTTAAAAAAAAAAAAAAGAGAGGAAAAAAAAATCTCACAAACAGAACCATATTAAGCTTGCAATAAAGAAGTGTTTCAAAGCAACTAGAACTGGAATATCCAAAGTGAAGGGTAGAATGCCAGTTGCAAAGCCTCATTTTGCGCTAATTTGGCCTGCAGTTAAGAAGCCTTAGACTGCAAGCTGAAATTCCAGCTATGGCTCTAGTCCAAAGGCTGCTGAGGTCAACCAGAGTCCTCTGAGCACAAAGGCATAGAAGCCTGATTCTTACTTCACACAAGTGCAGATCTCTCTGTAAAGCCAGGGGATGGTGCTGCTGTGAATGAGTTAAGAATTGGGTTCCCACCTACAAAATGAGTTAATAATGGAAATTTTAGCCTTAACATTGAAGTCCCCTGACTTTTTTTCCTTTTTCAAAATTAAGTGAAAACCTATTGTTTTCCAGATGATCTTTTTATCTGGTGTATGGCTTCGAAGTTGTACATCAGATTCTGTTTGTACTCCGAATTGAACCTCTATATGAAATGTTCCTGTCTTGCTGTTTTTACTCTTCTTCATGATTCACGATGACTGTGTCATTTTTCGTTGTGTAAAGAATGCTGACAGTGTTTTGGTACAAAATATATTCTTTAAAATGATGATAATAAAAATCTAAGGGAAAGGTGCTTCCACGTGAGCTGTTCGGATTTTTCTCCAGCTTTGGAACAGTCTGTAGCTCCAAAGCAGATGCAAGCAGAAAATGAATTCTGTTTGGAGAGATGTTTGATGCCCACCCTGTCTAGTGCTTTCTCTAACTATACGTGTGAAGCCATGTTTTGTGATGCAGAGCCATTGCCTGAGGCTGTCCTGCTACTCCAGAGGGCCACACAGTAGGAGGCTGGAGAGAGCAGCACTGTGACCCTGCAGTAGCACAAAACCCAAAAAGATCTCTCTGACAGTACAAGGCCAGTAGAGATTCCTGCTCCATGCCTTTGCTGTAGCCCAGAAGAAGGGGTTTGGCTGACTTGAATTTTCAGCCACTTGAGACTCCAGGTAGCTGCAGTAGTTTAGTGCAGCCCTCAGATTTTTCATGACCTGTACGGTCTTGGCACAGCACAGAGTGTAGGCCAGGAATGCTGAGATGAACTGTACAGAGGTCTTTGTCAGCAGCAAAGACCTGGTGATAACCATCCTGCCTACTTTCCCACCTCTGTACCGGGCACATGGTTGGTTCCCGCTCCAGTAGTTACCTGGCTCAGCAAAATGCTATTTGGAACCTCGTTCTTGTTTTGCCTAACTCAACTTCTGCCCTGTCGTGGTTTCTGAGCAGGGCTTAGAGGCAAGAAGAGCTGTAAATCCACTTCTGCTGGGCAGTGGTTTGGCTGAGAGCTCAAGAAAGGGCAGAAAGTCACATCTAGAGTTTCCACATCTATTTGTGTGTTTAACAGAATGTTGGAAGCCTTTTTCTTTTGCTCTTGGGCAGTACCAGGAAGGATTACGGCCCTGTAACCAAGGGCTGTCCCACGTGTGCTTGGTTTACTTGGCTTACTGCATTCAGAAGCTGGTGCAGTGCGAGTCAGAGAAAACTTGGGCCTTAAATCTTTCTGTTCAGTTAGACTTTGAGCTAAGCCCAGATGTTTATGATGGGAGACTGCTGTTAAATTTGTATCTGAATTCTGTCTCCAGAACATGGGGATTACTCAGATGTTCATTTGGGGTATCAGTCCTACTAGGCATGAAATCAGACTGTTTCCAAACTGGGACAGTCATTGGGTTTTCAAAATGCTTTTCAGTAGGCAGTGATAGGCTGTGAACTACTTGGAAGCTGCAGTTCCTCAGGAGCAAGTGTGTGTTAGCCAACGTTTGAGATCTTCTGCTAGAATCTATGAGCTAAATATTTCTGCAGTTTCCTCTAAATGAGGAAATTATTTCTGAAATGAAAGAAGTCTTGAATGGGTAAAAGCTTTGGAGTGTAATCCGTTAGCATAGCTTTATTATTTTTTCCAAAAAGGAAAAAAACAAAAAAATACCAAAAATATCCACCCCTGAATTACACACTTAAATTTGGAATTGGCTGTGATAAAGCTGATGGCTCTTTCTTTCTTTCTTTCTTTCTTTCTTTCTTTCTTTCTTTCTTTCTTTCCCTCCCTCCTTCCTTCCTTCCTTCTTTCCTTCTTTCCTTTCTTTCCTTTCTTTCTTCCTTTCTTCCTTTCTTTCCTTCCTTCTTTCCTTCTTTCCTTCTTTCTTCCTTTCTTTCTTTCTTTTCCTTCTTTCCTTCTTTCCTTCTTTCTTAGAAATATGAGTTTATTGACTACTCAGAAAGAGCCTTGAAATATGCTCGGTGATGTGAGGTAGTCTGTCTAAACATATTTCACATAAATGCTTTTTCACAGTCAAGTTGTAAAAATGTTACAAAACACCTTCTTTTCGTGGCACAACTAGAAATGGTTGCCCCACCTTGAAAGAACATTTTGTCCTAAATATTCATGTGTTGTCTCTGTGAACTCGTACTAACATATATTATATTCTCCCTCCCCTCCTTGACTAGCTTGAGAAAAAATAGGCGTAATATTGCTAAACCGGTTGAATGTAACATCTGCTTGAGGCACAGCATCTTTCTCAAGGGCTGTTTTGAGTAAACAGCCTGAAAACCAAAGAGAGAGCCTGATTCACCATAATGCTGTGCCAGCTTTCCACCCTTGTCACTCTCCTGAAGTGAGGCTGAGACTGAAACCCTGAGATTTTCATGTGAGAGAGCAGCACTGAGATTTTATCTTCTGGATTTAAAAATATTCACTGTGGAGGAAATGAGAACAGAGTAGCCACAGCACTTCCAAGCTTGCTACTGGTGGTGGTGTAGCATGATGTACTGTAGTCCTAATGGAACATGAGTTTAGAGAGAGGTAGTGGGCATTTCAGAGGCCACCAAGAGGCTCTGAGCAACCTTCCAGCACCCTGGAACGGAGATGACAGTGTGAGCAAGCAGAGTCAAGCTGAGGGCAGACCTAAATGCTCACCACGACAAGCACAGAAGTTAAGAAGAAAAGCTTTCTATTTGTCCACCAAAGTCTAGGACTACACAGTGGCCTGGTGAAATCTGTGGTAATTCTAGGCTTTGTTCTGATTTTCTCACATGGATCAGAAAACATACAGGTAAAAGTTGCTGTATGGTGCGTGGGGTTAAAATGAAGGCCAACCCAAATGGGGAGAAAAAATGAGCTACTGACGCTTTATCTGGCTTTGATACACCCTCCCAGCTCCTCCCAGCAATCACTGCTGTTACAAATATGCACAATTACTATAACAAGGAGATTCAGCAGCATGTGCAAGATCAAAATAATAAAGTCATGCTTTGCCACGGGCTTTCCTTAGCTTCTGTTGTGAGGCCTTTCCATCTGTCTGTCAACAAATAGCTAAATCCTGCTGCCTTTAAAGTTCATGGCAAAACACCTTTTGACTTCTATGAGAATCGGTCTGTAAGAAAAGGGGTAATTCCAGCCCTCTCAGCTGGGGAATACTCTAAAAATCTGTTCTTTCATTTTCCTGAATTTAAGCATCAATAGAGGACTATTTCTGTCTGCTTTATTTGCTTGAGTAGAATCAATAGAAAGCACGGTCTCTCCCAGCTGCAGTAACACTGGTTTCACAGTTAGCTGATGAAATGTTTTATGTTCATTATCTTCTGATTTGAAAAAGTGAAGATGTGCACGAAATGACGTGGCAATAATAGTAATGTGTACCATTCACCACAGATCTATTTTTATGTGTTGTGCCAATTTCATAATGAACTTTTAATAACAATAAAATGTGAAATCTTCACTGTGGTTTTATTTGGTCTTTTATGACAATTGTTAATACTTGTTACACACCCAATTTACTTCTTTTGCCTTCTGAGTGTTTTTCAGACATAGCTAATTCTTCCTCTAGTGAAGCTGTAATGTGGCAGTTTGGAATTAGAAGCGTTTCTTTGATAGCAGCTTGTATAAAACTCCTTTACAATTTAAACACTCTATATAGAACAATCAAATAACTATTTTAGAGGAAAGAATAACTTGCTTACTCACACAAAACACTCACTGACATCACTGGGCAGTGTAAACTGCAGGAGTTAACAGACATGTCTCAGAACAGGACAGGACATGAGACTCAGACAGCTGATGACTTCTGCATGGGATAAAAACAGCCTCTCTCTGCAACTTAACTCACGCACGCACTCCCATTCGCTGTGGTGGGATAAGATTCAAGGATTTGTGGTGAGCAAAACCACAGCGTCAGCTCCAGAAAGGTGGTGTTATGGGATCCAGTGTTTCACTTGTTGCTTCCTAGATGAAGCTCACGTTAAAATCATTAAGTGCAAGAGGAAGCTTCAAAGTCTTAGCTTCTTCAAGTTAAAGCTTTTGGGAAAACTAGAATCATCCAGCAGGAAAAGATTATGCCCTCCATCAAGTTGTGGCTATAAGAAATAAGCTCGATTTCTGAGAGAGACCTCAATATCCAAAGAGCAATGAAGTAGCAGATGGACAACATTTGACTACCGCCAGCCAATAAAATGATAAGGAGTCAGATGTTCCCCAAGAGCTTGGATCTGTGGCCATCCTTGCTCGCAGGCAGCCTGATATTGGCCCTTTGTTGCTACACATGATCCTAAAAAGAGGTATGTTAAGAACTCTAGAGAACACAAGATTCAAACAGTATTAAATAATGTAAATACAAAGCAGAAATAAGGAGAACAGACAGAAATACAACACACAGAAATCTGTATGGCATCAAAAAGGAACACTGACTTGGTTCTGAGCCGGCAGGAATTTCCTGCTAACCATGTTTCCAATTTCCAGTAACCATGATGAACTTAAGACGAGATTTTACATTAACAAATGCTTCCAGTAGCCCCAGTATAGTCTCAGATTTCATCTTTCCTTCACAGGAGTAGGGGTAGCAATGCTGCAAATACATGCATTCACCCTGCCTTTCCTCAGACCCCCTCTGTGTCAGGAGTCTTGGCAGGATCTGTGCTCTGTGACCCCAGCCAGCCCACGGCCGGGGAGTTGGAAATGGGTGGGTTTTAATGTCCCTTTTAACCCATGACTTTCTATGATGATTCTATGTTCCAAAGGGTTCTGGTATAGGTTGAGTGTGTGAGCCCCAAGCCTCTACTGCTACATAAGTTCACACGCATTTGATATTTTAAGGCATGGGCATGTTAGAAAGGCCCGGCACAAGATTCAGAGACTTGGCAGAGCACCCACCTTGTGTAAAGGCAGCACTGAGTCCCTGCCAGACAGCAGAACAGCAGCAAAGTGTCTGGGCAAATTTCCAAAAGGGGGTGTACATTACCCAATTTCATTGCATTGGCTAACCCTTACAGAAACCCTTGAAAAGCTCTCTTCTTGATCTGTAACACAGAGTAAACTCCAGGCATGAGTTCTGGGTACCTGTTGCAACAAATGCCATGTGCACTTCTCTCCCATTCAGATCAGCACTGTGTATAAATCACAGCTGGACCTTATTTTAGTAGAGTGTTTCTGATCTTGAAGCCAAGTCAATTTGTGCCGAGGGATTTACTCACAGGAATACCACAAATACAATTCTGCTAGCACTGCAGTGGATCTTATTTTTAAATGATGACATTCACCATTCTTCTAAGAATAGAGACTGGCTCCAAAACATCTCATCAGCTTCAGCATTCTCCAAGGGTTACGTATTTCTCATCCTGTTCAGGTTTTAAAGCTTCAGTTTCCACACTGCTGCCTTGCTAGACCAGGGCTGTGATGCAAAACGGGTCATTCTGTGAAAAACACTGAGAAGGATGTGTCTTTCAGCAGCTCTCTATGCAGCCAGTTGAAGGAGATGCACAAGTCAGCCTTGGCCCTCTGAGGAGATGGTGAAACAAAGCTATGTTGATACCTGGCTTGCAGAACAGGGCTTCCTCATGACTCAGAAAGATACAAACAAAAGCCAGGTAAATTTAGAAAAAACATCACGGAAGCTGAAGAGCAAATCTTAGTGGCAAAGAAAAGAGGAGGAGTTTAGTACTAAACAATCTGATATTAAAAGCAAACAGATTCTCCCTTGGTGCTCCAGAGGCTGTGGGCCGGCGTAGCTCCAACTGAGCAGAGCCAAAGCTCTGTGCAGTGGAGCAGGCTGCCACCAAGTGCTGATGGAGTTACCAGAAGTTTTTGAGACATGCTTTGTCTGGCTCCAAAAGCCCTTGTGTAGGGAAAAAAAGCCAATGCTGACAGTATTGTTATGTATGACAAGCAACAGTAGCTGTTCTAGCACTGTGAGACTGAAGAGGCAAAGAGGATTCTTTCTTGGCTGCTCTCTCAGAAATTTTGTTTAATGGGATAGATAATCACGTTCTAGAAAAGAGTCAGACCAGAACTAAGGATAGAATATGGCTATTGGTAGAAGAAACATTCTTTGGTAAGTAGTAGATTAATTACAATCTCCTGAGGAAAACAAAGTATTTGGATTTACAAGTAGAAAGGCCACGTCAACATCAGCATAATTCCTTTCATGCTCCAGCTTTATAAGAAAGACACAAAAAGCTTCAACAACTAAAATACAGATCCTGAGGGGCAAAGCTGGGAGAAACTCTGCATTACTGAATGGATGTGGAACACAGCTTCCTTTTCTCAGAGATGACAGTTCCTCTCCATGAGAACCATTGCTGGAAACCCCACAGCCATAGTACAGGGCTGCAGATCCTTACTTCACAGCTTTATGCGTCCTTCACAGACACCAATCAAGGTATTTATTTAGCAACACTAAAGAACTTCAAAGAGCTGACAGACTTGACAACTCACATTAATTCCTGAATGCTCCTTGCCATTTCTAGTATTACTGCAGTCATTCTCTCTGCAAAGAGACTTAACAAGACTTTCTCAGAGATCAGTGCTGTAACTTGAAATACGTGGATCTGTACATACCTAATGTTACATTGCTTTGATTTCTGGCTACAACAGAGAAGTACTGCTCCCAGGTCCTCTCTTCTCTCTTTTGTGCCAAAATACATAGCAGTAAGGTAAATAATGCTGTAGACAGCTTCTGAGATGCTTCTGAGATGAGGTGGGCTATCCATAATGCAAGATCTTTCCAAAATGTGTTTTTTTTTTAATGGTAAAGATTGAATGGCATTATACTATTTTTTGCAGTCTGCACTGCCTCACAGTGCTTTTGCCTTCCATTTAAATAATGCAGAAGAGAAACTGCAACATGGATGATCAGATTTCTTAACAGGCAGTTGTTCACTGAACCTTGAGCTCAAAAGATGATGTGCAGACATTTTTCCCTAGACAAAATACAGCATCACATCCTGTGATGCAAGCAGGTATTTCTCACTGATTCTGGTGGAAGTACACTGATTCATGGCAACTGAGCACCTACGAAAGAATAAACTTGTATAGGATTCCACAATAAACCTGTCTTCTTCAAATGGTGCTCTCAGAAAACATAACAGGATTCTAATTAGCATGCGCCAAGAGAATAATCATTTTAATGCGTTGTACAGCTGAAGCTGTGATAATGCAGGCTAAAAGATGATGCTTTTTAGTGAAGGGAATCAGTTGTAATTTTTGCTTTTATGTATTACCAGCTGTATTGATTACCTTCCTTCTGTGTCACTGGTAGCTAGGGAACATGACACATTATCTCATGCTGCATTCGGAGGGCAGAAGAGATTGTTGTATTTTTTAGAAACCGATTCCTACAATGTGATGGCACCAATTGGATGATCATACCTGTGCATATTAAAATGTCAGCACATTAATTATTGGGTAGTGCCAGCAGTCATTTCACTGTCTGGGGTGGGAAGAAGGGGCAGAAATGAACAGCTCTGAAGTTTAGCAACTGACAAGAGCAATGTTTTTACCTCTAAGAGTATCCTTTGAAAGCTGCATGGCTCATACATGGCTTGTGTGGAAAGGAAGCCAGTAAGAAGAAAAACTTCACTTTCCAGGATGAAGAGATGATGCAGTTACAGACAAAGTGTCCATCTCTCTCCTGCCTTGCCTGGTCCTGTAATGCATGGAATTACATCAGTAAAGAGAACAGATAGTCATCTATAGACATTCTTCAGGATTTTGGTCCTAAGTCTCTGCTGCTGGTGGACAGTGTTTGCAGTGCCAGTGCTGCACAAGTGCTCACCAAATCCCATCAAGACTGGGAGGTAACCAGGAGCTGCCTGTGTAAAGTAGGTGTACAGCAGCATCTGTTAGGAATTTATGTGTCCTATAAAGCATTTATATGTCTTGTAAAACAGAAGAGATTGTTTCAGACTGTCTTGAAACAATATCGTCTGGGTTGATAGTCCTGTTATCAGGCTGGTTTAGGCAGAACTTGCATAGGACTGACCAAAGTCTGAACATTTCTAGTAAAAATCAACCCAAGTGTCTCTAAGTAGAGCACAGTCCGGGCTCACTTGTAGAAGAAATAACTGATGCACACTTGAAGCATTCAGCAGTCAATTCAGGTAGGTGACAGAATGCCAGAAATCTCCTTCTACATTCAAACACCCATCCTCTTTTAATTTTCAGCCACATCACGACTTGTGTCCATGGTCAGGTCAGTAGACTGTCACTATATTCAGCACAAATAAACCAAGGATCACAGACCATCACAGGAAGACAGTGACTGTTCCTCTTGATACAGCTGGTAGTTCAAACAGTTTACAATCTTTGGCTACAATAACTGGAATTTGTCTTGGATGACAGCATGAGGATGCCATCACAGAGTTATAGTATAACTTCTGGCAGACAGATTTTGCTTTCAATTCTCTTTAAGTAGAGTTGGTTTAAAACCTATTTGGTACTCCTGAATTTTATGTATTTATTCTTGTAAAAGGCCACAGGTATTGGGGGCTATGAGATGCTTGGTCTTTTTCAAAATGCTATTAAGTTTACATATGCTGGTATTGCTCATGAATGGCAATATACTTCATGCAAAGAAAACTCTGCCCAACTTTAGTGTACTGCTATTCTGTTTAATATGTGCTTTCATCTTTCTATAGGAGGGTGAGTAAAGAGAAGACTCTAAGCTACCTTTACAGTACCATTTAGCTTTTCCTACACTTTCACCATGTTTATTACCACCTTCCTCAAGGGACTTAGCCATTCCTTTTCAGCCTAATAACCAAATATCAGACAGGAAATTTTCTAAATTGTTTTAGCACGTTGCTTCAGTCCACACTTTAAGAATTAGCAGTCACTGTATGTCAAGTAAATTGTAGGTGGTGGCATATTGCCTAACATCCTGATGCAAATGTAAGATAAAGGCCTACTCCAGGGGTTGCAGTGCAACATGAAACCCAAGCGTACAGACTTTGTAGATCAAGCTTTATCTTAATCTCAGAAAGCCTCTAATTATGCTCAAATATGTTCTTTCAGGCATTCCAACATCTGGCCTTCAGGAAACCCCACAGTTAACTGTAGTCAATGACTCTACGTCATTCTCTCTTTGCAAGGGATTTTAGACACTGATTCTATACAGCCATGGCACCTAACCAAATGGACTTCCACCTCAGGCTGTTTCCATGCTTTCGGCTTCCTCTATGTTCAAGCTGCCGAGCTGTCTTATTTTACCTGCAGTGCTGGAAAAAGATTTGGCCTCTAAGAGTACACTGATTCACAAGGAACATGCTGTTCTAGGGAGGGCACAGCAGGACGAAATGTCCTTCATGGCTTTCAGGGTGATGTCAGCTGGGTTTCAAATAGGAGGCCACAGTTCTTACTGCCAGAGACTGTCACCCATCTCCAGCACATAGGAGCTCCACTTGGTTAAGAACTCAAGCAGCTCCAAAGGGAAACTCTGAACACCTTCACAGGTGAACTTCCATATACGGCCATGAAGCCATGGGTTGTGATGGTTGGCATGCAGATACATATCAGCATGCCAAAACTTCCACAGCAACATGTAACTAGTATACACAAACACAATTACACATACATTTATTGGGAGAAGGTAGTAGAGTGATTCAAACATGTGTCAACAGCTTCCCAGGGTGAGGATTTAAAAGAGTTATTTGGTGCAATAAAGGCTGATGCTTAATACAGAATTTTCCACAGGCTGCTTTTTTGCTTAGGCCAGCTGAGTGGCAACATTAGTGGGAAAACTGGAAGCCTTTTAATGGGTGAGTAGTAGCTGAAACTGTGGGGGCATTCACGCCACCTTCTGCAGTGTCTAATTTTGGCTGCAGTAAGTGAGTCTGGTCTCTGTGGATTTCCTATACAGGCAGTGGAAAGAAAGGCATTCCTCCAGAGGATGATTTATCAGTGATTATTCCAATGCCCTGAATGATCTTCCAGAGGATCTAGCTCTATTGTGTACAAAGGGCCCCTGAGGATGTTTGCCTTCTACCAAATTCCCAAGTGTAGACACCTGCCTGCTGTCTGTTCACAAGCACACATATCCTGTGTTTGAGGCCTAAAAAAAAAAAAAAAAAGGACATGAAAACAACATAGGACTTCTACAGCATCTGTTAATAGGAAGGAAACTACCACCCTTCAAAGGTGAAGAACAACAAAGGCTTTCACTGCTGAAGGCAGAGGGGTTTGCATCACTGACAGAATAAAGACGACATTTGCAATTCTGCTTCCAGAGGGGTTAACCTGTCCTGCCAGGCTTAGTAAGAGCTCTAAATAAAAAGCTATAGGGGTGGAGGTGCTTGGGGCAGCATCTGCACAACATCCCTCTTCAACATCCCACGAGTAATGCAAGCATCTTCTACATGTGGGAGTAGGAAGCACAATACACTCAACAACTAGGAATGCTAAATAATGTGGAAAGTGCTCTATAAACATGTAACCCTTTTTTGTTTTCGTAACTTTCCATACTGCTTAAAGCAGAGTTTCCTACCAGCTAGATCCAAAGTAATTAATGGTTACCAGAGCTTTCAGAGGCTTTCAACAAGATCCTTCCTGGATTGCCAAAAACAGGTGACAATGAGAAAAAACTGTGTGCCTCTCCTTCCACCAAAAGGAAAATCAGATAAAGCAGAATCATGTTTCAAGATGGCAAATTTTTGCTCAGATTGAACAGGGAAATTTTTTATCCCAGTCATTTTTGAGTTTTCAGCACCAGCACCTTCTTAGAAAGGAAGCTACTGAGAAGCTCTTGGTGGATGGGTTGCAGGCAGCACAGGGAATGTTGATGTTGTAGTATTCAGCCCTCATTTCTGGGTGGCCTCCTATTCCTAAACAAGAAGAAAAAAAAATGTAGAGCTCCAGGTTCAACTTTCCTGGTGCGTTACTGATGTCAAGGAAGTTACCGTAGCAGACAAATCTGACCTGAACTGTTTGGGATCACCAGTTTTATATGTAGTTTAAATTCTATCACTGCAAAATGTGTGAATACCAGAGATGGGTAAATGATCACTGGCTACACCAGTCTGTAAGTCTGATGGACAGGTGTTTTGGAGTGCTTTATCAAAAGGTATAAACTCAAGGTATTACGTGCCCTCCTCCATCTGTGGGAATGAGACAGAAATAATTTGCTTGGCTCAGCCGCAGCTAGCACCAACGCTATGATGTATGTGAACATGCTCAGCCTCCCATAAAGTTGCAGCCTCTACAAAGGAGAGAGAATGGGCAGATTGCCTGAAAACAGAAAAGGGAACAGGCCCGTGCCGCTACACAGAGATAACAACCCTCCAGCTGCTTATTCAGCCTCAGTCAGAATACATCCAATTCTGTGAATCTGCCAGCAGCCAGGGAAAAACCATGGGCATGAAAGCCCTTGCTCAGCAGATGCGGGACACATGCTTTTTGTTTTCTAAGACAATATTATTTTTTATATGCAGTCTTAGGCAAACTCAGGAGTCCTGATGTGTTCTTACACTCTTCAAATTCCTTGTCTGCTCTGCCTAGCTAAAGACTGAACAAGGCTTCAGGAGTAGCCTGTGAAGGAGTTTTATGCAATGGCAGCCCATTAGCTTTATGAGACCATACACCAAAAGCCTCAGAGAAAACAATCTTCATGCAGACAAACAGTATTAATCACCACAAAGCAGGCATCACGTTATTATCATTATTACTATTGGTTCCCTTAAAGCGTAAACACATGCAGGATGCAAACATCTCAGTTTTCACTACTGTTTTTCCATTTTGCCAATAGAGCAATTTGGTACACAGGCCTTCAGGAGATCCCTCCCTTCTAACAATCTTGGTAAAACAGTGGTTCTGTTTCTTCATACTTGAGTGATACCAGTGCAATGGGAAACAGAAACAGTACCTTTGTGCACTGGGGGAGGGCACGTGGTGGTGGTGATGTTTGATATCTGGGACATGAAATGGTTGGATTCAAAATCAAACTATTCAATCATCTAGGAAGAATGACGGGAATAAAACAAGTACTCAGAAGCTCACATAAATGCTATTTTCCATATATCAGCAGTATCTGCTACAGCTGCAGAGATCATGTTTTGTTCTTCATGGGACTCGCATTCACCACCAGAATCACTGACTGTGACTCTCAAGGGAAACTTAGAGGCTGCAGTGAAGCCTTACTTTGGGCCACTAGACTGGGGCCAACACAGCTCTGACCTACTGCCATCTGCCTCCTTGTATCTACCCCTGTGTAGGAGAAGAAAAGGTCCAGCCTGTCCCAAGGGCCCGACACTTTCCACACATGAAGCTTTTCCACAGGCAGAATAAGTGTCAAGAAACTGTAGATGTAAATTTGTAATGCTACTCTGTCTACACAATCAGAAGTGAAAACCTTACCATATACACTGCACTGGGCCCTGAGGCAGGCTTGTAGCTGTGTAATGCTGGCATAATGCACAATAACAAACAGAGCAACAATAAGGTGGTAATTGTGAAGGGAGAAGAAACCTATCTGATCCACTCTTAACTGAATTGAAGGCACCACAGTAGCTTGCACATAGCAGAATCTGACTCAGGAGAAACTGGTCCAGCTCTGTAAAAGCAAACCAGCCCTAAAGCAAACCTGAGAGGAAACTCCTTGTCACACTTTGCAGAGGGTTAGTGTCCTGGGCTTTCTAGGTAGCACAATGTTGTAGCTCTGTCTGCCCTCATCTCTATCAGATTGAGAAAGGGAGGCTCTCCAAAGTAGCGGCCTAGCTATATAAATAGTCAGCCAAAACCAGAGATGTGTGAGTAGCATGGATCTCTCTGAATGCATAGCCTGTAGGGTAATTTAAGTGTCTTCATGGCATAGAACTGCAGAGTGGAAAAATCTTCTCAGTGTAAAGTGTTGTCAGACCGCATCTGACGATGTTTATATAGAGGAAAAAAGACCAGAAGACTCAAAACTTTGCAGCCACGAAGCAGATGCCCCATCCACCTTAGAGTGGCTGGCTACAGACAAGCGGTCAGTTTGTAACAGCTACCCCAGCAGGCTCAGTTTACATGTTCCTCATCCCTACAGTGACCCCGCAAAAGGACATCTGATAGCAATTGAGCGACATCAGCACAACTCAGATAAAACGATCCCACAAGGTGCAAGAGGACGTGCTAGAGGGGGAGCAGTCATGTGCTAAAATGTCTATGTTATTTTTGAAGGAAGGCTGGTTTGCATCCTACCACCTCTTCAAACAAGCAAAGGAAGCATCTGACTGACAGGAGAGCACTGCTGTACCCCTGAAACTCCTTTATGCTCCACCACATAACAGCACACAAAGGAGCCTTTGCTCCTCAAAAAAAAAAAAAAAGTAAGCTATTGCCAATAGATTTTCCATCAGGAACTGGCTGCTCAAAGAAGTGCAAATGATCTCACAAGATACAACATTTCATAAGTGAGCTAGACTGCTGAGAAGACAGAGGTTTGACTTTTGGAGATAGCTGCATTACTAACAGGGGTCATGCATCTTGGCTTCTCCACGGAGGAGGTTTTATTGGAAATTCCACCCAATATGGAATAAACAGTGAGATGCTGAGATACGCTCTTGCCCAGGGGATTTCTTGGCAAAGGAGACAAGCCCCTTTGCAGCAGAATATGGATAAATATGGATAAAATATGGAGTGTAGCCAAATTTGGATATAATTATATCTGCGCTGATCATATAACATTCCTCAACTGGGCAACTGGATCATTGCCATTTGCATGCAAACTGATTGTGTGTCGCCATCAGTCTTTCATGTAAATCCACTGAACTGCTGACTTACATCTGACCAAGTAGACAGCAAATACCCTGTGGCCGACACTATAAACAGTTCCATAAATGCAAGAAAATTGAGACAAAATTTCTCCTTTGGAGTATTTCACAATCGGCTTGCATTAGGAAGACAAATTTTGTCTCTTCATGCTGTTTGGAGCCACATTTCCAACTCAGTAGCACTGGATATGCAGAAGAACAGAGGCATGAGAATTCCTCAACATCTAGATGGGATACGTCAAATCCCAGTTAGGCCAGATGAAGGCACAGAGCCCAGTCTAGTACTCTGAGAATAGCTCTCTTTCAGCTATGGTGGGAATCTAGCTGCCTTCCAACAAAGGACAGATCACATAAATTTACAGAATTATTATGCTTGTTATTATATTTTTAGTTCATTGCTTACAAAATGAAAAACATGAGCCAAATTCACCAGCAACTCAAATCTCTTGGCTACAATAACATTAGAGAAGGGGCGGCTGCAGCTCATTGCTCTAAGATGCACATACATCTCCCTTGAAATAACGTAGGTTGCACTTAGACTGAGTGGTGATGCAGAGATGAAGGGAAGCACACACTGGCAAGGATGCCTCCAGAGCACATCAGTGACACCATTTAAGCCTGCTGGGATTGTATTTGTTTACTAGAACCAAGGAGCTAGCTCTGAGAATGCACCCTTTTCCCAGGGCTGAAATGCAGTTATCACAATTTAAGAGGATGTTCCTACATAAGAGCCTGGTGAATGTTAAGATTACTCAGGCACTTATTCTCATCTTTCACAGCTCTTCTTGCAGCAAGAGCTGGTCCAACTACTCTCAAGAGGTCTCCTTGTCATGCTGGATACTGAAGGCTGCAGGGGCTGGGCTTCTCATCTCCCTGCTGTTTTTGTGCTTGCCTTTGTTTGTCACTGTGCTGTTCCCTTCACATACCAGCTCTCAGTGCACTCTTCTGTAACTTCCCACATTCTGCTGCCACTATTGAGCTTGTTTGTGCCTTTTTCTTGCCACAGGTAAGTAGAATTCAATTTTACTTCTTTCTGTTTGTGAAAAAATGATGGGACATCATAGAGATCAGTATTTCCCTCTGGGTGAACCTTGTCATGCAATTTAAGAAGCTGCCTGATTCTCACTACTTGAGGCCACTTGATCTAGAACAAGCTGGAAAACTGATTCCAACACTTGGCTTTTCCCTGCTATGGCACATTATCTTAAGCCAGCAAAGAGGGCTTTTTGCAAACACGTTCTGCGTTGGAGTCATCGAGACACAGGCACCACTTCTGCCTCTGTAGAGGAGCAATAAAATCCAACCAAAGGCAGTAACATCCCAAACTACCACTGACACATGCTAGGGTCTCAGCCTTGCAGAGACTGCTGGTGCAGCCTAGGGCCCTTATTTGCAGTACTCCAACTAAATGGGGCAGACAAACTTCTTAGCATTCAAAAGCAGATTGGCTGTTTGGAACATGGCAGATTATTTTAGGTTTTGTCTTGCTGTTCATTATTTACCTATGACAAAAATTCTGTCAGGCAAGTCAGGATCACCTTTCACAAATCTCATGTATTTCTATGTATGAAATTCTCAGGAAACAATCCTTCCCAATGTTATTATGGGATCTACCCCTGCTATGTGACAACCTTCCAGATGTGTTGCAACTCAATGAACAGCAATCAAAAAAGCAAACCCATTGCATAAAGATACAAGGATAGAGTTAGCATCTGTGATATTGGAAACAAACATCAGACTTGAGCTTGACAGTGAGCAAGATTTTGACAAGTATTTGGAGGACCTGCTCTTCTGCCATGGAAACTGAATTTTTGAGATAGCAGTTCTGATTAATCCAGAAAAAACTTAGTCATTTCCATTTTAAAAGCTGAAATGTAATCCTGTTTCCACTTATACTAATGGACACAATAGACTTCCAGGCACACAACATTGGTTCAAGGAGAAAATCTGACCAAAGCATCTGAATTTCAGTAACTGAATTGATATGCATCTGAAAAGACCTTGTGCAATTATGGAAAGATATTACAGGTGGTCTTATAAAGTACAGGAACAGAAATATAGTTTTTAAAGCATCTGCGGAGGTATATTTCAATATTCCTAAATATTTAAGGAAATGTAAAATGCCTTTGAAAATGAAGAAGTCTGAAAATAAATGTTAAGGGATTACAGGCATGAGTCATACTACTCTGAACAGCTCCGTGTGCAAGAGATCACTGTAATAGTGCTCACCATAAACACAGACTTAGTAATTTGTAGCTTAGAATTTTCTATCAGGTTATCTGTGAGGGAATTTGATGACTCTTGACTCCTGTCATCAGGGAAGTGCTAGCATACAAAGAAGGTGGCTATGGAAATCAACTTGCTTTTATCCAATAAGTAAACTGAATCACTAAAACAGAATAATGATCTCCAATCATTTTAGCATTTTTTTTAAATTCACAAGCCAGCCCTCTTAAAGACAAAGTACTGCTCTTAAGTGAATAATTTTGAATTCCCTTCTGAGAATTCTGTTTGCTTGTTTGTTTGTTTTTTTTTTCTTTTCTACTGCTTCTCCTCAGAAACCTTACCTGCACTAAAATGCATACAATAAAATATATTTTGCACATACTGCTGATGAATTACATACATAAGTTTGTAGAGACTAGGTGCATAGTATGACCTCACTGGTATCATTAATTTCTGCTACTTTGAAGATGCAGTATAAACCATGGCAGGAAGAATGAGGCTGGTTTGACATTCATGAGCTGGTTAATCCACTGGATAGCATTCATGTGAAAAAAAATGTGATCCTCAGAGTTCACTAGCAGCTCCAAAACAGCTGAAAACATGTTTGAGACCTAGAGTTGAGCTCCTTGAGAGACAAAAACAAACAAAATATACACTCACAGAAACAACAAAAACCCCATGCCTCCCAAAAACAGTACTGAGTGTCCTCAACCCTATCTTTGTTCAAAGAAGCCTGAGACAAAAACGAAAGAACCTACAGGCCCTTTGGATATGGGAGATCTCTAAGGCCCACCTGATATAACTGCCACTTCACCCTTCCCTCCCCCCCCCCCCCCCCCCCCTCCCCTTTCTGTAACTACATAGGGTTCCTTGTATTTAACACATTTAGAATTGTTTAAAGACAATTTGGGGATTTTTAATGGCTTGTGAGTCACAAGAGGTTTGGGCTGCTAATGTAGCCATGCTGTCCAGCTATTGTAACTACGACTCCAGTAAAATCAGCTAGGGAGATTTGTATGAAATAGTAACAAACATGCACTCCAGAGACTCTGTATGTTGCATGCAAAGCAACAGCAATATGTTCTGTATTTTATGCCACTGCAACTAGAACAAACGGAGGCAGTCCCTGGGAGATCTGGGAAAACCCAAAGCACACCTGTGGGATATCTAAAACAAACTAGATGAGTGCCTAATTATTTGACTTGCCCAAAGGTCAATGCTAACGGAATTAGCAGTGATACAGAAGATGCAGGCATTCAAGATGTTCTGAAGAGTCCCTCAGAAATCTCTACAGAGATTTGAGGAGTATTACAGCCCTGGAAGAAACAGCCACACAGGAGTGGTCCTAACAGCGAACTCCCAGGCTCAGCAAATTCCTTTCACTGGTAGAAGAGAGGCAAGACAACACAGAGCAGGAATTAAGACACTGTCTGAGGTGCAGGGAACATGGATTCTCAAATTCCTTGCCCCACAACCAGCTCACAGACAAATAGGGTAAAATAGGTGGGCTCTTCACAAGGGGATCCCCATTGTAGCTGGGAGATGCCCTGGGACCAAGAAGTACTACTGGCTTCCTGAATACAGAGAAGAGGCTTGCACTGCCATGTGAAAGAGCAAGGAAATTCACACTGATTCTGGACAAATCTCAGGGCACCAGCCTCTGCGTAAGGTAAAAAGCAACAACTGCACACAGGTCTGTTTTACCACCTTTTGATGCTGAAGGACAGATCAGCAGTTCAGTAACAGGCTGCTTAGTTCATCCTCATACACAGCTTTGTTTAAGTTAGCTAACAGTAACAGTTTTTCTGTCACTAACTCTTGCCTACACAGAAGCCAGAGGAAAAGACTCATTATTCACTCAGACAGCGTTGATAATATCCACCTTATGAAACCACAGCCACAATTTTCACGTAAAGCTTTCAAGGCTGATTGGTGAATTCAATCAGACAAGGTCTTTCTTCTTGATAATGTAGTAACAGTGCTTATTTCAGCTGTGATGGTCTAAGATAAATGCAGCTTTGCTGAATTAAAAGCATTTCACAGAAACATGCCTATTCAGTTTCAAGCCAGGATGGGAAAAAAGGAAAAAAAAAAATCAAAACATTCTGTCAAGACAAAATGCAATGCCTTGATTTCCTGTTTTCAATCTGCTTGATTTTCTACTTTTTAAAATCATTTCCACAGGAAAACAATATTAAATGAGTTAGCATTATACTAACAATAGCACAGATGAAAGACATTAGTGAAATGAAATCATCCTGTAGGTGCAAATAATGTTTTAAATTAATTCTGTAGATAACTTCAAATCTTCAAGTGTCTGATTCAATTGTGAATAAAAAAAAAAAAAAGAGAAAAAAAGTCAAGCATCACATTTTCTCAGGAAACAGAATGTCTGCTTTCTGATCTACAACACTGCCAGACTCAGCAAAGAAGGAAGCATGCTGTCTGAAGTTTAAAGACTTGAATAAGTCTTTGATTAGAGCAAGTTGTTACCCCATACACTAGGCAGTGAAATCAGAAAGAGCTTTCACTGCCACGAGCCATGTTGTATTGTACATATTTTGCAAATAAGAAAATAATAGTAAGATAAAAAAAAAAAAGACAACACTGCTAGAAAACCAACATCTTTCAGAAAATACTCTGCACTATACCATGCAAAAGTGGTATAGTGTCAAATAAAGCCAAAAGATAGTTAGGAATTACATAGTAAACTCCAAAACGAAAAACAGAAAGCTCCCAACAAACGCTCAATTTGCTTCAGAATTACTAACAACCGGGTTTTATGAAGAATGTGGCTGCAGATCACAAGTCCTCCCTGCTATCCTCAATTCCCAAACCAGTCTGCAGAACATATGGGTTTCTGGGAGACGGTCCTCCTGTATCACCTTGGCGCACCAAGATTCCCTTTTCCACCTAAGACTTGTAGTAATGCTGCGCCCTCTGCTGGCAGCTTGGGATTCAGCAGCAGTGCGTGATAAAGCAGCTTTGCTGCTGCTAACGAGACCGGACCTCGGAATTAACAAGGTTAGTTCCACCTGACTTAAACTCTCTATTGCACTACGTAAAGGAAGCCTCACACTGAGACGAACATCTCAAGATTACGTTTCTTCACTGTGCTGTAAAAAATTACGTGAAAGTGTAAGTCTAAAAAAAAACCAACTCTTTAAAATATTTGAAGATTTCTAGAACATCACTGAAGAATAACATTCAAATAACATAGTGTCTATAATCCATGCAGTTCTGTAAAGGAAACTTTCTTCTGTTGAAAACATAACCTTGAAATTAGTGTTGTAATTCGTGGATTTCACTTCACAGAGCAAACACTTAACATGGCTAATGCTATTATAAAGAGTCAGTCTGCCTTCGTCACTAAATGTAATCTCTCTCAATCGGCAAAGCTTACGCAGGAGTGACTAAAAAAATCCCACACACCTTGCCAATCATTCACTTTATGCCTAAGTGAAGATCACCTTCACTTTTTCATGTGGAACACTTACCTCTCATCTGATCCTGTGTTCAAGTTAAATGAATTGTACAGACGCAAAACTGCATACCCGTTAAGGCTTCTGATCCTGGGAACTACTGAATAATACCAAGAAATAGAAGGAAGCTTCCCTCTGGTCAAACTGGCAAAGACCATTTGGGCAGATTTTCTGCCTTTCCTTGTAGCTTAGGATGTGATTCACTTCCTCAAATCATTTTCCTTCTATTCTAGGACCTCATTTACTGACACTGCCAATCTTTCTAGCTCTCTTCCTGTCATACAATTAGGCCTGGGGGTCTGGATTTTTCCACAAAAGGGTTTTACATTTGTTTTAGGGTGCTGGGGCTCAGGTTGCTGCTAGGGTTTTCACAGGAAACACTGTTTATCCAGTATACTCATTCACACCAGTTGTAGAAGATAAGTTAAATTATAAAATTCACTCCTCTAATTATGTTATTTACAATGCTGCTGTAAAGGTGATGAACACTCACAGCCAATGGCCATTAACCAAACACAACTGGTATGGGAAACTGAAATATATTTTGGGACCTTCCAACTTAAAACCTGCTGCCAGATGTGGGAAGAACTGATCTAGTTTATCTGGTGCTTAACAAGCATTCTTCTTTTACAGATTCTTCTCTCCACCCTCACAATTGTAAGCCACGGTGCTTTATATTGGGCGAAGGTCGAAGTTCTTTGACTGCTACATTGCTTACTTTCCCGCTCCCTTGTTGCTTTCCCTGTCCTGCCAGGTCAGCACAGGCTTTGCACCGTTTTGGAGCTAAGCTGAAAAAAACAGCCACCAGGTGGCAAAATAGAAGTCACACAGCCTCTTTAACAGTCACCTATGATTGTTTTCAGCTATTGTACCAGGATTCCTAGTGCAATTGAAATAGTCTATTAACAATGTAGTTCTCCCATGCTTCTTAGAGGACTCGTGTGACTTACTAAATTAGTATATTAATTATAATTACTCTTCAGAGTATTCAAGGCATTTTTATTCACAAACCTATCTCAAACATGAAACATCCTATGTATAACCCCTTTTTAAGCCTCCCTCAGGAAAACTGCCTAAATACATGCTCAAACCTCCGTAGGAACAAGTTATATTTTTACACCATTTTAATATCATAATCTGTTAGTATGCTTTAACCACTGCAGTGTTCAGTAAATGTAGCAGGAATAACATTTTATTTAATGCAATATTATGCACTTTTAAATACTTGATACATTTGCAGTCCTAAGGCTTTTTATCAATACCATGTAAACAGGTCATAGAAAACAACAATAATGTACTTGAGGGATAGAAGCACAAATGTATTATTTCTTGTGATTTTACTGGGCGTTTTTTGCTGTAAGTGCTCTTTCATCGACGAGGTCAAGCCATTGTCTATTTGGGGGGGGGAAGCATATAAAAAAAAGGTATAAAGAACAAAGTATTCCCTGCATGCTTTATTCACCACGTTTCTACCACTTTCTACAGAGCTTGCACAAGCCGCAAGCTAACAAAACCACGAAAATACAAGCTTGAGAAAGCCAGTCCAGCTCCAGCACGACCTGGCTGACGTTGCACACACGAGATGTAAGCACTTAAAGAATCTCATTTTCTGGAAACAAACCTGCACCAACCTACTCTTTGAAGGAGGGAACTCAGGCAGATCCCGACGCTTAAGAACTGAGCTTTCAGCTGGCTGCAGACAGGCCCTGGGGCTCCCCCGGGATTAGGTGGCTCGCAGGCTCTGAAGTTCAAGACGATTACCCTCTGGACACGCAGAGACGTGAAAGGTGGAACGGCGGGGCGCCTGTCCCAGACAGATCTGGAAACGGGATTGTAGGATCACAAAGACGGGATCAGACTGCTTCCCCGCAAACTTCATAGGCGCTCCTATGCAAAAAGCATCACCCCAGCCCTCAAGAATTAGAAATCAAACCACCTCACAAGGCGGCACCACCGAGATCTGGTCAGGCTGCCCTCACTCAACATGGCAGCCGCAGCCTCACCTCGCGGCCAGCCGCCTCACCCCTCGTCCAAGATGGCCGACCCACAGCGAGCGAGGCAGTTTGCCAGCACTCAAGATGGCGGCCGCTGAGCGGCCCGGCCGCTTCCCGTAACGGGGCAGCCATTCCTGCAGCAGCGTTCCTCGCTTATTTATTTTTTCGCGTTCTCGCGGCCGTTGTTGGGAGTGACGCCGGTTCCAAGGGCGGTGGCAGCGCGGGGGCCGACGGGAGGAGCGGGGCCAAGTGGGCGGTGGCGGCGGGGCGGGAGGCGGTGGCCGCCGGGAGGGGGCCGGGCCGCCGCGACGCGGTTCCTGTCGCCGTGACATGGGTTCCCCCTCGATGGCGGCTGCCGCGGGAGGCCTCAGGTAACCGGCCGCGTCCCCGCGCCTCTTCGCTGCCGCCGCCGCCGCCGCCGCCGCCGCCATGCCCGCCCGGGCCCCGCCGCCCGCTGCGCAGCCCTCAGGTAGGACGCGAGGCCACCGCCGCGCTGGAGCGGCTCGTTGCCTCCGGGCCTGGCCGGGGATGGTACCCCGTGCCTCGCGGAAGCGGACGGGGCTTTTGGTGGAGCCGGGCCCCGGGAGGGCATCGCCTCTCCGTCCTTCTTTCCCGCGCCCGGGGAGGAGGGCGAGGAGAAAAATCTCCGCGGCGCTGCCCCGTCCTTCGCTTCCTTCGGGGGTCGGGACCGCCTCGCAGCGGGCGGCCGCCTCGGGGTTTTGCCCTTCGCTGAGCCCCGAGGGCCGGGCCCGTCGTGAGGCGGCTCCCAGCCGTGTGGGGCGGGCAGCTGGGCGCCGGGGACCTGCCTTCAGTCGCTAAGGTCACTTTTCGGAGCGTCAGTCGCTGAAGAGGATGTGCTGGAGGAAAGTTATCTCGTAGGGTTTTAATTTGTATTATTATTATTATTTTTTCAAGCAGCGCTGTTCTAAAATGGGGACAAAATCGGTGAAGCTCCAGTGCTGATGCTTCAGTTTGCTGCTGTAAGCGGCCCCCTGGTAGACCGCGGTGTTCTTCTCCGAGGAGATGGTTCTTTAAATCGGGGATTACACCTTAGGGTGTCACCGAGGTGGCAGCCCTCCTTCCAGCTTCAGCACTGTGCGTAGGAGCTGAAACTTTGGCGAGTTTAGTGCTCCTTGTGAAGTGAGCCGCTGCTCGGAAGGTAGTGGGAGACACATCACCAACAAGAGCTGTGCTGTGGTGGTCGTGTAAGTTCTGATTTCATGCGTGGCTCACAGCGTGCGCTCGCTGTGCCTCGTCACAGCAGATTTCTTCAGCTGTGAAGTTTGTGGCAAAGTGAGTGTTGGATGGATGGATGCAAAAGCAATGGATGTTGCTTTTCTGAAGCGGGCTGGTCCTCAGCGGTTGAGCATAATGAAAGGTACCTCCATCTTGGTTTGTTCTCTGGATGCATCCACCAGACTTGGGAAGCCGACTAGCCTGTTTTAATGCTAAAATCATTTTGTTGGCGGTGGCACCCAGAAGTCTGTATGCACACTCCTATGCCTAACGTTGTTGGAGGCATATCTGGAGGAATGTAATGCCAGCTGGGAGAGCTGGGGGAAGGAATGAAGTACCTGTGACAGCTAAGGGGGTTGGTGTGCCTGGTTCTTGTTTTTCTTTTTTTAATAAAGCATCCCTTTCACGTAAGTGAAAACAAATAGCACAAATTTGAGGGTAGGAGACCTTAAATATAAATGTACTGTATAAAAAAGTAGACTTCAGAAAAAGTAATGTGCTACGTTGGCTCCACTTCGTATGATGTTTGTATAAAATATGTGCTACGTAACCTTCTAAGGTCATGTGAAAGTATGACCTCTTCTCTTGACTTCCTTAATTTGTTTATTAGTAAGTGGCTAAAGGATCTCAGCCTGAACGTTCATGCTGTCCAGTTCTTTTGATTTTATTGTTGCCGTGATCGTGGTTTCACTTTCACAAATGTATATGAGTTAGAATTATTCACAGTGAATTGATATTTGCGATATGTAAGTCTGTTGATTAAGGGAGGACATGATTTTATATTTGTAAGTAGAAGTCAAAAATTGCTTCACCAGCTTAAGCTAATGACAGCATTTTAATGCCTTGGTTACATCAAAATAACTCGTTCTGAAGCTCTTTAGCACTTTCCAAAGACTTGTCTTTCAGAGCAGAAATAATAAACCAGTTTAGACAGACTTCAGTCAACTCTTTGCCCTTCCCTTCTGAAATATTCATAGAGCTGTCCTTGCAGAAAGGTAGCAGTATCAGTTGGAAAACCTGTGGTAAAGAAACCGATGCTAGGTCTGGTTTTCACTATACTCTGCAGCATAACAATCTTTCAGATACTTATTATCCTGCAAAATGTTCATTTCTTTCTGTGCTTTTGTATTATCTGACAACTTAAACTATGTCTTTGTGAATGTTTCACTGTGATGGCATGCTAACCTTTTCACAGGGATTCAAAATACTCATTTATGACTTTTCTGGATAGACATCTTCAGAGAAGTGCCTTTCTCAGATCCTACTTACCATCAGGTTTCTTGCTATTTTGTCTGTTAATTTTATTTTTCCTTTTTATAGAAAACAGTGCAAGCTGCTCCTTACGCACACGCGCGCACACACACACACACACAAAGAAACCTTGAAATGTGCCTTGTTTGAAAATTGACAGTCTTGATTGCAGTAGACTTTTTCCAGCAGACTCTCTTCTATGCTTATTTCTTCATCAGTTAAAGCTTTAGATTCACATCCAAACGTCTCTAATGGGACTGGTTGCAAGGTGACTTAATGAGTCTGCTTCTGTACGGCAAATAATTTGGGTTTTCTTAGTCCAAGAGTCCTGTTCTGGAAGAAGCACAAGGATGGCAAATCCTCTTTTCTCAATGTTATGTTACAAGGTTATGAGGAAAGGAAATGTGAAACCTTAAGTTCATTTATCTGTTGAAAGATGATGGAAAATAGATCTTATTCTTTTGGAGTATTAGATGTCCTTCATGTATTGTATTCTTAATATACCATAATATCTGTGGGTGGGGTAAATGGCTGATAATGTCAGTTCTTCATAAGTGTATTTAACTTTTTTGCCTGTTTTTCTCAACTACTTGTTCTTTTTGTGTTGAAGAAAACAAGCAGAAGTTTATAGTAACGGAGGGAAGAACAGTGGTTGATCTGCTTGTGCCGGTGGGTTTCCTCTGCTGAGCTTTGTGAGACCCTTTTCTGTAAGAGTGCACCCCTGGGCTGTAGTAATCTGCTCTTTATTGTGGTATCGATGAAGTGTGAGGATTTTAGTTGTAATGGAGAACGTGTTGCTCTGTAAATAAATCTCTAGGAAGAGTTGAGCTGAGGTAATTTACTTTTAATACTTCTTAATCCGGTGTCTTTTGATCTTGATTTGGAACAGGTTCCCAAATTACATGTTTCAGGGTAACATCCAGAAACACATTTTCTCACAGAGTTCATCACTGTTAAACAAATTTGAGAACTGATAAGAATGAAAGCATCTCAGTTATGTGTGACTTAGGCAATCTGTCTCCCTTTACACATTGTATGGATGTGTACAGTACCTTGTGCACAAATGCAGTGTTCCCACAGCACCAGATTTTAAACTTGATTGACTTTCCCAGCCGGGCATGTTTGCTTACATGAGTTGAAAACATGCTTGTTCTTAGAACATCTTCCCCAATGTGTGTTTGCAGATTTAGATTCAGGCAGTGTCTTTATCTGCAGCTGTTGAAGCAAAATCAGTTGATTTGGAGTGGAAACATTACATGGTTTTCTTGTGTATTGTAATTTATAAATAATAACCTGGTCTTTTTGTTTTGGGGAAGTGATGCTGTTCTTGGTTAAGAGGAATGTCATGAATGTCATGAATGTCCAATCCACATTTGTATTTTTCAAATGTTTCTTGGATTCCATAGTTAAGTCTAGATGGAATAAGGAGAAGGGAAACAGCACAGCTAGTGAAAGCTGTTTTTTTATTATTTCTTAATAAGTCTGCAACATCTGCCTTATTTACTTTTCATGTTTCTATCACCTTCCCTGTTCTTACCATATATGACGGGGAAGAGGAGCAGTGGCCAAGAGGTTTGATTCTGATATAGGCTGAACTGTCTGAAGATGCCTTGTTTTCACTGCCTGCTTAGGGAAGGCAGGAGGTCAGGAAGATTGAGATAAGTGCCTGAATCCTGATGGAAGTCTCCTGAGTTTTGCTCCTTCAGTGTTCTTACATACAGTGCTTTCTAATAGAAGGTGTCTGGCATATTCAGTGTTTGTTGAAACCGCAGTAATGCACAGTGGTATTGATTAATTCCAAATGTTGGGTGATGAGAAATAAGGCTTATATTTAGATATCCAGGATGTTTTGGAGGTGGAGAACGTTGATTTTCTCAACTTATATATGTCCAAGCAAAAACAGAGTCCTGAAACTCTTGTGCTGGATTATGGACCTTCTGGCTGTAACAACATCAGATTCAAAATCGAAAGCATTGATTTCTGGAGGCTTTATGAAGTAAACATTTTCTTTCTGTATGTTATTTGCTGGTAGGTTATTCCAAAAAGAAATGTAAACTTAATAAACCAATTTAGGAGCATATTGACCACAGCTTGGGAAACGACTCTGGATTGGATTGTGTTTGTAGGAATGCTAGTTTAACAGATTTCCCTCATTTACAGCTACCCTTCTAGAAATGAGTTCTCAGATGCATTACAGAAAGACTGGAAATCCGTTTTCCATTGTTAACAAGGCAATGAAAATGCAAAGTTATAAAAGAAGACAGCTTTTCCTACTGCAAGGCAACATTTTTGCAAAGTCTAAACCTAGTCTTCACCAAGATAGTTTTGATATTTGTTTGAGGAATTCCCTTGCAGAGAAGAGCTGGATGTTCTTGGAAAGAACAGACTCTAACAGCAGATGACTTGAACCCACCTCCTTGGCATTGCAAGCTTTTTACTGCCAGGCATTTCAGTGATGTTGTTTCTGTCATGGGGATCTTGCTCATGCCATCTCTTGTTATTTTATGTTTCTTTATGGGTTTTGATGGGTTGCTTAACTCAGCTTTGCTTTCAGAATAAACCACAATTGAGTGGTTATTCATTGTGTTGCTAATGTACCCCTTAAATTCAAGGAAACATTCTAATCTACAATGAACTTATTTAAATTTTATAAATCTCAGCTATTTCTTTACTTAGCAATATTCTTTGTGGCCTCCTTTTTTTTTTGTTGTTGTTGTTTTGTTTATAAAAGAACCAAACATGCTATTTCAAGTTTTGCCTTAGCTCATTGTCTGTGTACTTTCTATATAACCTGCTCTGGTGTAGTGTAATTACATTGTGCTTTTTGCTGCTGTTTCTTTGTTAGACTCTGTATTACTCTACAGAAAGGTAATGAACAGTGATGTGGCTCAGTGTGAGGAAAGCAGATATTGTTCCTTATTTCCTACAAGAAAATAATGGGATACCCTGGTTTGACAGCATTTTGAAAACCAGCTGAATGTAAAAGTAGCGTGTGAATTTTGTTCTTGTAAATCCTTGCACTATCAAATCTTAGATCAACTACTGCTGTAAACTTTTTCAGCTTTACAGAGTTCTCTTTTCTCTCTTCTATTGCATTGTTTCAAATTAAGGGAAATTACGTGCCGAAATGCTGGTGTCCTTGGTTTAAAAATAATAATAATAAGGTTTAAACTAAGAGCTGCTGTAACAAAAGTTAATCTGACCAAATTGATTAGCATTGTTTTTTCTTTAAAATAAAATATTGATATGCCATTGTAAGTATATTGATAAACTACATTCACGGCATGACTTTAACAGTGAAATGCTGAAACTTGTATAATTGCTTCATAATGAGTTTTCAAAATATGAAGAGACACATGAAATTAAGAAGTCAAGTCATGTTTTCAAGCAGGTGGGTTTTTTCTGTTTCTTGATACTAAGTAAAAGATAACAGAAAATGGAGAAGACAGGTCTTTGATACGATGTTGGGCAAAGTATGGCATGAGAAATTGATGGCAATCCGTTATCAGTCTAAGAATGTAAACTATATGATTCAGAGAAACTTGCTGATGCTTGTCAACACTGACTGGGGGTAAATTAATCCCATCTAAACAGGAACACGTGGATGTGTTCTGATTCTTGGCTTCTGTAAGGTCTGCTGGCTAAAATCTGGATTGTTACATGTTACAAACAGTAGAAATATAGCTGCTGTCTTATGTGCAGGTAAAAGCTGTTACAGCTTCCCTGGAAGAAGAATCTTTACTGTGTAGCATGTTGGAAAAGGTGGTGTGCACTTCAGTATTTACTCGAATGGGTGCATTCACTTCTTAGCTGACTTATGAATCTGGGAGCCAATTCTCTCAGAAATATGGAGAAAATAAATAACGTGTCACAGTTATTGGGATTGTTATTGTTGTTTCAAATGCTGCTTCTTGACTAAAACACGTTTTGCAAGTGAATGGGTTAATCACTTGAAATACTGGTTTTACAAAATGCTGCAGCCTAACAGCACCACTGATCGAATGTGTCTGAGTTGGGTGTAGAGTCCTGCACTACAAAAGATGAAGCCACAGTTCCAGCTCTTAGCCCTCATTTGAGATGCCAGACAAAGCAGGGATTAACACAGGGAATTAAGGAACAAAGACTTTGTTCCATCGGACCTCTGGTTTTTCACCAAGTTAACGTTTCGATGAATGGTAATGAATCGGATTCATCAGTTTGTGGTTGGGCGGGTGGAACACTTTAGAAAGTCAAGAAAGGGGTTCATAATTAAATCCTTTCTGAAGGAAACTACATGAAGGCTAAAAATGCCTGTGCTGTTTTTTATCTTTTGTGGAGAATTGAGAGTATACCCCCACTTAAAAAAATTCATCAGTAATTATTCAGCCCGAGGGCGGGAGAAAACTGGTTTGACTCTTTTTTTTTTTTTTTTTTTCCTTCTGATAAGCTTTTAGTTTGACAGTTGTTCAGGTGCTGTAAACAACAATTAAATTGCATTAACGTAACCTTATGCTCCTGTATAATACAGATTCATACAGACTCTTGAACATGGATTTTTTAGAATGCATCTGTAGCATCATGGCAAGTGGATGGCTTTCAAAAAAGAATCTGATAAACAAGCCCATGCAAGTGATTGGTCGTTCTGTTCATATGGGTTAAACTGATTGAACTAACAGAAGATGCGGATTTGAAAATCTGCTCAGAGCTTTGATGGTTTAACTAACATTAGCACTCCTTGCAGATCCTGTTTTGGCAACTGTTCCTGAAATGTGTGGAGCAGAGTGCTGTGCAGTGAGACTGCTGTTGTGTAAATGATGCCTGCGATGTTTTCAAAGTGCTTTGAAATGAAAAATTGAAGGAAGTGTCTTCTGTGTGGCAGAAAGTGCAGAAGGGAGAATGTTTGGGTGATCGGAAGTCTTCCTGCAAGTTTAATTGGGCTCTGGCAGTCTGCTTCAGCCCCGGGTTACCTCAGCTGTGCTTTCCCCTGGTATTGCTCTTCTTTGCCTACTTTTTTGTCATTTAAGCTTCTTAACTTTCTATGTCTTCTATGTAGGTAAATTCCTGTCAATGAGGTGCTCGTTGCCCCCATGTTACTCATTTTGTTTCCTGAATGCTGACTTGTTTTTTATTTCTTTTTTCTTAAAGATTATCCTCTTCCCTAAGAATTTTCTGAACTCTTTTATGATTTATTTCTAGGTGAGGTGAAGAGAATAATAAAGTAAACCATCAACAAAAGAACGGGTAGAGTTGTTACGACAGATAATGCAGATAATACATTGATAAGAATTCTGATACCTTCTCTTTTTAATGGGTAACCTCCAAAGTAGTTTTCAAGGTCTCTGACTCACTGTGTTATGATACAAAGCTTTAAGCTTCAGTTGTCCAGGCTTCATCCTTTACATCCTTTAGTCTTGAGTTACGATCAGTGCAATTTAAAAAGGGGGGGAAAAAAAAAAGATATGGGCCAACCTTTCCATGCATAATTTAGGAGGTTTCTCAGCATCTTGCCCATCTAATTCTTATACATCAAGCTACAGTAATCTGGGTGAGCCACTGAGCTACTGACTTCTCTTAGCTGAACAGATGAGCTGCAGCTGAACCAGATCTCTTCCGAGATTTTTGAGATGTTTGTATGCAAATTTGTTTTATTACTGAACCAACAAAACTGTGCGTTGATGTCACTGTCTATGAGCTCTAAATGCATGTATTTGCTAGCTGGAAGCAAATTCCTGTTTGTATTGTGTACTTTCTCCTGCCCTACTTGTGACTTCTCATTAGTAAAAGTGAGAGCTCTGGGACTGGGGAAACTGGCCTGCCTGGATTTATGTCATTTTTACTTAAATATAACTGCTCATGTGACTTGATTATTCTAAAACTACTTCAAAAGAAGGGAAGTCTGGGATTGTATCCATTTGGAGTTCTTCTAATGTGTATGATGCTTCGTCTTTATTGCTCCTACCGCACTGAAAACTTCAGCATTGGGTCTTGCAGACTTCAGAAATCTGCTTTTTAAACCAAGTGAATGATCTTTCTAAATTTAGCTTGTGTTAACACAAGCGTTTGACCTTTTAAAACATGTCACATTTTATAGACTACCTGTTTGAGAGTAATTGAAACAACTAGAGATTTTGTTTGGGTTTCTGCTTGAATTCCTATGGACTTAGTTGCACACATAATTTTTTATTTCCAGTATAAATCAGTGGTCTGTAGAACACTCATCTTCTGTTTTAAAATCTGTTCTATCTTAAAAATAACTTTAGAGTTATTTTTATTATATAGAGTTTTTTGTTATATAGAGTATTATTATATAGAGTTATATAACTTTTGGAGGGCTTGTGAATCTCTGCCTAATAAAAAATAAAACATATGATGATGTACTAAAACTTAGTGATGAGGCTGCATTGGCTTCAGTGGCACTAATTGGTCTTGGACATTGAGCTCAGAAGCAGATTTGTTTTTTTGTTCTTTTTTTTTTATTCTCTCTTTTTTTTTGTTTGACAGAACTGTTATTTTATTTATATATAAGTAAAGAGGGAATGACTGCTTGGATAGTTGCAAAGGGTAAATGTTCTTATAGTATTTAGTGAATGGAAAACCCAGAAGCTTTAAAAGTAAGCAAGTTGGAGCAATCTCAATGTGATCTCAAACTCATGTTCCACAGGCATCTTGGAATGGATCTTTATGTTCACGTGTGACACTGAACAGCAATTGCTAAAGCTTGATGTGAAACACAGAGTGCTTTTGGCTGCTGAAGCCTCTGAGATGTGAGTGAAGCTCTTCACAAATACCTTGCTGAGCAGCTGGTGCTGAGTAAGCCTATGTGGGAGCTTGTTGACAACTTAAGCTTTTTTCTAAACAACGCTTCTCTGCAGTCTTCAGTTTCCATGTTATGTTACAAATTACTTCTTGGTTTCATTTTGATAAGCAGGGTATTTAATAATTAAAAATAAAAAAAATTTAAAAAAAAGGAAGACAAAACACAAAGATAGGTTAGTTACCTTAAAGTTATCAGGCTTCCTTGGCAAGTGCTGTTGGGCTGAAGTGCTGTGGCTTGTTGTACTTGAAAAGAGCTGCAGAGCTTCATTTGTTGTTGCTATGCCCTTGGTGTGCTGTTGTTTAGGTTCTGTGCTAAGTCCTTGGCCAAATGCTTTGGTACTGAGGATTCTTGTTTTATTTTCACTTCAGGAGTGCTGTAAAGTCTGCACTGTAGCAATTAGAAATTCAATTATTTGCTATTTATAACAAAGTTTCACTGTCTTATTTTTCTATAGGTAGTCCTTAGCATGTTGTTGCAATTTATTTATGTGAATGTCATTTTGAATGGAAAGAACCCAGTTGCAGATCTCCCTGTATGGGCTCTACGTTATAAACCACTTATGTGCTGTGTAAATATGTAGATGGTGTTACTTAATGATTCATTGATCATGTGCAGTAGTGGAATAAGTCCAGCCTATTTTTTGGAGGCTGGGGGAAAGCAGTTCATATCTTAACTGACTGGAGTAGTTTGCAATGTTGAGTCTCAATATGTGTCTATCTAGGCCATGGGAATGCTTTCATACTTCATGTTTCCTTTTGCATTTGAATATTTTATGGGAAGTCTTACTCCATTCTGCTTTTGAGAATAAGCTTTGATGGAGAAGTTAGCTTTGCTCTGGGCTTGAGGTGCTTATTGTGGCATTTCCCAACTGGTGGTTTGGAGGACAAAAGCAGGCGGGCAGTGGCAGCTGGGGGGCAGCACACTTTGGCTTGGAGTTATGGAATCTAAAGAACCTGATAGAAATCCGTGAACAGGTAGAGACTTAAACAGTCAAACAGCAAATCACAGCTAGCAATTATAATGGTAGCTTCTCTCAGTGTTCCTACATGGTTTCGAAGCTTGTGGAAGCAGCTCTAGAAATCTTTGAAGCTGATGTCTGAAGGTGTCTTAAGTACGTGATTGTTGGCTGTCTGTCAAATAGTTTAATTACTGTCACACAGTCAGCTGAGGGCACAACTGTGTGTGGGAGAAGGTGGACCAGGGTAAGTGGCTATTTCATGAATTGCTGGTGACAGCAAGTTGGCAACTGGTGGATTAAAGCTCAACTTAGTTGCATTATTATGCTGCACAACAGTATTATATGTATTTCATATATATAATATTTCATTTCAATATATTTCATGTTATGGTGTTTCAGTGCTGTCTGCTCAGAAGTGTAGTCATGTAGTTGTTTACAAGAGTCCTGAAACATCCTGGGTAGTTTCCTTGTGACTTCTAAAGCAGGAAAATTGCTTAAAAATGAGTTTGAGGAATTCTTGGCACCACCTTTGTAATGTGCTTTTTGTATCCTGTAGAACTGCTGCTGAAAGATAGTTGTCCTGGGCTTGAGCTGAGGCTGCCATCTTTTTTTGCCTGTCTTCTGTTGTAAGCCTTGCTTGACTTCTTTGTAGAGAAAGAAAATGGTATCTTTAAATATTGTAAATTATGGATAAACATTCTGCAGACATTTTACGTAGTGGTATTTTATCTTCCTTTCTTTGTCAAATATGAATGACATTTACCTATATGTAAACTTCTAAAATGTGAAACGTTAAAAAAAAAAAATCAGAATTCCAACAAACTTTTTTTTTCTTTTACAGAAATATATTAACTTTGGAGTGGAACTAAACAATGGAACCAGATATTATTCGAATGTACTCCTCATCCCCTCCACCGCTAGACAATGGAGCTGATGATGATGATGAAGATGAATTTGGAGAATTTGGAGGGTTTTCTGGTGTGAGCACTGCTGGTGTAGCTTTTGCTGATTTTGATGCAGCAGACTACAGCCATCCAAAGGAGGAATTTATACCCACAAATCATTTTATACCCCTTCATGATTATTCTGATAATGTAGCTAGCATTGCAACTTTCACATCTGTTAAAAATGTTAAAGACTGCATTGCAGAGCTTCCTACTTCTCCTAAGGAACTTTCTGATGCGTTAGCTACTAGTACCAGCAAAGAAAAATCTAAGTTTAGAACTTCAGGTACTGCTTTTGATGTAAGTTTAGAAGATGTAAACAAGAAAGGGGAACGAAGAGAGAACACTGGGAAATCAGAGGGGTTTTCTTCTGATGTTAGAACTGTTGAAAGCCAAGATGAGCAAATAGATGCTTGTAATGGTGAAAAACTTCCATGTCTAGAGATTCTAACAAATGGATTTGCAGCATTGGACCCTGTAAATCCTCAGGGAACAGAAGATCTAGACAACATCAGTGATTCAAAGGGACTAAAAACTGTTAGCAGCCATAGTACTGAGCTAAGTTTGAACTCAATTCCTAGCTCAGGTGAAGGCTTTGCAGATTTTGCTAGATTCTCAAACAGAAGAGCAATCAATGTAGAGGGAACAGGGCCTACAATATGCACCATTCTTCATGAAAGAGACTCTCTGAACATTCAGGAAAACAACAGAATAAACAGAGCAATTGATACTGAAGAAGAGACTTGTACTGCAGAAGTTAGCTGTGAACAGGATTCCTCAGCACTGGAAGGTAATGGATTTACTATTTCTAATACGTTTCAAACAACTGGAAGTTCAATATGCACTACTGAAAATGGAGAAAACAGTGGAAGGAGAAAACAACATGATGAGGAAAATGGCAAAGATTTTTCTCAGCTTGATGGTTTTTCAGGAACAGAGGACAGCAAAATTGATGAGGTTGAAAGCTTAAGCACTGATCTCAAAGGAGAAAATGTGGGCGATTCTGAAGAAGTTAAGAATGGTGGAAGCAGTACTGAAGTTGTAGCTTGCCATATCACTCATGATGATGACTTTGGTGATTTTGGTTCAGTCAGCAGTGCATCTTCTGCTTTCATTAATGCTCAAGAATCAACAAATGCTTCAGCCTTAGAAGGAACTTCAGAACAGCCTGCACTTGTTAGCCAACGTAATGATGCATTTGCTGAATTCAGGGACACAAATACCGTTTCTCAGTTGCCAGCAACGTTGGATCAAGCTAACCTAAATCAGACTGCTGACACTTTAGAATGTGATGCTACCAGTAAAACTTCTGGCTTAGACTTCCAGCATACTACTGAGGTAGAAAATGGCGATTATAGTGAATTTGGAGACTTTGATTCAGTGCCAAAATCTCAAGATGAGAGCGTTGCTTTTCAGGACTCTGACGACTTTGCGGACTTCAGTTCAGCAGGTTGTAACCAGGCTACCGATTGGAATGCTTTTGAAGATGAAGGAAAGGACAGCTGTTCTTGGGCTGCCTTTGGAGATGAGCAAGGCGGCGAGTCTCATCACAGAAAAGAGACGTGGCAGTCACATAGGACAGATACATCTGCAAGGATTGATGGTCCGGTATTACACAAGACTGACAGTTTTGCTTCAGTGTCTTTCCAGGGAACTACCAGTAAGCAATCTCAAGAACCAGCACCTTCAGTTCAGGTAAGGGTGTTTCTGATTTTGCTTGCTCAGAATTATTCTGCTTTTCTGCATAAAGCTCTTCCTGGTTCCTGCTTCTGCAGAGAACAGATGTTTGGATAGTCCTTATTTGTCTCGTGGGAGAGATTTAATTTGTTTGGTGAGAAAGGCTGGTATGTAATGGTATGCTGCATTTACTTCTTTTATCTTCTGCACTATTACTTCCTGCAGAAAAAAAGAGCTGGGTCTGTCAAAATTTGTATGCATTTGTTCTGAAAATTATATGCAGTCCTTATATAAACTGATGAAAGTAATAAGCCATCATAAGCATTTCAGAGTCTGCGATAGTTCTTCCTTTGCTTCATAGTTTATGGCTTTTTTGGGTGTTCTCTGATGTTTCCTTCTCATTAAACAGGCATTAAAATAAGTGTCTGAAAGCTGGGGCAACTGGTTCCCAACTTTTTTCAGCACCATTCCGTATTGTGTTTTTAAATATCTGATTTAAAATGATGATTCAATTTGTTAATAGTTGTGCTCATTTGCTTAGAGAGCATAATCAGAAGGTATCTGACTTTGCAGGCAACCACTGTTGCTATTTGTTTCAAAATAGTCAGTGGCATGATCATCAAATATGGCCTCTTGAGTTCTGTTCCTAATAGAACAACTCCTGGGAGTCTCTTTTGTCAGTTATGGTAAGCTTCACATCATCACAACTTTGCAAGTAATGGATTGGTAACTTATGAAGATGCTGCTGTATCCAGGAGTAAAATAGGATCACTTGTTACCTTCTTGGTTTTCTGCCTTAGCTGAATGTGTATTAATTCCTTCTTAGGTCTTTTCACAAATCATCTTTGAGATCTGTGCCTGTTCATTCATAGATACATTTTTATAAGGATTTGATACTACCTAATTCAAAAATTAAAGCAGTTTGGCTTTAAAATTCTGATTCTTTTTAATCAAGTCATTCTAGGTGAGTAGTTAGAAAATGTTCTCTTTTTGAAACATGTAGCAGCACCAGCAGTGAAGGGCTGGTGGTAGTAAGTATCTAAGTTTTGGAACTTTTCTGACAACAGAAAGAAAATGAGTAAGTCCCTCATTGAGATCCGTCAAGGATCTCCTGTAGACTTGGTGACAGCCCTCTCTCTTTGTTTCTCACCAATGATAGACAAAATGGGTTTGCAGAGGAAGGCTGTGACAGCCAGAGCTTTGCAAACATAAGCAAGTCAAACAGAGCTTTTAAGGCTTATCCCCCGAGTTCTTGTCACTTTAAAAGGTATGAGTCTCAGCTCCTGGCACTTCCTGCTTCCTGTTTTGTTCAGTGACTAACTCCAAATTTCAGATTGAGTTTGAGAGACTAAAAGAGTCTCAAATGAACCTGCAGATGGATTTTTGTGTCTGTGCAAAACCTTCCTCATTGCAGGGGGAGTGGTGGAGTCAGTGGTCCCGTTCTCAAGACAAAAGCACAAATCTATTGTAACCTGCTCTGTTGTTCATTCGCCTATGAAATTGTAGAGTGCTCACGTCATCAGTGCAATTAATCTAACTTGTTCCTCTTTCTACTTGAAATAAGTCATTCAGAATCTGACAAGGGTTAGGGAGGTTATTCTAGTATCGTGCTTTCAAGAACTAATCCAAGTTTCCAACATTTATTTTTTCTGACAGTTTTCCATACTTTTATGACAGAAGTGTTTCAGGTGATAACACTTCTGAATGTTGGTGCTTATAAAAGAGGAATCTTCAGAGATTCTGTAATGTTTTTTTTCCCTTCCCCATATCTATGTTAGCAACAGACAGGCTGAGCTGCAGAGGGAGCTCTTGGGTGGGCTGTCATAAAGTCATACAGGAGTTTGGTTGGACTGTAAACCAACTAAATATTTTCTTCATTTCTACTTCCAGGCAGCCTGGTCTTGTGGTTGGCAGGCCTGCCCACAGGAGGGGGGTTGAAACTAGATAATCTCTAAAGTGTCTTTCAACCCAGGCCATTCTATGGTTCTGTGATTTATTTTTTGGTCAGCAGAGACTGTTTGGTTATCAGATGATAATTCTGTCCTTCCTGCAAGTGAGGCAGCACAACCCAGAGCTTACTGCCTTGCTCTAGCAAGCTGCAGAGGAAGTTGAGCTGGAGGAGTTTTCAGTGATGCAACAGTTACCTCAGCCTTGCAACAAATCTTAGTTGCTACATTATTTATCCATTAACTCTTAAAAGCAATAGTTACATGTTTTCAAAGCTTGTTTCCTGTTCTGCAAGCTCTTCAGGCTTTCAAAAGGCTTTTCCAAATCTGCCTGTGTTAAGTGCTCTGTTTTAATCCAAAGAGCTGCAGTCTGGTACTTTGGAACTAGAAATACTGCCTTGCATGTTCTAGATATTGGGATGAATTGAGTCAACATGAGCCAACACGTAGCCCCAGTATTTGGAGTGAGGAATAATAGAAAACTGATCAAAATCTGAATTTAATTTTTCTTACTTATAATTAAAAGATGTCACTGAGGTCAAACCACAAAACAGAGCCATTCTGAAGTACTTGCTATGAGAGAGAAATAATGCATGTGCTGGATACTTGAGATAAATGTGAAAATTGAAACTTTGGCGTATGCTGAAGGTGAACTGGGATCATTTACAAGATACTGTGTACACTTGATCTGTAATGCTGAGGCTAAAAGGCTCGTTGTGGTGTGGTGGTGTAATAGTGCTAAACAGTGTATAAACAGAATGACAGAATTTTGCAAAAGCAAAAAACTGAGAAGTATACTTAATCAGCAACGTTACTGTATAAATGTGGAAGTGATGTAACAGCAATGTTCATCCATGCAGAGGGCAAATGAAAAGAGTTTACCAGTAGCTAAAGTTCCCTCATCACTTGTCTCCACATATTCTTTCCTGTTTATGCATGGCTTTTTTTTTCTGGATATGAAAGATAGAGCAAAATGTCGTGTTTTCTGGTAATAAGGTGCACGTTAAACAAGCTGTTTTAAAAAGTGTAGGTTTTGAATAATGTTTAATTAATAAATAATGTTAATAATGTTAGTAAATTTAATAAATAATGTTTAATTAATAAATAATAATAAAGTAGACTTTGCTTGAATTCAGCTAATTAACCTAGTTTTTCCTCATAAAATATAGAATATGAAAGAAGAAAGTAAGGGGAAAAGGTCACAAATAACAACCTAATGTAGTAACTTCTAGTGGAAAAGAGATCATTAGTCTTTTCTGCTTTGCCTTTGGTCTTACAGGCTCTCAGAAGCCTCTGTATGATTGGAAATGTTGTATGTAGTGTGCTGAGTTGCTCTTTTCCATAACATTAGGGAACGGTAGGATAAGGTAATAGTATAGGATCATAGAATGGCTTGGATTGGAGTTCCAATCAAGTTCCAGTTCCCCTGCCACAGGCAGGGTTGCCAGCTGCTAGATCAAGTAGTAAATCGGTTTGCTCAGGGTCCCATCCATCCTGGCCTTGAACACCTCCAGGGATGGGCGTCACCACCTCTCTGGACAAATGTGTTTAACACATTCAGTTAGAATTACAGAAGTGATATGTAATCCATTAGATTCCAGCTTCTGTGGCTGGAGAACACAGATATTAGAGTCTGTTGTTTGAAGCCATCTTAATACTACTGCGTACCTAATCACACTGTGTTTTTCTTCAGCTGGAGATATACAGTAGTTTGTTCCAGTAGAGCTGCAGGCTTGAGTTTAGTATAGGCCTGCTTTTGAGTTTGTTAAAACTGATTTAGGATGTAGCTGTGGGTGAATTGGTTGAAGTTTTGAGCAAACCTATACTGTACTTCATGCATTAATCCCCTTTATATGACCACGTAGCACGTGTTTACAAGGAACATAAAGCTCACAGTACAGCTTCTTGCATGAGATAGTGCTGAGCATTAGTCAGCTGAGGGGGTTATTCTGCAGCACTCTGTTAACAGTATATATAGGATTAAGCAAAGCACAAGAACAGTTTTTACCTACAGTAGTCACGGGGGTGGGAGAAACGACTGCACAGCTATGTTCAAGGAGTACAAACATTTCTAGTGGAGGAGGAGATGAGCAATGGTTTGGTTGGAAGACTGAAAGTCTTCCCTGATTCAGCTGAGAGTTAACAAATCTAGAAGAGAGAGAAAGGGAAACAGTCTGTAAGTGAGGTTTGAGAGCCTATGTGCTGGAGCTTTTCCTCTTTGGGTTGATCAGTGTGAGAGATGTATAGTTACTAAGCTACAAATGTACTTCAAGATGAAGAAAACTTTGGTTTGCTGTCCTGTTGAGATTACTTCGTGGTGGCCAGTGAGTAAAGAGTCATCTTCAAGGCAACTCCAAGCCTGGTTGGAAAAATTAGTACACTGCCACTGGATCAGAATAGCACTGACTGAAATAAGGACTAAGTTACATGCAGTCTAGTGAGAGAACCATTAAGCTTTTTTCTACATTCATGGAAAATGCAAGGCTTGCTCCATTCCTCAGCTGAGGGAGAGGCCTTTCAGCTGGACAAGGGAGACAGATTCACATTTCTACACTTAACTGCCCCATGGTGTGTAACTCTTACATCAAACAATGAAAAAGCTGAGAAGTTTTATTCTTTCCAAGGCCACTAAAATTTTAGATTTGCTTTGTAGCCAGGCGAGGTGCTTTATAGTCACTGATTAAACATGGTTTTGGGAGGGTTATTTAGAACTGCCACTCTAATAACTCTTATAGTTACAATCACCAAAAGAGTAAATTGTTGAGAGTGGTTTGTTTGTTTATCTCTTGTGGCAATATACTTGATTGAATAACTAAGCAGCATTCGCATGCTGACTTGTAAATGATAGCTTAGGACCTCTATTTTCATTATAAATTATCTGAAGTAATAAATGAATAATATAAATGAATATAAATAAATATAAGTGAAAATAATTCCTTTTGGTTTTTACCTTTTAAGAAATTTCTGGCATTATCTTAAACGTAAGTGCTTTACAAGGGGAGGAGAGAAAGAACAGCCACCTCCTTGGAATCATGAGAAGTGAAGCCAGTGTCCTCTGTAAGCTCTGCTTCTCTTGGCTCGGGGCTTTTTATGCCTGCAGCTCTTCTCCTGCTGCTCTGTGAAGGTGCTCTGTTTGTTAAGCAGATCCTTCACGTTAGAGAAATGAATGTGACACTTTACCTGGAGAAGTATTGAAGTAGTTGTGTGGTGAAAGCTTTGATTCATGTTGACTGTTTATGTAGCATAACCCAAATATATTGTCTTTACAGCGAGCTGCAGCATCTCTTTGCACAGCTCTGAAGAGTGGCAGTGAGCTGCCATCACTGCTGAGTTCACTGCAGAGAGCTGGGGGGGGATTTAGGTTGCCCTGTGGCTAGGTTAGCCTTAGCGTGTTAAGGAATGCATTGGTTCTGTAGTCTTGTGATGGAGAGGAAAAACAAATTCTGTAAACCATGTACTTTGGTCATCCAGCTCAGAGGTCTGGATCTTATTTCTTCTGTTTACACAGCACAGAAGATAAGTTCTAACCCCGTGGCTATAGCTCTTACTTGAAAGTCTGTTATGTCTGTGATATTTTGATTGTTTCATGTGTTGTCAAATTACTGTCAAATAGCTCACATATTTCTCAAGAATTTTTGTGCAGTCACAGAAACTATGGAGTTTTGAATTTGTCACTGGAGAATCACAGTTAATTTCTAGAATGGCAGCTCTGGCCTTCATTTTCACCTTTAGTAGGTGCCTGTAAGAATTATTCCTGTCAAACTGCAGTGCAGAATTCTCAAGTAGCAAATATTTCAGTACCTCAGAAAGTAGAAAGCTTTTTATTTCGAGAGTATGATTATATAAGCCTAGGGAGAGTGCTCTTTCCCCAGTGAAGAAGGCATATTTTGGGAGTGAGTTGGTGATGTGGAGTGTGGGTACTGGAAGTTAGAGGTTTCCTCAAAGTACTTTGAATTCTTACAGGATTTTTCTTACTGAAAGTCCTGCTCCTACTGTCCATGACACCAGTAATATTTTTAGTTTGCTTTATGCAAACGATAGAATGGGGTTTGTGGAAGTGAAATGTTTAAATTAATTTCAAAATCTTGCTAATGCTCTCTGTACCTGGGCACTGTCAGTGCAGTATTTCCTTAACAATTAGAAGGAAAACTTCATTGAAGGACACTGCCACTGCTGGAGATACATGTGTACGTACACCCATCCCTCTGTCTATTTGCACTCATAGAAGTAATTATTCTGGTTTGCTATGGAAACAGTTCTTCTCTACTATATATAAGTAAGGGCCAAGTACTTCTGGAGACTTAGAAAAGATGAAGGGAAGTGCAGAGAGTGCTATAATTAAACTGCTTGAAATTTTGGCACAATTTTGAGCTCAAATTTAAAATTGAGTTCTGAGTTGATTCATGGAGACGTTCTGTTAGTTCTTTCACTATCTAAGTGTGTTTTTGGTCACTAGTGTGTTCTCAAATGTCTGTCCTTTTCAAGAAACCTGATGCCTTGCTATTGTCATGATACAGTGCCTTTCTTCTGACTCTTTCATCTTTAGGAATATGTTTCTGCTGTATTGTTAAATGAAAGGAACTTCACCCATTCATGTACATTAATAGCGACTGACTCATTGTAGACAGTTATTCTTTATAACTGAAGGAGAGCGTGCTTTTGTATGCTGAAGCACTGAGATAGAACCCAGAATGATGTGCAGTTATACTAAATTAGTGTCTTTGTTTTGATCAATACATGCAAAACAGTCTACAGGTATTGTAACAGGTAATGTGACTTGTACTGTGTGGCCAAAGTGGCTGGGCATTAAGGCATGATTAAAATGAAAAGGGAAATGCTACACTGTTGGATGTGACTCACTACAGTCAGAAAATACCAGTGGGATAACGAAGAGGAGGGGGAAAAAAATGAGTCAGGAAAGCTGTGTAATTCAGATCATTTGATAATATGTTAATAGTGGCATTTTGATGCAGTACTTTGCAAATGTCTTATAACTGATCTGCTGGCTGTCCCTGTGTGTCAGGCATATATATGTGTATATGATTTGAAAACTGCTGAGGTGGTAAGCAAGTTAACTGTCCTGCTTTCTGTGGGTAGGAACTGGGTAGGGAGAACAGACTCCTGAGTCTTCATCTTACTGCATCACGAAGAATCACGGTGTTCTGATTGTTTAATCTTTGCATCTGTATTGTTTGTTGCTGTATGTGCTCAGTGGTTTCCTGAATTGAGACAAGAGGTGAGGCAAACAAAAATTCTGATGGGAAATACTGTCGATGCTCACTGTGAAGCTGATATTCCGTGTGCCTGAACGTGTGTCCCAGCCGTATTGGTTGGTCAGCTGTAAGAGGAAACCTCAGTCTGAGGTTTGGATTTGCGAATGTAGCACTGCTGCTGGAATATGCTGTGTCTCCACGGGAGGGCTCTGCAGGCACAGCTCTGCTGGCACGTTCTGAAGGACGGATGCCCGTGGGATTGCTGCCTCTGCTCCTCTTCCACATCCCCAGCAGAACAGCCGGGCATTGGAGCTGCTGGGTGCTGCCCTCCTTACAGGGCAGTAGATTATCACGGGGGGGTGCCTGTTGAGGAGCTCCAGGTGAGCGTGAGCAAGAGAAGGGAGATGCTAAGCTTGCATCCTAACTAGAAGAGAGAGTCATGTTATTCTGTTAAAAATAAGTACTTTAAAGAAGAGGCTTAGGGTTCATTTTAGGAGCATACATTGTAGTTGGTACCTTTTCTTAAATGATAAGAGATTACTGGCTTCCTGTTTCTAACTGGTAGAACAGGGCTGGAAAAAACATGTGCTGTTTTAGTGCTCCATCTGCCGTCTGAGACAGTTCGCACAGCTGTAATGAAGTTGAAATTCTGAACTTAAAAAGAAAAGAAGCTTACGGTGCTGGCCAAAAAAGGGGGGCTTTTAAAAGTGTTTTTTATTGGGAGGGAGATTTTTTTTTTTTTTTTTTTTTTTTTGTAGTGGTGAGAAGTGCAAGGGAGATGCTTCTTGCACTGGGAACAGTTTCTGTCTTCCTTGTATCCTGGAGCTTCCTTCCTCCAAACAGGCACTGAAATGATGGTGATGTCAAGACACAGTTACAACTACTTTTACAAGTACATTATGCAAACCATGCTGCTTTCCAGCTGGCTTCTTACTCAGCTGAAATATAACTAAATGGGCTTTTCTGTTGGGGGTGGTTTGTTTTTTGTTTGTTTGAAATTATTTGGCTAGGACAGAAACATTCCCAAAGTTGGTTTTTAAGCCCTGCAGGATTGCAGCATTCAGCATCAGCTGTCTGAATTGTGAATACAAGGAAAGGGAATGAATTGCTGGGGGAAAAGTGATTCCTTTTTTTTTTTTTTTAAATTAAATTAACCAGCTTCAAATGCATAAAAGCATAGTAATAGATTTGGAGGCAAGAAAGGAACAACATTTAGTATTCTTTTGTTGTTTTTTTGCTTTCCTGAAGAATTTATCTCATGATAAATGCTATGTATGTTAGGAAATGAAGCTGAGGATTATAGTTTTTCCACATGCAAATGATTGATATTAATAGATTTTTAGGAAGCATGCAGTCTTTGCATTATAAATGTTCTGGTTGTTATTTTCAAGCTAAATTTTGTGAGGCTTTCAACTACATACTTTTTATAACGAGTGCCACTGTCTTCTGAATCCCCATTACGTATCAAGTTTGGATGGAAGGGCACTGACCTGAAATGAATTGATATCTTTTTTTCAATTTGCATTTCAGATAACACTGAGTACCAAAAACGTGTTCAGTAAAACTCTGAGTGCATAGAATTTGAAACTTTAATGTGTTTTAAGTAAATACAGCTGAACACTTTTTGCATGTATATTTTTTGCTAACTTATAACAAAGAGTAACTCTAGCAAGATCTGTTCTGAACTCTTCTGTAAGAGCTCATCGTAGAGAGGATAAAACCCTTTCTCAGTAGCTAACAGCTTGTATTTGGTGGTAAGAAAGTCCTGTGGTTCACTCCTGGCTCTATAGCTTGAGGTAAGTGAGGCTTTGCATCAGCTACTAATTGTTTTCTGTTGTAATTTTATAATTTCAGACTAGCTTTCTTAAGAGCAGTTAACAAAAGTTCACGTAAATACCTTTCTCTTTGATATAGACAACGTTGTTATGTCGTCTGGAACGAATATTTGAAGTCTGTTTTCCTTCCATGCCTGTTCTTGAAATTGAAAAAGAGATAATTTCCTTGAATCATTTGCTGGAAGCCGGTGAAAAGCAGACGGCAACTGAGGAGACCTTAGCAAATACTGGGTAAGAAACTGCTAACACAACTTACTTGAAATGAATTAGAAATATGTCTTCCGTGGGAACTTAAAACATACAGTAGTAATTCAAAATGACTGGTTTTCATTGATTATTTTGAAAAAGTATTGAGTAAGATTAGCCATCCAGCAGAATGCTGTTTGCTGTGATTACACTATACCAGGGTATTTTACTTAGTCAGCAATATCTCTTTTAAGTGATGTCTCTGTTTATCAGAAGATATCATATTAGTTACACTTGCTGTGAATTGCTGTATTTATTTATACGATAGTGAAATCTAAGTAGGCCTTGTTCTGCCAGCTGTGGACATCATTTTCCAATTAGAAGTCTGAAATATAATTGCTTCAAGAACTCTGCAGCTTTGGTTCCCCAGAGCGTCATGCTTGGATATAAGCTTAATTGGAATGTACATTAAGATGCTTGTATTAAAAATGAGAATTCAATTGAAAGCTGGTAAGGTGCTTTTCCTCTTGGTGACATTCAATTTCTGATGGCTTGTGTAGGGAACTGACAGATGTGTGGACAGAGCTGCAGGATATCCACGATGCGTATGGACTGCGATACCAGTGGGGTGGCTCCCACAGCAACAAAAAGCTTTTGTGCTCCTTGGGAATCGACACAAGAAATATTGTGAGTCTGTCAATAAAGCTTTTGAAATAACAGACCTGCTTTGAATGTAGTGTTAAATTGAAGTGGTTCTGTATAAATACTCGTCTCCTAATTGTATAGCTGCACTAAATGTAGCTTTTCGTGGCATACTGTCTTACAACTTAAAGTTCTTATGCTTCCTGTTAATATTGAAAGTTTTATTTATTTTAACCATTGTGTTTAACGATGTCTGTTCTCTTATACTAGTCTCATGTAAGTTTGAACAACATTAAAATAGCATTACAATCACTAAAACAGCATGGCAAAACCTCTTAAGAAAAATTTTCTTGTTTTATCAGCTCTTTACAGGCAACAAGAAACAACCTGTCATAGTACCCATGTATGCAGCAGGACTGGTAAGCTTTCTTGGTGTTATGCTTTTTTTCTTTATAGTTGCACAGCGCTGTGTAGTCAAATACATTAAAAAGCACTAGGCATAAAGTAATTATGGAAGCTGTCTGTAAGTTCAGTTATAGTGTAGGCATCAGTTGAAATTGTGCAAAAGAATAATGAAATACACAGTTTCTGTGATGCATGCGAGCATGTATTTAATATTTGAAGTGAAAAAATATTGATTTACTCATTTTATAAAGCAAACTAACATGGTAGGCTAGCTAGTCTAAGGGTTTTATAAAAAGAAAAAATGATCAAAGTAGTACATTAATGTGTAAGTGGCAATAAAAAGTTCTTATTTTTTAACTATTAAGTACAAGATAGAGATGTAAAAACGTCAGTTCAAACTTGTTGCAGGAAACTAGAGGGTTAAATAGTAGTTAGAAATAATGAATGAATGCGACAATAAATCAAGATGTCAATTCAGAGCAGCAGTTGTGGGAAGCCCTGGCACTAAGACCAGATGCTTTAAGGAAAGGTTAAGAGTGGGAAGGTAGCTACAGTATTCCATTACTTGTGTGAAGGAAGTGTTCTCAGCTCTCTGAAGCATTCCTCTTCATGCAGCTGTTTTTCTGTGAGACTGTTTATTAATTACTTGATTGCATCTTAATGTCCCCAGATCAGAAGAGAAGCATAGTAATGCTTTACAGTGTTACTGACATATTAATGAAGGACCTCCATACGTGTTAATAAGGGACCTACATATGGATGTATATATTAAAAATAAATAAATAAAAATTCTGCAGGGGTGGAGTCTGCAGTTCCTAAGAATTCCAGTTCTTCTAAATCATGTTTTTCTTCTTTTTCTGTCCTTTTCACTTCTTCCCTTTTCTCTTCCCTTCCTGCCATTAAACTCTGCTCCCAAGCCAATGCACCATTTAGGCATAAAGACATATTATATGGAAAGTGTTGTTGTATTGCCCTTAGTGTTAAGTAAAAATAGCAAGTGTAATTTACATTTGTGTAGGCTGAAGGAAAGCCAAGTAACCTGCTGTAGTAGGATTAGTTGTTTGCACTTAAGTCAATGCTCAGCAGTTCTTGCTTGGCATTTCAGTAACAGTAAAATTATTCAGAAGATAAGATTTGCCTTTTTGCTAGTTTGTTTAGTACTACCTATGTATTTTATATATATATGTTTGTGTAACTTTTCAGAAAAAGAGTGTGTGTTCTTTTTAGTATGGTCATTCACAAATTGAATATGAAAGGATTACAGTTTTCTTTGGCTTAGTATAATTTAATCCATAGGTTAATTTCCTAGAGTGACTTCTGTAGTTAATTCCTAGAGCAGTTGTTTTCTGATGTATCAAGGTCAGCTCATGCACTTCTTTGGATGTAAGCATGGTATTCTGTTAAACCAGGAGATAACACATCTCAGAGCAACTACTGTTCTCTTCATGTAACCATTTGAATGTGACAAGCAATTTTTTTTTTTACAATGGATTGTTGATGAATTATCTTCTAAGTTGTTTGTATACTTAAGCACATGATAAGTTGGATGGAGATGATATTGCAAGCGAGGTGACTTGATCTGTTGTCTTACTGAACTACTTGAAATGTTTCTGCGCTTTCTAGAAGAGTTGGTTGGTGATGAAGTTCCAGGCACCACTAACATGCTATAGAAATGTTTGTGAGACAACTTGATCTTGCTAGCTGAGTTCCTGAATTTAAAATATGCTAGTAACAAATGCAGTGGTTCTATTTTCTCATACTTCCATGTTCAGAGGTGCTTTGCCTATCCCTTTTTTGCCCTTAGTTTCATTCAGGAAGATTGAAGATCAGTCATCATCTGTATAGCTCTTCTTTAGCTTCTCAACAAAAACCTGAAGTTTGATCTGCTTAAAGCGAACAAAAAAATTGTATCTGTTTATTTTCTTAATGCTTTTTAAGGCATTTTTTGCCTGTGTTAATATTACAGTTCTGAGGATCATTCTCCAAACATAGTTTGACTGGTTTCTTCTGAATTACTTAATTGTTGAAACAGAATGAATGCGCTTCTTTCCACTGTCTGCAGTTCCTAGAACCTACATGTGTGTATGTATTTATGCATGCAGGCATGTTATCTTCTATTTCATTTTATTTTTAGGGTATGCTTGAGCCTACCAAGGAACCTTTGAAACCAATATCTGCAGCAGAAAAGATAGCTTCCATAGGACAGACACCTCCTGTATCACCAGAGATGAACACATGTGCATCTGATCAGTTCCAGGTAAAAACCATAGAGAGAGGGACAGAGAAAAAGAATGGATGAGGGGAATAATGGAATGCCTTGCCTCTTCCTTCATGTTTTAATTAAGTTTTCAAAGACACCTGTGTCAAAGGCAGGTGAGCCTTGCCTCAGATTGAAGACATACTGTTGGATCTACTCTTCATGTGTGACTGGAAGGGAGTCCCCATGATGAGACTACAGCAGTTGGTGGCCAAAATTTAAGAGTCCTGATGATATCTATTGGTATATAGCAAGTTAGGTTAAAAGTCCTTTCTCTGGCTGATGTTCTCTGTCTTTCCTTTATCTAAAGCTTATCATAGTTCAGCAGTGCTTGGTTTTTTATTTTTATTTTTTAATTATCATATTTGCAGGAATACTGTTTATGCTGTTTCTTTTTCTTTTTCCTTTCACTTTCAGAGCAACATAAAAAGCAACCTAGTTGCCTGGAAAAGGGATTCTGGGTACAATCATTACAAGCATGAGTACCTGATTATGTATATATTTTTTTCTGTTATCTGAGTTCTGTGTCAGATTTTTGTGAATAATTATCCTTTGAACAGCTCAAAGTCACTTCTGGTTTCTGTTGTCTGAGCCTGATACAGAATGGGTTCAGAGAAGCTTAGGAGTGAATTTTGAATCCTCTGAATTCAAAATTTTGCGGGTATTTTTGTTGTTGTTTTTCTGGTATTCTGATATTAGAAGACCTTTTATGTGGTGTGTTGTAGTGTGTCTGGTTGGCAGCTAGCTAGCAAGATATGCAGTGACATTTGATTTTTTTTTTTTATTTTTTCTCCATGTTGCTACAATCATGCTTGGCATGTATTCAGAGAAAGTCAGCTGTGTCTGTCCTTAGCACAGGTTTTGTTTAATCTTCCCAGCATTTGGTTACTTGTTGTGCTTGTGACTTCTGGTCGAGGGCATTCTAGAATGAGCTATCTGCCTAAACTTAATTCTGGGTAGAGGGATTTCCTTGCACTCATTGCTTTGTTGTAGTGCAGAGCTCTAACTTAGATGCTTATAACAGTGGAGAAATCTTTTTGGTTGTGGAATAGCAGTATGTCAGTGGGCTCGGTACTGAGGTTGTTTATAATAAAGTACATATTTGGTAACACTTCCTGTATCTACTGACCCACATGAATTCTGTAATCAAACTGAGCAGCTGAAGTCTATATTGAAAAAGATAAGTTTACTGCAACTACTCTGAACTGAAAAAAAAATCACATCTAACTTCTATATTTGAATGGATTTAGAAAATTTCACTGGCTCTTGACAAAGTTCAAGTTTTTACTGGGAAAAGCATAGTTTAAAGCCTATAATGTAGAGAGCTGCAAGAGCCTAGGGTAGCAGTATCTCTGAGGTATCCCTTCTTCTTTGTTGCCTGACAGTCCTTGTGTTGAGTGCTGAAAACATGAACCTCTGCTTATCAAAGTCCATATTTTTCCTTAGTCATGAGTGCTTTGTGCTTTTGGATACTTCCGTAGCAGACTATCCAGATACTTGTCACAGCTGCTTGATTTTCTTGTCCCTTAGCTTACTATTCTGACAATTACATTTCAGTTCTATAGTTGTGACCCATCAATACACACAGAAAGCTTTCATGGTATCTGTCTGCCTTGCTGGCCTTTAATTATTTTCTTTTATCAAAGACGTACTAAAAAAGCTTCTGGAAAAGAGATGATTTAAAGCTCTAACCTTTAAGAGCACTAAGAGGCTGCAGTTAAGTGGCATTAAGCTTCTTGGTGTGGACAATCAGCAGTGGTCTCAGACATTGTGATTCTGTCTTGGCATTATATTCTCTTAATTCCTGATGGTTTTAGCTTGCTTTTGAAAAACTAAGTTTGCTTCACATCATACAGGCTGCCTTTTGGGAATATTCTGCATTTTAACGGTATTGAGAAAACGTACCTAAACTTTCCTAAACATCTCATTATGAACTGTGCTATAAATATTAATTAATATGCAGTGGAAATATAATAGGTGATTTTAGCAGAGCCCAAAATTACCTGTTCTTAAGAGCAGTAATTTAGGTACAATTGTATGCATCTTTAAGCTTAACTGAATAAATACACATCGCTTTGGTGAAATGTCTAAATTGTTCCGTTTTCAAATGATGGTGATGGGTCACTCTTGTATGCAGAAACTTCAAAATATTGGCTTCTCATTGGAAAGAGCTCTTGATAGATTTGTAAACACAGAAAAGAAACTTCAGAAACTTCAGAAAGTAGAAAAGGTCTCTTGTTGACAGCCTAGCATTTATGAGACTTGTGTATGTATCAGTGGATGTGTGTGTATATGATACTGATGAAATAAGATTTTGGAAAAAAATATTGTGTTGATGAATAAGTGGAGGTGGCAGGAGCATTTGTAGAAGCATAGAGATACCTCCTTAGTTTTTTAGGTAATGGATGGATGGAGGAAAGCATACCAAAATTAAAATAGTATTTGAGATCAAGTGACTGAGGAGAAACGAAGCAGATCAGCTGCAATCATTTTTCCTTGTTATTATATAAATTCTGTATATTCCGGCCTCATTCCCTACATCAGGTCTTATTTGGGTTGTTTAGGCCATGGAAATACAGTGAGCCATCATCTGGGCAATTCAAGCTGCAGTGACAAGGTTTTGACTTGTCAAATGAATATCTGAGGGAAGTTAAGGTACTGATTTAAATAAAATAATGTGATATATCATAAAGACAACGTGTAAACTTGCTCTGTTTTGTATTTGAAGGTAATGTCTAGACATCTTTTTTTATCTGTTCTTTCTCAAGACTTTGGGGATTTTATTTCTCTGTTCATCTGTGCTGTATGGTGGTGAACAGAACGTGAAATAATTCCAACCACTGGCACTTAAGAGCCAGGTATCCTGCAGACTTTACTGGTCTGAAATACAAGGCCCCAGTAAAGCACAAGTGGAAGAAAGAAAGATTGCTCAAATAGGCCCACAGACAGGTGCCCTTCTCTTCTGTTTCACAGCATCTGCTGAAGTGGTCTTCTAGTCCATAACTGTCTTCAGTCAGTGCAACTAAAATATACTCCAGTACTTGTCCAAAAAGTTATCTGGGCTTAATGTTCTCTGATTTCTCTTGATTCAATCTTGTTCTCTGGTTAGTGGAATTTAAAATTTCATTTACCACCTTCTCTTGGCTTTCTTGCAAAATGTTATATAAATATTTTTGCTTTCTGCTATTGTTTCAAAACATCCTCTTTTCTGTTTGAAAATACCTATCTTTGGTAGAGCTGAGTGGTAACTTTGTCCCAGCGTACAGGATAATTGTGGTTTATTACCTGCTTAGTTTTGCTTGTTAAGCTGTATGTTGGAATAGAAATCTACGATGACTCAGTCTTTTCTAGAACAAAATTACCAGTGATTCTTTTCTGTAGGTGCCTATTACAGCACATCTGCCTGCATGTAACGTGATCTCTAATTCAGAAGCTTATAACAGAATATGTATCTCACACTTGCTGTGTGTTAGGGATTGAAACTTAATTAAACCTCTTGGGGGTGACGGTCTTCAAAAACACTCTTAATTACATAAGGGGCCATCAGGACTTCTAATAATGACAGATGCAAACTACCATATAATTGGCCACCAGCCAAAGACTCCATCATGGAACTGCTCTCCAGTTACACATGTGAGAAAGATCTAAGAATATATGTAGCTCTGACTGAGTAAGAGAGAAAAAAATTGTACATAAGAGATAATACATGACATAAATATTTTATATTAGATGCAACTAGGTTGCTTAAAGGTGGTGTCTGAGGAAACATACCTTTCAGAGCTCTTATAATTGTGCCAATGGCTATGTACAGCAAAATGTAAGGTTTATGTCTGTGTAAATCTTTTTCTGAAAGCCGTGTTTGTGTTACTCATCTATTTAAAGATTGGTCATACATTTGTGTTACAAGTCTTCCTTCAGCTTTAAGACAGCAAAGTACTTCCCTTTAGAGGGGGGGAAGGGGAAAGGGAGGAGTTAGTTTTCTTGGCTAATCATTGACATGGAAACAAACACATTTTAGATTTTTTGAATGTTAAAAAAAAATATCTTAGGACTATTCTAAAATTATTGTGTGAAAACATCTCTTCCTTTTATCCAAATGAAATACGATGCAGTAAAATGAAGAGAAAACTAAAATACCTGCTCCTTTATCTGCCAGAGCATTACTTGGAATGTTGAGTATACCTTTTCTGTACCATGTCCTGTGATCTAAGATGGAGGGAGGAGAGTGAGCAGTTTTTTGAATCTCAATATTCTTCTAGGTTGGGTGCTTTTCTTTAAAGTATGTTATTAAAACAGTAGTTGTGAGTACAGTAGTCTAGCAACCTTGAAGACACTGAAAGACAGAACATTTATAGTCCTGTTTGCAGGGCATGTTTCCCTTATCTGAGTTTAGGTGCCTCAGAGTAGTTAATTTTATTAGGGCCAAGGACATTAGAAACAGAAAACTTTCTGGTTTGTTGCTCTACTTCTGTTTGTTTGCTGATGTGTGGATCAGGGCCTGCCAACATCCTGTATAGATGAGGTCTGATTTACTTGTCATCCTCTTTTTTGCAGTTGAAGTCAGCATAGTGGCTTCATCCCACAGAACAGAAGAATTAGTATATGCAGTATACTTACTGATTTGGAGTCAGATATGTTTTTTATCCATTTTAGGAAGAATTCTTCATATCCTTTGCCCTCTCCTTAGCAAGTCTGACAATCATGTAATCATTAAAGTGAAAAGCTGAGCCAGTCATTGGTATCACCTTTTCCATGCAATACTGCTGTGGACTCATCAGGACTCATCAATCCTGACTCATTCTTTTGACAGGAAATGTAGTAGGTGTTCCTCAGTAACTGAGAATTGGTAGGAAGCTACTTTGTTTCACTTTGAGTTCATTTTGTTCACTCCAGAAGACTGCTAAATTATATTGGCATCTATTTCTTACTTAATTTGATTTAAAAAAAAAACAAACGAACAAAAAAAACCCCAAACAAACAAAAAAAAACCCAACCTCTTCTTAGTGCTAATATATTATAGGTGCAATAAACTTTATACAAGCTGCTGACTATAGAGATCATAACTTAATCTCAGGTATAGCTTCTACACTGGTAACATGATTTTTCCATCCAAATCATTTCAGTTCGTCATTTCATTATCAGAGCAAAGTGTTTTTCTTTTATAAAAAAAAAAAAGGCATCAGCTCCTTAGGCTCCTTGGAGTGAATGTTGTTCCAGTTGTGTTCCACAGTATTGGAAATAATTCCAAGCAATTAAGTAGGAAAGGTTTTTCTAGGCAAGGTTTTACTCTAAGTAAATGCAGAAGTCTTCAGTTCCCTTTTCTTCCTGTAATCACCTACCTCCTAGCAAAAACTTTTATAATGGGCTTAATTGTACAAAGCTAGCTCAGGTTGCTGCAGTCTCAATTCTTGAATCTGAATATTATTTCAATATTGAGTAATGTTAAGTTTTGAAGAGAAAATAGTCCAAATTTCTACAAAAGCAAACAGGAGGCACATCTGTGCCACTGAAAACTTGGCAACTAGTGATGCATTCACAGTAATGTTGTGGAGAACTTCAATTGCTTTTCTTCCACGAGTGTTATTTTTGTGTTAATTGTATTAAACTTGTGAAGTTGAATTCAATGGGGAGAGAATGGAAATGAAAATGTACAAAGAGGTGCAATAAAAGGAAGATCTGCTTTTTCAGGAATTTCTGATACTATCCTATTGGTCTGTGTTCCGAGAATACAGGAGGACAGCACTTGCAAGTTGCAAAACATACCTTCCTTGTAAAATATGTTCCCTGCTGCTTGTTTAATTCACGTGTGTGTATGCATATGCAAAAAGACTGATTAAGAGGAAATGGAAAGGCAAGGATAGACGCACAGAAGGAGTCAGATTCCATACTCCTCTCGTTCATCTTACCACTTGTTTATTTGAATATTGAAATGGTTTTATCACAAAAGGGTAATAAATCACAGGGTGGTGTATTTTTTTTTTCTTATGAGGGTTTTCTTGGGTAGTTTCTCCTTTATATGTAAGGTTTCTGTCTATTAAAATTCAAAAAAAAAAAAAAAGCCAAAAAAACCCACCAAAAACAATCATGCTATTTGCTGTTTTATAGTAAATAACTGGATTTGTCTATAATTGGGTCAAAGCATGGATATAGACAGCTTTCACTAATAACCCATTTCTAAAATTGTCCTCTAAATTGCATATACACCATTCTATGCAAAATGCTTTGTCTTTTGTGAAAGTAATATTTAATTTAATGTTCAACTAGGCCTTAATGGTTATCTAATTCGTATGTTTTAGATAATTTGAAAATCCTGTATGAGTGGCCTAATCTGTACTGTTGAGAACTTACTGAGACTTGCTTATAGAAGAACAAATCTTCTTTGGATCTTTAGCACGTAGTGTGAAAATACACCCCTTGCAAAAGCTGGGGCTTCCTCGTATGGTTGTCTCTTTAGTATTTAGATGCCAAAGAATCTGTTGTTTGAACTGCTTTGCATTGTTATAACATGAACTGACTATAAAATCTGATTTCTGACTTTTCAACTCTAGGAATCTCTACCACCTGTCCAGTTTGACTGGAGTAGCAGTGGCCTTACTAACCCTTTAGATGGTACGTCTCTCCGTAGAGCCTCTAGCGCCAGAGCTAGAGATAAGAAAACTGCAAAGTTCAGACAAACATCTATCTGCTGATTATTTTTTTAAATATATACACACACATATACATATATAAATATATATTATTTATTTCTTACTCCTAACTTTGGAAATTCAGGCTTTCTTTCTGATTAACTGTGCTGCTATGTGAAAAATTATGTAGTCTGAAAAATACCAGGTGAAGTATTATTTGAGATTTGTGCCATATGCTAATGACACAGTGGCAATATTAACATTTCATTATAAATAACTGCTGATTATAATGAAACCCTGAATAAATGAACATTTTAGAGTGACGAGTTTTCCTTTGTAAAAGTATTTTTCACCGATGAAGTCTCCTTAGACATCCTTTGAATGACTGACTTGTGTATAGTGGCTACTTCAAAGCACAATATTTTAACTGCAAACTATTTGCGAAAGATGCACTTCTTGACCTGAAAGTTTTCAGATTTACAGATAATTTTTTATATTTCAAAAACGTGACATCATCTGTTTCGCTTGCACTCAGTAGTTAATTAGAGCTAATATATTGAATAGGTAGCTACAATCTATCAGATTTATATCTGTAAATGTGTATAATTATCACTTAGAACCCTTCATTCACCTACTTCTGTTTTAATAGCAAAAAGCAGTGTGCTGCCACCTCCAGTCTTAGAAATGTGAGCTTATGCAAATTTTGGAAACTTATTTGAATGATAGACTAAAGATCTTGGAAGAAAACAATACCTATCAGAGGAACCTGCTCACAATGGTTAATTTATAATGTAAAAGTTGTTCGAAAGCAGGCTGAAAGAAATTGCATCTCTTGCTGCTTTGGTGATGCCTCAAGTTTCAGAACGTGTAGGTTGTACCAGTTTGGATAGCAATATCATGGTGCTGAAGGAAAGCCTGGATGGACCCTCTTGCTGTTGTCTAGTGTCTTACTACTTCAGTCAAATCATCATGCTTTCTTTTTAACAAGCAACTTCTTTAAAATGTATCTTGGCTTAATTTCTGTTTCAGTACTAAAGGGGAACAGTATAATTCACCATAGAGGAATTGGGTGTGAGAGTGGCATTTATTAATATGTGTTCACATTGTTTTAAGATAATCATAATCAATTGCTTGGTTCTTTGCTATCTGGGGACCTGCTAAGTCTCCTTGATGAAAGAATGGCTGTCAATGTCATTAAAGGGAGGAGAAGCTTAGTATTTCCTAGCTATCAATTGATGCATATATTGTTTCCCTTTAATTGATCACATCTTTTTCTCTGGGTCTTGCTGGTTCTCTTCCATTTTTAGATTGAAATAAATGTTTCTATTTTAAAGTTACTAGTGTTGATTTCCTTGCTGCATTGTACATGAGGAAATGTGCACTGAATTAAGTTGTTAACATTTTAAAGGTACAAACTAATACTGTAAGCATTGTTTTCATGTCAATTTTTAAATTGTGTACTGAGTACTAATTATAACTTGCATGTTCAAGTGTGTGTCTTACCCCTTTTTACACATAAACCCCTCCCTTGGCTTACCTTCTATATGGCTGCCTACCAACACGGTCACTGAATTTCAAGCTAGTGGAGGTTCCACTCTTCTGAACCTTGATTTCTTTGGGCCCGTGGATGACAGTAGCTCTAACAGCACCACCACAATCCCAGGTCAGCAGAGTGTTAAAACCACAACTGTAGTGTAACAGCTTACTAAAAGCATGAGCACATCACTTGACTTTCCTATAAACAAGGAGAAATTTTACTTTCTGTTTCTCTAAAATGTCTCTCTACTGCATTTTTCCTTTAATCTGTGTTCTGTTTTCTGATGTTTGATATCAAGTGCGAAGTATTTAAAAGGTACTGTCAGCTCTGTTTTGTCACACTGGAGGAATGAATGGCTCTTCTGCTTTTGCAATTAAGATGTTAAAACACTTGTTTCAAACGAGTAATTTTGAAAGTTAAATTTTCCAAGTACTTAAGAATAACTGAAAAATGTGGATGTGGCTATTAAAAAAATAATAATAAAATTAGGCTTGTTTCCTCTTCTAAGTGAATGTCTCCAAATTACAGAATTGTAATGTTAATTGCAAGTCATTGAGTATAAAGGTGTAGGGCTTAACAAATCACAACTTATATGACATTGTCTTCTACCTGGAGACTAAATTTTTGTTGTGTCTGAAGTATGAGTGTTAATGATAGGAGGAGAAAAAAGTGTTTTAACAGCATTCATCATAGAAAAATAAAGATAGCTGCATGTTTGTGGGGTGTTAGAAGTTCATGAATGCTAATTATAAAACTAAAGCTCTTCATCTGCGGCTTAAGGAGGAGATGAAAATATCACTTTATCTTTTGAATAAAATTGAAAAAAGTGAATAAAATTGTATGGTTTTGACATGCTTTGAGTATTTTATGTGAGCTTGTGAAAACCTACACTTGGAATAAATTTCTTCAGGAATTTAAGGGAATCCTCTGGAGATTTCTCTGGGTGCATAGTCCTAGCTGTTAAGGCAAATCCAATTCAATCCAATGCCTGTCAGAGTTGGGAAGGCATAACAATCAAATTTCTTGCAGGAATGCATTGTTAGTTAGTATTTTGTTTTGGGGAGTTTTTGTGTTTTTCTGTCTCAGTGGTTTTAATTTTAAGAAACTAATTTTTCAAACCAACTTTGGGGCTGTCCAATATTTTTTAAAAGTGCTTATAATTATAGTTATATTTTCTGTTTCTGAAGAACTGCCTTCTCACTTTTGCAATTGGATCATGGGAGGCAGTTTTATGACACCCCGCTCCAAACGTGGTCGTGTTCCACTCATGAGAAACGTCCTTATCAGGTGAAAAACAGCAGCAGGTTTGTCGTGAAAGTGACAGGTAGCAGATCAGAGATTCTTGAGTTTCATAGATTCTTTCACAGGCGCGTGCAAGCCTACTGACGTGTAATTCATCACTACCTAGTACACGTGCTGCTTGTGCAGTCACATATGTCCCACTATCCTGCTGCTGCTGTGCACACATGAAGTCATTGCTGGAGGACTACTATATCAGCCTTTTATTGCACTCATTTATTTATTTCTTTAGTCCGTTGTTGTTTCATCACTTGCAGGTATTATCACCTTCCCTGGTATGCCCTATGGTGCCTGTTTTTAGTTTTTCCTTTTCTTTCCTCCTGACTTGTTTCTGGGAAAGTCATTTGTTTCTTGGCTTGCAGCTCATGTGTTTGTGTGTGTGTTTAGGAGCTTTGTGTGGGGTTTGGTTGGCTAACTTTCCTTCAATATCTCATTAAGGTTTTGCAGTGCTCTCCTTAGCTATTCTCTGATTGCTTGAATAAAATGGAGAATATGCAACTCTTACTTAAAATAAATTAAGAAGTTATATAAAAATCAAAAGACAAATTGTTATGTCTTTTAGCTTAAAAGTAACCTTTTTATCAGTTGTAGAAGTTTGTTATATCCCTGAAGACCTTAGTTTTACTTATATTAGAGCTATACTGTATTCTTTTTCAGTCTGATCTAACAAGTAGCCAAAATAACACTTCATAAAAATTTGCATTCTATGTCATGATCTAGAAGTTACTCATTCCTAGTACGTTCCCGCAGATTTACTGTCTTGTTTTATTTTTCACTTTGAAAGTTTAACATAAACGTAGCAGAGTAAAAGGTGTGTAATGGAATAGTAAATTGAGCAGAGGCATCACATTGCAATGAGGGTGAATTCAGGACCGTAAATGTCTGAATGATGTAATTTATAAGGTTGCATTTAATGCCTGTTTCAGAGTTGCATGTCAAAGAACTCCGCATTTCATTTGGTTTTACAATTTGTACCTTAATGGGATTTCGCAGGCTTCTGCGAGTCAAATGTATATCTTCAAGTCTTCCTCTCCCTGTTTGAAAGTGGATATTTTATGCCATTGTTGGGCCTGTTCCTTTTTCCATGTTCTGTAAACATCTGATGGTACTTAAAGTCATGGTATCCTGGTCTCAGTACAGTATGTATTTTGGTGTTTCACATGAAACTGGTTGAAATTCATTTTGCAAATCCAGACTGAAACATGTAGGTTGAAGGGAGAGCTGATTATTTTCTCATAAACTCATATTAAATTGACCAAATCCTTACCCCTGCCTCCACCTCCTCAGCTTAACCAGATTATTTTCTTAATTTTCCTCTTTGATTGACTTGGTCTTCTCACAATTAAGAAGTATTACCACTTGTATAGAAATAAGGAATGCTCAAAACACTGCTTGTGAAGCATTCATGTAAAGCAGGCATGAGGGTTATTATCCTCATGTTTGCAACCCCAGTGCTGCATTCACTGGGTGGAAAAGGACAGCAGGCACAGGATTTTTTTGTTATTCAGTCAGCTCTTGATGTTTCAGGAATACTTCTAAATATGTCTTAATCTGAGCAAGCAGACTGAGAAAATCACCACCACACCAAGCTATACATACTAGTTTTATGTTAGATATCTACATGTGACTGTCACATCCAAGGGTTTGCAACATTTGTTCTGCAGTAATATAAAATGCTTCTGTATTCTCCCAACCAACTGATACCAGCATTATACTCTTTCAGAATGCGGGTGCCTACAAAACGAGATGTTTCTGTCCAAATTTTACACTATTTTTTAAAGTTATAGGTAGTTGAGGATGATGCATATATGCACTTCGTTTACAACCATGAAGCACAAAATAGCTGCAAATGTAACTAGAGCAATATCGATTTTAAATGCTCCTGAGCACCATGATGTGGTATCGCAGTCTTGAAATATTTTAGTAATTTCAGTTGTTGACATCTGGTGACTTTAATAATAATAATAATAATATAGCTTTTAATTGAAATGAATTTGCAACATACATGATGTCAAAATACAATATCTGATCCAAGACAGCTGAAACTAGGAAATCCAGGCTGAAGTGTCTGGATACATGATGCTTTATAAATAAATGGAAGAACAAAAGGGAGCACAGGCAAACAGTTTTGGTAGCTGCATAAATATGGTTGTGTAACTTTTTTTTTTAAATGCCATTCCACTTGTGTGTATCATTAAAAGCTGTTTTTCCTCGCTTAAAAATTAGATTTATCACATCCTCCTGTAACAAGCAATACACTGAACTCGCTGTAATATGTGCCAGTGTTGTGTAATCTGTCACTAAACAGCTGGTCACTGTTAACATCAGCATTCTTTTAATAGCAGCAGTTGAGCTGAAGTAATTGAAATAATCCCTTTTAACACAGCTGGCATTTTACAGGTATTTCACTATAAAAGGTAAATTAAATAAGTTTGTTTACTCTTAGACTGAGACCTTGTATGCCAGACTTGATCCAAGGCATGCGTGCTTTGTAATACAGCTTTGAAAGCTACTGAAAAGGGAGGGGAGAGAAGATGCTGTTTTAGAAACAGACACGTTCTGTCATGTTCTTTTCACGTATCTTGAAATTTTAAATGATTCAGATGTTTACAGAAAACAGTCTCTAGCAAGCTGGTCTGTGGCTAGTTATGACTATCCTTGTCTCCAACCATCACTGATTATCATTTTATACTATAAGGTGTGGATCCTGAGTTGTATGAATTGACAACCTCAAAACTGGAAACCTCCAATGCAAGCAGCAGAGTGACAGATGCATTTGCAAGACTCATGTCCACAGTAGAGAAGGCAAGCACGTCTGCAAGGTAAATAACATTGGTCATGCTTTTTTCTTTTTTCTTTTCTTGTCCCTGAGGAGCGAATGTGTGTGCTGTTTGTGAAGGAGCAAAACATTGAAAATGTAAGCCAAGGTTGCATGTTACAAACGTCAAATCTGTACTACTGTAGTTTGGATTTGGTTTTATCACAAAACTCTAAAGTAAGATGGGAAACAGTTTGTGAGCTGGCAGAAGTCAATTAACTTCACAATTAACTTCAAAAGCCAGAACCAAAGACTTAATTGGAAGATAAGACTTTCTGAATAACAGAACTGATTCTTAAGAGTGGAAGGGTGAACTGAAGCTCCCAGTTAGAGCTGCTAGGACTTGGATGGCTGGCTTTTCTAGGTCTCCTACATAGTTGCTAGATAAAGATGTGGGTGGTTCCAGCACCTGTAAAAAAATTTTTGATGATCAAACATCAGATTTGTTTTGCTGTTGCAAGTTACTTTTTAGGAGCTAACACATAGCTCATGTGGCTGGTTCATTATATCTGTTTTGCTTTATGGAACTCATGCAAAATTCTTCTGTACGTAGCTCTGTAGTTAGAGTATATAAAGGCTTTATATGTCAGATGTCTTGACATCTGGCCTGGTGAATAGGTGGTCTTCCACTTCTTAAGCTCGAATACTTTAGTTTGTATTTTTAATATACATCTTAACAGTGGAATTGTGAACTGTATTAATATCTAGTTAGCAATTATGCACATTAGAGAGACACTGATTCTTAGCATTGAAGTGCTTTTATTGTCAGGGAAGTACGTGTCTATTTTATACGCATATATTCTATAGTTGCTTTGCAACTAATAGCAAGATATCTTGTCTCTGAGCTTCAGCTCTGTAAACCTAATAAATAAGTTTCTGTGCAGCATAACACTTCAGGCACACGGGTATAGTTGAATAGAATTGCAGTGTATGTAAGGAATTCTAATGGTTGGATATAGCAGCCTTGTGTAAAATAAGTAACTAAAATTTTCACAGCTCTTTTAGAACATATTCTTTCACTGAGAAAACAGTCTTGATAGTTTTCCTGCAGTGAAAACGTTTGAGGTGAATGCTGAATAAAAGACCAACACACTGAAATTTCAGGAGAGAACCAGTAGAGGGAACTCCATACCTCAGTGCTGATTTTTCCTCCACTTTTGGATTGCTCGTTTCTATCCACAGAAGGCATATACTTCTTGTGAAGATAAGGTAGTGAGAAAGTCTCACTTTAACTAATCAGCAAATGTAGAAATAGTTGGAAGTATTTTTGTAGTATATTCAAAGTCTAACTTAAAAGTAACCACAAATTTGCAGCAGGGTATACACACTCCAAATATTGTTATCTATTCTCTTTATCTCCATTCTTAGATTTGTCTGCTTGCTTGGCAGACCTTTAAGATATGCCTGCTTTTTATTCACAAATGAGCAGAGCAGTCTGCTTTGCTCATGCATGCTGACCTTCATTTTTCTATGTTATTTTCTTTTGGGGTGAGTTTTTGTTTCTAAATGCTTCCACAGAACACTCGAAACTTTTAGTTGCTCTGTTGAAGCCTGATGATTAGATATCAAAGCTCTTCCTTAGTTCTGGAGAGCATTGCTTGGTAATAGAAAAAGGTTCGAGACTGGTGCTATTGAAATACAGCTGGCTGTACGGAAAGTTGGAGGCCTCAAACTTGCCAGTTATGTTCAGATACATGCAGATGAGCTGCTTTAAAGCAGCTGTTTTCAGTGCTAAACATGATTTGTGTGTTTTTGTCAGCTCTGAATCTTAAAGTGTTTTTTATCTTTTCGTATGCTCTGAAAAAAAAACCCCACAGTATCTTGAAAAACTGAAACCTTCAGAGAGAGAAGGTCTTATCTCAGCAGTACGCTAGATATGTTGTAGTGTGTTAGCTTTGTCCAGTAGCGTTGCTTTTTTTTTTTTTTTTTTGAATTTTTTATTCATAATGAACCTGTAGCCCTGGTATCTGGGCAAGGGCAGCTCAACGAAGATGACCCACATGCACTAAAATGGAAACAGACTTTACCATTCCTGGTAAATCAGGGGAAGGTGTGGCCAGTGAGTAAGCACCGCTGTGATGGCAATTTCAGTTGCTCTGAGACTACCCCGTATTTATCTGTAAATTATCTGAATTCAGGATCTTTGAGGTTAAAGTTTAGAGGGAGGTACTGGCTCAGCTATTGGAAGCCAGCTTTCTTTGAAATAGCTCCATCTTTTGCTTGTGGAATGATCACCTGAAGTTGGAAAATCAGCTTCTCAGAAGGAAAGAGTTGGGAGAGGAGGGGGAACAATGCAGCTTGAGTATGACACCTTGAAGGTAGCAGTTAGTTTTGAATTCCATCACTGCAGGGCAGAATTCCACTGAGGCTGTGGCCTTGCCCAATCAAAAGTTTATCTACTGACTTCTGGAAGGAAAAAAGAGCCCTGATGCCATTCCAAGAAATAGCTGAAACACTCGTTTAAACTAGAGATACTCCACGTGGGTAGTGTTGGATGTAGCAGGCTAACTCTTAATTAGAGAGTGATTTTTAAAGTCTCTAATTGGCTCATTGTTGCTATTAGGCCCTGGCCTTTTTGGTGACATCCTTCAAACCTTTTGCAAATGCGAGTGATCACTGAAATCCTGAAAGGCTGAATGCTGCACCAAGGGGTTAGAATGTAAACTGGAACAGTTGGCTGTGAGTGACACATCAGCAAAGCATTACCTGTTTCTTGCTGAATCTTCTTCCAGCAACTTTTGTGCCTGTCAGTCTGGCTAATTTCTTGCAGCTTGGTGTTAATGTGCCATTAAAAAAAAGAAAGAAAAAGAAAAAAAACTTCATGCCAACAGGTAGAAGAACAGGTATAATTGCTTGGGGAAAGGTATTCCCTCAGTTCCCTGTCTTGGGAAGAAATGTAACCTGATGTAAGAGAAGAGGTGGAGAGGGCAAAGTGTTTTCTTGAAGGTAGTTTTAAAGCCTTAATGATGTTAATGTAAAACTAGTCTGCAGTGATGATGGTGCTTTAACTCTATAAACTTAGATAATGGGTAATTGTTTAGGGTTGCCCTGTGATATTTGCTACCAAAGGTGTTGAGGAGTCTGTTACCCAGAGAGGGTAATTGCAGTGTGCAGTCTTACTGTCTTCTGGAGGAGCCTACACCAAATTAAGTGCAGCGCTGCCTCCAAGACCCAGCAGTGCAATTTCTTAGCATGACACAGTTACACAGAGGAGGAAGAGGCATATAAATAGCAAGGAGTGTGTGAGCTCCATCTTGGTGCCTGATTACAATTGCAGGAACTCCTTTTAATGCAGATCTCTGAGTCAGCCCTCTTCCTTTGGCTTCCTCTGTCAAATGCACTCCTTTGTTAGCTGCAAGTCCTTGATCACCAGGAGTTTGTACCTTTAAGAGGCTTGTGGTAAGTGATTACTAATAGTGGCACCAGATACTGATAACACAGTGGTGGGTGACAAACACATTTCAACAGCTCACAGATAGTCCTTAGAGTGCAGGCAGCACTGACAGTGAAGCTGTTAGAGAAGGCTGCACATATTGGCTCTCTGCTTCTTTCGTCAGTAAGTCCAGCACACAGCTTTGTTTATCCTTCAGAATTTGGTAATCTGCCTAGTCAGTGGCTCATGAAATTCCATTGCAGCAGAGAAAAGAAGATATTGCTATTCTAGCAAAGAAAAGTCAGATTTAGTATCTATAATGCCTCATCTTGGGATCTTTCATCAAGTAGAGATTTCAAGTAGCAAACAAAACCGATAGCTCAGTGTCAACACAATGATCAGTGATGTCAAGGATGAGTTTAACTCCAGTTTTTTCTCTTGTTCCTTTAGCCAGGAACTTCTGAGACTGCTGCTGAAGGAAACACTTCTTGCTTTCTCCTGATCTCTGATCAGCTTAGGGAACCATCCTGATGGGTGCTGACAAAAAAGATGCATGACTATATGTTGCTTTGTGACTGGAGCAGTGATTTCCCTCTCAGACACAGCTGAAAGTTTGTAGCAGTATCTAAGATATGAAAAGGGAATTTCTGAACTGCTTTATGGAAAGGCAGTTTGTTTCTAGCCTTTTGTCTCAGCTTTTCACTCTGTGGCAAAGGAGTTTCTTCAGCAAGGATTTCTAATGTCATTGTAGGGTATAGCTAGTGCCTTTCTTGGGATTATTTGGTTTTCTCGTGATGGCCAGCATTCTTCATGATAAAGCACTATGTATGAGTATGTGGGCATTGGATGGGATCTTCTGTAACTGTTTGAACCATCTTACTTAGGAAGTGTGAGTTTCTTGTGTAGCAGTGAGAACCAAACAGCATGGGTCTCAGATTCTTCGTTCATTTGTGCTCAGTGATTCTGGTGAATAATGCAAAAGGCAAAGTAAATACCAGTGGTTCCCCCAACTGCTGTGTGCATCCTTGTGGCTACACATGCTGTTGCACTTCAAAGCAAGTTAGCTGCAAGTTGTGAGCTACCTTTAGCTGATGGTGAGACCCTGATGGTGAGAGGGGAAGGAAAGGGCTTGTGGATCACACTGTAGAGAGGTATAGTATATAATCTGAGTGTAGTGGTGTTGGAAACACATCTTAAGTACACTTCTATTACTTTTTATTTTTAAAGGAGTATGCCTGGAACTTCTTAATGAACTTTCTAGATTTTTCCATTTTATACTGAAAGATTGTGCTGAACTTAGGCAGTTTAAAGCTTACGTTCCTTTTGTCTAAGCTCTAGAATATGAGTATGGCAGTTTCTTCAAATGAATAATCCCAAAATGGCACACTGGAACTTGCCTCCCCCTAGATAAATTAACATCTGAATAGGAAATAATTTCTCCTTACTGCAACAATATTCAGGAACGTTTTGCTGACTTCCCATTGAATGTTCTGTTGGTAGGCAGGTATGTATTATAACATTAACCTAGCTTCAAATAGCTTACAGAAGTGCCTGTCTGTGGGAGACAAACTGACAGAACGTTGCTTCAATCGGCGATTCTTTCAGTGATCTGGGGGATTGCAGGTACTAGATTAATGCACTTTTTTCTTTTCTTCTCAACAGGAAGCCTAAAAAGGAAGAACATCTTAGTGAAGAGGCTGCCAAGGTGATTTCTAGCCTTCCTGACTTAACTTTCATGCATGCCAAGGTGTTGATGTTCCCAGCCACATTAACACCTTCAACAAGCTGCCAAGAAAAGGTAGACTAAAGTGATGTGAATTGGACGTTTTATATTGATTTTTTTTCTTCCCTCTATGGGTCATGAAAAGCAATCTTGCTTTAATTAAAACAACAACAACAAAAAAAATCAAGTTCAGATGATTTGTTGGTAAGCAGCACTAGAAAGGTATACATAGTTATGTATATTTATTTACATACTGAAGTCCTAAATTTATATTAGAGAAAAATGTAAATAATTGGGGGTAAATCTTTTTGAAGATCTATTCTTTTTGTTGTGCTGGGGTGTATACATTTATGTCTTTGTGAAATACACTGGTGGTGTCCTTCCAAAACTTTAAAAAGTTTAAAATATATATATATATCCTAGAAACACATAATGAAAAAACTTCAATCTTCACAATATGTGAAGTCCCCCTTAAAAGTTTTCAGATTGCATTGAGTGTCTTTTTCTTTCCTGCATATATTAAAATACTTTTTGATGGGAAAACAGGTTACATTGAGGGGTTTCAGTTGTTTTTTAAAACTTGATCTTTTCTCTTCTGTTTTAACGAGCTTTAGGATGTGTTCTTCCTTTTCTTCTCCCCCTTTCCTTCCCTGATTGATTGGTTGGCTGATCAATTTTTGTTCTTAAACTTCAGTGGTGTGGTTCTGTCACTATATAGCCTTTTGAAAAGTATGCTGTCAGTAACTTTTCGTTCCAGTTTATGGATCCTTGTCTAAACACTTGATTTTGGGGTCATTAGGAGGTTGTCTACTTTTAATCAGTTTGATTTGGAAAAGAAGGACCAAAACTATATGAATGTCTTACAATGAAATTTATCTGTTAAAAATTCTTATGTTCTGTTGTACCACTATTTCTGTTTGATTTTGCACAGTGTAAAATGACATAATCATAGATTGCTATGGTTTTAGGCTGTATATACAGTAAAAACTATGGGTTGTAAATGTTTGGGGAAATTCCTATGGAAAAAAGAGAGCTATGTAGAAGAACCTCTAAAAAGGTCAATGTGCATGCCCAAGGTCTTTTGAGATTTAAGTGTGTAAATTTCCTTTTAGCTTACACAAAATAAAATAATTTAAAAGATATATATGTATATAGTCTGTTTTCTTTTTAACCAGGATGTATACACTATTCCTGTTTCTGTTGATGCTAAAACTGATGTGCTGCATTAACAACAGAACCTTTTAATTTTCGTTGTACAGTCCCACGACACATTTATCAGGGTCCTGCAGAAGGAGAAGCAGACTTCTCTTCAACTGTCCTATCTCTTTGAGTATGTAATGGTGTGGTCTTTTATTTCTGCCTCTGACTTAGAGGGTGCTGTGGCTCAAGACATTAGTATTTGAGATTGAAGACTTTTTCTAAATAACAGGCACTGCTGAACTGCAAGAAACACAAATTCAGGTGATGTGGGAAGGGACACCTGGTTTTGCCTGTTTCCTAGATAGAATTAAAATGTAACTGTAGCATTCACTTAAGTTTGCTAATGTGTTAGCTTGCACCCTAGCTCTTTCAGCAAATTCTCTTCAGAGGACATCTGTGAGCTATTCAGAATAGAGTCTGCAGGTAAGGCATGCTCTGGATGTGGATGTTCTTTGAGGGGGCTTTGTGTGGGCAGAGAGGCTATGCATCTAACCTTTTCTATGCACACAGCTCTTTAAGTGGTAGTCACCAGCACTTCATCAGCTGACAGCTGGTTCTGAGAAACCTCCAATGCATTTTTTTACCTCTTCTTTGAATTCTTTATCCTCTGACAGCGCTTGGATCAGAAAAGGTAAAGTTGAAGTTTGATGTTACCAGCTGATAAGCTGAAATGTTGTCCTCGCAGACTCTTCTCTTGTAGGAGCCTTCTTGAAAGATTAGTACTGGATGGAGTTCTACCTTCGTGAGCACAGGAGTTCCAGTGAGTGATGGCTGCTCAGAATAGCAAGAGCAGTTCATATAGTTGTGATAAAGTTAATTTGTAAAGGCTGAACCAACTCTTTTGCCCTTCAGTCAGCGATGCAGTGTGCAGTGCTATAGTAAAAAAACAGAAAACAAAAGAAAACACACACACGCACACACACACACACACACACTGCACTCTTTTGTAGTTGAAAAGATTTATGCAAAAGCCAGCTGCTTTACTGTATACATCCAAAAAGCTTACATTTGCTTTAACCAATTTTCATTGCAGCTCACTTCATGCCTGTTTCACCTCAACATTTGCTTTGCTGTTCTCACAGGTTTAGCACAGTATTCTTTAATGCCTCCTTATTTTATTGTTCATTTCTGTTTGGCTGCTGTAGGTTAAAAACGGCCCTTTTGTTCTTGTAACTGTAGTGTGTCCCTTGGAGCTGGAGCAGTGGTATAGCTGCAGCAGAGAGCTATAGCTATTGTTCCAAGGAGAATATGTTTAGGAGCTGACTCATGATCCCTGTCTGGCAGCGAATGGACTGAAGTATTAAGGAGAGGTGGGGGTGGAAGTGCCAGCTGCAAGTTGATCTTTAGTCTCCTCACAATTGCCTCTAGAGGCAGCTGCCCATTTGTCTTACCAGGCCTCGAGTGCGGTCCTAGTGGCCTGCCGTAAGTGGGGGGAAGGGAAAGAAATGGCAGGGGAAGGGATTGCTGCTTTGAGCGATGAACCGATCTGATGCTCTGTGAAACCTGGTGCTACCCACAGCGTGTTTAAGGAGGTTTTATGTTGTTTCTGCCAAAAATGAAAAATAAAAGATTACCTCTCACAGACCTACTCTCTGCTGAAAAACACAAATCTTCCATCTAAATTCAGCCTTTTGAGATGGATGCTGTTTGCCTTAAAAAGCAATGTTGCTTTTCAGCTGCTTGTTCAATCTAACCCCTTCTTTCTTGTCAGTTATGGGATGGACAAAAAGATTCTTCTTCCTCTCTCCTGTCTTCTAAAGGCAGTTTTGTCTAGCATATCTAGTTTACATGGAGGTGCCCTTCCATGCTGTTCCCACAGACAAGATGGCCCTTGTCCAATTCAGTCTGGCTAGTTAAGTTTGTGGGCAGTATAGTCATTGGTACTTTCTGCACACGTGTGTTGCTGTGCATTGTCTTCTGACGTGTCAAGGGGTACCACGTTCACTTGAGAAGCACCGTCATTGAGCAGCAAGGCACTTCTGTGCTCATCCAACAGAAGCAGCAAAGGACACTTGGTTGGGATGCAGCCAGCAGGGTTGGAACGTGGCCATAAAGCAAAGTCCAAAGTTCCCACTGTGAAGAGAGCTGCAGGACCCTGAATAACTGCAAAGAAGAGTTGAACTCTGCTGGTGTTATCCACAAGACTGCTCTCTGACACTCCATGGTTCAGTGCTGACTTACCATGAGCTCTGCCACCTGCTGCAGTGCCTCCAGTACTCGAGGCTGTAAGTCTTCCTCAGAATACTATCAGTCTGACAGGTTCGCTTTGAGATCCCAAAAATGAAGCTTATGAGTAATGTACATAAATGCCCTCCTGTGTAATTAGTGTGTACAGAAGCCAACCTTTTGTCACACTGGATTGCTGAACACAGTTTTACGTGATAGTGAAATCACTGCGTGACTTGTTGTTGAGTTGTTGGACTGCAGGACCACTGCTCTTCAGCTGGATATCCGGGGATCTGTATAGGATGCAAGGGAGGTTTAACTCAGTGTGTAGAAGGTAGATCAGCCCTGGTGCAACTGCTTATCTCCAGGTACAACTCTTCTGCTGCACTTCTGTACCTATGTATAATTATCTGAAAGAAGGATACCTAGCTGCATGATACACTTGAATATAATTTATAATAGCATGTGGCATGTAATGATTGTACAGCAGCTTCTAGGAGTGTCTGCTAACAAAAGCAGAGAAGTTGGTTTGTAATCTGGCCCGTGCTGAACAGCTGAAAAAGGCAGCAGGCAGCCTGGTGTGCTGCCCTAGGTGAACCTGGAACATGAAAGCAGGGAAAAAGAAGCACCTCGTTTGCTCATTTGTTATACATTAAGGACTCTGTAACATCAGGGCTTAGGTGCATGTGCGAAGTACCTGAAACTGCTGGAGCTCTTGTTTTAATCTTGTCATCTCGTTCTTAAACTCTTGAGACGTGTTTTTATCCCTGAATTATGGCAGGGTTGCGGAGACCAGCTCTGTTTGATGTGCCATGATCATCTTTGAAGTTTGCCAGTGATGTCTGGGAAGGACTCAGCTGACAAAAGTGTCAAAAATACCTCACAGACGTAGTGGATGCTCACCATTTTCCATTCTGGGTTTGCTGTATTGTCACCCAAGAGATTCATTCCTATATTAGGGGTTCTGAATCTTCCTCTGCAGATCCACTGTTAATCTGGTCTCTACTCACCTAATTTTAGGGCAAATATCCCCCAGAGGTTCCTAACACTACACATAGGAATTGGGTGTGTGCCTTAAATAAGGCTTGGGACTCCTTGTAGAATGTAAAGGGGCAGAAAAATACTTCTCTTTCAACTGGAATAGGCCGCAGTCCTGCGGAAGGTAAAGTAACGAGCAACTAAGGACTAATTCAGAGGAGAGTCAGGTACTGTAGGTGCTTTGAATGTTTGGTTAAATAGATTTAGTAGTCCTTCTTGTGTAGTTTTCCCTGTGCTTAACAATACTTTTGCTGTAATTTATTTGTTTAGAATATGTATGCACACGTGCAGAAAACCAAACTTGAGGCATCAAAATGAAGATGACCCTCCTGGCCTGTGTGCCTTAAGGTGCTCTGCTGGGCTGCTACCTGTATCCCTGCTGATGTATGACAAAGGGAGCATTTGCTGCTAACCTGCTCCACCTGGTTGATGCAGTTCAGCTGTTGTGGCTGCTCTCTACCCTTTAGGGCTACAACAGCAGGGGTTTGTTAGTAAATATGCACACACGGTCCCATGCTGCAAGTGTTTGCTTAGTTTACTCCAGCAAGCAGATCTGCTCCTAATACAAGTGGGTTACCTACTGGTATGGTTGTCACTGTGTGAGCCTTCATGTGCATAAAGCAATTTAAAGCAATGAAGTTTATTAAATGGGGAAGGAGGGAAGCAGAGGGGCAGTTTCAGCCCTGCTCAGTAGCCCCGTCTGTGCCTTTGTCTCAGTTTTTTCAGTCAAATATGTCTCGATAGTTTATTATTATTATTTTAAACCCGCAAGTGATCAAACGTTCTGTTTCCTTCAGACAGCGAAGATCTGCAGCGAGCACAGCTACTGAAACCAGGCGTGGTTTTGAAGATGGCCTTAATCTTATAAATGGTAGGAAGTATTGTCTCATCTGAGCTCGTCTTCGGCGCTTGGAAGGCATTAAACAAAGGAGAAAAGCCAGTGCTTTGGATCAGACCTTAATCTTTGACTCGCTCAGGAGGCTGTCCAGCATAGCTCAGGTAACCGTGGCCACACGCTGAAATGCAGTGAGCCTAGCAAACCTCACTGTGATGCAAACAAGGTAGATGGTGATAGGAGGAGGGAGAATGGTTTTAATCTAAAGGAACAGTGATTCTGATTAGCTGTCAGAGGGGAGTTTGCTGCTGAAAGTGTGGCTGCACCAGTGTAAGGACTTTACAGAAAATAAGACAAGTTTAGCTGGATCTCTCCCAATGGCCCTTCAGCTCCTCGTTCAGCTTCAGGGAGGAGTGCTGGGAGCAGATTACAGAGAAGTTGAGTGGCGGAAAGTATCAAACAGCTTCTTCAAAAAGGACAGAGGTTGGCTCCTGATCCGTGAGATTTTTCTGATCCCGTTTGGTTACTGTTTGTTACTCCAGGAGTAGCAGGTACAAAAACTTGGCTGTTCAGGAAGTAAGTTGAAAATAGACATGAAGTATCCCCAGCGTGTGCCTTCAAACTCTCCCTTTCATCACCCTCCCCAGCCTGAATCTCATAAATTGTTTTGTCCAAGTCTCGGCAACTTGGCCTTCAAACCTGTTTGCACAAGAAAGCCAACCTTCTTGGTAGGTTTTCTTTTTTTTTTTTTATGAGCGTGTTACTCCACTGAGTGCAGGGACTGAGTTTTCATTAGGAGCACTAAAGGCTTTTGTCACTTTGTTAATGCTGGATTGAGTTAAGAATCACCTGCAGCTGGTAACGGGTGTTTTGCAGCTGTTTAAGGCTGTTACAGGTCACTCTGCTGTCTCTTGGACAAAGCTGCATTGCTCTGACAGTGGAAAAAAGCAGCACATATGGCTGCTTTTAAGGATACTGTTTTCCCTCCTTTTCTGTTGTGGGTGGTTGTTAGTTACTTTTTTAACCCTCTCTTTCCTTGTCCGCCTACATGAAGCTCATTCTGGCAACTTTCCTCCTGTTTTGGCCAGGGAGAAGGAAGCAGGGTGGAAAGGGAGGAATTAACAGCTGTCCTTTAGGTTTCAAATCAATGCAGCTCCTTAGCAGGCTGGCAGTGTGAGCTCAGTCATTAGGAAAGCTGCTCTTTCATTCAGGAGGCAGCCTGAGCCAACTCTCCCCAGTCCAGGACTGAAGAGGTAGGGAGTTCAGGCCTTTCCAGCTTGTAGGCCCATTGCAGCTGGCACAGGCTCCTCTTCCCAGTGTTTCATTTCTGCAGTCTGCTGGAGGACCCTGCTGGCACAAGAGATGAGTCTGTCTGGGGAAACTAGCAGCATTTTGCACAGGGTGTGCTTGAGTTTTTCTCCTCATCATAAAAGCCTCCTTCATCTGAGATTGGAGTGGATGTAAGATGGAGATCAGGACTTTCCTATTAGGAAAGCTCCGAGTTGAATTGGGTTTTTAAGAAAACAAGCTGGAAGGGTGCTAGACATTCCCTTAAGTACTCTTAGCACCATAGCTGTCCTTGACCTGCATGGGCAGTGCTGCCCGTAGGGGTGTAGGGTTGGTGAATACCTGAAATCTTCATTTGTGAATAATAGCACTTGTGTCCAGAAATCTTCCTCTCTGGTGTCTCATTCTGCTACTTCTGAGCAGGAGAGTCACAATTCATTGTTTGTGTGAACAAAATGTCGCTACCCTGGTTTACAAGGGGGTGGTGAAAGAGCAGTGCTATGCAGCAGCAAGGGGGATTTTAGCATGTCTCCACAGGGAGAATTTTACAGATCTCCCAGTGTTGATACTAGAGAATCCTTTTGGTTTGTTTGGGGGAGACAAGCGTTGTCCACAGCGTGGGACAGTAAGGCAGCAGGCCTCGTTTAGCTGCAGGAAGGTTGGTGAGTGGGAACAGTGTTTTTCTAAGGTGTTTTGTTGTTTTCTCACTGAGTTTGGGTGTCTAATACCCATTTATTGCCTCACAAGCCTCCTGGTCTTTTGCTCTCAGTAGAGTTAACGCTGCTGAAAGATGACAATAATGCCATTTGCTCCGGGTTGGCTTTCCCTGAATTGTACAGGTTGTGGGTGAAGGTGGCTGCTGCAGATGCATGGAGTAGCAGGGCGGTTCTGATTGCTATTAGCAGCTCACCAGAAGTTTTTATGGAAGGAGGAATAAAAAAGCAAAAAGGCCTGCTTTTCTCTGGAAGGGCTGAATTGGTTCTGCGATTGTCAGAGTGCAATTGAGTGCACTAAAATGCACTAGGACATTCTTTCCATTGACTTTGCTACCAGCAAGCCTGCTGCTGAAGCATTAGGGTAAAACTGAAGCGCTGGGGGGCAGGGAGAAGAAGCAGGCTTCCATTTATGGACCAGTCGGTTCTCCTCAGTCTTTAGTCTGCCTGGTTCTCTTATTTGCTGTCTGCATTGCTTATTTCTGTTTCCCTGAGTACTTCTCATAAGAGTTCTTAGCTCATTTGTGTTTTAATCTTCCTGATTTGTCTACAGCCCCGGTTGCTGTAATCTCTGCAGGTCACTGTGCAGTCTGCATGTTTCTTATTCCGTGGCTGTTTGCTGCCCTCAGCGCATTTGTTCATGGTTGAATTTACATCAAAGAAGCACCTGACAAAGAAACGGACCTGATAATAGGCTCTGGTTTCTTCTCAGCAACCCAAACAGGTAGATGCGAACAAGGGAGCTCTGCTAGGATCGCAGGGGAGTTCATGCTCTACTTTCACAGCATGGCTTGCTTTGCTCTCCTGCCTGATGGAGCCTGGCAGACCCTGCTGCTGCTGCAGGCTCCCCCAAATAGAGCTGCCACTGGAAAAGAGGAAAGCAAGGCAGAGGAAGGCCTTTCCTCCTGCAAAACAAACTCACACATGGGAAATCCTAATTAGCTGGGAAGAGGGGGGAGGAAAAGATGCTTTGGCTGTTGCTATTGTAGCTGCAGAAGTGTGGCTCACAGATTACAGCTGCAGCCGTGATGTGATTGTTCCCTGCTTCTTCAGGGTTGCTCGAAGAATAGGCTGATAAATTCAAGGCGAGCTTCTCTAGCAGAACACTTCAGCTGACGTGTCTAAATAGGGTTTTTGTTTGCTTTCATTTGTATACTTTATACTCCCCAAACCATTTTCCCTGTCTAGAGCTGGCTGTGAGCAACTGATTTTTTTATTTTGAAAGTAATGGTCATACATGGCTACATGTGATTATAGACAGATACAAAATGATAGGTATGTAACAATGTCTACCTCCAATTCTAGGATTCTTTGAGACACTGGATGATGCCCTTCAGATGCTCTTCAGAGACCTCTGTGCTTTAGGGAGAGGTGTTGGGTAGGAGCTAACATTGCACAGCTGGGCTCAGCCTGCTCGGTGGGGATAGCTGCATCGCTATGGGTTGGCGTAGCAATCAAGTTGAGATCAAGTCCCTGATTTCTGGGTTAACCACAGTCAAAAACCACACTTAAAATGTGCTTTTCCTATGGTAATTCTGGGTGATAAACTCAATATAAGATGAAGCTATTGAAAACAGATTGCTTTAACCCTTTTCAGCAGGGCATGGTTCCCTGGTACAGGGAGTTTTCTGTGGGTGGCACAGGGGTGTCCCGGAGTGACCATGCCAGGTTGCCTGTTCACTCCTGCACACGCAGTGCCCAGAACACTCTCCAACTCTCTCGGTGCAGCCTGCACCTCCTGCTGCAAGAATGGAGTCCCAGCACACTGGGAAGCTCGTGCTGTCTCCATGTACCTGAAATGAAGGCCTTCAGCACTCGCAGTCAAGCAGCCTCTGCCTCCCTGGATGGCAGCCAGGTCTGCTTTTCCCCCATCCCTCCCTGAGCACACAGCATCTCAGCCGGCCCCGCTCTCCTCTAATCCTTCTTCCCTGCTCCCCGTGGGGACCTGCTGAGGTTCCCGTTGCACCAACGGGTGCCAGCCCTGCTGCAGGGAGCAGTGGCGAGGCAGAAGGTCACGGCAGGAGCACGGGACGTGGGAGGGGAGGCAGGAGCAGGGCTCTGGCAGCAGGCTGCGACTTGCTGCCTCTGCGAGCTCATCCCCAGGCCTGCGCTGGGGAGCCGTCCCTCCTGCTAAGCGCGTTTTGCTCCCGTTCTCCCCCACCCCTTTGCCTAGGATTACACAGTGCTGGGGTGTCTGCTCTCGGGTGTGGGACTGAAAACTGGTCGGACCGACCCGCAGCAGATGATTCACCGGCTGCATTTCGGCCCTCGCTTTGTTCCCATGGCGTCTGTCGGCAGCTGGCAATTCTTACAGCCGTGCTTGTTGTCATCCTGCATGGTGCTGTGCCAGGAGCCCCCGCTGGGCAGCAGGGACTTGTTGCAGCCACCCTGCTTTCTGCAGGCAGTCCTGGGGATCCTGGAGACTGATCTATGGTGTCCAGGCTTTGTACGAACCCACTTTGAGGGCAAAGGAGATTGCACTGGAGTTACCCTGAACAAATAGAGCTGGTTTGAAAGCACTGCAGTGCTGGAGGACCAGTGGAGGCCTCCAGGAGCTATGGCTCTACCCGAGGAAAGGAAGATGTTCTGGTTCCTGGGCAGAGCCTGCAGGGCAGGGGTCCTCCGATGGAGGGAAGGTACCCTTAGCCCTGAGATCAGAGCTCACTCCCAAGCCCTGCTGAGGGCTGTGCTGAGAAATGACCGCTGCGATGTTGGTACAATCTCCTAGCAAGATTGCAGGGTATTTTTTTTTCTAACAAATGCAGGCCTTGGCACAGGCACAAAATCCGTGTCATCTCCGCTCGCACCGGGAAGGGAGGCGTAAAGGCAGTGCGTAGAGAGGGCTGTGTGCCAAGCTGCAGGAGGAGAGGGGAGGAGCGGGGGAGGAAGCCCAGTGAATGGGGGGAAAAGGAGAGGAAGCAGGAGGGGAAATGGTCTGCAGAGAGCTGCACGAGGTGGGCAGTGGTGGCAGGGAAGAATGAAAGGAAATCCTTGCAGAAATGGGCGATTTTAACGCCTGCTCCTTCTGTTGGCTTGGTGACGTTGCCTTCCCCTGGCAGCCGCTCCAAGTTCTGAGAGGAGTCGGTGGGTTTTGGGGATGAGTATGTTGGGACAGGGAAGGTGGGCAGAAAGCCCCCTGCAGCCACTTCTTGCCTGCTTTGGGGGGGGGGGGGGAATCCAGTGGCTAAGGCAGTTGCTTACGAAACGAGAGGAGACACGATGTGCACAGGGATGAGGAGGAGGGCAGCCTGCAGCCCCCAGCCCTGGAGGCAGAGGAGCTCCATGAAGCAGTTGCGCGTGGCTTCAGCTTTTCCCCTGCGTGCCGTCTGGGCGGTGCGAGGTACCAGGACAGCCGGGGTTGTGGGGCAGCGGGGGGGGGGCGCAGCCTCTGGGCCCGGGCTGGAGGCGGGGAGGGGTGTCCTCTTGGGGCGAGGGCAGCGGGAGCGCCGTGGGACGGGGCGGCCTTTCGCTCTGCTCTCCTTGCCTCGCCGCCGCTTTGCCGGCTGCGTTTCAGCCCCGTCCGTGCATCTCCGAGCCGGGTCTGCGTCAGCCGCTCGTTTCCGAAGGGCTGGCAGGGCTGCGTGCGCACGGAGCCCGCATTCTGCCGAAGCGGCCCCGAGGAAGGCAGGCGGTAACGAAGCCGTGCCGGCGGCCGCACCGCGCGGTGTCGGCTGCGCGTCGCCCGTGCCGTGGCGCTTTGCGAAGAAACGCGATCCCCGGTCCGGCCGCGGTCGCTCCGCTTCACCCCGTTGGGCCCCGCGGTGCCGCCGTGCGCGTCGGGCCGGGACCGAGCTGCCTCCGGGTCGGCCGGCTTTCGGTTCTCCGCACGCTCGGAACGATTCCGTGGGCGTGCAGAGGCCGAGAGACGCCGTGCCGGGGCGCGGGGCGGATCTGCTTGATCGACCGCTCTGCCCGCTGCGCGTAGGGCCGAAGGGCCGGGAGCTCCCGGCTGCGGCCACCTGCGGGCTGCACGGGGCGGCAGCAGGAAAGGCATCGCTCGCTTCCCGCTGGGCTTTAATGCCCTCGACCGAAACGCGTGCTGTGCGCTTAAGGGCGGCCCGATCCCCATCCCTGCCCGCTGCTCCTCTTCCCAGCCGGCCGTGCTTCTTAATTTTTTTTCCTTTGCGGAGGGAAAGAAAGGTAGCCGGCGTTTATTTTAATCGTTTATTGTATAATATAAAACTACAAAAGTAAGACTGCTCATTTCCATGTACGTTTGTCCAATTGTTTTTGATTACAGCCCATACCTACATGTGAATACAGTAATCTGGTTTCAGATGTATATGTCTGTAATATTGCATAGAAAAGGCACAGCTCTAAGGTCTGTGGGAGGGGGAAGGGGAAGTACAGCCTTTTTTCTTTTTTCTTTTTTTTTCTTTTTTTTTTCTTTTTTTTTCCTTTTTTTTCGACACTAACAAGCCCTGTTCAAACACCCATGCATTGAACATGTCACACTATTTACACCTTTTCCAGAATCTTGGCCTTTACGGACGCCTGTATGCATTAGGTGGGAGTTGAAGGTGGTTGCATCAGCAATTGTATTGTAAGAGGATCCAGAATTGCATTAGGTTTTTTTAATTATTATTATTTTTTTTTCCCAGGAAAAGAAAAAGTGCTTAAAAAGAAACCCAAAAAACGAATTTATTGAAAAATGTTCAGTCTTGTTAATGAACAGAAGCACTGAAAGCAACTTGCACAGAAGCAGGATACCAAAACCTCATGGAGGGGGGGGGGGGGGGGAACCCAAGCAGCTGCCCCTGGTGCCAGCTCACCGTGTGCCAGGGCAGTGAATGCCTGTCGGATGGGCCAGGGCTGCTCACTCTGTGTAACTGCCATAACAGTCAGCTGTGCCTTCATCACGTTGGTGTTAAACAACCCAGGCTGTTATCATGCAGCACTGGGGAGGGGAGGGAAAAACAAACAAAAAAAATCCACACCTCTCCTGAAGTCCAAATTTCTTCTTATAGTGATTTTTTTTTTTTCTTCCGGATTTCCAGCCACTGGACCCATATTAGAAAGAGTGAGGGGGGAAAAAAATGTCCTGTGCCCCATCCCTGTCCTGCCTGGAACTCAACTGGTTTGCTCTGAATCTGGCTCCCATACCCTTGTTCATACAGATTTACATTCCTACAAGAGAATACATTCCTACCATACATTCTGTACATGTTACAATCCAGATGTTGTTAGCTTCACAATAAAATAAATATATTTACAGAAGGAAGAAAAAAAAAAAAAAGAATAAATAATTTATGAAAAAAAAAAAAAGAAAGAAAGAAACTTCAAATCCAAAGCTCTTTTATTCTGCTCCCCTCTTGTCACTTCATTGCACATTAATGTCACTCTCCGTGCATGGCATAGGGCTCCTGTTTGTTGGGACCTGGGCTGCAGTGCTGCCTTGTGCGTGGCGAGGTGTGTTTGGTGCTCATCCCCTCTTCTGTGAGCACAAAACTGCAGCGAGCTGCGCCTGAGCAACGGCACAGCGCTCCCCAAATAGCATCTATGCGAACTTCTGCCTAACATATGGTGTTTGTTTGACTGTGTAAACAACCCCCAAAAAACAAGGGCAGCTCCAGCGTGCTCCTGACTGGTTTTTCACCACGGTGATGCGAGCAGCAGGGCGAGTTACGGTGTGAGATGGCTGCCTGTGCTGCGTGCCTCCAGGTCTGTGCAATGGGCACCGCTGCGTCCTCAGCGCTGCTCGGAGAGGGGCTGAGCTGCTACCGGAGGCTGTGGCTGAGCGAGGGCCCTCCTGCCGCAGTGGTCCCTGTGCTGTGCTTGGTCAGCGCCTGTGCTGGAAGCAATCACCTACGTGTCGAGTCCGTTGGAGCCATCAGCATCACCGAGTTTGGTTTGGAAATAAAGGGAAGCAAACCCTCCTTAGGCCAGCTGCCCCCAGCCCCACTCTGCAGGGCGGAGGAATGCAGAAGCGGTTGGTGATTGGACATGGTGCCTTTTGTTTCCATCAGGAGTTCCTTCATTGCAAAATGTGTTTGCTTCTACGCTCTGTCTGCGTGCAGATCTATGTTCTAGCTATCTATCTCTACGCTAATAAATACATATGGCCTGGTTTAAAGTGCCAATTTATAGAAAGCTGCCTCCTTCCGAGGCGAGCGAGACCCAATTTCATCCATGACAAGAAGGGAGCAGAGCTGACTGAATATTGCCAAATGACATAAAACATAATTTAAAATTTCTTAAATAAATATAAAAGTTATTCCTAAAGAAGCCATAGGCATGTCAACAATATAGGTTGTAACCGGCGCTCAACAGCTAAAGTACCATCAGAAAACTAAAATGCCACAGCGACTTCAGCAACAGGCATGATACATTGCAAACGTTTTGTCTTTAAATTAAATGTACACCACGACGAACTCAAAAAATGCTATCATCGGTGCGGTAATGAGAAGACTTGTCAGGTGTCACGGGGGGGCGGGACCATGCATAGAAAGCTGTGTCTGTATGTTTGTTGTAAAACAGGTCTATAAAGTGTAAAGCAGGTAACGCAGTCGATACGAGAAACCAACCCTATACGAGATGCCGAGCGATGTAACACGACTGGCTCCAGTTTCAACAGCAATGGATACGAAAGCAAGTCCATCCAGTGCAGGTAAGAGATGAGCTTCACTGCAGTAATACTGAAGTTGCCTTTTTCAGCACTTAGCACAGTGAGGTGGGGCGAGGAAAGGAGAGGTGCTCCAAGAAAGGGCCCGCGGGTGCTGCTGGCACGGAGCGGCGGCACCGACCCCTCCGGAGCCAAGGGGGGAAGGAAGGAGAGCAGCGCCGGCACCGCCGGGTGCAGTTCCACAGCTGTTTCCTGCCGACCGCTCCGTGGACGTGCTGGACAAGGACATGGCTCTGAGTTTGGGGATCACAGTAGTGCGCAGTGGGTACAGCAGGGAGCGGACGCTGGCGAGGCTCCTGCAGAAGCAGCTGCCAGCCCTTTCTTAAAGCACTTGGTTTGTTTTGTTTGCATTCAGGGAAACCGACCGCAGGCTTATTTGATCTAATTTTCTCTTTGCACCATACACATATAAAACGTTACAACTCTGTATAAAAGTACAAGTGGTTCTTGTACATCTGAATTATGCAGGAACTATGTGAGCAAATCCTATCAAAATAGCTATTTTTTTTTTCCGTGTGTATAAACAGCATTTGTTTTTAGAAAAAACAATATCATAAACTGCAGAATCTGTACAAAAATATAAAATAAATTTGGGCAGCAGTTTCTGAACAGCCATGTAAATGCAACACTTAAAGAGGAGCGGGTTAATGCCTCCAAAAGGCTGAATTGCTGAGTCAACCTCTACAGGGCTAAAATGGTATTGAGATTATCTAAATAATAATATTTTTTTTTTTTTAACCTCTCGCAATAAAACTTATAGAAAAAATAGACAAATATGCACATGCAATTTACAACTTTCCCCAACATAATCCTTGTGCTTAGCTTGTACAATTTCATATTTTTTTTCTTTTTTTTTTTCCTGTAATAACATAACATTGTCTACAATACATTTTCTTTCCTATACCGGGATATTCGGTCTTCCTTGAGGAACCACTTGGAAAAAAATACATTAGAAGTGGTCGTACATGGATGAAGGCACTCCAACTCTGCTTGAAGCAAAAACTAGTGTGATCCTTTTCTTTTCCAAAAAGGCAAGCAAGGACGCATGCACAGTGCTGTGAATTGGGTGGGAGGGACGATGGAAATACTACCGAGTGTATATATTGGTACTTAAAACAAAAAAATAAAAATAAAAAGAGAGAGAGAGAGAGAGAGAGAGAGAGAGAGAGAGAGAGAAAGTTGCTCTATTTCTATACTTTAAGACCCAACGAGCACCTCCATAATGTGATCCAGTTCTGTGAGGTCCATTTTGAAAGGCTGATTTGGAGTTACTGGCTGACTGCTGTATGGCGCCAGTGTCTTTAGGAGCTCGTCCGCTGAGACGGGCGCCATTTTGGAGGCAGCCCCCGCGGCCGACGTGCAGGGGTCAAAATCATACATGGACGTGTCAATGTCAGCGAACAGAATGTCATCCAGGGTCAAGTCTGTGAGGAAACCTGTGGAAGTCGTGATCTCGAAGTTGCCAGGGAGCGGCTCCATGAGTTTGGATTCGGCCGTTCTGCTCTCCGCGACGCCCTCGGGCTTGGGAACGCTGGACTCGCAGGGGTGGGCTTTAGAGTCACCGGCGGCTGATTCGGCTGCTACTGCTACTGCCTCTGCGGAGGTAGGTGCGGGACAGAGCTCCTCGATTTCATCCAAGGCTGAGGAGAAGCTGTCCTTGACTGGCTGGAGAGCAGGAGGTGGTAGTTTCGTCGGACCGTCGTGCTGGACAGTCGGGGAAGTGCAAAAAGTGTCGTCCTCGAGCAAAGAGGCCGGGGTGAGGCAGGACTCCAGGGGCGTAGTGCTTACCAAGTCAGTGGGGAGCAGGGATGGGGAGGCGAGGTGGCTGAAGGCCGGCTGGGCCTCGCGGAAGTTGTCGCTGAGAGGGTCGGCGGGCTGCGACGCGGTCACAAACACGGGCCTCAAGCTGCCTTCTTGTTTGAGTTCTTCCTGGATTCGCCTCAGCATGTTGTTAATTAAAACTGTCTTTTGCAAGCTTGGCTCGGTTAATGGCCTGTGGTTATAAAGTTTCATAAGGGAAATGTTGAAGATAGTCTGACGCTGTAAGGTGTACGACACCTTAGAGGGACCGTCAGTAGGAGACACCACTTTGCCTTCCAACCCATCTTCATGCTCGTCAAACTTCCGCTTTCCTCCTTTCCCCAACATATATCTGAAAGGAAGGAGAAGGCACTGATGAAGACCGTGAAGCTGAAATCTGCTCTCCTTTGCCACCCAAGCAGTAATAGCCCAATCAATCCCTGTGCCCTGTCCAGGTGTGGGCAGCCCGGACAAAACGTGCCCTCCTCGTCAGCCCAAGCACGCAGAGCTGCCTGCATAAAACGCACCCTTTGCTCACAGTGGGATGATGGGAAGCGGAAGCAACCTGAGCCCCGTGCTCCATCACTTTTAAGAGTGGCTATGCTGGCAAAACCTAAGCAGGAACTAGAACAGCACCTGGAAAACTCAATCCTCTGTGTACCTGGTGGCAGGTTTCCCCCTGGCACACGTGATGAAGCGCATGGAATCTGCAACCTACAGACTCTGTTAAACGCACCTTAGAATTTCCTGACTGCTGCAGGAGCACTGCTAGGCACAGAAACACGACACACTCTTCTTGCAAGTCATTTCCTTTTTTGTTTGAAGCTATGTTCATGGGGGGAAGGGGAACAAGGCTCAAGCAATCATGCACTGAGAGAGACCTCAGTGAACAGAGAGACCTCAGTGAAGTCTGGGAATTGAGCTCCTCGGATAGGTGCATCTCTGACCCCATGGGTTTATTTAAATGATTGCATATGACCTACACGACTGGAGCAGGAAACGCAGTTATTTCCCTCATCACGGAATTAGATAAATTACAGACAAAGAAGAAGAGCCGCCAGGTCATTTAGCCTGATGGTCAAGTTACTTCTGTGCAAGCTCTGTTGCCGCAGTGGGGGCCCCAGACCCAGCCAGCGCAGTGCATGGGGTGTGGGGACACGGGCATCTCCAGCAGAGAGCCCTTCAGGTGCAGGGCAGCCACGGGGCACCCAGCTGAGGCACAGCCGCAGCCTCACGCTGGGGACAGGCACGTGGAATGAAGGCTGCGCGGCGCAGGGCTCAGTGGGCACCGCCTGCTGCAGCGTGGGAGGGCTGTGCTGGTGGGGGCAGGAAACGCTGTCACACGGCAGCTGAGATCTTCTCCTCGGCTCCTCCTTCACCACCTTGGCTTCCCAGAGTCACCGGATGGCTTCTCTTCTCCCAAACCAAAGCGCGTTCCACGCTCAGGATGGTGACAGGCATAGCCCCCGTGTTGTGCATCTGAGCAGGGGGGACCGGAGAACCAGAAGCTTCATTATACAGCTGCCTCCCAGCTCTCATCTTGCGTCTCCCAGAGACACAACAAGCCTTCCTTATTGGAGCACCATTCTCAGTTCCCCCAGCAGGACCCATGCCCACAAAGTGACTGAGCCTGGCGGGTGTGAGGCGTTTGGTCACTGCAACCCAGTCAGACAAACAGACAGCACTGCTAAGGACATGCAGACAGCCACAGGAACGTCCGCGGAGCACTGAAAAGTGAAGAGCCCTCACAAAACGGGAGAGACGGGAAGGGGCAAAAAAAAGTCGGGATTTCGATGGAAAAAGGAATGAGGTTCAGAAAGCATTTGCTGGATGCAAAATCCCAAATCAGATTGGGTGAAGTGAGCCTTTTCTGGTTAAAAATAAGTTCCGAATCCAGATCATTTTCTAGCATATTATGCAATTAAAAAAAGCAAGGCGGGGGGAGGGAGCAGCTCGGCAGAGCTGAGGAACAGGCAGGCTGCGATCCAAGTGCCTTGGCCAGCTCCCAGCAGTCCCCGCGCCTGGAATCTCGGGTGAGCAAAACCTCTGAAATGTAGCACTACTGCCGGGCTCTGGTTTTTCTCCACTCCCTGCTGTCACTTCCACGGCCTACTCCGGAGCCACGCACGTGTGCTGGGGATGGTGGGGAGGATCTCCTGTTCAAACACTGACGGCCAACACGCCTCCTGTGACTTCCAACAAATACGGCAAGAACGGGAGCTGGAGGCCAGCAGGAATCCCAAGTCCTACCGGGCTCCAGCACACGCTAAAGGAGCTGTGGGTCACGGAGAGGGCCAGCAGCTTCCCACCCCTTCCTACTCTCTCCACCCCTGAAAAAAGACAGACTCTGTCCTACAGACATACCGACGTTCCATCCACAACGTCCTATCTATTTAAAGAGAGATCTGTTAATGGCTCGGGGACTGTGAGAGTTTTGAAGCTTGTCAGGCTCCGCGAGGAATGTATAAAAATATTCACTGCACAAAGCCAACCTTTTTCCCCAGGATAAAGAAAACACCATTGCGGTGGCCGTGCTCCGCTCCCTAAGCTTGGTTACGAAATGGTATCACTGGGGACGTCGGCACACATCTCTAAAGAGCCCCAATGAGTCGGCTGCCATCGTGCGCGCCCAAGATGGAGGTGCTGGTACAGCTGGACATTTTCTAAGCCGGCCAACAGCGACGGGATCATCATTAGTAAACACAACGATAAGCTCTCCACGACGTGTTCCAGGAAGCTCAGAAATGATTCAAGGTTTCCTGTACGTATGACTGTCACGCTTTCACATCTTGCTCGATCTTCATGTAGCTTAGTTCAGAGCTTGTCCGTTGAAAAGACAAAACAGACCAGGAGAACGCAAAACTTAACCTCCTTGCTTTTCAGCGCAGTTTTCAGTTCTCTTCTACCCAGAAAAGCTCTCTAAAAAACATTTAACTATTAAAGGCACAAAGCAGGACTGCAGCCCAAGCAGGAGGGTTTTATTCTCCCAAATGGGGGCTCAGACGAACGCCGCTACACTCCCAGCTTTGTAGAGTTCTACTTTATTCCCTTCTTCTCCGGCATGCAAATGGGAATTGTAAAAACACTGTCCTCCACTTTCCATAAATCACTTTATTCACTCCAAGCGAAGCAAGGAGGCCGTATCTTTTCAGACCAAGTGGTGCAGTTGGTAAGAACAGACATGCTTTGAGCCTTGCAAGCTTTTCTCTGGATCTCTGTAATTGTGCAGTTTCAAACTGCCTGTTTATTCTTTACAGTTCAAACCACCTCCTCCTACCAGCAGTTTCATACCTGCGTTAGAGAGATCCCTTTTGTACATCTTAAGGCATCACACGCCATAAAAACAAGCTGCAAGCTCAAACATCTCCAACAAAACCCTCACTGCTAAATCTCTCCAGACAGAGCTCCTGCCAGGAGAACGAAGGCACTGAACTTACAGAGCTGGCTGGGCAAAGACTGGGATGAGAGGAGACTGGCTTGCACCCTTCCAAGCATGAGAAGTCAAGAGTCCTATGGAACAGGGACAGGGGTTTGGTATGCAGGTTAGTTCTGAGTGTTATCTGAGTATGTGGAACTCAAAAGCTGAAGAAAGGCCATATTAAAAAATGAATTTATCCAGAGAAGGAGGGTGGGAAATGACTTGGAGATTTTCCCCAACATTATCCACCAATCGGCCCCAGAGTTGAAAGATCCAGACCCAGAAGCTGAACCATTGTTGCTGAGAAAGATGCAGTTTGCTTTTTTGCCCATTTAGGGTGATCACACGTGCCTCAGAGCCAGAGAAATGCTAGCATTGTTTGGGAGCTGGCTTCTCTTAATTGAAAAACAAAAGTCATATATATATTTTTCATTTGCGTGTCATTCAGTGTCCTTCCACTGGTGCTCTTCAGACTGAGCTGGGAGGAAATGCAGTTGGGGCTCAGCAGAAGAGATCATCAGCTTGGATCGACTGCACAGAAAAAAGCTTGTGTGATGCCTGCCTGGTGACAACCCTGGGCTCTGCAAGAAGAGGGTTGCACACATCGAGGCAGAGATGCTGCGTGCAGCAGTTTACACCATCAGTCCTCGTTGCTGTTGGGCTATTTCTAAAGAAGTCGTTATTAATTGGGAATTTGGCACGGGGAAGCGCTGGATATATTGGGGAAAAACAAAGAGAAGTAAAAAATAAAAAAAGAAAAAGAAAAGAAAAGAGGCAAAGCTGATTTGGTGATCATTAACGTTAACTCACAAAGGTTTTTAATAGCTTTGTTTGAAATGCCTCTCAAGGCTGAGGGCTCTTCTTGGAAATCACTTCCACAGCCCACAAGAGCCCCGGCTCACTGGGGCAGATGGGAAGGAAGACAAAGAAAGAGGAACTGCGCACTGAGAGAGACGGAGTCTTCAAGAAGTTGCTCTTCCACTCACATTGGTGCCACCCCACCAGCCAGCCCAGAGGATGAGCAGGTGAATTTGGCAAGGCTCGCTGTTAGAACCAGCAGCACATTGCTCACAAAGGTGAACGCACCCAACCGCGGAGCCCACAGGCAGCCGATCTCCCCATGTCTGGAGCACGGAGCGTTATTTCCCTCTCCTCCATCCCTCGCTCCTCATCCTTGAGGGTTGCGTTGGCTGTATCCTGGCCTGATGGCAGTCAATGAGAGTTTTGTTACAGCCTTCAGCAGGATCAGAATTTGGCACCGAGAGCAGCAGGACCGAAATAAAAAGGTCTTTTGTGCCAACTGGGTTGGACTGGCAAGATGAGGGCTGGCTCCTCAGTGCTAACAGAGGTGTGCACGCCCCACAGATATTACTGAGCTGCCCAGCCCAGCCTGAGGGACCACCCGAACCCACAGCCAGCTCCCATGGGTTCATCCATCGCTGAGAGCTGGGGAGGCAGAGAGGTACCTCCATCTCTCCCCCCCAGTCTCAATGGTGGTCTTTAAATCCTGGCATGGCAGCATCCCAGAGAGCTGTACAGCACGCACCATGCAGCAGCACACGGCTACATTCAGCATGCTGCAGCTGGCTCATACTTTGTGCACTGACAGGGCTTTGGTGTGGGTGGTTTTTTCTTTCTTTTTTTTTTCTTTTTTTTTTTTTTTTTTTCAAGGCTGCTTCTCGGGATCTGATGCAGATTTTACTTGTTTGAGTTGAATGCGCCTGCGCTGCCTGGCTGAAGGGAGGGCTCCTGATGAGTGCTGCTGGGTAAGGATCTGTTCTAACAACAGAGGTGAGCAGAAGACACAAAGGGCAACCCTATGCCCTTTGTGCGAGAGGTAGGGGGAAGAGAGCCTTGCTGGGCTTTGTGCCCCTCCAGAACCATGCTCTCTCATCTGTGAGAGCTGTTTTCCCCAACACTTACATTTTGTATTAATTCTGGATGGGTTTTTGTTTTGTTTCGTGAACAGAGTGAGGTTTAATAAGCACTTACAAAACTCTCCTTCAGAGCTGTATTAAAAAATTGGCCTCCTGGGTAGCTCTGTGCTTCCAGAGAGCACAGGGAATTGCTTTCATGTTCACAAGCCTTCAGCACACGGCTGCTGGTGCCAGCAGTAGCTGTCAGTGGCAGCTATTTCTCCCCTCTCCCTGCAGGCTCACCATCAGCACCCACCCACCCCGGAAGGCTGCGGCACAGTGACGGGCCTTCCCAGGCTCAGGCAGAACTGGACATAAGGGCAGCCACGGTGGGCGACGCTCAGAGGTTGGTCTAAGAACCATTTAGCAGAAGGAAAGCTGGCGCAGGGCAGCAGAAGCTTGGATGCTCGTGTTTCTGGAGCGCAGCCCCTCTGCGGTTTGACTCGGGTGCTGGTAGCCCGGAGCCCCCCAAGCCCTGAAGGAACGTCCACGTTCATCAGAAAGTAAGGTGAAGCCTTCCCTAGCAAATAAGCGATGCAATTATAAAGGCAGTCAATAGCGTAACGCCAGCCAACGTGTTCCAGCGATATTTTGAAACTGTAATCTGATCCTACTGTTTCCATCCTCGTGCCTTGCCTGCTCTCCCTTGTTGCATACTGTACTATTTGAGGCCCAGAGGGCAGAGCAAGCTCTGGCTGTTTGTTAATGATCAGAAACTGCGTTTTGAGCACAGCTCTCCCGTGCGCCGCCCACACGACTTTCTTGATAGTTTGTGAAGCTCTCAGCCTGCCCAGGCCCTGTGAGAAGGCTCTCTGGGAAACAAAAGCGAGCGAAACAACCAGAAACACAACTTGCAAGCACCACTTCTGCCTTCACTTTCCAGCTCGTTTCTACCAGCACTAAAAAATAAATAAATAAAATAAAAAAAAATGCAAAGCCGCAGTCTAAGGCGATCTCCAACTCTGCAGTGTGTTAAGCCTCGCAGGAAACATATGCTTCTATTAAATTGGAACCAGTTTCTAATGCTGTCAGTTTGCTAAATGTAACATGTTCTCTTGGAAGGAGCCGAGCGGTTCCCATGTTTTTGACTAACTGCACGCACCAAGCAGAGCGCGGCCGATAAAGCTGCAATAAATATAAGGCTCCAATAAATATAGCTTAGGATAAATTACTGCCTCATTAAGTAATTGTTTGGGAAAAGGAGAGCAGGTTTTCTAGATTATAGCCATGTTATTAAGGGTGTTTATAATATTAAGAATTCTATCGGGGTAGCAGAACTTAATACAAGTTTAAATCAGACGGGCACTTGTTAGCTCATTAAGCCATTAAAATCTGCCCTGGCAGAAGCAGGAGGGGAACAAGACGATGCAGGTTAGCTGGGAGCATTGCAGCCCAGCTATGAGCAACAAGGACAGCTTGTTTCAGAGCAGGGAGCAGGTAGAGCTGCTAGGCAGCATTCTGAGGCTAGAAAACCTTTGTCCAAAACAGCCCTTATACACGTACAAGGCGGCGGTGTTTACTGGAAAAAGGGATTGCCCAGAAGAAGACGCATCTATTGCAAATGTCTCATACCAGGTTGGCGTGGGCCTTGATGGCAGACTGCCACTGGGAGCCCTGGCTCTATGGGTGATCACAGGGCACGATGCTCTCTGTGCAGACCCCGCTATTCAGCGCCCCCAGGACAGGATTTGCTGCGGCCCCATGTTTTGCAGCACCACCCCATTGAGCCCGGCCAAGGTTCTTCTCAAATTCAGGCTCCACGTGGCAGCCCTAAGGAAGCCGCCAGGCCTGCCAAGCACAAATCAAGTCATACAGCACTGGGTGCATGCAGGCCGAGCGGCTCTGTCTGCTGCCAGTGTCAAAAGCTGAAGGATTAGGATCTGCATAACACACCTGGGCATCAGTAGTAGGAAATGAGAGCCACGGTAAATAAAACCAGGCACTACGTGAGGCCAGCTTCTCAGACTCTGCTACGGGATGGGCTGATGATTCAGTAGGCTCTGCTTGCAGTCACCTGAAAAGCACTCGAGCGCTTCCACGCACACACTCCTTGGGATCTGCCAAGCTGCTCGCCCAAGTCCGTGCTGCTCCTGGCACTGGGGCCCCTCACCCAGCAGCTGCCAGTCCCACTGGAGCGCCAAGGCCTGTGTGCGGGGAGAAGCAGGGACGGCATCTCGTGGTGCAGCAACGATGGCTGTGTGCCGCTCTGGGGCCTGGCTCAGCCACAAGCCAGCCACCTTCCTCCTCTTGCCACTCCAGAGCCTGCAGGGCAGAGGGAGAGCGTGGCTGGGAAGAAGCTCCTTGTAAATCATATTTGAAACAACCTGAAAGAGCCGCTGCGGCCACCAGCAAGTGACACAGATTAACAAACACACACTCCCTTTTCCCTGCTAAGGTTACAAGACACGATGCTACCGGTCAGTCTCTAAGGGAGAAGGATGAAACAGCACAACCAACACATCCCTCCTTCTCAGCAGCGCCACTGGAAGCAATAGATCACGGTGATGCTGCGCTGTACGCCACAAGACATCTCTATTGGCACACTCCATGGGCTAGCTGGTATTTTTTGTGTGCGCTGTAGACCCATCTCTGCTGGCTGCATAACATTCCCATAAAGGTTAATGAGAGCTGTGTGAGCATCCAAGAGGGACCAGACTCCTTTGTGGATAATAAGAGAGTTTTCCGCGTGTATTTATAATTGCTTGGTTAGAGCCCTCGCTTTCGAGCGTATCACAGCGCCTTTTCCCCACAGATAGCTTGTTTTTCCCCCTCGTCCTCGGTCCTTCATCAACGCATGGGGAAAAAAATATCCACACTGCTGCAGAAAGAACCGAACGGTTTGCCAAAAAGTAGGTTATTGCTCTGAAAACAGTGCTGAATAAATTATCACAGTCAAACTGAAAAGCAGCGAACCGGGGGGGAGGAAAGGGAAGAGCAAAAACCTCCAAAGAAACGCGTGCTGCAAAATGCAAAGCACATCCCAGCAATGACAAGTCATTTTAGTTCCCGGCCTGCAGGTTTCGTTTCGTTAATTCATTTCTTGCTACTGAAAGTTAAAAGAGGCAGAAACCAAAGATTAGAACAGAAGGCATTTCCCTGGCACTCCACAAAGCAGCTATGCTGCACTCGAGTTGCTTTCGACGCTGTTGCTTCAATAAAGGAACGCAGCCCTGCAAACAGTGAATTCAGTGACAGGCGCTCGCTGGCCCCCAGTTCTCTTGGAGGGAGGTGGTAAAACTGCAGGACGTTTCTCCACCAATGAGAACAACAACAACAAAGTTAAAGTTTGACACGAACGTTTGCTAAGACAGCGCTCAGTGATGTTATCACGTTGTCTCACCCGTGGCCTTTCAGCCCGGCACGCTGCAGCGCTCGCGTTTGTTGAAACATTTTCATGTCCGCCCAAGGAGCCCTCTGAGAGCAGATAAAGGGAACTTTGGCCAGCCTTGAACTGCTCTCGACGTGCAGCAGCCACGGCCAGAGTGAAAAGGGATTTCATTTTTCGCAGCACCTGTTGGATTGCACGATGAAAACAACTGCACCGAAGCGGTGCCATGCCAAATAGCCCCCGCGCAGCCCGCGGTGTTTTAAGTAATGCAGAAGTTCTCAAATAAATCATTTTAACTAATACAGGGATGCTTTTCTAATAGCGTATTTTAACAGTGTACGTACTCAGCCTGCACTTTGAAGCGTGCTTCCCATGGTCACTCAGTGCCGAATGAAAACCCAATTCCCATTCCGGGAATTGGGAGTGGAAAATACAGAAGGAGATATGGAAACTGAAACTGAGAGTCCTGAACCTCATTTTGTTTTTGACCAGAGCAGCCCATTCACCTCCCCCAAGAGGTTACGATGCTAGTTTTCCTCACAATTAAACAAGCAGACAAAACACACAACACAGATGTATGACGTGAGTTGCACTGGCAGCAAGGCGAAGCAGGGCAGCGAGAGAAAGCTCAGTGCTGAGCGACTAGCAGACACGCACCCCAACAACTTGGTAGTGCCTCTGTTCCTTTGTGAGGCGCCTGTGTAACGCCTCGGCTAGGGGAGGAGAGGGGAAGGGTTGCTCCAAAGAGCCAGATGGAGCAGGAGGGTGAAAGAGAGCGTGAGCTCGAGAGCAGGAGGGAACCCAAGCGAGTTATCGGGCCCCTGGGACAGCCAGCATGAAAGTTGTCCCGGTCACAATCCCTCCGCTGGCAGCGGTGAGTCACAGCTCCTGCACAGGGATGGGCACATGGAGCGACCGGCAGCACACTGAGCTATGGGCAGAGCTCACATGCAGACAGCTCTCTCTCACTGGCACATCCGTACACTGGCACGCGGAGATAAAGCAAAGCGTTACCACTAGCTGAAAAAACACTGTGGTTTGTGCATGCACGCCCGCCTCCTATCTTGATGAAATGTGTCTTTTAAAAATATGCAAATGATATGCATGCACGTGTACCTATTAAAGCACTTTCTTCCCCTGGTGAAAGGCTGCCTGTAAAAACACACCAAGAGTAAAGGGTTTGTGGAGGCGCCGGAAGATGATGGTGCATTTCTGAATTAGGTTTTAAAACTTCATTTTGCAGCTACCTGAAGTGGAGACAAAGCTGCCTTTAGGCACCTGAAACTAGTCAGACCTGCTGTAGCAGTTGTACAGTTTGCTTCAAATATGCCCTCCACGCTCCTTTCAATCTCCACCCCAACATATATCCGCATAGTTTACCTCCAATCATGGGCGGTTCTTTCTATAGCACAGCTCGCTCGCCCTCACCACCCGCCTGGCACGACAGGAGGTTTTAAAGGACTGAAGTTACAGGCAGCTCTGCAGGGAACCTCAGGGACTGCTGAGGAAGGAGCTGGTAATTGTTGTATTTCCATCGGAGGTGAGCGTGGCTCCGGAGGCACAGAGTTTCTGGGGGAGATCAGGGAGTGACAGAACGGCTTTTACTCGTTGGACATCACCCAAGCCAGCTTTTGGGACACTTTATGTCTTCACAACTAGTCAGGGTTCCTTTGAAAAAGGAACTTCTTTCTTCTGCTACTTCCATATACCACCCAGTTTTAAAAATAACATGAAAGAAAACAACCCACATTTGTACTTTTGTTTTTTGTGTTCTTAACATACTGGAACACATTTTTATTCAAACTTCCCTGGAAGCAGAAGCTGTCAGATGAAATCTAATATGTCTTACCAATGTGAAAGCAAGGTAAACAAGCTTTGGCTCCTAATAATCACACAAACTGAGACTCGTGCCATTCAACACCACATCAAACTCAATTCCAGTGTAATTTTAATGAGAAATTCCTCATTAGGCCCACCACTTGTCAAGACACCAACCGGGTTATATGGGTTGGCAACTTCAGATGTCACAGCATCACAGAATGGCTTGTGTTGGAAGGGACCCTAAAGGATCATCAAGTTCCAACCTCTCTGCCACAGGTGGGGCCACCAAGCTCCAGATCTGGTACCAGACCAGGTTGCCCAGTGCCCCATCCAACCTGGCCTTGAACACCTCCAGGGACGGAGCATCCACAGCCAATTCACTGAGAGCAGCACTGCAGAGAAAGACTTAAGGGTTCTGGTGGTTGAACAGCACAGTGATGTATGGCAGTACTAGCTGTTACGTGCCATGCAGGGCAGGGGAGTGAATTCGGACCTTCACTGGGGGATAACAGCTGGAACTCACCTAGCACAGGGCCCCATAATGCACAGCTCCTCTGACATGCTGTGCTGCTGCCTCCCTCGTGCTAGCCAAGCCTTGGCCCCAGTGACGGGACAAGCAGGAGGCAAAAACTCACTCTCTGGTGGTTTTGTGGCTCCTCCAGGCCTCTCCAGCACCTTGCTTCTCAGCACTGCTCCCAGCCACTCCTGCTAGTCTTCAGGAGTGCTCACTCTGTATGATGGTGGAGGCCATCCCAGCTCTCCCTGGGAAATGCCCTCGAAGCGGCTCTTCCCCAAGCAGGAGTTCCCCTCCAAGCTGGAGGAATCTCCCAGCCACGGGTAGAGCACACCTTCACAGCTCCTCCCACGCTCCTCGTGGTGACAGAGCATCCATCTGACACGCTCACGGCAACCGACTCTGCCAGTCTCTGCGTGGTTTCTATTCCACGCAGTGGCAGCAGGGAGGGCACAGCCCCGCCGCCTCCCAGCCACACGTCTGCTTTCAGCTTACTGCTCCACTCCAGGGCACCCAACGGCACAGTTAGTGCTGCATTTACAAGGTTTGCTTTCCCTGCTTGTGTTCAACAGTCAGCTTAGTTGTTTTATTCTTTTTTTTTTTTCCTTTTTCTTTTCTTTTTCTTTTTTTTTTTTTAAGTGTTTGCATTGGTAATGCTGAACAAACCAAAAAAACCTGAAGCCTCCACTCCAGCAAACACAAGGACTGACTTTGTTTGTAAAAGAATTAAAGAACTACCACGTGTCAGAGGGTCCCCCTCCACGTACAGAAAGCAGGCACTTCTTGAAGGCAGCACAGCCCTGGAGACCCACAGAGATCAAGAGGCAGCCAACGTGCACTGCCAGGCCCTGAAGGAAGTCAGCGCTGCCCTCAGCTCAGCCATTTCCACCCGCTCCACGCCGCTCATTAGCAGGGGGTTCACCCACGCTGAAGGTCTGTGCCGCCAGCCTGCCTCCATTTAAACTGGACCTTGCTCCCTCCTTCGGTGCGCTCCTGATCTTTGGACCTGGGAGCTGGAAGCTGCCGTTGCTGGCACTGATTGGTGCGTGTGTGTGTGCTGAGGAGCTGCTGCAACCGGAGCCGGCTCCTCCTGAGCCGCCTGCGCACAGCCAGCTTGGGAGAAGGTGCATCTCTGCCGCCTTACAAAAAGCAGATCACCAGCAAACTACTTACACTTCCAAAGCACCGCCTTCCCACCCCCCCACCCCCCCGGTTGACAGGTTACACTTTAAGATGTTACATAAAAGCAGAAATAGTCACGAGTATTTTGGATCACCTGTCTGGTGCGAGCGCTCGTGGAGAAGAACTGTGCCAAGAGTGTTTTACATCAGCGTGAAAGAAGTCAGAGTTCCTGAGTGTAGAGTATCAAATTTGAGGGCTTCCTTGGTAGTAATGCATGGCCTTAAACTCCTCCATGCCTCTCAGGCAGAGGACTGGAGCGCTTAGATTTTTTAGGCTATCATTCCCACCAAAATGCTGAGAAACAGTGGCAGTATTTCATCTTTTCCATAGAAATATAGCAGGTGTATAAAGGCATACAATTACACTTCTTCATAAATCAGCACCTACAGACGTACTTAATGCTCCTCAAGACTACTTCAGACAAAACCTGAAGTACCTACGGCTAGCAGGTTTCTTGTTTGTTTTTAATCAGCTTCAGAGAAACAGAAATCAACCCGACACAAAAAATCAAAGTCGGGTTTTACATGCACAAAGCCTGGCTTCATTTGTTAGCAGTCCAATCCAGTTCCTGCCCAAAAGGAGTGGGTGGATTTCACTACCAACTTAAATGGAAGTAGGAGCAGTCACGAAAGGAGGAAGATCTCCAGCTGTTACTTTAGATGCTGCAATACTTGCCTGGACAATGGAAGAATTCCCTAGGATGTGCTCTAATATACCTATCTGGCAGCCCAAATTGCTCACCCTCCTCCTATCTCAAACACCACCACGAGCTCATTACGTTAAATCAGATTCAAAAAGATACCAGCTTCTTCTGTGGAAATGTATGCATTTTAACTTTAGGCAGAAAAGGCAACTTCTAACTCACCCTGCCTAACCGACTGCTTCATTTCTAAGGTGATACATGGAATAACCAACAGCAACTTCACAATTCATTGCTGCTCTGCCATTGCAAAGGCTTCCCCTGCACTTATGTGTGCCTCCAACGCTTTTGGAGGGCCTATTTTATACAGGTGAGCCCCTACAAGTGAGAACAGAAAGGCAGGCACTGCCTTTTCAACTCACACCGATAGGAAGCGTTCGCTCCCACACGCAGCAGAGAGCTGATGTTAGGGGGCAGCCGAGCCCTCTACCACCATTGTTCGAGCAACAGCACGTCCTGCAGCGGCCAAATCCAGCACCCTGAGACGGCACAGAGAGCCACCGTGCTGTCCCCGGGCAGGGGGGGAGGACAAGAAGCCTGCGCTTCCCTGAGCGGGGAGTTCGCACTTGTCTGAGCACGGGCCGCCCAACAGAGCCGCGACACGCCGTGCCCCGCGTCGGGTGAGGGGGCCAGCAGGTGAAACGGGCACGTTCGTTTCACGTTACAGCCGTGTCACCGCCAATTAGCCAGCCAGGGGCTCAAAGGACAGCGCAGGAACCTCCTCGCGCATTTCCAACACAAGTGTCCCGGAGTTTTCCAGCTGCGCTCGTGAAAACGCAAAGAAATAACAGCAGGTAACCGCGCTCCTATTGCTGCTCTTAAAGACAGCTCGTCCTTCCACGCACCGACACGAGCGAGGCAGCGAACGCCCCGAACGACAGGGGCACCGCAAAGAAGCTTTTGCTCCAAGCCCCCCCCCACCTCCCAACCCCCCGGCGCTTCCCCGCAGGAAGTCACCGCCAACACACCGCTTTCCAAAGCCGAACAACCCCCGTCCACGACCTCCCCCCCACCGCCTCCCGCTCCTCCCGGCTGCGCTATCGGGGAGCGTGGGGGGGAAGCCCCGCTAATCCCCTGCCCTAAGGCAGCCCGGGAGAGGTGCAGGCATGCCCGGCCATATGTCAGCCCCGCTCCGGCATGGCACAAGCTCCCACGTCGCCCCGCTCGCCCGCCGCCACCCCTCGGTGCCCCCCCAGCCCCCCGCTCGCTCCCGGCGAGGCTGCACCCGTCCGGCTGTTAGGACGCGCCGCGGCCGCTCGCAGACGGGATGCGACGTACTTTTGGATCGATTAAAAGTGCACGGAGCCTCGCGCACCTGCCCCGCGCCCCTCTCGGACCGGAGAGCGGCTCTGGGCTCGGCACGGCTCGGCTCGGCTCGGCCCGGCTCCGGCAGGGCTGCAGCGGGGACCGACCGGCCGCCCCCCGTCCCCCCGCCCCGCTCGCTCACCCACCACATGCGGCTCCAGCCGGCAAGTCGAGCACGCGGGGCGCCGGCTCTCGCCCCTCACAGCAGCTCCATATGGCGCTCCCGCGCTGCGCCGGGGTGCGGAGGAGGAGGAAGAGGAGGAGGAGGATTTAAGCCTCCGCTCGATCACGCAGCATTATACAATGGAGGAGGAGGAGGGAGGAGGAGAGGGAGGAGGAGGCGGGAGCAGCCCCGGCTCCAGCCCTTGCCGCCAGCGCTGACGCCAGGGGCGGCTCCGGCGAGCTCCTCGCCCTCCGGCCCGCGTCACGGCCCCGCCTCACCCGGCCTTCCTCCCCCGCCTCCCTCCCTCCTTCCTCCTCCTCGTCCTCCCCCACGCGTGCCCGTGCCCGACCCGCAGCCTCCAGCGCTCGGACTCCGGGCCGACAGAGCTGGGAGAGCCGCCGTAAAGGCGGTGCGCGCTCCTCGCTATGGCTTAGGCAGCAGGCTCTCAAAGTCCCGTAGCGATTTGGGATCGATCGAGCTGAAGGCCAAGCTAGAGACGGAGTTCCACGTCCAAGCAGAAGGCTGAAAAGAACGGTGCTTGCACACACAAAAAAACATCGCTTAAAACTGTATGATACAGGTTCAGGAGTATACACACATCTGTACCCTTAAAATGACAACTGAAGAGACCCCATGCAGCCGGGATTTAAAGCACTGAGGCTGCTATTTCCTACCACTGACGCCATAAGTGTGGCCCCATCTCACCTCTCCTCGGAGTTCTGCCCCTGGTAAGCGACTCGGTCAGCAGGCAGCAGAAATTAAAAGCAGTGTTTCCCCTTGCTGGATACCTCCCAGCAGACAGGTGCGGAAATTCAGCAAGCAAGACTTCCAAAACTACAGTCAGCGTTACCAAAAGTCACTAAATGAAAGGAAAAGCTTCATTTTCTTTAGGAGTCCAGCAGCTCCTGCCCGGCGAGCTTCAGCCTTTTCAAAAGACAGCCAGAACGGTCTGACACGTTCATCAGTTTGGGGTTTTTCTGAAGCCAAATGTCAGGGTCACGTTCTGCACCCTTTGCACTGCTGAGTGGGGGGGACAACTGCAGCAATGGCTCTGAGCTCTCCCCGGCATATTTAAGAGCAGAATTAAGCCTTCTGTGGTTACTGTCCCATAAATCCTGACCCCTTTGCTCACTCATTACAATGCTACATTTTCCTCCGCTCCCTTGCAAGTTCTGATATGGGCTGCATAGATCTTCCCCCCTTCGGTTTGGGTTTGCTCTGGACAGTGACAGATCCCACAGTGGGATCTGGCTGCGTGTAACCATGCTGGGGACACATCCAGCCCAGCAGGATGCCTGCCTTCTGGAGCTCAAAGTCCACAGCAGGCTTACGGCCGCTTTGCCTGGGTGTGTGCATGCTATCACCAGGACTATAGGCATAACCACAAACATTTGCTAAATAAGCAGCTGGGCTCCACTCTGACATGCAAGGCCTCAGTCTTGCCATGTAATACTTGGCAGCAAAAGGCCCAAGCCTTTACCAAAGCGTGAGCTGTGAGCACTTGTGACTTTGCTAGGTTGCTCCAATTTTACGCTAGTCTAAGAGAAAACTCACCGCCCCTTCTGTTTCCTACTGTAACTCCCCGGGGCCTTTCTTGGCAGGAGTTTACAGTCACACTGTAACTCGGATCATTCCTCCGAACACAACGAGTACAACCTGCATCCACGCTCAGAAGCACTCTCAGATGAGCATAGGTCACAACACGAATCGATCCGAGCCGAGTTCCTGCCTTCGCTTTGCTGCGCCCTCCTCCAGGATGAGGTAAGGCAACACAGCAACAATCCTATTGCTGATTGCAACTCCCATGGCCTGCAGTGGGGTTCCAGGAGACCTTTCTGGCTGGGAAGCTCAGCTCCGCAGCAGTCTGGCCAGGAGGTGTCTGCAAGGCCCAGCAGTTTGCCCAAACATGTCAGTGAGCTTGGAAACAGCCTGTGCCTGAGCCATGAAATGTTGGGCAGGGAAGTGAGTTGGCAGAGGCTCCCAGAAACCACAGGAGCTGGGGGGAAAAGCCTTCAAGGGGCAGGCCACTGAGCTGCTCGCATATGAGGGTACAAACTACACGAGAAGGAACCAAATTGTGTTTCTCTGTAGGGTTCTGACCTGACACGAGCCACAGGCACAGCCCAGACACAGCGCTGTCTTTGAGAAATGACAGTCAAAGTCTGCCCAGGTCTCCTTCAGATCTTTCAAAAGCCATCCTGTATTAAGCATAAATCAATTAACAGACAAATTAAAGATTGGGGGGGGATAACAGACACAAGACTTCCTAGGGCAATTCATTAGAAATATTGCAGATGGCCAGGTAATCTCTGGCTATCAACATGAGTGCTAATTAGGAAACGGGCAATCTTTAGTGCACTGGGATGTCAGCATCTCTCAAGTTGTTCAAAAAAAAAAAAAAGAAAGAAAAAGAAAAAAGAAAGACACAGTGAACAGTTTTCTCAGTTTCTAATTGCATCCCTGGCCTTTCTAATTGCAGTATGTATTAATGCTACAAGGGTTTCACCTGGTAATTTTAAGAACAAAACACCTTGACTCCCTCCCTGGATGCTTTGGCATTAGTGCACACAGGGGATGACAGAAAAGCACCTAACACTGCCCCCCCAGCAGACAACTTCTTGCAAATCAAGACCCTACCAGCACCAATAACTTGGGAAAAGCTAACTTAGGGGCCTGCCCACAGCCAAGGGTGCTCATCCCACTGGTGCAGTGCCGTCCACTGTGCAACACAGGTCCCACGGGGAAGAACCACTCAGAGGGTGGTGAGGCACTGGAACAGGTTGCCCAAGGAGGCTGTGGATGCCCCATCCCTGCAGGCATTCAAGGCCAGGCTGGATGTGGCTCTGGGCAGCCTGGGCTGCTGGTTGGCGACCCCGCACACAGCAGGGGGGTTGAAACCAGATGATCACTGTGGTCCTTTTCAACCCAGGACAGTCTATGATTCTATGATTCTAAGCCCAAGAGTGAAGGCGTGAATTAAACATCATTAACCATCACAAAGCCTCAAGACATCCCCACTGAGGCCAGCTCAGGAGCAATCATGGCCTTCTGGAGGGAGCCATGGCCAGGCAATGACAACAGCAACAGCACTGGATCAGCAGGGAGAGATGCTCAGCAGCAGGACTGAGACTGAAGCACTAATGGTTTTCTTCAGCAAGGGTCAGTTGCAAATAAAAACAATCCACTCAGAAAATAAATAAATTAGAGTGCTGCATTACTGCAGTCACGCATCACCAGGGAGCTGAGCTGCACCTGTGGAAAGCTGTGTTGCTTTGCTTTAGATTTCAGTTGGCTTCTGTTTTTTTTCCTGCTGGTGCAACTCATCCACTGTAACAAGGCTGCCACGCACGTCCCGAGGCACAGAGGAATCAGCTGAAACAGAAGGAAAGAATGCTCCCCCTTCTCACTCCAATTTTAGCTTTTTCTCTTTTTATTTCTCCTTAAGATTTTCTGCTTTAGTTCCTGTTTTTCTCTTCTAATGTTCCTGTGGCAGGAGGAGAAACATCGTTCCCTAGAATGCATAATATGCTTAATTATCATTCTCTGTTAGTTCTCTAGGAAAAAAAAATAACAAACAACTACAGGAGAAATCAGTTTAATTAATGAGCATGACCAAATGCAGCCTTACTTCTAACGCAGTATCATATATTACATGTCCAATTGGGCAGTTGGTCTTACTTAGGTAAAATGAACAGATATGCAAAAACCATGGGGCTCATGAATCAGTGTTCTGAGCACAACCAACCTCCTCTGTGTGCTTATTCTAAGACTTGCTGCAGACTTGGATGCCAATGTCTGTTCCTAAAAACTGTGGCTTCAAGTGGTGCAGGATCAGACCCATGGAGTCTAGTAATGTAAAGCTGGGGCTTGGCAGGACCAAGGGCTGTGCCACATGGTGAATTCATTAAGGAATTAAAAAAAGCAAAGCAACAAACAACACCTTAACTAAAGTAGTTATACCTGGTAAAAATCCCCAGAGCATTTCAAGGACAAGAGGGGCAAGGTTTTGTCTTAAAGAGAGACTTCGTGATTTGAACGCTTTGCGAAAGGGCAGCTACTCTTCAGGTATTAAATTATTAAGGAAATATTATGGAACTGGATTATCAGGAAAGGAAAAAAAAAAAAAAAAAAAGAGCAACGTGCATTAGCTGGCTTAGTCAGAGGAGGTTTTGCTGCATTCCTCGTGCACTGAGATGACTCCCTCCCTCTGTAATTCCCTGAGCACTCCCAGTGCTCTGGAGTCTGCTGGTGTGCATCATCGTCGCTCCAGCTGAAAAGCCCCATCCCCTGACAAAGTGTGCACTGCCTGCCTGCCTGCCATCACGGGCTACTCACACATCTTTCTGCCTTCTCACAGACGTCCTTGTTCTTTCCCATAGTCCGTTCAGGCTGCATCTCTGGTGAGATTTGCTTTGCTGTGGAGCCAGGCCGCGCTGTTCATACCAAAGCTGTGCAGCACACAGGATCCTCAGTCAGTCCCTGCTTTGCACTCACGCTTCTGGAGATGCAGTGGACTGTGCTTCACATTGTGTTAAGTTTTAAACAATCTGGGGCTGTGAAATGCTGCTTTTTTATTTCTCCTTTCAGTGCTCGCTCTGCAGCCTCTCCAAGGCACAAGCCATTCTCTTCTGGAACACTTAGTTACTTCTTTGAAGAGAGGCTAGGTCGATACTCTGATACTCATCTAATACTGGGGGCCAGTACATTAAGAGAAAAAAAATCCACAGATAGAACTGAAGGCTCTGTTTTACAACCAAGAGGGAATACTTCAAATAAAGGAAAACAACAACAACAGAGAAGCAGGGGGGAAAATTCAGAGAGATGGCCAGTCTTTGGGCCTAATTAACCACTGGTGTAAGCAGATGTCACTGAAATCAAGCCAGAAGCCTTAGGCCACCCATAGTCTCCTGCACAATCCCAACCTGATCCTGAAAACCTGCACAACACAGGGCTGTCCAACATGAGAGCCGCACGTGTGCCTCATTAGCACAAAGGGTGCCACCACATCTGTAAGGCTGATGGATGCTCCGCTCCCCGTTCCCCACAGGACAGCAGCTCCTCCAACCTGGCTCAGCACACGGCAGCTGAGCTCTGCGTGGAGCCGTGCGTTTCTGGAGTGCAGACGTACCCCGCTGTCTTCTTAAACACATCTGTAACCTGGAAGAAGCCTGTCTGCATAGGCACGCTGGAATACGTTTAGCACTGCTCAAGCTTGTTGAAATGCCGACGGCTCGATAGACCAAACGGGGCCACCAGCAGGTGATGAGAGGCTTCCGGACGTGGAGGTTCCTGCTCAGATGTGTGGCATTAAAGAACAGGGCAGCAGTATTGGGGTGCCTGGGACTGTGACGGCGCAAGCTAAATGGTGTCGTAGCTACAGTGCTGATGTCGGATGATGCAGTGCTGCAAATCTTACATAGCACTTAAAACTGCTGGAGCCACTGGAGAATAATATGCTCATGCTCAGATGCATTACCAAGGGGGGAAAAAAAAAAGAAAAAAATACATATATACATGTTTCAGCCCTTACTTAAATGAAAACACAAGTCAGTACACTGACATCCCATCAAATGCACCTATTCTCAGCAGCTTCTGCTGGCAGACTGGTACAGCACATGAAGCTCCTACACCACGTGGAGGGCTGGGGCATTTCCGATTGGCTTCGTAGAACCACTAGATTCAGCAGTGTTTGCCTGGTGAGATATGGGGATTTTCAGGGTGATCCAAATTTGCAACAAGAAATCTTTCCAACTGTCCCAGGTGCAACATTCTTCACAGACGATGGTAATCTGAACTCCTTTCACACTGACAGCCTTCTAGGGGTCTTATTTTAGGCAGTAAGTGACCTACACAACTTCTTCTAGAAAAACCCCAAACCCCAATAAAACAGTTGAATCTGCAGGGCCAAATTTAGATGAGAAGAAAAAGAAGGCAGCAAAAAAAAAAAAAACACAACCACCAGCAACTATCACAGGAACATCAAATGTAGCATAAACTCCTACTGCCGTTCTGTTCCACTACGAATAAATGAAGACCATCTAGAACTGAACTCATTGAGTCGGTGCAATGAATGCACAAATCCTTCTGTTTTAACCCTTCACAGAATGCATGAATTCATTAATCACGTGCAAAAAAACAGATCTGTAAAAAGAGGGAATGGTCATATCTGATGCTTGTACTGACCGTGTAAGTGGAAATGATTCATTTGCTCTCTCTGCATTCCCCCAGTTCCTTTACCAGCACGAGTCAGCAAAAGCCTGCATTGTATGCGCACGTAAACAGACTGCGGGTGAAGCCTGAGCTTCTCAGCCTTGCCTCAAACCGTCTTGTAATGGGCAGAAAGGGATGTTAACTTATTAAAGAAAAAGGGAACGGTACAGGCTCATTTATGTTCTCTCCAACCCTTTTTTACGCTCTCACTTTGAAGGAAGCTCTTCATGTAGTGACCATTAGCCAAAGGCTAAGAGAGATTTACACCTACTCCGTATTCCCAAGCAAAGATAGATTAAAGCCTCGCAAACCCCACCCAGTTCTCCTGGAATGTCACCAGCACAAAGAAGAAAGCCAGAGATCCACCGTTGCTCATCCTCTCACAGCCCTCACTTGCTCTCTCCCTCTTCCCAAAGTGACTTCAGAGAGCCAACGTCCTTAAAACTGGCTCTGGGAGAGGGATGAGGCAGCTCTCCTGCCTGGAGGGCCGAGCAGAAGCCAAAACTCCTGAGAGAGCTCCCAGGCCTGGTTCAGCAGGGGTGACTGTCCATCTGCTATCTCATGGCCTGGGGCATTTGCTAACCATCCACACCCAGGGGACATTCCTAGCATGATTCCTGCTAAACAAAAAATCAGTAACCTCAGCCACTTTGCTTGCATTTTCACATTTATAACTCAATATTGTTAACCTTTAGGTTAAAACGTCTTTTTCAACCTGTTCTTCTGCTCACTTTCCTTAGCTGAATGTTCAGCCCGTGCCAGGGGAGCAAAAGAAGAAGTGAAACGTATGTCAAAATGCTGATAATTTAACTCGACACATGTACACAAACGGTGTTCCCATGCAGGTCAGCAGCCAAAAACCTCTTCTTTCTGGCAGCGCTCAGCAAAGGAAACCTCATCAGAATAGCTGGGAACCTGCAAGTGCTTGCTGCACTCCTGCCATAACAGTGGGCTCCATCAGGAGTGGCCCCTTTAAAATGCTGCATCATTAATCTTAGCAGGGAGGAGGGAGACCGGGAGTTTGGTGGCTTTGTTTTGGTTTTCAAACCACAACAAGCCACATTTGTTACTGAAAGGCCATCTTCCATGAGATGTTCAGGGAAAAGCCCTCAGCCCCCCTGCATGTTTTTGTTAGCTGTCACGCTGATAATGAGCGGAAAATGCATTTGTTGTTTTGAACTTTTATCTAGTGAAGGTCCACCACAAATGAATGCAAGTGAGAAGATGTTGAAATATGCCTTAGAAAGTTGTAATCATACTTTTTCTCTTTGCGAGCTAGCCATCATTCAGTAGCTAGGTGGTTCTAAATAAAGAACTCTAGTCAACAACAGGAAATAACTCCCACAGAAAAAAAAAAAAGGGCAGAATACAAACTCTCAGCAACTCTTGTACGTAGCACACAACGGCCTTTTGTTCCATGCACATTAAGTCTAAAATCTTTACTCTTCAGAACATGTTCTTGCTCTAAGTAATTAAAACCTTTTTCTTGTTGCAAATATGGATCCCTTCCTTGTCTTTCTCCCAAAGCAGTGACTGTCTAAGAGTCAGAAAATCACGGGCTACTCCCATTCTTAGTTCGGTTAGTAAGGACATTCTAGCAATGCCACATGATGATCAGGATTTTCAAGAGTTACCGGTGGTGTTTTTTCTTTCTTTTTCTCATCTTATTTTTTGTGTTAGTGCAGAGGGAGGTGCAGTGCTGTGTCCTCAGCTGGAGACAGTTTACATGCTTCTTAACGTTCAGAAACCACTGTGTTCAGAAAGTACAGAGCACCTGGTCTGTGGGGAGGGGGATAAAGGAGAAGCCACACTTCTCTAGCTGCTTTTTTTAAACTCCTGCTAGTGCCTGCAATCGTCAGTTTTTAACCATACAAGTTGTCATGGGCCAGTGCCTGCAAACATTACCGGCAAAGACCACCTGCTTTCTTCTGCACGCAATCTTCCTAAATCCAGCAGAAGAGCCAGGCAATAGGATCCAAGTGTGCCACAAAACAAGTGCCAGGGGCAGCAGGCAGCACGGGCTGTGCTTCGCAGAGAAAGCACTTTCAACCATCACCTCAGGATTTCTGGAGTTTCTGCAGCTCGCGTTAACTCACCCGGGCTGATGAGTTGCTCCTGCCTTCAGTGCACATGTCAGGCAGACAGGGCAACAGCTTTCCCACTAAAAGAAGAGCTCCGATCCAGTGTGGATTCAGGCAGAAGTGTGGCTAGAATAAAAAGCCTGTAGGAGATACTGGAAAGTAGGCTGGGGACTAAGGATGGACCAGCCTGGAAGAGAACAAACCTCCAGTCAACAAGAAATGTAGCCGTACCAGCACAGGATGAATGAGAAACTAAGGGCACATAAACAGGAGAAGAGGAAAAAATAATAATAATTAAAAAAAAAAAAAACAAACACAAGTTTGTTCTTGTTAAACTTCAGGCTGTGAAATAGCATCTTTGCTTTCACAGGAGGCTGTCTAGTCTGAAGTGCCCACAATGCCTACACAAATAGCTCTATATTCTTGTAACAGGGTAGAGAAGGAAATCTTTAAAAATCTGTTGGTTTACTCTGTGTTTGTTTGCTGTTTCGTTGTTATTTTTTCAATTCCTTAAAGTTTTCATTAGTGGCCTGGTGCTGTCAGCAACCAAGCTCTTCCATTAGGTGTTGACTGGGGAACATCTCCATCTTCCCATAGCTTCCAGCTCACTCTGACCAAAGATGATCTCACACTTCAGGAAAGGGGATAAACTCCCCTTTCCGTCCTCACAGAGATTTGAACTGCAGTGTTTCTTAGGAAGGTAAGATTGCTTCCTTTGTGGAGGAGAACAACTCCAAAACATGCATAATGCACACTGCAGACTTGAGACAGGTTCTCCCACCTGTGTGAGTGCTCAGCACCTCAAAACCAGAAGAAACAAGAGGAAAGTGTCTGCCTACAGAACTGGCAGGATCAGACCAGAGGACAGAAGCACCTGGCAATCTGATCCACAGTCCGTGAATGCATTCATGTGCTGTACTGGAGAAGTAAGAGGGAAGGAAAGGACTGCAGGACTGGGCACAACACACAGAAATGCAAAGCCCAAATTAGTGAAGGAATACACTGATTTAATCCATCTGGCTTCAAAAAAGTGGGCATCCAGGTGGGGAATTTTAAGATGATGATTGTTTGCTAGCTGGCACGGATAGGTCCTTGCAGAAGGCATGAATGCATCTTGAGTGACGTTGCTATCATTAGTGTTAAGTGTCTGCTGGAGTAAAAACACATATAGCAGATTTTAGAGGTCAGCTGATCCCAGTAGCTTTCCATCAAATCACCTGCCATAGCTCTTTTCCTATATGGCCTAACTGCAAAACCAATTTCCACTTTAGAGATGAGCCCTTTTCAAAATACACAGCTGCAAGAGTTGAGATTACAGATCTAGAATGGAGGTGTATTTTTTTAAACTGGAATATGGAAAAATAGCTTGATGTGCACATGGGTGTGCCAGTGTATTTGTGTGCGTGTGCACCATCAGAAGTCTACAGGAAGAGCACATCAAATTTGCTTCCTAATGCAAAATGCACTCTCAGGCTGAAGTAACTCCACATTCAAATCTCACCCCAAAATAAATAATGTTGGCAATATTATGAACTCGAAAGCAGGTTCAAATCTGAACTTGCAGTTGTAGCATTTTCTGGTTTAGAAGAAACTTCAGATGTCACTGCTGAGATGTCCAGACTCCTCCTGAACATTCGGAAAGGAAGAAAAATCAATGTAGCAACGCATCCTATGGAAGCTGTCCCACCATTTCCCTGATCTCAGCCATTAGATTAAATACTACAACTACTTCAGTGGGACCAGCACGCTTCAAAAGATTCAGTCTCTCCCTCTGTCTTTTTCTCCCTCTCACTGAATGATATTTCTGCCCACATGCACTGACACATACAGCGTCTAACAAGGCTGTGATTCATTTTCAGTTCTAGTCATGCTCACAAGTGATGTAGCACACTTGCTGTGCCTTCAGGATCTGCGTAATTTAGCTTCATTTTCTCTGCCCCCACCCTGCATTAAGTGAAGTTCCAACAAAGCCAAGTCATCTCCCACCAACCTGCCCTCCCACCTCCTTGGGGGATGTGTACAGCAGGAGTTTGAATAATAATAATAATAATAAAATTTAAAAAAAAAAACAACACAAAAAAACAGAAGACAGAGAAGGGGATGGGAGCTTGAGATATATCATGAATTGTTAGAAAGCTGTCTAACATCCACAGGGAGTGAATAATATTGGGACATATAGTACCCAATCACTCACAGAAGCTGTATCAGTCCCGAATCATCTCGCCTAACCTGTTAAAAGCAGCGATGTCTCACACCAGGAATATCATGCACATTCATGCTAAAAAGATGACTGGCATGTTAAGCCATAATTACTGTTTGTGAGGGCTAGTGCCTCCTCAGCCTGTCCCACAGCCACCTCGTGGTGACCACTCACTCTCCTGTGTGCTGCTGCAGCCATCTGAGCACACGGACACGGCGGGGAGATGCAATGTGTCCCACTGCCATCCGTCAGGAATCACACCGGCTGGTTCTGTGATACAAACTACGAGCTGCTCCTGAGCTAAGCTCCGTGTATTTGAGGCATGAGGTCAAGCCTGAACGAAGTGAAAGATGGGCTTTTTATTTGGTAAATCTCACCAGCATTCAAACTGAATCTCAGACACTGAGGTGCAGTAGTTATCTGGAAAGAATAGTTCTCTGCTTTCCATGCTTTAACATGCAAGTTAAAAAGTATTCTTACCCCATCACATTAACTTCAGTTCTCACTCACCTTCAACGTGGAACTAAGTTTTAATGAAAAAGAAAACTCAAAAGAAAAACAAGTCAACTGTGCTTCTCCTCCAGCAGAAGTCCCCAGTCAGAAGTGAGTCACTGCAGACTCCTTCCAGCAGATCTTGGTGATCTGCATGACTTCCTTAATCCCTAGGCAATGACACCAGGAAAGTAGAATTAGTAGCAAAAGCTAGAAGGCTCTTCAACATCAAGAATACAACTACCAATAGGGCCGCTGTCATCACAGAGCTCCACACCAAGCTACAAGGAAATGTCCAGTCCCTCTTTGTTGCCATGAAGTACCTGAGAGGCTCCCCAGCGTGCAGAAACCACTAGCTAGGCAGACTCGAGTTGCTGACCTCCTCAGTAATGACAAGGATGAGCAGAGAAGAAATTCCCTGCCTAACCTAGGAGATGGCTTCGTCTCTTCCTTGCTCACTGTCTGCTCGCTAAGCCACGCTGGGGAGGAGCTGAGTCCCCCCTGGGCTGCTACTAGGGCTCTGGGTGTTCTGAATGAGGGCAGCTCCTGGGGCTGGAGTAACGGTCAGGCAAAGCAAGCAACGGGCTGTCACTTCAGCAGACAGCACTGCCTCATTTTGCAAATTGAAGGAACGCAGCAGAGGGAAACTACTGGGTGGCTAATAGAAGCTTATTGTGGAAATGAAAGTCAAATCCAAGTGTTTTGATTTTCAGAGCACTCGAGACAGGTCCAGTCTCCTCCATCCACGAGTCACACTGTCCTCAGGGCAGGGCCTGCGCCTCTCATTTGCTTTACGTCTGTGGCTTTCAGTCTTTCCTCCTTTGCAGATCCCTTGGTGCTCTCCAATAGGGCTGTGCATTTCCATGTGCTGACAACAGGCTGGCTTTCTCCAGCTTTCCTGCACATCTTACACGTAGCCTGTGGATCCCAGTGAGCCAAGAACGACAACCTGCTTCCCATGGCCTTCACTACGGGCTCCCATGCGTCCTCCTCTTCCCAACAGAGCCAGCACAGCATGAGAGTCAGGCACGGGCATCTGCAAGGTAGCTCACACACATTCTGGTTGCCCTTACCCAAGACAAAGCACAGAATTGCCCTCATATTTCAGCATTTCCCATCTCAAGGTATGGGAGCTGTTGATCTCCCACATGAAAATGCATTATGCTGTCAGCCCAGCCTAAGGGCTGTTATTTAATTTACTTGAGGAGGTAAGTGAAAGCCCCTTCATGCAAATGCTTACAATGTGATCTAGAAAACAGCAGGCGTAATTAGATAAAATGGCAGCAAAGCCCACCAGGGAAATAATGTTAATTCATGAGGATTTTCCTCTCCACCTCCCTCTCAGCAAAATTTGAAGCCAAAGCGGGGCAAGGGGGAGGGAATAAAATCAGAGTACACCTCAAATTATACATCTGCTGGGAAAGTAGAAAAACAGGACAGCAACCAGTGGGGCCATCTAAAAGCTGCCTCAGCATGGCACCTCTGTAGCAGGTTTAGCAGTCCGTGCTCCTAAGCGATGGGGCGCTGAAAGCAAAAACTGTTCCATCACTGTCATAAGCTATTCCTAGTAGAGACATAATGAGCAGCATCTCTAAACTTCACACCATCTCCTCACCATGGCCTAACAGGCAACGCAGAAGACCCGTCACATGATAAAGTCATCACTGAACTCCCCCTCCCCCCCCCCCCCCCCCCCCCCCCCCCCCCCCGCCTCCAGTAACAATAAAAAAAATCAGAGCTATTTCACAATGCTCAAGAGCAGGTCTGGCATTTCCAGCCCACTCACAAATTCCTTCCCCCAAAAGCATCCAGGAATGGGGTTTGGCCAAACCGTGTCACAACATCACTGGGGCACACATGGGTCACTGCAGGGCTCCTGAGTGGCAGCGATGCTCTTGCAGCAGCCCCAGGAAGCCGTGGATCTGCATTTCAGCTTCTCCCTCCCACCTAGAAGCCAGCCAGAAAGTCACCTCCTGATTGCTGACCTGCCACTACCAAAATGGATTCCAATTAGCCAACTCACTCCCAGCTATTAGGAAAGAGACATTTTTTGTTGTTGAGTAATTACTCCTCGTGAAATGGCTCACATCTCTAGTTGATTAGGTCACAACACACTGTGAACAAACTGATGTAACAGAGATATCTTTAACCTGCTAAATTAAGGCATACTTTCTCAATATAGAAAGCTTAATTGAAGCCATGCATGGGGTGCTTACTGAAGGCATCTAGACACAGAATTGTTACATTCACAAACAAACTGTGGTTGAGACTGAAAGGCAACCTGTCTGTATTCAGCTTGCATATTAATTGGAAAAAAGCTGTTTTGTCTGCTTACTTGAGGATAGGAAACAACTCAAAGTGATTGCAGCAGCTTGACACCAGCAGTTAAATATGGAATGGCAATGTTTAGATGACACGTATGGAAGGAAAGAGGAGATTTTTTTATTTGCTTGTTGCTTTATGTACTTTCTCCCAGCCAACAGAGGGAAGGCCTCCTCTGGTCAGGAGTACACTGGTTAGAGCAATCAGAAACACCCAAGGCTGCTTTTGGATGTAACACCAGACCTGCCACAGGCAGGACCTCCAAAAGCAGCCCCTCGGGCCCCCAGAGACCCTTTAAACCACAGTCAGCCTGGCTCGCACTGGAAATCACTTTGGTACCATTTTCTCTTCCTCTCCGCCCACAAATCTCCAGCTGCCTGGAGAAGAGCAGTTTCACCCTCATTTCTATGGAGTTATCCAGCCTAGTGTTCTGATTTATTCAAAAATCAAACCAAATTCCTCAAGTTGGTACATACCAATGGCTTCCTGGTTTGGGGGCAAGCCCTTCTATTAAAAAGGGAAGCATTTGCTTTGGGGACTATGGCCCTAAATCTCTCAAACAGTTACGGCTGTGCATCGCAGGAGCGTGCGAGCGCTTCAATCCAATGTAAGCATTTGTCCAAGCGAGGGCAATATTTCCTGTCACAGTTAAAAACACATTATACGACTGTGATGGAAAAATACAACTCCAACACAAAACCTACCCTTCCCTTCCCGTTTTGGGGCTGGGGGGGTGTGAGGAGGTGGAAGCACTCGCAGTATAAACGTGTGCGACCGGGACCCAGATAGAGCGAATGCCATTAACAGCTTTATACCACGTTGGCTTTTTAAGTCGGGAAGCCGACTGGGTGTCATTTAATCTCCCAGATTAAAATCACTTAGCGAATATTGCATTGTTTCACTGCTCTTGCTGGCGTTTTGGTGTTCGGGGCCTCGCTGGAGCTCTGCTGCTGGCTAACTCACCGCTAATGAAACCTCGCGCGGGAGCAGCTGCCGGAATCTGTGTCAAACTGCATCTGGCACCCATCTATCTTCCAGCCATCTAAATTCACCTCTGAAATCATACAAAAGCAGCCGCAGAGCTCCCTGCAGCCACTCCAACACACCAGTCTTTGTCTCATCAAGCCTGTTAAGCAATTTAAAGCAATTTATTTTTTTTAATTCGCCTTGTATTTTACAGTGGCAGCTTTTTCAAAAGGACCAAATAAGTTAAGAAAAAATGGGAGGGGGGGGGAGAGGGGAAAAAAAGGCACTTTTTTTTTTTTTTTTTTTTTTTTTTATAAAAGCCTGTCAAGCTCACAGTAGACTATCATTAAACCAGTTTTGGCTGAAACTGTGTGTTTAGGGGTTTTCCAATGGAGACACTCTGGTGCCTGCAACACTCAGACAGGGAGGGGAGGCTGCTATACAATTGTTGAATTGTTGTCATGGCTGTTAAATATGCTGTAGCACAAATACCCAACAGGGCTGAAGGTCTGCAGTGCGTTGGCTCTGGAGAGGTATCAAAAATACTGCTATTAACTAGCAGATAACTGAGTTATATGAATACCAAAAAAAAGATTAAGTCAAAAGTTGTAAAAGGTTTATTAATTTCACTCCATCCCCTCCCCCCCTCCCCTTCTTCCCCCTCACACCCTGCTCAGAGCTTAAAGTGCCCTGTAAATTTTAAATATTTGACATTTACTGGGGTGTTCATTTGACTGCATCTCCTCTCCCGTTTGGGGTAGAACAGCCTCTTCTCCCTTTGTGCTTTCTGCAGGGCAGGGGTTTTGCTCCCCTCTCAGGCTCACAAGAGGCAGCCGGAGCAGGCAGCACCGTACAGCCAGGACTTGCTGACTAAAACAGGTTAATGAAAAAACAGGCTACTGACTGAAATTGAAACTTCTCATTTCTCTCAAGAAAAGGGTGTATTGTCAAAATAGAGCTTAACGTGTCTATTTAGCAGCTTTCAGAGAAGTGCTGCTCAAAACAGTAACACTGCAAGCTTTGCCAAGCAAGAGGAGGGGACCCAGCACCCACGCTGGCCAGGAGGGACTCAGACCCTCACAGAGGGCACTAACAAAGCTGGCATGCACAGGGCACGGGCTCAGAACCATCCGTCCACATACGGCAGACAGGGCTACAGGCGAGTGTGCCAGGCTGAGTGTAAGGGCACTGCAGGAGGCGTTTCCTAGACATACCTTGAATGCTGCAAACTACGGAAGGAGCAAGAGAAACAGGATCTGTCAAACAGCCTAATTAGAGTGCATTTTCCCCACGCAGAACTCATACGTGTCTCTCCAGGCTACAGGGCCCTCATTTCTTGACTCAGCCCAAAAGAAACTGAACGTATTTCACATTTCCATGACAATTTGTTCTCAGCGTTTCTCAGGAAGGAAGAACACAATGTATGCGTCCTAAGAAAACATCCGTATGCTCAGATACCTGTCTCAGCTGTTAAATCCCATGCGGCCATCTCCTTTGCAGTGCATCTGTTTCAGCAGCCAGCCCTGCTTCACCACGCTCCTTGCTAACCTCATTTTAACAATCTGAAAGCTCTCCTGCAAGCTTTCCAGAGCACCCACATAGATGAGAAATTACGTTGAGCAAAAGCTACAAGTCTGGCTGCTGGCGTTGCTGCTCTTCTACCTATTAAGTGAAAAACATTTGTTTATGCCTTGCGTAGGGTCACGTTACGAGGATCTCTAAAATGAAATAACCAGTGTCGAGAGGCTGAGTGAATGTCCCAGGTGGGCCCCTTCAGCCCCTGGGTGAGCTCTGCAAATGGCCTGACAGCGAGCAGAGCAGCCCAGCCACGAGCAAAAGCACCAGAGATCAACAACTCATTTTTTACAGGCCAGCGGGCTGACCTCTGGGCAGCATTGGAACGAGTCAGCATAAAGGTGACACAGCTCCGCGCATCATTATAAATCACCCAAACCAACCGGCAGAAAACCCGTGTGCCGATGGAGTTAGCTTATAGCTTTTATTTCTTCCTCCCTCTTTTGTCTTTATTACCAGAGCTCTCCCCCATCCCCTCCCAGTGCCCACATGGCAGGTATCACGAGGGGCGAGAGGAGCGTTCCGGTTCCACTCACCGAGCGCCCGCACAGCGTGCATTGCTGGATGTCAGGCCGGCAGATGATGCAAGCGCTGCCTGTTGTCCAGGGAGTGGGTGCAGGTGGTGGTGTGTGACCTAATTCTGGGCTACTTCACTTGGGGTTGTGAGGAACGTGCAATCTAGTGATAGCAGGAGAAGGGAATCGTTACCAAAGTCAGGAGTGAATCCTATTTGTTGGCTCTGTGTTTTCAAAAAAGGAAGTAAGGACAAAACAACAGTGTAGTATCTCTGCTTCCAGGTCTTAGGGTGAGGAGTTCATATGGGAAAAGCCTGCAAGTTAGGAATTGAGAAGCTTGCATGAGGCAGAAGGAAACCCAATTGCAACAGAGGAACAAAGATCAGCCGCATAAGCTACAAAGAAAGGAGTATCATAAATTCAAGATGCATAACCTCATAGAATCATAGAATGGCCTGAGTTGAAAAGGACCTCTAAGGTCATCTAGTTTCAACCCCCCTGATACATGCAGGGGGTCACCAACCAGCAGACCAGGCCGCCCAGAGCCACATCCAGCCTGGCCTTGAATGCCTCCAGGGATGGGGCATCCACAGCCTCCTTGGGCAACCTGTTCCAGAGCCTCACCACCCTCTGTGTGAAAAACTTCCTCCTAATATCTAACCTGAACCTCCCCCGTCTCAGTTTAAAACCATTCCCCCTTGTCCTGTCACTACCCACCCTTGTAAACAGCCGTTCCCCCTCCTGTCTATACTCCCCTTTCAGTACTGGAAGGCCACAATGTGGTCTCCCCGGAGCCTTCTCCAAGCTAAACAAGCCCAGTTCCCTCAACCTTTCTTCATAGGAGAGGTGCTCTAGCCCTCTGATCATCTTAGTGTGAAAATCCACTACAGCAGGGTACAGAACCACCCTCAAACCAAGCTGGAAGCCAGTTCTGGATGGTGATGTCCTGTTAATTCTCACCCACTGCAATCCATGGTTCATCATATCAGCACTCAGGAAAACAGAGGTGTGAGTTTGGCCAGACTCCTGGTACAGGCAGACTCCTCACCATGCAGTGGAAGTAGAGAGAAAACATTCCACAGTGGGAAATGGAAACCTTTGTTGCTTCTAATACTCCCCAGATCTGGTTTTCTTAACAGCATAGGACAAACAGGAATTCCACTGCCTTCCAACAAGCCCATTCAGCCCTTTAACAAAAAAATCTCCTTCTCCACCTGACTATTAACAGGCACTGCTGCCAGGTGTCTCAGGTTTTCTGCGTGTGTAACTGTCCTGTAACTGGGGTAAATGTATCATCTGTTCATTCACCAGGTTAATTTCTTTAATCATTCCTCCTTCACACGATATACGCAACAAAATGAGCTCCGTAGCAACAGGGTAAATTTTCACGGCTGACTCTCCCTCTCGTAGGATTTTCTTTGGCATGGGCTGACACATCCTTGATTTCTTTGTCACTTGAAGATTTGGCTATATTTTAGAGTAACTCCTTCATCCCTAGAGGAAGCCAGCACTGTCCTACACATACAAACAACGTCTCAAATTTACATCATTGCCCTCCAGTCAAAATCCAGAGAGATTCCACAGATTGTGCAGAAAAGAAAATCAGAAGCAATTGATTTGCACAAGGCATAGCACTCCTTTAGTTAAAGGAGATTCTCAGCTGATCTGCATGTATATACTTGAAGTCATCGGGGTCTTTATCACACCCATCCTATCAATCTCCTCAGCCACAGAGACAACTCTGCAAATCCCTGAAGATGTGCTGTTCTGCACACAAAGCCTGTACAGATCTGCAGCTGATTTTACTATATGGCATGTACCCCCACAGTGTGCCAACCAAAGGGACCTGGACAGGCTGGAGAAGTGGGCCCTTGTGAACCTAATGAGGTTCATCAAGGCCAAGAGCAAAGTGTTGCACCTGGATTGAGGCAATCCCAGATACGTGTACAGATCAGGAGAATTCATTGAGAGCAGCCCGGCCAAGAAGGACTTTCGGGTTCTGGTGAACAAGAAAGATAAACTGGAGCCAGCAGTATGTGCTTATGGCCCAGAAGGGCAGGGGACTGTTGCAAAGAAAAGCTTCAAAACAAGGCGGTAGGGGTAGAAAGGCAGAGGGAAGAGAGGGATCTAGACCTGACTGTGGGAACAGGAAACTAGTTTTGGACTTTTTAGACATCCTCTCCCCCCATTCTATCTGAATAAAAATAATTAGGACTCAGGTTTGAGTCCAGTGAGTCAAGGATGGGGATGTTTGCTAAACCAGAAGAGAAAGATGATCCACTTTGAGCAAGAGGCTTAAACAGGGAAATCAAGAGGAGAAAAAGAAGTGCAGAAACATGTGCAGAAAAGATAACAGCAGGATTTAGCAACCATAAGGAATGGGAAGAGAGATGAGTAAGGAGAAGGGAGTTAAACCAAGCGTTGCAAGCTGCTTCACGGTTCTAAGTTAGCAAAGAAACAGATTCAAATGGATGTAAACAAAGGACTATCCATTAGGGGCCTCATTCCCCACAATCAAGCAAAGTATTGTCTAGAAGTTTTAAATCCTTGACACGCGCACGCGCTAAATTACAGAAAATGTGAAACATCAGCTAATCAACAACTTGCCTTAGAAGTCCTGCCCTCAAGCAGTTACTGCGCTCAGTAGGCTCTTCTGACCATCTGTCAATATGTGTGGGAAAATAAATGATAAGGACCCCAACGCAGAAGCTTTGTAAAGGTCTGGAAGTAAAATCCATTCTGCCAACATCAGTACAACGCACATTATGTTTGTGAGGCTTAAATTCTGCTCTTGACAGCTCCCATCCATCCGTCTCTCGTGTTGAAAGTACGAGGTGGCTGTTTCTTGTGTCCCAACAGATGGTTGCAACACCACCAGGAATCTTTGCATGGCCTACCAGAGCCATGCCCTACTTGCCTTCACACTTTCTTGAGTGCTGCTGATCCATCTCCAGAGCTCCATATTTTGTTTTCACACCACCTGATATGCCTGGACCAAAGGGAACAGAAGCTGGACTGCAGAGCGTGCCCTACTGGGTCTGCTGAAGCCAGGTTCAGGGTTAGGGAAAACTGCAGCTATTCTTTGGCAGCTGACAGGTGTGCAGGGCAGCTGACATTTGCTAAATAGCTCGGATCAGGCCTTTAGCTTGTAAGCCAGGCAATACTGGTGCAGAAATCAAGAGACCGCACAGAGCAAATCCAATGGTGCTCTTCCCTTTTAGTTATTAAGAAGCAAATCTCATGCACCTACAGGGTTAATGCGAGCAATATCAGTCAGACTGCAGTTTATGCACAGCTTTGCTGCTCTCAGTGCAGTAAAGGGCAGGCAGTGACTAACAGCACAGGTAGGTGGGCTCTGCTGAGGCTTCTTAGGGTGCTTCAACCCAAATATCTCCTCTCTATCTTGCAATAGGAGCCTTCCACACTGACAGAAATGAGTCTCACATCTGTCACAGCAGCTGAACAACATTTCAACTACATTTTCAACTGCAGAAGCTGAACATGCCCACTGCCTTTGCAGAAGCTGAACATGCCCACTGCCTTCGCAGAAGCTGAACATGCCCACTGCCTTCTGATGCCTACCTTACGCTAACTGATGGCTCGGTTAGCTGGACAACATTTGACGTCTGTGTTTGCCCGTCTGAACTGTGTTACAGCTCTCTCATAATATCCTTCCATAAGCACCAGGGTGCACGGCAGGGCACACTAGTACCACACACATACCCTCCTCTTGTTGTCAGTGGTGACCTGACTCTTCACAGGCTACCATGGCACATGAACTCACCATCCCTGATCCACGACCCCTTGGAGCGAAGGGTCTTCTGCTTCCAAGCAAAGGACTAACAGCTGTGGGAGACAGTTGTAAGACAAGATGGAGGAAGAGGCAGGAACCTCAGGCTTGCTTTTTCCTCACCTATACGTAGGCACCTGCATAAAGGACCTTTCATAGCTTGTCCTTCCTGTATTCATGGGCAAAGGCTCAAAGGACCTATCTAGTCTGCGGTCCTGCAGAGCTCTGGCTGCACAGCCTCATTTGGTGTCTCTCATGTCTGGCAGGATATGACCTGTCTTTCAGGAATACAGCCAGCCTGTCTGTAGGACTGCAGTGAAAAGCTCCCAACAAGAGGCCGACTCATGACATTTCTTCTTTTTGCTCAGCTTCAAAGTTACACAAGTTCAGTGCCTCTGCTCAGTGTTACATCATATCACACCTAAAATTACACAGATAGGGAAAAACTTGGACTCCCTTTGAGGATTTCACTCGGCTTCACCAAACTTTGACCCCTTGTGCTGAAGGTCTGGAGGATAGAGGAAAGAGATAAGTCTTCTTATCCTTAGTTCTGGGCATATGGGTAACAACAACGCACCTAGTTCTGTTTTGTCTGTTATCCAGAAGTGCTGTATGTTTCATTGAGCCCTAGAAACATACAAGACACACAGCCCACATAGGAAAAAAAACTGTCCTAAAAGTGGCAGGAGGAGGGGAAGAGCTCGACAGTTTTCATTTAGTTTGTGTCTTTAATATTGCATGGGTGCTCTTTGTTCATGTTACGTAGCACGCAAGCAGCACACAGAACAAATCACTGTCTGCTACACTAGAACAAGCAAAAACAGATACACCAAACATATGCAGATTCATCTGTGCTTCCCTTGCTCCTTCGAGCATGCTTTTATATATTTAGTTCACATTTAGAGTTCAAGTAGTTCAGAGAGTATCTCAATTCAGCAATCATGCATTGATAACTATTACGGTTTAGGGACACTTTCACGGCCGCCACATGAGCAGCAGAAAGCAAAAAGGTTGTGTACAACACAATTTTCCCTTTTTGGCTTTCTGAAAAGCCCCTGAGTTGGACATAAGGAGCTTTTGGGGGCTGTAGGAGACCAGCCCCAGAGCTTCTGCAGATCTAAGCATTTTCCTTTTAATCTGAGCTTCTAATGTGAATGAATGTGAAAAAATTTCTGCCTCTTTTCATGGTGAAGATAGACATTTAAACATGAACTGAAGGCTGGGTAGAAAAAGTGAGGAATAGCAGAGAGATGGAGTTGTAAGTCACATGTGGCATCCAGCAGATGGAGAACAGTCCCGCTCAAATAAGGAAATCGAATGTCAGTCCACTGCTACCCTTTCCAAAATGAATCTCTCTGCTGACTCCCAGGAAAATCCAGCTTCAAAGGCTGAGCGCCTGCTCGCAGGAACAGGCAGACAGGAGAACAGGCACACAGGGAAATAACTTGAGTTTGCTCTCCTCCTCTACCAAAGGAAGTCCTCTCCGTCAAGTATTTTTCACAGAACTGTACAGGAGAGGGGCAGGAGAGGAAGGAGGAGGCGGGAGGAGGGAAAGGGGAAATACGGCATTTCCCATCCACTCTACGGGAGGAAAGGCACAGCGGGAAGCAGCAAAGGAGCTGGGTGCACATCTTCCGCTTGGACAAGTGCAACTCAGGAACAAGTAACTCGTGGAGAGCAGGGGAAGGAAAACGAGCACGAAGGAGAAAGATGATCAGAATACAAAAGAAAGAAGAAGAGGAGTGATCTAGGCCTACAGGATGAAACACCTTGGGAAGGCTCTGTGTTTTCTGGGGGGACAAACAGATGCATATACCAGATGTGGGACAAGTAGCCAGATGTGTTTATACACGAGTTTAAGAATCAAAATGAAAGCGTGTAAACACAGAAAATAATAGGCTTTGTGTGGGGAAAAACTGGAAGTAACGAGAAGGGAGAATAGAGAATACAGAAATAGGATGCAGCGTTTGGGTCTGCTTTTACACATTCACTCAAGCTCCTGTCCAACATCAAGAAGGGACTACTCTCAATTTCAGCAGAAGATATCCCCGTTTGAATTTGTCCCTCCATTGAGGATATTCTGCCAGCACCTCTAATCAGCCTTCTCTCACGACCAAGGACATGCCAAATATCTGAAGTCAACTCGTTTTGAAAGCTAAAACAGTACCGGCAATAGTAACAATTCCTGGCTGAGTCACATCTTCACTTTAAGCTTCACACATTACCCATTCAAAGGATTTCATTTGAAAATTGTTATTGTTGAATCTTCTTTTTTATTTTTATTTTTATTTTTATTTTATTTTATTTTATTTTATTTTTCAGTAGCTCAGATGAGTAGGATCAAGATTTCCTGCCTTATGGATGAGATGCTTTTTAGAACATTACAGGGTTTTTCCTTCCTCCTCTTCCCAGCCCTCACACACCTCTATTGGTGGGAACTTTCCTTGCAGACGCTGTGCTTCCCAAGGACAGACTTGGAGAAAAGATGAACTATTTCCCTTACATCATTTTAATGTTGGCTCGGAGGCTGATGAAAACGGTACATGGGTGTGCTGTGTGAGCAGATGAAGCTGCAACCACATGTCTTCACTCTTTCTCTTGTAATCTGATACCTGGCTTTAGTGATCCCTCCAGCTCTTGAATTAGGAATGGAAAATATGAGAGCTCTGTTTCGCAGCAAAGGTTTAGACACACACACACACACACACACACACAGAGGCATCCCTGGGTTACTTGCAAATGGTGTTTGCTTTACACTGGGCTTTAACACCTGACAGGAACAGCACACGCAGGCTGTGTACCCACACACAAACCCACTCCCGGGGTGCACAGCACTGCTCACAGTGGGTGGTCTGAAGCCCGAACTCGAGTCAAGCATGAAGCCTAATTCTTAAAGCCATCTCCGTTGCGTTGTACCTCACAGCTCCAGCTGCCAAGGGTGCAAACAATGGCATTTGAAAGCAAACAGCTACCGCTAGCTGCAAAAGAAATGAGACATTAAAAAAGCCAATCGCTGCTTCCTGCGTAACTGCCGTTTGTTGCAACAGTACAACAGGATGCTGGGCTAAAGGCTTTGTAAGAACGTTCTCCCTAACCATCACGCTCATCTTCCAAGTCCTCTGAAAAACGTTTCTAAAGCATCTCCCCGGCTATTTATCTTATTACATGCTCTCTGCCACACAACCAGCAAATTCCAAATCCCAAAGCGGAGCGCAAGGAGCCCCGTGCAAACACAGCAGTGTAAGTGGCATTCCCAGGCTGCCCTCGTGCTCCAGCAAGGACTGCGGCACGTTCACATGCTCACAAGGCAAAGCCTCCTCACTGGGCACTGCGTCTCAGCCACTTCGGTGACACAGTTCCAGCATTTGCCAAGTAGCTTGCATCATGTAACACGCTGCGAGGCTTTTCACAGCAACATGACTCACAAGCTTCCCTCCGGGGGCCCTTTCCCAAAAGCCATGCTGCAGCTCTGACACCTGTGAGCTTCCCCACCTCTGTGTGAAACAGTAGCAGGAATCCTGGATGTCTTTTGCTCCCTTCTGCAAGCGGCTCTGCCCTGCCGAGCTCCACGTAACGCTGGCTCTCAGTGTTTACAAGGCAAGAGGACTATCGCTTTTCACAACATCACCAAGCCATTTTCCCATTAAGCTTTCGATGCGAATCAGGTAGCAAAGTGATGGGGAAACAGCAAAAATACTGTTGCTCCTCCCTCAGGAATATGAGTTTGTGGTGCTGCTGATTGTTTGAGAGAGGCCCCATTTCAGTTAATGTGGGATTAAATTCTGTCATTTGAGCCATCCAGTGATACTGGCAGGTAATGGTGAAGATCTACATGGAAACAAAGCTTAACTTTGCCTTCTTCCACTGTAGTGTAAGAACTCTCATTTTTACTGACTGGCAACAAGATTTCTAGAATGATTTGGTACAGCTCTGAAATGGTATGCATCATTAAAAGTGTAGCATTTGTGGGGTATAGCGAGAAACAAACAGTGTGCAGTGCAAACTAAGCAGTGTAAAAACACACCAAATTAAGCATTACACTGCCTTAGGCTGCTGGTTCCTGAGCTGAAGTTTGAAGAGATCTGGTGAGCTGCAGGATATTGGTTCTCCATCTTGCTTCCAGCTGCTTCTACAGATGTCCGGGCTCCTCATTGCCAAGAAGAGCTAGGAGGCTAGTGAAAGCAGCTGGAAGAGAAGGAGGTGGAGGAGGAGTCAGGCTTGCAGCCTCAGGGGAGGGCACCAAGGGGAGGAGAGGGAAGCAGGCACTGCCCACACGTGCTCCACAACTTTGGCTGAAAGGTGCTGACCACTAGGAAAATGCAGAATGAATGAGGAGAGAAAATGAGGCACGGGGCAGTTTAAGGGGTTCCCCTCCACACTTTTTTTTTTTTTTTTTTTAAAGAGAAGGGAGCTAGGAGAGTGAATCAATTCATTAGGCAGCATCTCTGCAAGAAGCAGAACTGCAAGAAGGGAACAAATAGGGTAGAGGCTCAACAAAGAACCGATGAGGAGGGGGAGGGAGAAAGATAGCAATAAGGTGATCAAATACTAGTGGTGTATGCAAAAGCAAGAGACTCACTTAGCAGATGGGAGGAGCGAAGAAGAAATGATTAATAGAGAATGCGAGGCCCTTCCCCCTCCCTCAAGCAGAACTAATCACGTGGAAGACAGCTAAAATGTTACTTCCTAATATTGCTTTGCTGCAGTACTTGCCGCATGACAGAGGAGAACAAGCCTGTCCCTACGACAGGCTCCCTAGAGCATGGAGTCGAACCCCTGCAGCAGAGCAACCACCACCTTTTGACTGCCGGCGCTGAAGGGCTGCCTGTCAGGATGCATCTGTCTCATCTGTCATATCCTGAGAGCTTCTGTGTGCTCCTGCCACCAAGTCCTGCAGCGAGTCAAAAGCAGCATTCTTGTTTTCACCCAGGTCACCTCCCAGAGAAAAATGATTGGTCTTCTTGTGCAAGCCAAGTCTGATTGTTAAACTTCCCTGAACTAGGAGCCAAAAATCTCCTCACCTGCTGTCAGAACATACCTCTGACCAAGCATTCGTGCAACCACGCCTGGATACTAATCCCCTGCTTTTCAGCACTGGCAAGCTCTGCTGCTACACTCACTGACCAAAGGCACAGGTCAGCTCCTCAGCTGGAAGCTGCTGTAAAATGGAAGAGAAAGAAGGAACATAACCACAGAAATGAATACATTAGCTAAAAGGGGAGAGACTCCTGTGGACTTCTGGTGAAAGCTTACCATCAGGACAGCCATGCACTCAGCTAGTGTGGGCAACAGATAATGTCCCCTTCCCAAGAAACAAGCTGAACAGCTTATTCCCTCCTACATTTTGCAGGTATGACCATGTCCATCCATCTCCTTGATTTTCTCCTTTACAGAAGAAACAACCTCAGCACCTTCATTTTCTCCTCACAGTCATGTCTGCTGAATCACCCATCCTTCATGCCACTTCCCTCTAGATGTTTTTTTTATTCTTTTAAAAACAAACAAACCTGGCCTGTGTGAGCTGTTTGCTGTTTTTGAAGGCTGCAAGCAAAAAAAAAAACTGGTTCAAGGCCCCAGCTGAAACCTCACCAAGTTGGGCTGGGTGGAAGAATCTCTGCACCCTCCTTGCTTATAAATTCCAACTTGTCTTTATCACAGCTGTACAAGCCTGGTGACTCGTGTCAGCCCAGAGGCCACCATCAGCTCCAGCTCCTTTCTGCAGAGCCATCTCCCACACAGCGTCTGGGCTATCTGTTCTTCTCACTAAGAATACAACTTTGTTCTTGTCCTTTACCAAACTGCCTCTTATTTCCTCCCAGGTGGCTTTTCAAAGTTGTCAGGGTTTTGAATCTTAACCCTATTCTCCAGAAAGTTCAGCGCTCCTCTTACATCTGTATCATTTGCAAGTGTAATGAGGTTTCACAGCAGAAATATCCCCACTGTGCACCAGTTTTGGGGAGGACACACAGGAACTGACCACTGAGGATAGTGTGTTTGTGAGGTTGTGCCCTACAACAGCCAATGCCTGGAATTTCCCCTGGAAGGAACCCAAGAGCCACAGCGCAGTGCACAGGATGAGGGTGGTGAGGGTATCACGCAAACATGTTCTGCTTGCAGTGGGCTGCTGCTTTCTGCCACAGTACAATAACAAAAATAATTCAGATCAGTTGCCGTGCTGCAGTTCAACCCAGCATGAGGGAGAAAACACACAGATAAAAAAGTGCAAAAGCCTCAGCAAGACAAAATGAAAAGGAGCGTTTGCCTGATGGTGAGCCTTCAGAAGAACCAACGGTGACACCTCCTGCCAAAAAACAGGCAGGGTCCCTTTGCAGCACCCATATCCTTGAAGCTTTCCACCTCCTCTCACCAGTAAGCATCACTCCTGCGGCAAGAAGCATTCCTTAGCGGCAAAGCCCGCTAAATCCATGCAGGACATCTCCCACCAGATACTTTCTCCCCAAAATTCTGAGGCTATGCTACAATGGCAGGTAACCATAGACGGGTACAAGGTAAGCAGAAATTAAACTATGGCTAAAGGCAAGGAGACAGAAGTAGGCAAAAAGCTGGCTGCATTTCTATCAGACAACTGAGCTGGAAGGACCTGAAAGCATTTCACAGACAAGTTACCCCTTCAGCCTCCTTTCTCCCACGTGAACAAGCACCAAGCATGCCCTGGGCTGCAGCAGCACCTGGTCACCATCCATAGCTTTGGGCAATATGGCAAAAGAGTTCTTTGATCTGAGGCAGTGTTTCAGGGCAGCAAATTGCAGGTGTCCTATGGGACAATGTTTGTTAAACCCGTAGCACGTAGCACTGGGCTATAAATTCCATCAATTGCCCACTGTTATAAAAATTAGTTTTCTTAATAAGAGGAACATGCTGAGACCAGGTACAAACGCATCTGACTAAAACCCATCCAATCCCTCTCCTACTTACGCAGCTGCAAAGACTTTGACTTTATGCTGGGAAAAAAAATACTCAGAATTTACCGTATTCTTTTACACCCAGCTCCCATGCTTAACAGAGAAGCAGAAGAGCCTGTGCCTAACTTTTGTGACTCAAAGCAGCAGGCATGGGGACAAAATCGATTGCCAGAAAAATAAGGAAATCCAAGTTCAGTGGCTTACTGGGATTTCCAGCAGAAAAGTAGCTGGTCCTAACACCAGTGGGGAATCCAGCTTTCTCTTTATGAATAAGAAAGCTGAGAGAGCATGGAGTATGCCAACAAGATTGCCAAGAGATTATCATAACCACCAGCAGCACAAACCTTGCCTTGGACAGTTTGAGCCTCAGAATGACCAACTTCTACATCTGAAGGCAGCCGGAGTCCAAATGAACATGGTCCATAGCATCGGAACACGATGATGGCAGCCCACAAAAGCACTGTGAGCAGAGCACTTAAAACAACAAGAATGTGTTTTATCTGCTTCTTAACACCAGAGGTTTTTTTGTTTTTTATTTTTTTTTTAAAAAAAGAATCATTGCAGGAGACTGCAGAAGAGAAATGAAGATTTTTGTTTGTTTCTAAGCACTGCGAAGCTTTGTAGTTTTCCCAACTCTGTGCACCATATAAATCCCCTGACCAGCAAGATTTACGGCATTCGGAAGTACTGGGTGGAGTGCTCCAGCAGAACTGGACCACTGCTACAGAAGGATTTAAAATAAAAGTGATGTCAGGAAATGGGTGGGGGCAGGGAAGGGGAGAATAGCAAATGACATAGCCCACGATCAGGAAACTCACTTGGCAAGATTTGTGGAAAACCAGAGGTATACAGGAATAAAGCAGCGCTCCGGCTGCTCCCAATGCTAATCTGTTCCCGTTATCGAAGATCAAAGAAAAGAGGACAGTTGCCAGCTCTGGAGAATTGGGAGCAGTGCCAGCTGACGACACGCTGTGATAGGCAGCCACTTGGGCCTGGGTGAGGCCTGTTATCATGTGATGTGTGCTTGATAGGGAGGGAGCAGGGGAGGGAAACACCAACTGCAAAAAGCACCTACTGTATGCTTACTCAAGAAAGGTTACTCGAGAGGGATGCGGCGGGAAGAAAGAAAAAGCATCCCGCATCTATAAATCAGATCCAGCAGATCGTTGTTAGGGAGGATTTTGCCTTTTCTGGGCAAAAATCAGGAGGCTTCACAGCAGCAAGCACAATAGGCAATGCCACACTTAGCCAGATGCAGCTGCAGCACTACGCTGCTTTCAGGGGGAAACCTGGCAAGGCAGAATTGAAATAGCAAAATGTTTTTATATCTGCAGACAGGCCAGCAAATCCCCAGAACTTCACCAAAAAAGGGGTGCCAGCAGTCACCCTGGTGGGCCTGGTTAATGGAGCTTGGGTCTCCCATACAGCCAGGATGGATGCAATAAAATGCTTCTGGATGTCTGTGCTGATACGACTTGCAGAGGAGAGTGAATTTCTTGTTCCTGCACTGAGGAGCTACCTAGCGATGCTCTGCCTCAAATACAGGAGCTCCAAGGATGGAAGATCGCAGCAGTTCCAGAATGGTGATGCTGACTGCTGTCCTCCCCCCGAGCCGGGAGATTTCTGTGCCCCGCTCCACACATTCATCCACATCTGGATGCACAATTCTGTGCCACAAACCACAGAAGTTGAACAGATACATTGGAGGGATAGGGTAAGGAAATACTACCATCAGGAATTCAACAGAGTAAAGGGTATGGCAGAGGCACGACAGCAGTGGGAATGTTGAAGGACTTGGCACTGAACTCAGGTCACCTGAGTCCCACCACCCCATCCTGCACAGCTCCTGCTCTCCTCTCCTTTGTGGCAGCCTGGGAATTAGGAGCTCCTTCAGGCAGACACCAGTTTTGGAGGATTTTTTGAAAATTAAAATGCAGAACACCTATGTTATTGGGTAGTTTAGGTCTTAATGAAAAAGGAATTCCCCTCCAAAGAAACCACCAAATACAAAACAACACAGGCCGGGTTTGAAAGCCAGAAAATGCATTAGCATAGCATATTAGTGACAAATTTGGGGCAGCAGAGAAAAGCTGAAGTACATAAAACACGGGAGGGAGTTCAAGGAAACACATCTGCAAAGAAGATAATTCAGAGGGATAAAGCCTCTCAAGTTACCAATAGCCTCACAACAGTTCGTGGCTGTAAAACGTCAGGTACCAAAACAATAAAAATTAGGTGTTTCATTTGAGAGCCTCAGCTTGGAAAGATATTTCTGTGTGTTTTTTTTTTCGATCCAAGAAGCGAGGGCCCAGTTAGCACTTAGCTGCACACCCTTGCTGATAAGCCTGAGAAGTCTCCCCCTGTGAGCCAGCCGTCCTCGGCAGCCGTCCAGCACGCTCACAGGACAGCCTGTTTCTGCACGCGCGGGGCAGACAGCACTGTGTTTTGGCAACCTGGTGTCGATTTAACACCACTTATCTGACTTTCCAAGAGACAGAAAATACTTGGATATGCTTGGTAAAAAATGCGGCTAATGTGGGGATCGCGTTCTTTTTAAGACTGTTTAATTAGTCCATGAGTCACACATGATACAACTACTCGCAATGTAGTCTGGGGAGAACCAGGCCTGAGACGCGACTGCCAGATACTGGGTTTGGTCCCTTGGCCTAGAGGGACCTGTTTTTCCCACTGATCAAAAGGAGTCAAAATTAGAGGAACAAAATCAATCAGTTGTGGCTGTCTGAGTGCTGCTAAGAAAGCTACTGCTGGCAACCCATCGTAGCACTCCCTGTGTGCACTTTCTGCTGTGTGAAACCAGTAGAGTCACTACCTGAAACTAGAATCACCAGTTTGTTTTAATTTTGTACGTCTAGTTATTGGTGATTCTCTCTCTTTAGGTGTTTGCGCTCCTCCTTAATTAAGCCAAGTCTCTGCCCCTGGGCAGTGACAACAGTCACACACCCGTATCTCCAGCAGCATGAAGGAGAAGACCTCTCCGCCACACACACTGAGCCTGAACCCTTTTAAAAGGGTCTGCAAGTGATCCTGACTCCATTACAGCCAGGGAGAGCTGGATTTCCAGGGCCTGAGCTTCACAACAACTGTTCAATTCACTTCCCAAAACATCATCATCTCATTGGAGTAATAACCAGGTTTTAATGGCCAGCGGTTTCATGAGCAGCACTTGCGCTAGCAGCATCAGAAGTATCAGACTTGCTTTTTGCTTTGCCTCACCATTTGATACATCTCCAAAGCTTGTTTGGCTTTGCTTCATTCACTTTTAAAATCACACCTGGATACTCAACTTGGTGACATTTACGTTTAACTTCTATCCCGACCTCATTTAAACCACTGCTGAAATTTGCCCTGTTTGCCCTAGGAAACACAAAGGTAATTAAAAGAAATTCTGGAAAAGAAAACCAGGAGACAAACGGATCTTGACCAGTTTCTGGAACACAAAGTGTTTTTGAGTACTCTTTTCTTATTTCTTTGGTACACACAATCATACAAAACCAGCGCTTCAAGAACACTCACTTCAACTGGAAACAAATGTCACTACAAATATTTCTGTGCTCGTGTCTACCTACACACAAAAGACAACATTATACCTTGAATTGCACCCAAAACATATCCCTACTAAAATCATCAGCATTGTCTGATGATAAATAAGGGGAAAAATTGACCTGTTATGCAAAAAGCTAATAAACTAAAAAAGCTCAAATGTAAACTCACTGTCAGAGTAGCAGCTCAACAGATCAGACTGAAATTACATAGAAAAGTAAAAAGTTAAATAACCAATATGTAAAGACATCCTCTGCCCAGCCACCTCCAGTCTTGCTAAAAGCATAAAAATCACCACGGCAGGAAAAAAAATCAGAGACTGAGCTCCTTGCATCCCTTCAAAATGAGGCCATTTCAATTTAAGGTTGAATGATACTGTCAGAAAAGTACGAGGGTATTCTGACCGTGTTCATGCCCATCCTGAATAAGAAGATGGCTTTGGAAACTGTTTACCTTTTTGTTTTTACTCTTTGTTTTCTTCTTTCATAGTGGTTAGCTTTGCAGACAACTGTTAAATATGCTTTACTGATAATAGATGAAAAGAGAAACGCGTGGATGTTTTGGCTTCAACACTCATTAAAAACACAGAGCAGGTACAAGCCTTCCTGTTCATTGGTAGGACCAGTGTCAGGCCTTGCACTTTCCTGCCTACAGCCATTCCACCTTCGGCTGTGATCCAGGCAGCTCCTGCAAGCCAAGCAGGGTCAGGTTGGGTCAACAGGCAAAGGAAAGGCCCCCAAGGAAGAATCTAAGTGCTGTGGATACCAGAACTGGTGGGGATGCAGCAGCACTGCCCTGCTCTCTCAAGGCTTGCCTACCCATAGGGAAACTGCTATATGGTCACCCAGCTGCATATATGCAGTATGGTATCTCACAGTCTAACCACTCTCCACACAGATGCCAAATAGATACGAGATGCCCTCATGCAACACAGATAACACCACTTTCAAACCAGATTCTGCACTACCATCTAGGAGAAGCAAAGACACGGTACCTTGTACACCCTCACACCTTTGCTCACTGTCACACAAGTGGACACACTCAGCGGTGTTGAATGAAGGAACAAGCAGGTTTTCATGCCGCAAGAAAACAAACCTAGCAAACATTTTGCAGATAAGTGAATCATTTCAATCAGCCAGCTATTAAAAATCCTGATCGGCTTCCATTTTGGTTACCTTAAATTCTCCACAGCTTGCCACTGCATCTCACAGATCCTCACACTTCCTGACCCAGTGCCTCCTGTGCTACCCTGCTGTCAGACAGCTTCTGTGTTCCACCCAGTGCCAGGCTGTGTACCAGGAGAGAGGAACGGTTCCTGCGTGCAAGCACACATTGTTTGCAAAGTGCATTAGGATCTTTTGTGATTAACTCCTACAAGTAGGACCTGCTGAGTTACTCTTGTTAGTGTTATGAATGTGGTATAATAGGACTGCAGTTCACATCATGGTTAGAAAAAGCTGTCTGAAAAGCACAGGACGCTTTGGTATTCATTTGTGGAGATGCAATAAAACCCTCTGGAGAATGTTTACAGGGACCTTTAGAATTGGCCAGTAACATGATTGGGTTTGTATGCCTGTGGAGTACACGCTGCAGTTGTAACTCCTGCCACCCCTGTAAATTTGCTTTGACTGGAGATGGCATGAACTCTGGGGGACGTGGATCACAACAACTTTGCAGTCACTGCAATGAAGACCGTGGAAAGGAAGCTGTGGGAGTCAGGTGAGGAAAACCCCAGGACTCTCAAATACCCACTCTGCAGAGTCAAAATGATTTCATGGTCACACTGCTTAAGAGCAGGACTTCCTCAGGGACACACCATTAAACATCCAGAGGAAGCATTTCAAGAGAAACTGTATTAGCAACTTGATTTCTGATCTTTTCACTTTCAGCTACTTAGAAGTATCTCGAGTTGCTCCTAACGATGCAAAGCAACTGCATAAGGTATTCTGCTGGGGGGAGGGGGGAGGGACAGAACACAACATACTCAGCTTCTCTTTCATTATTTCCTCCAGATAAAGTTCTAAAGTCCAGACTTTCATTTTTATCGACATTTTTAATTTTTCAGTCCACTGGGTTTTTTTTGTTTGTTTTAAGAACAGTGCCTGTGACAGCGTGCAGTGCAAAAACCAAAGGAATTAACACAAGTCCCAAAGCTCTCCATGGTTTCACTTTCCACTGATTCTGCAATGAGCAGTCCATCAGAAACAGCCTTCTAACAGCCATCTATGAAAATGGAGGGGACAGGAAGAGAAAGCAAAAGCAAGCCATGAAAGTCCTTTTCTGCTGCGGCCACACGCAGACTCCTGAATCATCCCCGCACGCACTGCATATTCAGAAGGAAGAAACAACTGCATTATTGTATAAGACTGATTTGAGTCAAATACAGGATAGTACAATTTCAGGCTGTGCCTAGTTGTAGATAGTAGAAAACCTCCGGACAAATTATTACAAGAGTCTTTAAAAGCTCTCACATCAGGAAATCACACACAAAAGAAAAGGAACTCTCCCCATCTCCCCCCAGAACTGAATCTGCAGCACAGCATTACTGCCTGTTTTTCTTCTGTATACCACAGGCACTACAGAACCTGACAGCAAGCGCAAAGATCACTACTACAGGTCCAAAATAAATTTTACCCTGAGATGCACACTAGTTTTTTTTTTACACTGACTTCATGTGTGACATGAAAGAATCTCCACACCTCCCTTCAGCTTGTTGGTTTTTATTCTTATTTTTTCATCTGGATGTGGCTGTGGGCAGCCTGGTCTTGTGGTTGATGACCCTGCACACAGCAGGGGGGTTGAAACTAGATGATCTTTATGGTCCTTTTCAACCCAGGCCATTCTGTGATTCTGTGAAGCGTAACCAACCAACCAGTCTTAAGAGGCAGCTAAGAAACTCACGCCTTACTCTAAAAAAGCAAAGCAAAACAAAGTGAATTTTGGTTTTTTTCCACCCAAAGGGAATCCTACCCAATTCTGGAGCAGACAAGTGTAGAATAAATAAAGCATGGTTTACATCAGCTTTCACAGACTCCTTGTTTTCTTGTGACTTTACAGATACTATGTCCCTCTATATCTATAGGGATATACTTTCCTTCCCAGTTACTGTCACCACCAAGGAAGCCTGATAGGGTAAAGAAAGAAATCACTAGTGACTCACAGAACATTGCTGAAACGCAGGAGTTAGAGAATGGACTGTGAAAGAAAAGTGCTCTCTGTAACATCTGTCACTTATAGTAACTTTCTAAGCTAAAGCTAATAGAAAATGTTTTCAGACCCACATGTTGAGCTGCTTATCCCCCCAGGCTGTTTTGTTTAAAATAACATTCATTATTCAAAAAGAGAAAAAAAGAAAACAAACAAAAAGTAAAAAAAAAAAAAAAGAAAAAAGAAAAAAAAAACCACCAGCCCTGCCGTTTGTGAGAGTTAGGGCCTAAGAAAGTGCCAGGAGATAAGCAGAGCCCTGCCAGTCACATCCCGCCGTGCTGCTGGAAGCCTTGGTTGGCCAAGCCACACTGGTGCTTGGCACAGCATGCCTGTGGCTCCTGGCTCTGCTGCACAGCCCTGCCAGAGACCAATGCTGCTGGAGGAAGCGAGCCCGGGCCAGCAGATGTTACTAACACTTACTCCTGTCACCAGCAGAAAGGACAAGAAAAAATCTTGAAGTGGCAGCAACTTGTTTTCTTCATCTGGAATTGGGAGACGGGGCTGGGGGAAGGGAGAGGGATGGCACCCCTCAGAACTGCTCGTTCAAAGCAGTCTTTGTTGCTGTGCCACTGCTCCAGTGTTACTGCTACCAAAAAGAAATAAATTCGGCGTAATTAAAGAAGGTTTTCAGCCACTTTAGTTCAACACACTGTAGTATTGCTGAGAAATTTGAGTCAATTTTTGAGTGATGAAACACACATGTCAGTTAAGAAAAATTTTTTGTTCACTTTTAACCACACTGCTTTAATCGGGTATTAAAAAAATAAGGTATTTGTAAGGGCAAAGCCAGTGGGCCTTGGCAATGGCAGTTCTACCATGCAATTGAGCAGAGGGCTTTGCATTTCTCACCAGATTGTCGAAACAGCTCCCAGATCCCTGCTTTGCTTTGCACAGGACCACAAGAGCCCACTTCCATGAGTTTACTCCACTCTCTGTTTTGTTCATCTTGATTTCTCCCTCTCTGTTGAGTTTCCATGGCACTGCCAACAAAGACATCAGTACATTTCCTGTGCTTGATGATATCTTTGAAAGGCTGAAGCAAGAAGAGCCTTTCCAGGCTGAGAAAAAGGCTACGGAGAACTTCAGAGCAAGTCCTCTGTTGGGTGAGACACGAGAAAGGGAGCAGATGCAACAGCACCACACGCTCCATAAAGCACTGTGCCCACTGGGGAGAAATAATAATAATAATAAAACCAAGGAAGGAGTAGGCTATGGTAGCTATCTCTATGCTGTGAAACAGATGGGAACATCGTGGCTCCCTTCCTTTTCGCTTCTGCTGATCTCCTCGGGCTGGGGGCCCACTTTTGTGCCAAAGCTGCGAGGACCCAGCCAAGGTGAGAAACCAGACCTGGAGGCTGCACTTGGGTTTTTAAGTTTGGATGGAGCCGATCAGAGATGCTGGGCTGTTATTCTGCTCTGTCACTTTGCAGGAGCATTTTAGAACAAACAAGAAGTCCCCAGCAGCTACTGGGGACTGTCCTCCACCTCATTAATCTTGGTAATGTTCATGCTCTAACAGACACAGAACAGACCAAGGAGCAGTTCTTGCCTTCTAAAGCAGCAAAGCTCCTAAAGTAAACACCGGTTAAGAAGCCCTCCCTCCAGCATTCAGTCTTGCCCAGAGCTGTTTGAGCACTCTGCTCCGATACACTGCTATCAAGCATGGAAGACACCATCCTTGAGGTGGTGCTTTACTGTTCAGTAAAGCTGTAATCCTTTTAGAAGGATGCGATGATAGGAGCGTGGAGTGTTACTACATGCTGCAACTACACCAAAATTCAGACGGGATCTGAAGTGGTTTTTTTGGTGGGCACTTGAGCCAAATGATTAAATGAGAACTTCAGTTTCACTCCTTTGGTTTTGTTTCATAGAAATCTTGAAACTATCAATGAGCATGGATGTAAAAATAATGAGAGCAAAAAGAAGTATCCAACATCATTTTGAATGGGCCGACCACAGGATTTTTCTGAATCCTTGAGGAAGGACAATTCTTTTAAAGATGCATGACCAAATTGTACTGAAACTACACCTTGATAGCAGATCAACTTATGTCCATAAAACTAAAGCACTTTTTTTTTTTAGCTTTTTATTTTTAGCCGGTTAAGATTCCATAGTATTGGATCTCTGACCACATTAAAGCTAGATTTAAAACATTGCTCAACGCAAACACCCACAGACACCCAGGAAACTTTATTACGTGCAGAAAAGAGCAGAGGAGGGCTGACTACACAAAAGGCCATTCTGTAGGTTCCCAGCAAGAGAAAACATACTACAGTGCCTCCCTGACCTGCGGTTTAGGAGAAGGCTAGCATGACCAGTTCTGGCTAATTCTTATGATGGGTGACAAATGCAAGTCAGCCACTGGGAGGTGGAGGCCAAACACACAGTCCTTTCCCACCAGCTCATCTCCTTCTTTGAGCAGCAGATGAGGACAAGATGAGAGACAATACAGGATGGAGAAGAAAAAAAAAACCAAAACAAAACAGAAAAGCACTACCGTACTTTTCCTACTGCTCGTCTCCTCCCCCTCATGGCACAACAGCTGAGAGATTAACTGCCCCTATAGCTTTTGTAAGGGGAAGTTCTGCTGGGGATTGTGGCAAGCCTCACACGGCGCTGCTGAATGACCTGGCATTGCCTGGCAGGAGCAGTCCAGGAGCCCTGCCTTCCTCCTGCACGCTGACAAGGTGAGGTTTGCACGGGGCAATCCTCACGCTTTGCAAGCTCTCGAGCACTGGCTGAAGGCTGGCTGCTGGTGTCCTTTACAAGTGCTGTGGGCTTCTCTCAGAAATGACAAACGGCCGGGCCCTGCCACACGCCAGCCCCTCTGGGAGCAGGACGTCAAGCAGCTGCGCCAGACTTCAAGGACAGTTGGACTCACTGCACGTCTTCCTGGTTTTGAAAGAGCTGCTGTTCACCCTTTCCTTCCCCTCTACAAGATCAGCAGTCCCACTTGGATCACTGTCTCCGGACGAGATGTGCAGATCTGTTCCATGCTTGCTACAGCACTCTGAGTTTGTTGAGAAGTAAGGGCTCACGTAAATCCCTATCTTCTTACCTACTTCCACAGAAGTTGAAAACCTTTGAGACTTGTGCACTGCCATCACATTTGGCCAAAAGCTATTAATGGGACCAACAGCAGACCAGAAAAAATGCATTCTTCTTTCCCTTCCTTGCTTTGTCCCTCCTTACTTTGAGGTCTTTCACTATTAACCCAGTTCGAATACACCCTGGAAACAGGTATAAAGTTTGTACACTAGCAAGTGTTAACACTGGCAGCTATTCACATTCCCCTCCAAGATTTCACAGAGCCTGCAAACCCCTCACCACAAGGCCTAGATGGAACGTGGACTTACTGCCATCTTTGCAGCAGTACAAGAAACAAAGCAGAAGCTGATGCACTGTTCTTAATGTTTTTGAAATATTTGCTTAGAAGTGTCTTTAATTCAAGAATAACCCATCAAGTACTTGTTCTGGTAGAGTTATCAACTTCATCACTGTAATATTCCAATTTTCTGTCACACAACACAGCGATTTTCATGTTTGTTTTATTCTGTTACCAGAGCAAACCATTCATTTTTAACTGTTGGTTTTGGCATAGGAATACTGTAAGTTCATAATGGAAATGTGTTTTCAGTGGTAGTGCTGAACAATAGAGAAGTCTCTTTCAACTGCCGGGCTACAAGGGGAACCATCTGTTATTAAATTTAAGTCACAGCCGCTCCGCTTCAGAAATGCCATGGAAGCTTTGCTGACTTTGCCATCGACTCATTAGGAGAACTAAAGGAAAACTGCTGCTTTCCTAGAGATGTTCTCTGACCCCAGAACCACAAAAGGGTACCTTTACTGCAGCCTAATTTGATAATGAAGAATAACTAAATACCGTTCAAGTGACCATTTCCTGGGTGTTGTGGACAAGCTTTGGGGCCTCAGCAGTTTATGTACTTATATCCTAGAAATGTAAGTGGAATATACAGAACCAAGTGAAGAGCCTGGTATCACACCTGGCTATTCTTTGAACTATATCTACACCGAATAAAGCAAACATCAGGAAGTAAAATCGCGATGAAAGTTCTTTATTCAATACAATAGAAAAGTCAAATTTCATCATCTGCTTGATTGACTGTTATACAGCACTTTAATTGTTCTCCAACTTCCAGTACAGTGCTAACGTGAACGTTACCAAGTAGCCAGGATTTCAGAACCTGGATATAACAATGGGGAGAATGACTGCAGCTGCCAAGATGGGAATCCAAATATCCTTCAGTGTGAGCCTTAAAAGCCATCTCTCCACTTCTGCAAAGTTATCAGGAATTGCTCTATTATTTCTGTCATTAAGCAGCCATTCCTGCCCCCACCTTTGCACTGATTCCTCTCAAGTGCAGCCAGAGATTATCAAACCCAGCGATAGCCTTTCAACAGCTTGGCCAGCTGAAAAATCTCTCAAGTTATACTGCTATCACCACTGCGTGAGCTGACGTCAGGCCGTTGTTTACTGGAGATGGGCTGGTGCCAATTTCCACTGAGCTGAAGACAGCAGTGTCCGGCCTCTTTTGGCCGTACACAAGCAAGAACAAACTCCTTGTGTGCCTGCCTGCCTGCCTGTGCACATGTGGGAGATGGAGTGCACGTGTCTATTTGTGGGCACATGCAGATGTGAGAGAGGATACTTACTTTTATTTTCCACTCTGATACCAGAAGTAAAACAGCAACAAAAAAGGAACGCTCGCCTCCGAGAAACAGAGAAGCAAAAAGAAAGTTCTGTCTGCTTTGTAAAAACCACCAGTGTGTAGAGAAAAACAGCAGGAAAACACAATAGAGTAAAAGAATGATTGGGATACCAATAAAATGCCTTAAAAAAAAAAAAAGCCTAGAGAACTAAAAAAAATGCCTGTGTATAAAAGGGTTGAGGTGAAAATTGGAATACTTGACACAGTAGATGGAACAGCTACGTTTTACTCTCCATAAACTCTCAAAGTAACCACATTACCTTTCTCTTCTCAGCCCTAAGTCAGTGTCGCGTGAAACTCCTCAAGTCTGCTGTACGAAAATATGCTAAAATGTATTATCAATTAACGAAGGAAAAAAGAAATCAAATGAGGTCTGACTTTCCTTTTTTAATAACACCTGCGCTTCTGTGTCATTCCCTGCAAGGGGACAAACCGCAAATAAGTGCGCAAAGAGGGGAAAAGACAGAAGATGTGAGACAACATTGAGTTCCATTTTCAAGCACAACTTTCATTTTTTTCAAATAATAATGTCAATAGGTGTAAGGATGCATTTAGATTTTAATTACACTGTCAGTTCTGCTGGGGAAAAAAAGAAGGACTACATAGTAGAACGTGAGGAACACAGAATTCAATTATTTGCACCCCAAGTGAAGCTTCTAGTATCCAGATCCACACACAGATCACCACCACCTGAGTATAAGAAGTTGGTGCACTGAAGATTTTCGGTTCCATTCGGGCACTTCGCCCCCTCATCACCAAAATATACACTTCTCTGCCTTCTTCCCTTCCCACAAGTGCATCACAAAAGCATCTCTGTATGCACACCAACTCGTTCTCCTGACAACTGTAAATCCACCTCATCCCATCTCCTCACAGAACTCCACTTTCTCAAGTTCCTATTGAGCCAACCATATGATGAGGTTCTGGAGACCATTAATACTGCTCTGTAAGTTAACCACAAACAATGATTGCTTTCCTTCTTGTTTAAAGAACTACTGAGTTTGAGATCTTCCTTCCCCCCCCAACATGAACAAAATATGCAAAACTGGACGAATTTGGTTTGAACTGCTGAAGCTAAATTCACTAACTTCTCTTCTCGTTAGGCCCAACGCTCTATTTATATTTAAGATCTTCAAGATATCTGGGGGAAAAAAAAAAGATTTGAAAAAAAGCTGGGAAGCAGCAAACGCATCCCAGATCCCAGTATAGCTAAAACATGGAAAAAGCCAAAGCATTTATTGCTTAACAAAGTGCTGAAGAACATCAGCGACAGCATGCAAAGTTGGTCAAGACCTTTCAGGTTGCTTTCACAAGGCTTCCTGTTGCTACAGAAAGTGGTACAAAATCGATACTTTATCAGACAATAAAATACATATCAGCTTCCTAATCTGCAACAGTTTTTAAGGGTTGGTGATAATTTTCCGTATGAATATTTGAGATCTCGTACTGTGAAACAATGCATGGCATCTCCTTATGCTACTGTCTGTTTCCTTCTTTCAGTCAATTATTTCTCTTCCATATAGGCACAAAGATACCAGACAGGATATAACTACCAAAATTGAGAATTGGCATTTTGAAGTCTAGACACGATTTCCTCTTTTGGAAGTCTTCTCATCTCTGTACCTTCTTCATGTAACCACAGTGTGGTAAAGAGTTCTCAAGGTGGCCTCATTTAGACCTTCTGTGTAAAGACTATTACTCAAGATAGCATTTATTTCTTTACAGCAGCAGCCATATCTTCATCATTTGCTTGAGAGCTGCATTGATTCAGCAATGCCTCTTTTTAATGCTTTTGCATTTAGTTCACGTCTTGGGGACAAGGGGGACACAGTACAGATCATCCTCACAGTTACTACTGCAAGTCTTGCACACCATCTTGTATAACTTCCTTAAACCTCCTTGTATGCACTGAGCATGGACTTTAAAGAATACGTCTGTAAAACTGCATTAGCAGAGTATTTCCAAACTGGCTCCTGACACTTTGCTCCACACCAAAGCTGTACTGCATAGCATCCAGCTCCACACAGACACACCAACATGAGCTTTGCCATATGGGCTGACCTCGGGCCCAGCAAGGGAGTCTGAGGGGGACTAGATTTTGTTTGGGTAAGGCTGGCACCAATCCTTTCTGCATTCACGTGCTGGAAATCTCACTGCACCTAGCCTGAGCACCTAGTTAGAAACTCACTTTCTGTGAATTTGCTCGCCAGCACATTGCAGAGCTTTAAAGAGTTGCAGTAAACAAAGCGACTCCTAAGGAACACCATTTCTATGGTGATCTTGGTATTCTGTTTTCCAGCTACAGCTTTTTGAACTTGTGCGCATTCTGTGCTTTGCAGTTTGTTCTGATGACAGGCTTTCAGAATGTATCACTGCAGATTTACATCCATTTATATATACACACAGACACATACACCTATTATCTACGCATGATAATATTCCATGGGCTGGCCCACCTTCGTTTTATACTGCACTGGCCTCTGTACATATATCTGCATTCTGTCTACACGCTGTGACCTTTGTTTAGCTGTGCTCTTTAGCTCTTCTACTGCTTCTTCATTAGGGAATCGTTTTCACTCACTCTGCACTTACACACTGCTCTTTGGAAAGGAAAAAAATAAAAAGGTCTATTTCTCACCCTGGACGACTTCCAGTTTTATCTGTTAGAGATGCCAGGAAGTTTTTGGTCTGGATAATTGTTTCAAGAGTGTGCTCAGTGCTGCTTTGAATAAGGGAGCTCAACAGTTGTGATTACACCTCCATCACATAGGAGAGATTCTGGCTGCCAGTGAGCAGTAGGCAGCAAGCATTCCCTTCCCCTCTGCAGGTGAATCCATTCCGTAGTATATTCAGCAAACTGTGATTTTTCATGTTGCAGTTGAAGCCAACCCCCATGTTTGGTTCAGCCACAAAATTAAAAGCACCACAGTTAATCACAATTCTAACTGCTTACATCACCACTGCCCAGTTTGCTAACTATTCAGAAATGAAAACCTCATGACTGAGTTTTACACTACCATGTAATGCTGTATCAAATGGTCTCGGCTGATCTCCTGATCCTTCTAATGGAGGAATGTCCTCTTCCCAAGCAGTATTCCTCACACGAGTACACGTAGCACTCTGAATGCCTTCTGAGACTTTTCAGTCCTCTCCATTTCTCTCGCTGGATCCTCTGGTAAATCTCTGTTACCAAATCTGTTATACACAGAACCAACAGTAGATTTCAGCCTCTTCAGCTCCCCAGCTCAGCATTGCTCACTCAGTCCAGGACGACGTGCAGTGCTGCAGCCAGCCTCTCCCCTGCCAGGCTCTGTTCCATACATTAAACAACTTGAGCAGCTTCATATTTTTCTTTCCCTGGTCTAAGATGTGGCTTACTCCCAGCTCCAGGTACTGAGTATCAGTCACTGAAATGCATAGGTGTTTCCTGCCTCACACCTGTGCTATTCCCTCCTCTTTGTGCACGTGCAAAACTGAAAAGAAATCTAGGAGCAAGCAAAAATCACTTCAGCACAACATGTTGATGCTGTAGCAGCTCAGAGCCAATTACTGCAAGAGCTTCAATCATAAGCTCAAGACAATTTGGTTACAGGTTTTCAGCATATCCTTTTTTGTCTTACTGCAATGAAGTCAACTTGCATTTCTTATCTTAAAAAAAAAAGTTCTTCTTGTCAGAGCTGGCAAACTTCAGTTCAAGAAAAAAAATCCAGCCCCTGTTTCCCAGAGTCTTGGAAGACATGGATTACTGTGATCTTTGTGTCAGAGGGCCTAGAGGCTGCCAGAGATACTATTTCCCTACTCAGGCTTCTCCACAAGTTCTTGAGACTCTCAGAGGTTTCTTTTCATTTTGTCTGACAGAACATTCTTGACAATGGCTTCTGGCAATACCAGTAAGACAAAAGAAACCCTTTTGGAGAGCAAGGATACCAGCTGTATCCACTGATACAAAGTCAGCATACAAAAGCATGGGGCCCTTACCAATAGGTGAGAACGCAGTACAAAGTCTATACTACTGCCACAAGTGGAAAAGAAAAAACTGGTAAGAGAACCAGAGAAGGGAATCCTTAAATCTCAGCTATGGACCTCAGATTCCAGCCAGCTCTGATGAAGGACTAGAGTCTACTTTGATGCCAAGGAAATCTCTTCTGAGAGCATGAGGGAAAGCCCACTGCCATGCTACACCCTCCAGCCTGTACACAACCTCCGTGGCTTTTCAGTTCAATAAAGTTTTGGAGTTTGTTTCTTTGCTTTCTTTTGACAGCAACATAAGCCAGAAAAACACTCCCACCGCCAACTTCTTCGCACAGGCATCAAAACACCAAAGTGACCCTGTGGACTTGTTGACTGTTTAGCCAGAAGCCCGTCAGGGCTTCCAGAAACAGTGAAGGACATGAAGGGGTTTTGCACTTGCAGCAGCTCTTGGTTAAGTCAGAAACACATGTCACAGGCTTACCAGAGAGGAGTTACAAGTCAAATCAAATGCTGCGCTAAGTATCCAGTCTCCTGCTACCACATCCCCCTCTCAAACACATAGGATAAAAAAAACCTCAATTCAACTCGTCCCAGGAACTCCTCAGGAGTTTGGTTCTCTGTCAAGAAGGAAAAGCTTTATTCCCACTACTCCCAGACAAGAGACTGAAGATTATCGCAGGCATCGAGGCCTCAAGCCAGAAGAGAGCAGCTTGGCTTCCAATGGGCCAGTCTACTTTGTGCTCTGTGGTCACCTCAGAAGGAGGCACAGCAAGAGCGTGGCTGTCATCAGTGTGTTTGGCACGCACACGATGCTGGCCCCATGCACAGCTTCTGCTGTCTATGCTTGTAAAGGTGCCAGGGCTGGATATAGTTAGATAATGCAGGGCGAGGGAAAAGCCCCGGTGAATTTCAAGCCGCAGCTGCTACACCATGTGTATGGTGTAGAAAAGCCATAGTGAGTAGAGAAGCACAGAAGGAGCTGGCAAAGGCTCGAAAGCTTTTCCTTTCCTAAGCAGAGGCAGATGATTTTACTGTGGAGTCTCAGGTGTTCCGAACAATAGTAGTGGAGCCGGTCACTGTTCTGGTGGTAGAGAAGAAACTGAGCTTTCTGGGAAGAGACAGAGACGAGTCAAGCCAGTTCTAGATCATCATTACCCTACTGGCTCATTCTGCCCAAATCACAAGCTAGAAAAACTGGAAAGGTAAGCAGTCCAAAGTAATGGGGACATCAAGTGAGCTGGTTTGTGTATTGGTTTAACTGGAACAAGGAATAGAACCCCTGCTTTGAGCACTGGCTTTGCAGACATTCCCTCCATTTGCATTCTATCTGAGAAAGCCATGTGCTAGCCTGAATTATTCTTGTTTTTCCTTCCAACACATCCCAGTCCTCCACAGCTTCTTCCTCGCATGACACCCATGACCACAGCTCTTATTCACCAGCTGGCAATACTCATATCCTACCAGCTCATTCCTTCAACTCCATGTAATTAGGAAGAAGAAAAACAACAAAACAGAAACACCACAGAACAGGAAGCTGTTCTCTCCCCCCCCCCCCCCCCCCCCCCCCCCCCCCCCCCCCCCCCCCC
>JAPSGF010000007.1:21781763-22003950 GCA_035772895.1 Perdix hodgsoniae
AAAAAAAACCTCAGTTATATATTTCTAGTTAATTTCTGCCATAGAACAGACTTCTCCAGATGCTCCATTGCATTTTACTCCTAAGAGCAAAGAAAGGCTCCTGCAGATGAGACATTTCCAACAGAATTGCTTCAGATGGGCAGATCTCAGTGCCCTGCTAATGAGCACTGAGACCACAGCAATACAAAGTTTATACTTCTCAGAAGTAAAGCAGTGTCAATGTTGTGCATTATTCCCCTTAAAACTCTCTACATATTGCAGGTTAGAGCCATATTCTGGCAATGAGGAAACTCAAACATAGTGGTTTTGTTACAAAACTCAGTGATGGGGATTGGTCTTCCACACCTCCTCCATGTGACCTGCAAATGTGGAAAGCAGCTTCTTCGCTGTTCACATCAATAATTCAGACCTTCGCTCACAGCTTAAAGTCAACATCTGGCAAATACATCTCCATTGTCCACTGCTGTGTTCTAAGGACAAGTGCCACTCCTTGTAAAGCTGTCCAACAATGAGGCACTAATTTCCCTTCCTGGACTAGAAATCAAGTATCGTTGCTTACCTGGTATCATATCCCACAGCTATGTGGCTCATGCAGCAAAGTCTCAGACACCCTCTGCACGCAGAAATTTGCTCAGCATACTAAAAATTTCCACTCAAGATTTCTGGCTTTTCCAATTACATTTATAGGCAAAAAAAAGTCTTTTTTTTCTTTTAATGGCATTACTATTTATTGCAACGCTATGAGGAGTCCTTATCTCGCTGCAGTGCCCCGTGACAACGCATTCATTGAACTTCACTTTTTGATGTACAAGGAACGGCAACATACATTTAATAGCTCCATTTAAACTGGCCCTGCAGTTGAAACAAATTCCATGAGTGGTACTGCATCATGGGCAGAACTCAAAAGCTTCAGATATAACATTCTTCAGTATTCACAGAGCTTAATATCTTCAAACAGAAATTACTCGAGCTGATGCATCTCTCATTATCATCTTCCAAATGGGGAGAGGACGATAGCCACAGATTACCGTGGCACACGTAGTGAGAGATCAGACTCTTAATGTCCATAAACAAGTCCCCAGAGGCTCAGTTCCTTCACAGACAAGTGCAGTAGGAACCAGCAAAGCACCTTCAGAGCTCAAGCATCAACACCTGATGCATCTGCTGCTGAAAGGTAACGAAGCATTACCCAGTTCTTCCAGGCTACGATTGCAACACAAGTCCCAAACCTTAAAGGAAGGAGAAAAACAAACAAACAACAAAAAAAGAAAGAAAAAAGCAACAACAAAAGTAGCTTCCAACATGCTTATAACATGCTGAGAGAAGAAGCCAGATTACACACCATAAATTGCATGCACGTCCCTGTATCTTTTATTTCCTCCCAGCTGACTCCTAGCCTTCAAGCACAGAGCCTAAGGAAGAATTCAGGCCATGAGATTCTGCTTTTCAGACTCCCAAACAAGTGGCAGTACACACAGCTGACTCAGGCTGGAAGACACTGAGCACATTACAGAAGAGCAACGTACTTGCTCAGCATACTGAGCAAGGACACAGGCAAACCCAGTTCTTTTGCCTTGGGAATCCCCAGATTTTGAGCCCAGAACCAGATCTGCATACATACAGCATGCTGCAACTGGACACACACTGCTGGTGAAGCACACAGTGAGAGCAGCCTCTACCTTCTGACTCTGCTCCGCATCATCTGGAAGCCAGTTTTTAAAGAAAGACAATGTACTTTACCCTCTTATCCTTATTATTGCTATACTGTTTGTCCAGCTCAGTGCTACTGCAATGTTCCCAAGAGCACTGGGATCTTTATTGCCTTTCCATAGCTCTTATGTATCTGGAGAAGTCCTAAGCAGATAGTGTCTCAGACTACACGCAAGGTAAGAAAGACAGAGTTAATGTATCCAAATCTTTTTCCACACACAAGCACACACCCTGAAATAAGCCAGAAATGCTAACTGTGTTTATTACACTCTAGTATAAACAGCAATGACAAAGCTATAGAAAGGAACAAAGTATCGCTGCCTGAAGGGTCTTCAGTGGGATATAAGGTATCAGGGGAAAGATAAAAGCTTGGGACACAGTAAGAGAAAAGCCCTCCGAAGGTATGGAATACAAAACAGCACCAGAGTGCAGCAGCGCTTCCTTCTGAAAGGCCTGGCTTTCCAGGACACCATTCCACACCCCAACTCCATGGCGTTCTGCCTAAAGCCCTTTGGGAGGAAGCAGACAGATCAGGTCTCTCCTTAGCAGCACAGAAACAGCAGCACAGTCCCTGCTGACAGCCACAACAGCTCTGAAGGAAGTGGGCACAGCCATCCTCAGCTCAGAGCAGGAATCTGCCACAGAAAGCCTGCAGACCCTACCAGCCATCTCCCTTCTCCCTCAAAGCCAAAATACATCAGGGAACAGGCCAGTACTCCACTGACCTCAGTGTGTCACTGTCTAGAGTCAGCTAAGAGATACCAGGAGCAGGGCTGCACCTCACATCCATCCATCACAAAGAAGCGGAAAGGAGGTATTAAGAACAGATTCATCATGCAGAAAGGAGGAGCAAACACCGGTTAAAACACAGAGCAGGGAAAGGGAGCAGGAGGGCTCCCCCTGTACATAGAGCTCTCAGGGAGAAAAAGGCACCAACCTCAGCACTGCAAACTGGTCCAAGCAGCAACTCTTTAACAGCACTGAAGGCCCCAGGGGAGAGACAGAGTAACCTGGACTCCCTTCTGTCTCATCTCCAAGCTTCCTTCAAAAAAGGGAAGACAGGAATACATATCCAATCCCATGGGAACGCATCTGATTTGTTTCAGGAGTGCCTCAGAAGCTCCAGCAAGATATCCAGCTTCTACGTGAAGGTTTGAAAGGCACATCGGAGCTGGGCACTGCTGGAAGATGAGCACAACTCCTGTCAAAACTCAGCAACAGAAAAAGATAACAATTTAGATCTCCTTTCTACTGGTTATTCTGACACCACGTTATACACCTATTTACAGAAAGGTGGGCAATATAATCTTGACATCAAAGAAACCACTTGAAACTAAGTGAATTGAGCCAGGGCCTTGGTCGTCTTGCAAATCAAGTGGAGGACAGAATATCCACAATGCAGCCAGCTTACATGAACAAACTCTACAATATTTTTAAAATCAAAAAATAAGTGCACTCCATACTTCTAAATTTTACCTTGTTCTGCATGCAAAGCATGCAAGAAACAAAACAACCATGCAAGAAACAAAACGAGCTCTCCTGCCACTCTCAATGCTTTGCTGTCTGTAAACCTTGCTGCTCATCTTCCCACACCAGAGGACGCTCCACAAGGACCCCACTGTCCTCATCCACTTCATGCTGCACCCTACTAAAGAAACACAGTCCAGTGCATTCAGTCTCACTTCCCATTCTCATGCCACTAAGGAGGCACCACAAACAAAAGCAAACAAGATGCAACTGCCCTGTTACACATCCCAGGGACTGGCTCCGCACGGCAGCGCCTGAAGAACAAGCACAATGCAAAGCATTACATTTCCAGTGGCAAGATGGATGGGAAGAGTGCCAGCCACTAGCTGTAACCCTTTTGTCATGCCAATTGCTGGCTGCTACCAGGTTTTGCATTAGATACCTCCTCAGAAAAAATCTCTGCATCCCATCCTTCCAGATGGAGGAGGAACGATTCACGATCACATAAGCAATGCCAGAATAACTGAAGAGAAAACATTTTCTTTTTGTTTTCTCTTTTTGTGTAACAGACTTTTTCAGGGGCTTTAACAGCAGCAAAAACTGAATTTAGGATAACAGCACTTCCTGCCCAAAGGAACACATGCACAAAACCCCCAAAAGACTTCTGCTGGCCTTGCCTAGTCGCATTCTGTACACTCACCTCATGTGCCTCAACCCACTGCTTTCTCATTTTCACAGCATTTCTTCATGCAGAAGATGACCAGAGAACTCCACTTACACAGCCATCACATCATGGGTTGACAAATGGAGGAGAAGGTGTCCAAGAGATGGATCAGATGTCAGGAGTTCTAAACAGACCAGGGATTGATTTGTAATGCAGAAGCAAAGCAAAGGATCTCTTTCCTTTCTGGACACACCAGAGAGCAAAATACACAAATTTACTAGGCCTAGCTGGCTGATAAAGGCAGACTGGACTGAAAGCTCAGCAGTCAGAACACTTGCTCTGACTCAACAGTACTTTACTCAACAGTAAGGCATAAGCACATCGTGTGTATTTAGCCAAGCACATAGCAGTCATCTCTGATGGCATAACTGAGGACAGTACTAACCTTCTACAGGGAGCAGAAGAGAAATCAGGGATTTAGGGTACGTTCACTGAACGGGAACAAAAAATATATATATAAATCAGATCTGACCACCCTGCCTCTCCACTTCCCTTCTTCCCCTATCATAATATCCATAATATTCTTCCCCTATCATAATATTCTGAAATCCATCCCCCCTTTTTATTATAGATTATTCTAATCAGTTCTGTGGCATGGCAGAAATCCAGCATAACCATCACAAATACACACACACACAGGGTATACAGGCTTCTTCATCTCACAGGAGCCTCCAATGACAGATCCTGGCAGTTTTTCTTAACAGCACTCCTCTGGTGGTGACCCTTTCCTAAAGATCCACTCACCTATGCTATTTCCTCTCTGTAAACAAAAGACTTTTCCCTAATACCTCATTAAAGCAAAGAATAAGCATTCAAACAGGATTTTTTTTCCCCCTGGTTGAAGAAATTCATCCTGACAATGGCCAAAGGGGCCAGAGAGAATCTTTCCAGTGCAATGCAGACCTCCCCCCACTCCCCAGATGGAAAGATGTAAAATAGATTGGGTGGTTGTTCCAGGCCCCTTAGAATTGGAGTATAGGTGAGGAAGAAGGGATGAAAAGGGAAAGAAAAGAGAATAAAACCAAAAAACAAGAGATTAAAAAAAGAAAAAAAGTCAGAAAAGGGTCCTTCACTTTTCTTGGGTAAGGAGCACAGGCTACTTTTATAGCTCCTGAAAGAAGACCTGCATACTTTGCTCGTTCATATTGCAACAGCTCTGTGGCCTTCCCATAAAACAAATGGGGAGGTCTGAATCCTGAACTGGAGAAAGAAGAAGGTAAAAAAAAAGAAAAGAAAGAAAGAAAAAACAACAAGCAATTTAAAGTCAGAACACCGTCCTCTTGTTAAATTACATGTTGAGAGCTCATCTGCAAGTCTGCCTTGGCCAATGAGGGGCATAACTCAGGAAGATACAGTAATACACACTAACATGCAATTAGTCACTGTTGTAAGCACTTTAGTTTGGATTTCTTGGATTATAAGATTTCAAACACTGTTGTTTTATAGGAGTGATACGATAGCTGTCCAAGCAACACAATCAAATTATGCTACCAGGACATTTGGGCAATGTATTACCACAGCAAAGGAAATGAATTACCACAGTTCTTATTCCGAACAAGAGAAGATGATGTCATTTTGAATGCGGGGGGAGGAAGAAGTAGAATATACCCAAGAGTTTTGTTTGCTTGTTTGTTTTTCTTTTGAACTTCCCAAGGTAGAAAAGCCACAGAAATCCGCAAGTCTGAAAAGACGAACTGCTTTTCCCTACAATTTGCTCTGAAATATCTGAAAAATAGGTAAAATAAATCAAAATATTCAAAAACCAAAGGCAGCTGGGGAGTCTTCCAGTTTTGGCAGAGTGCTGGAAGGATGTTTCACTACTGAGCACTTTCCCATTGCGGATCTAGCTGTGACCTCTCATTTTGGCTCTTGATATCAGACAACCACCACCAGGCTTAGAGATTCAGCTCCGATTACAAACTTCACTAACAGGTACATTCCCTCCCATAGGAAGTAAAGCTTTCCAAACCCCTCAAGCCAACAGGTTCAGCAGAGGACCAGCATGTTCCTTTAAAAAGGTTTAATAGTTTAAAGATACTTTTAAAAAGGCTTCACCTTTTACCTCTACATCGCAGGAGACCAACCTCGCTTTGTAGCTTAGTTCTTGTGTTGCATCACAAGCCAAACATTACATGTTTTAACTACACTATTCTTGTTTGTTTGTTCTGAAAGGGTACTTGGCTACCTTCACACACATTCCTTTTTTCTTTTTTTGGTGTGTGATACTCAAGGGGCCACAATTCTGACCTCAGCTTCTTTGGCAAGGGACAGATGTTTCAGCACAAGGTAAGGGAAAGCCCATCGATGCTTAATAACCTCCCTGGCAGGCAGTCTAGGAGGTATATCCTATATATATGACGTATTAGGGATGAGAAAGAACTAAAACAGAGAAAAACAGCCAAATAAATACAAGCAGAACTACAAGAAAAAGAACAGGGAGCTCCATAAAGGCAAAAAAACCTGCTTTGGTACGGTGCAGGACACACGTCTGAAGGTGATGATGCCCGACTATTTTTCCTGGCTCTCTCCTTGCCTCCTGGATAACTGCAACAAGTCACGTCACATCTCCAACAGGCTCTCCCTTCATGTTTTTCTTTTGGGCTAAGGGTCAGTAGCAGCCAACCTCTTTCTTGCCCAGCGTAGATCACACCGGTGTCCCACAGCTCAACACGCACCTTAAGGCTGCATGACAGCGGTGCAACCACCCTCCACACCAAAACATGAAGTGCAGGCCATGAAAAACAGGAGCTGCATGCCAGTCCCCCACATTTCACATTCCCACTGGAAGCTTTTTAAGGAAGGAACCACCGCTGCTTATTACTAACCTGCACAGAGCAGTATTATTCAGTTACTAGTGTGATTCTATAAGCAAACAGCAGACCTGATATTGAAGACCAGAAAGAATAACTGGGAGAAAATGGCTACAAAGAAGCAGAGTGAATCAGAAACACTTGAAAAGGAATTCAGCAGGAGAAAGAAGGAATGCAGCTGAGGAAAAGATACTTAGAAGAAATGAAAAAGAAAAAAAGATAACCAGAGGTAAAAGATGACACCCATGTGATATCTGTTTTTTGTTGACTTAAATTCAACGCGCACACTTTTTTAATGACAATGCTGAATTCGGATAACCCAACAACCTGTTATGTTTTTCCCTTGCAGCAAACATACAAATCTTGAAAGCTAACTTTTAAAGTGGAAGAAACCAAGATCTCAACAGCCTTGTTCTCAGAACTGATGCTTTAACCACATTAGTAACAGCTTTCATAAAGACAGCACAGTAACTGCAATTCCTTCTCTATCTTGAAGCCACCCCCTTGAAGACACTTCACTACTGCAGCTCCATGGTTAAAAAAAAAGCAGCACTTTTGGTGTTTCTTGGAATCCCTGTTTCACATGGTAGGAATCAAGAAAGTTCTGTTCAGGTTTAGATGAGATCTCTTCTTCCCTGTTTTATTCATTTCTGTGTTCTTCAGCTGTCCTTCACTGGATACCCACAGAAATGACAGAGATAAGAAATGCTATAGAGCACAACTCAGGCAAATACTTCTCCTGCTTACAGTCACTAGAAAGCAGAATGCCATTTCTGAACCACAGCTGAGCACTAGGAGCACCATGCCAGCCCTCACCAGCTCCATTTTATTAGAGATTAGCAGGAACAACGAAGCACAGGGAGATATGCTACAAACATAGTTTTGCCAGTTTGTCTGTAAAAAGGTTTGGATGAGCAAAGGGGATGAGATAAGAGGAAGCCTGTCTATTTTATCTGTATGGCCGGACTCACCAGTTTGCATTTGCTGGAACCACACCCCCATCAGAATTCCCTCTGAAATGTCAATATGATGCATAGTACTCATTTCTCAAGTCGCTGACCTTTACTGTTGCCTGAATCATACATCTGTCATTTTGAACCGTATCTGTTCATACAAGAACATGCTTTGTATGCCTCACCAGGCCTGAGCTCCACACATGCACCGCTCACATGTCACAAGAAGGATTCTCATTGCGTGAACCTCCTGAGGTCCACGAAGCCCACAGTTATCATCGCTCATGCTATCCATCACTAAGGCAGTCAGGTTCCCAGGCACCCTCAGTGTATCACAAAACCCACCATAAAGCTGTAGAATTAGTGCTGTTCCTCACAGTTAAGATGTTTTATACAGATCATCAGAACTACACGCATCATACATGTTACACAGTGCTCAACACGAGAGCGTCGATCTGTCATTTCCCTCTCTCTCTCCCTCTCAGTGCTCAGTGTGATGAATGATCTGGTTGCTTGCCTCCCTAGTATAAAAACAGGAGAAGCTTTGAGACAAAGAAATAAAAGCCAGTGCACATTACAGATCTTACAGTGATTAATATCAGTCCTTCTGACTCACATCTCTGACAACAGCTAAGGTCACTATTTCTCTTCTATTTCTGCTGTGGGTTACAGTGCTTTTCACCAGAACCCTCCAAACCCTCGAGTTAATTTAATTTAAAGCAGAAACAGGAATGTAAGGAACGTGCAGCATTTTAGCTACAACAAACACTGTCACACTAGCATGTCATAATAAGTGACCTTCACTCTCGCTTCTGCCAGCAAACAGACACACTTGAAGGTTCTTGCAGGCCAGGATGTTAGCGTGATTTCTAGAAGATTGTCTAATGAAACTAAATTTAAAGGAGGTGTTTAAAATAAATATATATGTACAATTCACCCCCTGACCCCAGAAAAAAACCACCTGTCTTCCCAACTCAACTACCATTTGGCAGGCCTACATGAGAAGCAGACAAACAAACAGCATCTTTCCCTTTCAGCATGGAATCTGCAATAAGAAAGAGAAACCAGCATTTTATTGATTTCCATAATACCATCTCTACAGCTTAAACTCACTCAGCTGCTAATGCTAATTCACTGATGCTAGGGAGCCTTCCCATATAATTATACACCCTTGACTTTGCTGAGCCACAGGGCTCTGTTTCTAACTTTCCAGAGGACCACTGCACCAAAAGGGGAAACAGGAAAAAAAAAAAAAAGCCCTTTCATTACCCAAAGCAAACTGCAAACCCAATTTTGCTATTTAAATAGGAAATCAGAGAGACTTAATTTTTAAGACAGGGAATAATCCGCCAGCCTGCACGTTTCCAGATTTGATATCGTGATGACAAGTTCTCATTTAAACTCTTCTCCCCACCCTCATTTTTTTTTTTAAACTTCCTGAGAATAGACAACAATATAAGAAATAAATATTGCAACAATTATGATTTATATGGGGAGATTTTGCTCAGTGGGGTTTCAGTGGGGTGATTCAGAACCAGACAAAGACTCTTGTGAGTGCCGCTATAATTAACGTACAAAAAGGTATTTTAAAGTATTACCTTTGCTATAGGGAATATTTTATAAGTAAATATTAGTCAGCCTTTTTTTAAAACAGGTTTTCTTAAAAAAAAAATAATCTCAAGCACCCTTTAAATCCAAATGAATTAAGATACCCAAGTCTAAAATCCAAAATGTCCTAAGCAATTAATGAAGTAAGCTCTGTCGCTTTTATATATCTCTTGAACCAATTCAGCAGTCCATAGCCAAGCAACAGCTCCAGTACACTTCAGTGAGAGTTTTGCTCAATTAAGAGCCGCAGAATTTGGCCCAATTAACCCAGTGCTATTGGGAACAAATGCAGTGGAGGTCTGCAGGGTGAACGCCCTCCCCATATGGCTGCACTGCCAGCCCCTTTCTTGCTACCCCTGTTCAGCCCGCCTCGATATTTCAGATCAAAGTACATCCACCATCTCCACGAGGAATTAACGTGCTTTAGTTAAAGGAGCTTAATTTTGCAGTGGTTTTATGTATATTAATTTGGAACCGATTGATCTATTGCCTCTGAGAAGGATGAAAATGCGTGGATTTTTGTTTAACAGACAAACAAGTTGACAGTATCAATACAGAGTTGGAGAGCCTCTAAAAACAATCTCGTTTGCATAATTAACATTAATTACAGTAACATCTCAATCAGTGACACACAATAGCTCAGCAATGAACACAGTCATACAGGGAACTGAGAACGTGAAATAAACACGAGAGAACTGTGCCTCACTCTGAGAGTATCAACTGCTCTTCCAAGAGATCCGTGAACAAGAAGGTAAAGGCAGAAGACAGCTCTGCTTTGTTAGACATTTTCTCTTTACAGACTGTGTGCAGCTTTCTTCCGAGATTGCACTGAGACAGGGGATGCAAGCTGTGGACACTCCAGATAATATTATCTCCCCGTCACATCACATCCAAGCCACTGCCAACCGCTTTGAAGGAAAACAACTGAGGTCCTGAGGTGCTGATCCTGCTGGTGATGATTTGAACAATTTGGGGGGCTTTTCGGAGAGGGACAAAAAAGCAAGAATACAATCACGCAGCTTGAAGACCTCGTGTAGGTATGGATTCCCTCAGGCACAGAGGAATTTCAGGACAAGATAATGACTTCTTTTGCTTTCCATAGCAACGGGTGAAAGCTGAACACTCAGAAAACTTACTTGCTTGTTTCATTGGTAGCACAAAGGTCTTCAGTGGTTATTTTCGGTACAGTCACTTAACAGAGCATCGTTACATGAAATCCTGGGAAACCTTCTTCACAACCCAAGAGAAAGAGTTAGTTTCCTTCAGGGGAAGGAAAAGAGCAAAAGAAGAAACACCCCACACCACCCACCCAGCTGCCACACCAGCCAGGTTGGCGCGCAGCACACAAGCGGTCACACCAGTGTGACAGGGAGGACTCGTGCAGCGACGCAGCACCCAGCCTGAGCACAGCACAGCTGGGGCTGAGGAGGGGAGGATTAGGAGCGAGGAGCTCTGACGGAGGGGCTGGCTGAAAACGTGGGTTTCTTGACTACGCGAACCCGCTCCACGAAAGCCAACGGTGCTGAAGCCGCGCTGGAGGAGGAGCAGGCCTGCTCCGTGCACTGTACGGACCCAGATCCGCCAGAGGTGTGGGAGTTATGGGCAGGGTGCTGCCCGCACCTGAGCTCGGGCAGAGCTCCTACCGCCTCCGAGGGCATTTCTGCCTGCTCCCCACTACACGGACACAAGCGAGCCAAGATGCGCCCCAAACTTCATTTTCTCGACCAAACGACCGGCCTGTCGCTCCGGGAGCTGCTGGATGAAGCCGAGCTTCGCTCCCCCTTACTCACACAAGCGCTCGCCTTACGAAACCGAAGAAACTTCACTCGCAGGACCCTCGGAGCGCCGCCCCCCCCCTTCCCCAAGCTCAGCGGTCGATCCCGCATCTCGCAGCTCCCCGAGCCGCGGCAGGCGGGGACACGGCGCGGGGCGTCCCGCGTCTCCCTTCGATCCCAGCGGCCGCAACGCGTTCACCTTTCTAAAAATACACCCGGAACGATCGATAGCGACCATACAGTTTTTTTTTATCGCTCGGGCTCCGCGCCCGGAGCGAAGCCGTTCCGAGAGCGCCCGAGCCGCGCGCCGCCCCCCCGCCCCTCACTCACCGCTCCGGGGGCTCCGCCGCTCGGGCCGCTGAGGAGCGCTGCGGGGCGGCGCGGCGGGGCTCGGGGCGCCCGCTGGGCACGGAGGGCTTCTCCAGCGGGGAGACGAGCGGGGCTCGGGGTCACGTTAACGCTCGGACAGCAGCGCGCGGCGGCCGAGGCGGCTTCGCTCTATCCCATGCCGCTGCGGGGGCCCGAGCTGCGGAGTCGGGAGGGGGGGAAGTGGCGGCCGCGGCCGGAGGGGAGGATGTGACACGGTGACAGGCGCGGCCCGCCGGCCGCCTACCGCGGGAGGGGAGGCGACGGGAGCGGGGCGGCTCGGGGAGCGACGGAGGCAGCGCCGCCCGTCCGCACGCGGCATTTAACGGCGCTGACGGGCCGCGCGCCGTGACTCACGCACGGGAGTTAGTCACAGGGCGGGCCCGCGGGGGCCGCCCGGCCCCGCCCCCGCCCCGCCCCGCCGGCCAACGGGGCGCCGCGGCCCGGCGGATCGACGCGGGGAACGTCCAATGGGAGCGCGGCTCGGCCCCCGCGCCGGAGCGGCCCCCTTCGGCCCAACGAGTCTTCTGAGGACACTGCCGCGAAGTGCCGGGGAGGGTCGGGGGGAGCCCGGCGGGGGCGGGCGCCGCGGCTCGGCCTGTCCCGTCGACCAATCGGCGCCGAGAGCCGCTTTTACGGACGGCCCGGCGTTGTCCAATCGGGTGCGTGCGGAGGAGCCCGGTCACGCAGGGCGGGGGAGGGAATCACCTCGCTGGCAGGGCGGGGGCGCTGAGCTGCGCGGCCGCTCGGGCCGAGGTCGCCTCCTACGGGGGGGCGCGGAGGAGGAGGAGGAGGAGGAGGAAGGGCCGTCTGGCTGTGAGCTGCGGGGGGCCGGCAGGTGTCACGGCTCTGGGGCGGCGCCCCGCGTTCCGTGCGGAGCACGCGGGTCGTAGCGGTGCCAGCGGTTAACGGGGGGAGGCATTTGTTTCGGACGCGGTGCCCGCTCTGAGTTTCCAGCGAATCCTGGAGCCCCCCCCCCCCCCCCGGGCGTTTAATCTTGGGGAAGGAAACGAGATGGGCTGCGGGTCTGTGAGCAGCCATCCTGCCCTGCGAGCGTGCTTCAGAGGAAGCAGCCGAGGCGACGCTCCCTATCGCGGCAGTGCCGCAGCTTCCCCGGCGTGCTGCCATCTTTCCTCGGGGCCGGCGCTAAACGGGGGGCGGTTGTACGAAGGTCTCGGCTTTTTTCTTCTTCTTCTTCTCGAAATCTCCCGGCTACAGCCTGAACTCCGAGCGCGGGGTTTCGCAGGCTCATCGCACCTTGCCGCCGAGCGGATTCCTGGCGGAGCTGCTTCGGCTGCTCCAGTTGCGTAGAGCCCGTTGTTTGAAAGCAGGCTTGCTGCAGCTCCCCGAGCCAGCAGTTAGGCTGAGTGAGCTGCTGCAGCCGTGCTGGGTCCTCTCAGGCCGTTCGGTGCACAGGTAGCTCCGTGCGAAGACCACGGTGCCCGGCGCTCCGCAGCTGTTTACGAAACGAGTTTTATTTCCTCCCCGCTGACCTCGGGGAACACCTTTAAAAACCTGCAAATGCTCACTTCTATGTGAATAAAAGCAGCGAGTTCCCTTCAGCTGTGTTTGCTTTTTGAAACCGTTCCAGCCTGTTAGATTAGTGGCTAGAGATGTTTATGGAAAGAATTTTGAGCCCATTTTAGAGGGAAGGCAAAATTTTATCTCGTGAGCGCAGTCATCTTACCGGGTGTTAATTTCTGTTCATTGACTCGGGGGATGTAAAGCAGCGTTTTGTGAGTGATTTGTTCAGGTCGTGTATCTCCTGCTTCTCCTCTCTTTGGCTGCCGTGCTGCTTCCTATTCCTCCGCTGTGCCAGGGATGGAAAATTTCTCATTTTATTTGTTCGCTTTGCACCTTCTGCGTTTCCATCTGAACAGAGAGCGCCTTTCTTGAGCAACAGCAGAAGTAAACCGCTATCGCAAAGCAGACCTGGGGCCCTGGAATATAAAACCACTCCCTGCAATATTTAAATTCCTTTGAAAGCCATCCTCTGCCATATGTCTATAAACGCTGTCCAGCTGCAGCAAGACTGTAGATTCTCAGAGACGGTCTGTATTTAGTGAAGAAATAACAATGCCGTGTGCTGAGATGGTGTCAACTGCCAGTTTGAGCGCTTTGCTGCATGTGTCAAGTACTTTTTTTCTCCTCTGTAGATTGTTAGAAGTGGGGGTAGAGGTATAGCGGTGTAATGTACTTGCTTCTCTTAAATGAGGCTTTATGGCGGGGCATGCAGTGTAATTGTGTCGTTTGAGAGGCAGGGATTTAAGGTTAACATCATTACCGCTGTCACAGAAAGAGGCTAATGTGAGCATTCAAGAGTTTTAACATCACATCCAAATCTCTTCATTTAGCAAATGATGGAGAGAGAAGCACTGAGCTCTCCTGGCATGAAAGCAGACCCTCCTGCAGACTGTCCTCTGCTTGGATGGAAAAACATCTGCAAGTTTTTATCCCTAGCCGATGCCATTTGTACACATGTTTGTAAGCTGCACCTCTTCCTGACACCCCACACAGTGCTACCAAGCACCACTTTCCCAAGAAATGTGAAAACTTGGCTGTCTTCATTAATAGGAGTACTTCTCCAACACCTCATTGCCTGTTTTATGAGCGTTCCTGGTCTGTGTAGCCAGCTGTCACCCAACCACAGCCACATCTTCTTTTCCTGCTTAGGAGGGAAGCAGCAGAGCTGGGGTGCTGGCATAGATGGGATAAATAGCAACAAGGAACGCAGCACATCTCCTCTATTGGATGCCACACATTAAGTACTCCTAGCAGCGATGCTTTGGTGTTGTCCACGAGGACAAGATGGAGTTTCAGGGAATAACAAATGAGAAGATTTCGTGCACAGAAGTTCAAGAGAGCCTCAAGCTGCAGGTGGATGAGCATGCTAAATTCAAGAGTGACTCATATGCTGTGTGATGTTTGTTGGGCTCAAGCTGCAGGTCCCTCAAAAGCAGGGTTTTATCGCATAGAAATGAGCAGGCTTTTATTGTGAGCTGCGACCACCAATTCCTTACCCGTTAGTGCTGGCAGAAAGTGGGTTAGAAATGAAAGGAACAATTTTAGACATATGGTGATCTGGCAAAGCGCTCTGAAATTTTAATTATGCTGTGGAAAGGTCAGGGCTGGATCTGTGCTGGTGGAGGGATAATTTGCTTTTGTAGTTTACGAACGTGCCTTTCCAAAATGAAAGGACTGAGAGCTGGAAGATAAAGCGAACTTCTCCTGTGCAGGCAGTTGATTCTGATCTGCTTTTAGAACAGCTTTGCAGAGGCAGGGCCATCTCCAGGGTGAGAAGAGTATGAAATCTCCTTCCCTAACCCTATTTTCAGAAGGGTGAGCTTGTAAAAGGAGGGTAATGCTCCCTTATTCAAAGGCCACATATTAAGCACCATCCCTAAATTCAAATGCAGCTCTTGAAATATCCTCATCCTTTCCCAATATGCTGTTTGTTCACTGAGTGCAGTGGAGCTTGGTGCTGCACATACCCTGCAGTGGGACGTAACCCCGGAGCCTACAAGGATGAGGCAGGCCCAGAAACAGGGAGGTGAAGTGGTTTACTTAAAGATAAGGCTCATCTCTCCCACTCCCCCCCCAGCTAGAACCAGCTCCTTGATTGCTTTATCCCTGCGTACTTCCAGTGACCTTGATTTCTCACATCGCTGGAGGGATTCCAAATGGCTTTGCTTTGCCATGGGCAGGGCTCCTTTTTGCCTGGCTACCAACCTATGTGTACCTGCTTCAGCACTGATGGAAAAGGAATCAGAGAATTATCAAAGGAACATGGCGTTGGTGCCGGGGCTGCATGTGGATCAGCACTGATGGCATCGGTCCGGGAGGGATGTGTGCACAAAATGGGTGATGGATCAGGTGGGACGTAGGGCTACAGGCTGTCCCTGTTATAAGGAGATCAGAAATTGTAAAGGATGAGCGAAATAGGGGACTGGGTGTTGAAGGAGATAGGGAAGAGCTTAGCAGGAGCTGGGGAAATTGGGCCCTGCTCAACAGAGAGGCCCTACTCTCCATGCCCATGCCAGGAACTGGGAAGTGAAACTGTGCAAAGTCTGGGGCCAAGGGGAGGAAAGAAGCAAAAAGAGAAAGAAATCCAAGTGAAGAAGAAGGAGAAGAAAACAAAAAAAGAAGAAGAAGAAGCTGGAGAAAAGAACACCAGGCCAAAAAGGCAGTGTGCTGAAATTAATTTGTAGGGATGGAATCTGCCGGCTGATTTCAATAGCGGAGGGGCAGAAATCCCGCTGTGCTCGGAGTGCCGCCACTGCTTTCCTCCCGCCCTTCCCCTGCTCTTCTGCTCTTCCCCCCCCAGCTAAAGCCAGGCAGGGAGAGGGAGGGAGGGAGGAACAGCGAGTCCGAGAGCTCTCTGCGGTCGGCAGGGCCTATAAATAGCCGCTGAAGTCTTGTCATGCCGACGGGGTGCGTCACAGCCGCCCTCCCCACTCCAACCCCGCCGCCGGCCCCGCAGCCCCAGGGACGGGGATGTGGGGGCTCACCCCGACTTTGGGAACCATCCCCCAGGAGGCTCCTCGCTTTGCCCGGACGTTTCTCTGTGTATTGCCACACTGACGTATTTCTGAGCGTGGTGACCCTGTTTTATTTCTCTGTTCTTGCCCCAGTGCCTCGTTCTGTTAGGAGCTGCTTCCACCAACCCGTCAGACACAAGCAGGGGAACCCGCTGCCGAGTTCATCCTCTCTGCACCTGCTCGTTCAAAACGTGACCTGTCGAAGGAAGGGATGCCAGGCTGCCATGTGGGATGTGCTCCTTTTCTAGGAACATGGTAAACAAATGAGTTTATTTTACTTCCTGCTGCGCCAGAGTGCTCACAAGAAGGGAAGAATTGCCACCATGAGCAGTAGTAGGCATCTTTCTCTCTTTGTCTTTGTAGCACCCAAGAGCATGGACACACACATAAAGGGAGGGACAAATACCCGTCTTTTTCTCCTCTAACAGCAACGTCCATCCTGGTCGCAGGTTGATACAAGCCAGGGTCTAGTTTTCCGAGCTGAAACCACGAGGATTACTCACATCTTTAAAAATAAGCCCAAGTTGCAAATCCCCCATTGGATTAAGACCTAAACCCTGCAATTGTCACTTTTCCCACCAGAGGAAAGTGCCGGTGGCTTAACTAAAACACTGTCCCCAGTGCCCCAGGAAGCTTCCAGCTTGTTTCTCTTTCCCCTTTTACTGGATCTCCTCCATGTTTCTGCAGGTTGGTTTTACTTTATGGCTGGTTTGCTTTTTTTCACCGCTTCATCGTCCATCCCTTCTCCTGAGCTCAATGTGATCTTTAGTCTTTTGTCCTTGCCGTTTCTTCCCCATCCTTCTCTGTCCATCTGCCCCAAGCAGACTGCCTCCTGTTCCCTTAAATTTGGGAGAAACAACTTAACATGGCAAAATAATTTGTGTTTCTGTTATCAGCAGAAAAAAGAAAGCCAGATTCATCCTGGATTTGTGTTCTGCATCCAACAATGTGCAAGAGCTGATAGAAGTTTTTTCATCACATGTAGGGATTATCTGCTATCTCGTGGAACTTGTGCTGATGTGCAGTATGTCCAGGTGCTGTTCCTTGTCTTTGAGATGAGTTTGAACTTAAGAGAGGACTTATGGTTTTGTCGCTTATGAATAAAAAGCTAAGACCAAGACCCAGGAAAAAGCAAGTATTTCATGTGAGCCCATTATTGTGCTTTGAAACAATAAAATATTCACAGCTTTTTAATCATTTTGCCTCCTAATTGTTCACCTGGTTTTGCATCTCTCTCCTTTTACAACTTTCCTTGTTAAACCAAGATACGGCCAAGAACCTTTGCCTCCACAGGCTGATTTAGATGCCATTTCCAGGCACAAGATGAATGAGGCTCTATGGGAATTAGATCCATTCCCATTGGGTCGTGGTGTTAATCCCAAGAGATCTCCCCTCTCTGTCATTTATTTGGCCAAGATAGAGAGGTGACAGCTGTGCCTGGGCGATTCCCCAAGAACCTGTGCTATCAGCTCCAACTACTAGCTTTATACAAAGTGGGTCTTTGTCTTAAGAACCCTCGTGGTTTTATAGATCAGTTGGTATTTTGGAAGCTTTAGCCAGCACTGTTGCTTACACGCTTTATAACTGGGTAAATGTGATGTTCCTGCTGACAAACTAAGGTTGGCCCCTGTGCCTCCTTTCTGAAGGTCTTTTCCTTCAGCCCACTGGCAAGGGCTCCACTTTTCTGTTATCCCAGTCCAACCAACCACAACAGCCACAAACAGCATCATTTTACGCAATTGAATCACTTCTCCACCCTGTGATAAAAGCTCTAATAGATGTCCCGAGTTTAAGGTATGTGAGATATTTACCCGTATACAAGGAGGATATTAAGTGCTCTTAGATTGGAATGGCCTTTACACAATACAGAGAGACATTAAGAGAACCTCTGCTGTTGTTGGGTTGTTGGCCTGTTGTGTGGTCGGGTTTATCTAAAAGGAACTCCTCTCTGTTTCCACACAGCTGGCCATGAATTGGATAGTTCCTTTTGGTGCCAAGGAAGCCAGACTTGATCCTTCCCAAAAGAGAAGGTGTTGGAGGTTGGACACCAACCCAAGGAAAATCACACAACTCCTCACTGATCCAACAGTGTTTTGATCATCCCTGATGCTGCCAGCCCAAAGGGCTGCAAATCAACCAGTTTCATTTTCAGACTGCAGAAATCAGGACACAATGGTCTCGTTTATAACCCCACGTAAGATCCTACTGTCTGTGTTTACAACGTGCCAGGAGTAAACCATTTTGCCTCTCAGCGCTGCATTTTGTCCTCTGTCCCCCACCCCACCCACTGCACAGATCAGTGCCTCAAAAGAAGTCTTCATTTGAGCTGTTTCCTAATGTGTCCCTTAGCACAGCTCATGCAAGATTAAGCTTTTCGAGCATTTTCAAGTCCAAAAGAAATGCATTTCACAATGAGGAGAATGAGTGCCATTAACAATATCAAAGCGTTATGATACCCTCTTTGTAGTCACTTTCCAAAGGACACTTTTATTCAAATTCTCTCTTTTCAGGAGCTTCTGCTTCTGAAATTTCTCTCTGTTGTTAAGTAGCCCAAAGGGAGACTTTGTGTGTGTGTGTGTGTGTGTGTGTGTGTGTGTGCACGGCGAGTTTGGCATAATTCGTTCAGGATATTGCACTAATGGGGTTATTCTAAGCATGAAACAAGACAATTTTCATGCCTTATGGAAGCCATTCTCCCGTTCACTTAATTTTGGATTGTTTCCCTTTTGGTGAGCTCCTCCTAGCCAGGGTTTTTTGGGAATGATGGCATTCAGCTCAGTGCTATGAGTTAGTAGGACCTCACCAATCACAATTCTGGGGGGGAAAACAAAGACGTGTGCATTCATATCGCAGCTAAGCAGGTGGCTGAGGTCTTCAAGACAGCCAGAATATTCGTTTGAAACATGAATTAACTGATAAAACTGCTACTTGGGGGGAAACTTGTGTTTCCCTGACACACAAAAGCAAGAAAGGAGCATGTCCCACCGCTGAAGCGTACAGGAAAAAAATAGCAGAAATGCCCACCGAAATTTTAACGGTGACCAGAAGAAAGGTTTTTGTCTCCCTGTCCTTTTTCTTGAACCGAACAGTGCCTAACTGTTTGGCTTGTGGTTAAGGATTATTTATGTAGGGCTCTTGTGTAGGTAAAGCGCCATGTCCTTGGCCCTCTGCCCGTGTAACGCAGCGCAGGATCTCTAGTTACAAATTGCAGCTGCATAGCATAACAGGAAACGTGGGGCTTTAAGTTATTCCACTGGAAAGATTAATTATTTGGAAAATAGTTATGCAGCAGCTTTGTGTATTTTTGGAGCAAAGGTGACCGGCACCATCTTAAATTGAAAGAAGTGAAGAATTAAAAAGGGGCACTTTAGAAAGTGGGAGTGGGATGGGACAATTTTTTAGTTGTATTTTAGTACTGTTGGAATTGCCTCCTCTTCTGGAAGGTGTGGGAGCGTGGTGGTCAGCCCCAGCGGGGTGATGGCGGGAGAAGAGTGGGAAGCCTCTGAGAGCTGCTGGGTTCAGAGGAATCTTCCAAAATCGCATCCACCTGCTCGAGAGGAAGGCAGATCCCAGGGGAGCAAGGCCTCAAGTGCGTACGCTCAGGAATGTGCCCAGTGTTACGTCCATCAGTGTTGCTGACTTGTTGGCAGAGGCAGGAGTGGATTCAGGTGCAACGCAAAGGCAAAGGGAAAGGCTGAGCCTTCCGACCGGCTCCGCAACCGGAGTGAAACGTCTCACTGGTTGGGATTCCTCTTAGCATCCAATGTGCTTAAATACCGAAGCCCTCCGGAGGGATGTGGTTTGGATGAAGAAGAGGTGGTTATTTTTAGGCAGCACAATGCACCTCTTAGTGAAGTTTTTCCACTCTGACACGTAACCCGTGGCCATTTTGTGAGAGCAGCTCTTCCGCACCTAGCTTTGTGCTAACTGGCTCTTTGAAAGCTTCTGCCTGCTGCTGCCACAGGGACGGGGTGATGGTCACTCTGGTTTTGAGCCAGCGCAGCCAGAAAGTCCCAGTGGGGAAATTCTCGTGAAGGGGTTTGTTCTCCTAAACATACCGAAGCTTTTGTGCGCTTCTACCAGTGTTTTCTGCATAGTTAAAACCTGCTCAGAACAGACAGTTCTGGTGGAGGGGGGTGAGGGAAAGGCTCTGTCCCAGAGGTGGTGGGCATGGCACAGGTTGCCCAGTGGGCACAACTCCAGTGCTGGAGCTCAGGGAGCATTGGGACAGTGCTCTCAGCCAGAGGGTTTGGATGTGGGTGGTGCTGTGTGGAGCCCGGCTTTGGGGTCAGTGATCCTTATGGGTCCCTTCCAACTTGGGATATTCCATGATTCTATGACCCTCTGGTTCTATGAACGAGTGGAGGCTATGGCATCTATATTCCTCTTTCTCTCTGCAGGTCAAAGCAGTAGGCAGGGAAACTCAGGGGAGACCCACCCAGCCATGGCCAGCTTCCTTCCATCAAGGCTCAAGGGGTGCCTGTTGTCAGAGCAGACTGGTTTTCCTCCTCCACCACTGTTAAAAGATGCCTGTGGAGTGGTATACTGTGAGCCTCCCCTGAAGGATTAACAGGAGAAGAAATTCTAGGGTGTGTGTGTGATAGCAGTGGCTGGAGAACCACTTCCTTCTTCCCTTTAGGATCTGGCTTTACCAAGGGTTCGTGGGTGGGTTGTTAAGGCCTAAGTATTTACTCCTGCTCTGTGTCATATTTTTTTAATGTTGTGAGAATGATAGGAAGTATTAATAGCAAGAGGAAAACTACAAGAGGACTTAATTCCACCCCTAGTGGACCCTGGTTCCAAAGACTGTGCAGAAAACATCAGAGAGAATTCAGAGAAATGGAGGGACAGGGAATTTGAACAGTGGGCATCACAGTCCAGCAGATTCACAGGCACTCAAGGTGTCAATTCCTCATAACTGATGGAATGAAGTGCAGGGCAGTCCATTACTTTATTTTTCACATTCCAGTTCCTGGCAAAGAAAAATATCAGAATAAAGAGGAGGGATAACGAAAGTTTCTGAAAGAAGTGAGAATTCTTACTACCTGAGTAACAAGCTGAACAGAGAGAGCAGCCTCTTAACATTCCAAGTTTCTGCCTCATTTGCTGCTACCTCAGAATAACCAAAACTCCATGTTTGCCTAATATAAAACAACTATTTTCACAAAACACTTCAAGCCACAGTATTTTAGTCCTACCAGAATAATTCATCACTCTACTGTAGCAAATGTTAATACACGAAAAAATACAACTGTGTATAAAAAAAAATAAAATAATTGCTTAATTTAAAGCCCCTGTATTTCAATGGGTTGGGGCAGAATTCAGTAAAGCATTGCTGGTGTTGTCACAGCGCAAGTGATGATAACACTAAGCTGTCCAAGATGAGGCTGTGACCATTCAAGGTTTCATTTAAACTCAGCAGCAGAAAGAGAGACCCAGTAGAGGACAGTCCAACCTGGCTGCAACTCCTGCTGGATGTTTTCCCCCCTCTGCTGGGCCACTGACTGCAGGGAGGACCGAGCGCCTAATTTTGGTTGTTCAGAGAACTGCTTTAATTGGGCTGAGGCAAACACAAAGCAGAGCGTTGGAGAAAAGGCCTTCAAATCTTGGCGTAGCACTGAACACAGAATTTTTATAAGGAAAAAAAGGCTGCTGTAAGCATCAGAAGAGCCGTTAGGTCTGAGGCCAGCAAAAGGTTCGTCTGGGAAATGAGGACAGCATCTGTAAGGTGAGAAGCTGTGGAGGAACCAGGTGTTCTGGGTAAAGCAACAAATCCCCTACATTTTAAAGCCACCTGAAGACAGACGGTGCCTGAAGGAGCGAGGTCTTGCTGCCAGCTCACAAGCAGCTTCACTGTACAACCAGCAGCCACCCCGGAGTGGTCCTTCAGCACGATGGGCTTGCCAGCCTGCCAAAGAGCCAGATGTTCCTGGCCACGGGGGAATTACCTCCTGCACCTTGGCATCTGGTTCCTGTAGCTGCCAGTGAAAGAATGGGATGGGCACGTTGTGCAGAGGGGCAGGTGGCACATCACAGAGGTTTTTTCCAATGATTGCGAAGGAAAAGTATTGCGGCAATTTTGGCTGAAGCGCCACGGAGAAAGGCTGTGATCAAGCTCTGTGAGTGCAGCTCTGGGAATCACTGAAATTAGCATTTATCACTTGATATTTCAGAGCGCTGGGGCAGAGGATTTCAAGAATGAAGAATTATTTGGCAATAAAGCTGTCTTCTCAGCAAGGAGACCACAAGGCGAGCAGCCAGGCAGGCAGGATGCAAGGCACCGTATGCTCTCCCTCACCTACTTGTACCCCAAAGGGTGGACACCAAGCCCCTGCTGACCCTCCTGCAAGGTTGGGTATTTTGGAGGTGAACGTAAGCACAAGCAAAGGGCTTGGAAAATATGACAGAAAACCAGCAATTCTGTATGCTCCATTCAAGGAATGGAAAAGGAGGGCGTTTCCCTGGTGGGAAAAGCAATATGTTGGGTGAGTATTAGAAGCAGTGGCTCCAGAAGCAAATCCTTTGCTCACGGGTGAGATTGATCTATTGTGGATCCTCATGGTGCAGAAGGTCTGGCAACCCTGAAGCCGGTGGCCTCCAGACTTTCTCTAGTCTCACACTGACCTTTGTCAACCTGTCTGAGACTAAATAAAAGTAATGAGAAGGTCTTCAGTCTGGAAAATTCGGGAACACTTCATAAACCCTGGCTGCTGCGACACCCATCTGCTCAGAGCATACATTAGCAGGTTGTTTTTTCTAAATTAAAAGCTGCGATAAACTCAGCTGCTCTCAGATCTGTCACCATCTTTCCCCTTCGGAGTTAATTTGCTGAGATGAAAGGGGCTATTCTCACCTCTCAGATAACCACTGGCCTAAGGCAGTGTGCTGTGTCCCATCTCAGTCTTTTCCTTGGAAATTCTGATTTTCCTTCAGCTGCCAGCAGAGCAGGAATGAGCTGAGGAGCCCTATGGAAAGGAGTGCCACCCAGCCACCAGCAGCAGCCATTGAGTGCAATTAGCTACGTGGGGTTAGGTGAGTCATGAAGCAGCACAGCCTTGCCATGAGTGCAGGCATCCTGAGGTGAACACAAAGCTGAGTGGAGAAATGCAAAGTCAGATTTTGCTTTTTTAATTACCTACCATCTATCTATCTATCTATCTATCTATCTATCTATCTATCTATCTATCTATCTATCTATCAGCCTGCATCTTACAAACCTTTTTCTATAGAGCTGAGCCTTAATGTTTTTGTGTTTTTGACAGAAAATCTATTGGGCAGATGAGGGAGAGCCAGAGAGATGCTAAAAGCACATGGCAGGGAGGTGGCTGCCCAAAGGGCTGCTGAAGGTGGACCCTGCGAAGTGGGAGCTGCTGGCATCATGGCTTATAAATACAGAGGATGTTCAGCATGTTGGGATTACCTGCTGCAGAACTTGCCCCAAAATGGGTTTCGAATGAGGCTGGGCAGGAAAGATAAAACAATGCCCAAGATAACAGTGCTGGGGAGAACAAAGGGCCAGATGTTTATTGGGGAGTAGCTGCTGGCCGGCTCCAGCCAGGCGGAGAACAGTTTACTCTTCTCAAGGCTAAATCAGAGATCAAAAGGAGGATCTCAAACATGACAGGACCCCAGGGCTGAGCAAAGGCCTGGGGAGGAGGAGGCTGAGAGGCTCTGGAGACTTTTCTCCGGAGAAGTTTGATAGGAGCTGCTCTCCTCAGTGGTGTGAAAGCCCAGCAGGCCTCCTACTTGCAGGAGGTCAATATGTGCAGGAGACAGCAGCTTGGAGACATGACCCTGCAAACAAACCCCATGTTTGTGTCCTTGTGATGAGCACATGCCCTGAGAAATAGCAGAGATATGTATTTGTTTGGTGGATTTGTCCTTAAGAAAAGTCCCAACTGGTTATCGGGTGGGAAAGGATGGGCTGTAATATGAAATGGAAGTAACATCTCTCTTTTTTTTTTCTCCCTTGTTGAGCTCTGTTGGGACATACTCTGAGAATGGCTGCTCAGAGTACCATGGGCTTTGGCTGAGCACACATAGAGACCAGCGACAGGCTGACCTAAACAGACTGACAGCAGGCAACACCTCCAAGAGGTGCTCACGTCTCCCCTGTGTACAGGAGCACCTGAAAGGAAAACAGCAAAGAATTGTCAGGAAAGAAAAATGAGGAACAAAAAACCTTGCTGAATATTTTCTGGTGTTGATGAGCTTTGAGAGGTGTCAGCTAAGATTTCTGGGACTTAGAGTTTCCAGACAAAGGGGGGGGGGGGAGTTTCCCCTCTATGAATTTGTTCCCCGTTAGGATCCTTAGGCATGGTGAGAGAAGGTGGCTTTTGGCCCACTGATGTGTTTGCTCAGTGCAACTGCAGTGACAAAGCATGCAGAAAAGGAGAAAAATTGACAGACAACGAGGAGTACTGAGTTTGTGCCAAAGTCTCCTGTAGCCATCAGGGCATGGCTTTGAATTCAGCCCCACGGGAACTGAGCTGGATATACCTCATATCCCCTCCAGTTTAAGGCACGGGCTCCTCAGGACAGCAGGGTTTTTACATTCCAAGCAGATGACTTGGTGAGAGGCCTTGAGGTGGGAATGGCAGGCCTTTATTTCTCTGAGCATCCAAGAAATGCAGCAAGGCTGCGGGGAATGTTAATATATTTTATTGGACAAAACGCTAGAGTTGGAAACAGCTTGTCAGCTGCTGGGCACACGAAGGCTTCCAGGATAAAAGCAAAAACCTTAACAGCTTTTAAAAAGGACCCAGAAATACCTCATTCATGCCAACAAATCCTTAAATAAACCATCAGAAGTGGCCAGACACAAACTAGAAATATCCCTGTAGAACAAAGAAGTTTGGTACGTGTGGATCGGCTTTGGGCAAAGTATAGCTGCTTGGCTTGAAAGGCAACATTTTTCCCTACAAAAGTTTTCCTAGAGAGTATCCTCAATCGTCTTCTGTCCATTTTCTATCAGCATTAGAAAACATAAGGAAAAGCTTGATTGAAAATTAGCTTTGACCCGGGGGGATTCCTGCCCCAAGCAGTTTTTCTTCATTTCAGATTTCTATAATTTTCTGAAAACAGCACTACAAGAAATCCCAGTGGATGGCAGGGTGTTCTGCTGGCTGGGAGGACACGAGCAGCCCAGGCTACTCATGGCAGCAGAAATATGGGTATTATAAATGAACCCAAACTGCAGGATTCCAACTCTGGAACCTCACCTTATCCCATCTCTCCATTCAGAGTCCAGAACAAGGCAGATCAGAATTCAGATTTCTACAAGTTTTACTTTGAAATGCAAGACAAAAGTCAAGACAAAATAGGATACTTCTCATTCTCCATATTCTTTTGCATTCCTTCCTTTCCTCCTTCCTTTCTTTAATGAAATGAGCCATAGGGAAGATGAGAAGATTTGAGGTGAAACTGCACAACTGAAGAGTTATTTTATCACTTAGTAGACAAGGTCTTCCTACCTGTTTTCTCTGTCTAGGAGGTATTTATAATTTTTTAGATATTTCTTCTTACTGAGAACCTGGATATTGCTTTTACATAGCTTATTCATATCTGGAATTTGCTTTGCATCATGCTGGGCTGAGCCATGGAGTGTCTTGTTGTGTGCCCTCTCAGAGCACCTCTCCAGCTTCTTGAGGTTGGATATTAGGGAAATTTCTTCTTGAAAGAACAGTGATGCAGTGGCACAGCTGCCCAGGGAGGTGGTGGAGTCGCCATCCCTGGAGGTGTTCAAAACAGTGGGGATGTGGCACTGGGGGATGTGGTTTAGTGGGAGATATCAGTGGTTAGGTGAGTGGTTGGACTGGATGATCTTAGAGGACTTGGTGATTCTGTGATCCTGTGATTCCATCCAAAGGACAAGGAGAAAATTCCCAGCAAATTCCACAGGACCACCGCTTCTTCTTTTTGGTTGGATTAGCTGATCTCAGGGCTGTTTTCCAACCCGAATGATTCTGTGACTCTATTGCTATGCAAAAGCCATTTCAAGTGGGGCTGACATCAAAGCGGCGCTGTCAGCACTGAGCACAATGAGCGCCGAGGAAGGGCTGCCACAATCCATACATCAGGGCAGGCACAGAGGCTGCAGAGCAGCGTTTCCCTCTCTCCTTGGTCTCCTTATGGTGGGGAGGTCCTTGTCAGAGGCACAAAACCCAGCCCCTTGGAATATCAGACATTTGTCTCAGTCGTGGTGGCTGCCAGCAGATAATAGCCGTCAGTGTAAAATTACAAATCATTCTGCATAATGCTGCACCGATTACTGTGAAAGCAGTGGCAGTATTTGAATTTTACTCCTTTTTTTTTTTTTCTTCCTTCCTCCCTGCCTGCCTTTGTTGCTGAGCCGAAGAGCGCGGTGTGGCAGCTCTTTGTAAGGAGCATCACCGACATTTCTCTGCGCTACAGGCCGCGAGAGTCAGGGACTCTGCTGTGGGGAACCAACTGTGTTGGGAGAGTAATTAAAGCAGATGTAGGAACCACGCGTGACAACGGGGATTATTACGGAGCAAGGAGCGGAGCGAGGGCTGACCTCTGCAGTGGGAAGCTGGGTAGGACAGCTGGGGTCAGCTCCCGGCTCTGTTGGTGGCTCCTGGTCCCGTGGGGCATCTTTGCACACATTTGGAAAGTGCTGGTCCCTCCCTACCTGCCCACCTGTAGCTGAACCCATTCTCAGCTCACAGTCCCAAGAATTCACTGGAAATCAGGCTGTCCATCTCAGAATCAGAGAATCATTGAGGTTGGAAAGGACCTCTAAGATCACCACGTCCAACCACCAACCCATCCCCGCCACGTCCCTCAGTGCCACATCTCCACGTTACTTCAGCACCTCCAGGATGGTGACTCCACCACCTCCCTGGGCAGTTCTACCTTTGAACCTAGCACCACAAGCTCACCATAGGGCTGCTTCAGGGAGCAGAGCAGAGCTCAACACCCCCAGCTCTGCCTAGGCTGGGACATGCTCAGTGCCATTTTCTGGTGATTCACATGCCAAAAAAAGATTCTGGATGTTTGAGAGGAGAGATGCACGAAGCCCTCAGTCACTGTGAGTCACTTCTCTGCCAAGTGCTAATTTTGCATCAGAAGCATGTTTTACTTGTACTTGGAGAAGAGGCTTTTTTTTTTTTTTTTTCCTAGCTATGTCATTTGAGGACACAGCTCCCCTGAGCTGAGCACCCCAAACCAAGCAGACCCTGGGGATGACAGAGTCTCTTATGTGGGATTTGGGACCTGATCTTCCTGGGGTGGGCGTCAGTGCAGACCTCCTCTTTTAGGGGTGCAACTTAACCCAGTTTGTCATCAGTATGAAGGTCTCAGCAGGATGTTCAGAGCACATCAGGAAGGCGGAGGCTCATGCAGGGAGGATTGCTTGGGGGGGTGGTGAGTGGAAGCACATCACTCTTTCCTCCTTTGGTTTATATGCTGCCCTCTATCGCTCTGCTTGAAAATACCTTCTTCCCCTGGGGCAGCAAGGAGAACTCTGATAGATTTTATGGAGCTTTCGGGACTTCCCTCTTTGTTGATCTGTACATTCGATCACGTTCTTCCCCTTTTCTTTATCAAGATAAACCGTGTGTTGACCAGCTACTATGTTTAATACCTGACAATGATCTGGAACGAGAGGAAATAGAGCTGTTGGTATCACTGCCAGCCCCAGGAGAGATGGAAAGAATGGAAAGAGAGAAGAGACCCAGACAACATCCCTTGTCTAGGAGACAGGGGGACGTCATCAGGCACAGGGAAATCTGGTGTGTGTCTTGTGTGAGAGATGCCCAAGCAGTATCCTCAGGTTCAGCTTTGAAGGCAGGCTGCGTGCAGTGGGTCTCATCATTTATTTACATCTGCGTCTGTCTCTGCTGGGTGCTCGCCTATCTGTGCTTCGGAGCTCGCTGCTAAGAGGCAGGAAAGCCCTGTTCGATCATTAAGCCTCTCCCCTGAAGCGCAGGCCACGTGCTCTCCATCTGATAGGAGCTGATAGTGCCGTTTATCTCTGTCAGGAGCGCTGTGAACACTTAGTGGCTGTCTCTTGATCTCATTGTTTCCTTAAAATACCGTGTCCTTGTGTTCTGCTGTTATTTCAGCACAAGTGGAAATACAGAGGGGAAATTGTGCCTCCCCAACCCCACCGCCTTCTGCAAGGAGATGAGTGAGGGGGGAGCGGTGGAGATGGTTTCCCTTGGCATTGGTTACATTGGCTTTTGACTCTGTAACTTTCTCATAGGCAAGCTGGCAAAACGCTGTCGGAAAAATGAATGGTGAGATGGGCTGAAAGCCATCTGAATGGCTGGGTCCAGAAGGCTGTGCTCAGTGGCACAAAGCCCACCTAGGGGCAGGTGGAGCGCATCTACCGTGAATTTGCAGGCTACGCAGAAGAGGGAGGAGTGGTTGATACACCAAATGGTTGTGCTGCCATCCAGAGGGAACTGAGGAGGCCGAAGAGTTGGGCTCTCATGAGGCTCAGCATGGGGAAATACAGTGTCCCACCCCCGGTGAGAAACAGCTGCAAGCACCTGGACCCCTGCAGAGAAGGACCCAGAAGTCCTGGTGGACACCGTGCTAAACAAGAGCCAGCAGCTGCACGGAAGTCCAGCAACCTCATGTCCTACGTCTGGAGAAGTGCTGCCAGCAGGTGGAGGCAGGAGATCCTTTCCCTCAGCTCTGAGAGTGCTGTGTCCAGATCCAGGCAAGAGAAACCTGAACGCACTGGAGACAGTCCTGCAAAGGGCGATCAAGATGCTGCATGGCCTGGAGCACGTCTCCTGTGGGGAGAGGCTGAGAGCTGGGGCTGTGCAGCCTGGAGGAGGCCCATCAGTGTGTATATACTCATGAGCCAAGGCTGTGAAGAAGCCAGAGCTGGGCTCTGTTCAGTGGTGCACAGTGAGAGGACAAGAACACAAGCTGGAGCACAGCAGGCTGCCCCTGATCACCGTGTTTTGCAGGTGATGGAACACTGGCACAGGGACCCCAAGGCTGTGGGATCTCATCTTTGGAGATCTTCATCAGCCTCCTGGACACGGCCCTGGGCATCCTGCTCTGGGAAGTCCATATGGAGCAGGGCTGGGCCTGACGGACCCAAAGGTACCTCCCCACCTCTACCATCCTCTGACTCTCCAATACCCTTTCAGAATTCTTTTTCAGCTGAGGAAGACCTCTGTGCCTGACACTGCCTGTGTTTCATCCAAGTGCTGTTTTTAGCCTGCTTTTTCCATGCACAGAGCTGGCACCATCAGCTAAGATTCAGCTCAGTAAAACAGAATCCTATATCCCGAGCTTCAAAGTTGTCCAGCAGCATGCACTGCCTTTCAGCAGGTGTTTCACTGCTCCTCCTGAAAGGAACAATACCATGTCAGAATGTTCAGTAGCTATAACCAACAGTGGGATTTTTTTTTAATGCAGTAAATCAGGGCTGTTATAGCAGCTGATATTAGCAGGATCTTCCTCTCTTAGATCTTGCCTGTAAGTTATATGCTATTAGGGGAAAACATTTGCACCCTGACATCTCCCGAACTTGCCAAACATCCACGAGCCTATTGCTAATCTGCTCTCTCTAATGAGAGCATCAATTCCTAGAGGTGATAGTTGTCAGTAAATCAATCAGACATACAACCTGCTCTCCCGATGTGTTGCTCGAGCGACTGAGCAACTCGTTAACAAGATCTGAAAGCACTGAGATCTCACAGCTCAAATGTTTCCCACCACTCAACCACTCAGGTAAGTGTAGGCAGTTGGGCACTGGGTGAGTTGCAGAGTGGAGGTCACACATCATTTTCTTTGATTTGCCCATCCATATATTTCTCCCCAGGAAAGCACTAACTAATTCCTAGCCATCCCTACGGGCTTGTCCTCTTTCCTATTCACTGGGATCGACACTTATTTGTTTGTTTGTTTGTTCATCTGTCTATTTGTTTATTATTGCTTGAAAGCAACAAAGTTGTCATTTACAGTCTCCCTAATGTTCTTTTGGCCAATCAAAACCCCATTCCTGGAAATCTGGAGGCTGCCTGATGTTTTAAGGGTGAAGAGATGCCCTCATGGCTTACAGCTTTGCCTCCAGGATACCCCTACCTGTTAACTGCAGCTGATACGGCTTTTCTCTCCAGCAGCCTGTGCTTGCAAAGGGGACAAATCTTTGGGCTGATGGAGTCTTAGCCACGTTCCCAGAAGATTGCCATCATTTCTCCCTGTGTGTGTGTTGACATGGCAGGATGGAGGGTTGCAGCTTGCCTGCTGCAAATAGGAGGATAATTCCTCTGGCCCGCTGGCTCGTGGGCTGTAATTAGTTTATGTCTGCAAAGCACGGCGACAGCGAGGTGGTCTGTCTGTGTCTGCTTATAGAGACAAAGGCAGAGGTAAGGAGGCTGGTGATGCTAGAAGAAGAAGAGGAGGAAAGTAAAAGGACGTTGAAGAGGAAGGCCAGAGGTGCTCAAGGCTGGAGGCGCCAGAAGTAAAGCTGACAGCGGGGAAGAAGAAGCCGTGCTTCAAAAGAGCAAAAAGGGGAGCACTACTGAGAGGCGAAAAGAGCAGCAATGACAGGGAGACAGATTGAATGGGCAAGCACAGAGTGAAGGTGAAGGCACAAAAGGGCAAGGACAGATGAAGGCAGCTTTGCAATTAGCAGCCATGATTTATGTTTGCTCCTTTGTCGTATCATCCTTCCCTGGCAGATGTCCTGCAAGCAGCATCAGATGGGCGTTTGGGGAGGGGAAGGAGGGGGTAGAAAGCACCTCGAGTGGTCTTCAAACCCCACCCAGGGACTTCTCATTACATGTGTACTCTTAGTTAAATGAAAGATGGCTCCTGTTGTCACTTGCATTTCCCCTCCTGCTTCTAGGAAAGGAATAAACCTCCTTGCAGCTTTGCTGTCAGAGAAGGGAGCTCAGGTGGAAGCCAAAAGAGAAGAATTACCACTTGGTTTGTTTTTTACTAGCCCAGGAAAACCAGCATTACCTGTTTCCTGTGGGTGCAACAGACTCTCTAGGGTGACATCCCTGTGACACCCCAGCATGTCTGTGACAGCTCTATGTGCTGCCTTTGTGCCATGTCCTTATCAATGGAAGCTTGAAGAAAAGCTCCTGGGGTTCTTATTAATGAGAGCGTTGGTAATAACAATGGATAGAGCCATAGATGAGGGCTTTTTCTCTTTATCCCTCAGCCACTTTTTGGTCTTCCCTTGGGGCTACAGCGGCTCCCCACCTGCTGGGGTTGGTGAGCTCAGGAGAAGCTTTTGCATACAAAATTTGGGTTTGCCACAAAAGGGGGCACACTCATGGTAGTAAAGCGTTAAATCCCCTTTGGTGTTGCATGTGAGAGCTGCAAGCTCCCTCTGGTCGAGGAAAACAGCTCTACACCAGGCATCCCTGGTTATCCTCGATGCGAATCTGCAAGCAGTGATGGAGAACAACCAAGCCAGGTAAGATGCGTTGGTCCCTATTTCCACCAGTGGCTTTTAAGTGAGTCTGTGTGCCCAAAGAGGGCTGGGAATAGCTTCAAAGGGAGCTCAGCCTCCTCTCCAGTCGTCAGAAAGAGCTTTTCCTCCCTGTGTTCTCCTGCTTCCCCCTGGAGCCAGCAGCCTGCAGCAGGAACCACCACGTTTCATGGTTTTCAAGGTCCATGCTTACCTTGTTCAATCAATGGGAATACAGAAAATAGAGCTGGGGTGGAGAGAGTCTTGATGGATATCTGCATCAATAGCCATTGCTGCACTGCATAAGGGAGAAACAAAATGTTTGGATATATGGTCATGCTTCCAGAAACACGCTGAAGGGAACATGCATATAAATTGTTTAAAGGAAAACATGCAATAAATAATATTTTTCCTGCCAAAGCTCAATGTAAAAAAAAAGAAGACTTAAAGCAAAAAGAAAAAGTAAGGCATCAACTGGAAGGAGAGGGGAAAAATCCCCACAGGCTCTCCCAGGAGCAACAGGAAGCAGCAGTGCTTGTGCTTGCACAGCACAGGCCCTTTTGGCCCTCCAAAGCCTCAGAATCAAATATCCTACAGATTCCAGAAGACCTAAAATACCCCTGAGGATGTTTCCATGATCAGAAGAGGGATTTTCTCGACGTTTGGGTTGCTGCAGGTTCAGCAGCTCGCGGAGGACTTCTAGGATTTTTATTTGCTAATCCTACGGCGGTGTAATCCGGGCTCCTTGAATGAATCTCACGGAGTTTTGTTCGTAGACAGAACATGAACTGGGTTAAGCAGGGATTAGAGGAGATGCACCACATGCCTGCTTCGCCCCATGCGAGCGAGGCTGTTTACCTCGGAGCAGAAAAGAAAATGGTTTGGGTCATAAAAATGAAAGGGTTTTCCAAATTGTGCAGAAGTGATCCTAAACAGGAACCTCAAAGGATTGGGAAGACTTTCTCAAAACGGCAGCGCCGTGATGCTGGAAGGCCTGCAGGAAAATCTACTGGGGAGGGAGCTGGCATCTGCAGGGTTTGATGGCTGTGCGTGGGGTCGTGGACAAGCATTGCTGAGCAAAGGGTGACAGTGAGCAGATGGCTTTCGACCCAAAGGATGGTGAGGGTTTGGTGCTGGTTTAAGCACTGCAGTGGCGGGTGTTGGGTGTTGGTGGCCCTGCAAATTGTCCTTGCCAGCCCCACGGTGCCGGAGCCGGGCTTGCTGCCGCTTTTCTGGATTTTCTATTTTAAGCTGCTTCCGTCAGAGGTGCGGAGTAGGGAGTTGCCATGCCGACAGGGAAATTTCAGGCCCTAAAATAGTCAAAACTCGCTCCCGTGGTGTGGGAGTGTGTGTGTGCTTCCGCTGGGGTGGCAAGGAGTGCGCTGGTGGGACACATCTGCTGACATCCTTTCTCGGAAGCACCTATGGGGTCTGCTTCCCTGCAGACATCTGGGCAAAGCGATGGAGAAAAGGCAACAGAAAGCAGCAGCTGTGGAGGCATCCTAATAATCACACTGAAGCATTAAAAAGAAACTTGTTAATCTTGGTTTTGTTATTATTGTCTTGCGCTGTGCTTCGGAGGCAATGCTTGCCCATGGTGATGAAAAGGTTTGTGCTGGGGTACCCAAGGAAATGGCATAGTCCAGAGCATGGCTTGAGATTTTGGGTCAATTTTTCCATCAAATATTTCCCTCCAGACTGGCATGTGCAGACAACTGATAACTAAAGCACATATTAAATCCAAACAGCAAGTTAACTGCCTTCCTTGTGAAGACGCACACCCGGTCTTGTGTGTTCCAGTATCTCCATATCTCCATCCCTCTGCCACAGGCCAGTCGCCTCCCTCACCCTTTCTACGTCTTCAGAGCACTGGGAGGAGCTGGCACACGAGTGATCCATCTTCGGGGCCATTTGCCCAAAGGTTTCCCACTGTGAGCACACTGGGTTTCTGTCTGCATCCAAAACTGAGCTATGTGGGAGCATAAAAATGCATACCTTCAGCAGGACAACGCAACCACCTTGCCCATTGGAAAACACAGAGCAATATGTGTGTATCTCTCACTGCACGCAATTCGCTGCCTTAAAGGTATCTTAGCTGTCCTAGACATCTGATTGCAGAAAAATACAGGCATCTTAGGTGTCTCAGGCAGCTGGTATATGGGCGGTACGCCCTCGCTAGGTATCGGCAGCAAAGCAGCTGCTGTGTGTCCCTCCGGCAGCGGGTGGCACTGTATCCCCAGAATAGCGTCGCTCCGGCTCTGTTCCACTCCGGTTCCCAACTCGAAAGCAGGGTTAATGGGAGGGGATTTGTGCAGCGAGCTCTGGGCTGCCCAGAGGATGCTTTTCTAGGAAAATCAGGAGCGGTAAAAGTTACTCTGACAGCTGAGCCTGCTTTGAGTTGAGCCCTCTGTAACGTTTTTGTTTGTTTGTTTGTTTGTTTGTTTCAAGGAAACGTGGATTATAGAAAGCTGGGATGGCTTGTAGTTGTTGTCTATTAAAATGCTTGGGATCGTTGCCACTCTCCACTTTCAGGATCGTGCTAATTTGCAATGCCTTCTCTCCCAAAATAACGAAGATGCTGGCAGGGCAGTTCCTGCGGTGCTTGCTAACAGGAGATGGGGAACCAGATAGGCATCCACTGCCATCATCTCCCCCCGTATTTCTGCTATAAGAGTGATACTTGGGTCTGCCTTTCATCTGCTTTCTCAAAGGTGGGCTCTCCCTAATTAGCTCCCATTGCAAAACTTGTGCTGATGTGAACTGATGATGAGTGAATAAGAGCACACAATCTCCCAGCGTCTCGAAGCATCGTTGTGTTTCAGAGCAGTCTGTGCATTAGAGCAGAAATACATCATATTGGGGCCATCCCAAAGCAGTTTCCCAGTTCTGGTGAATCCTTTCCAAGTGGTGTGTGACTCTGGGAGGTGTCTGTGTTTCCTGCATCTGCTCCATGTGCACTTGCAAGAGGCTGAGGGTAGGGGCTGCTCAGACTCGGCAGGTGACCCTGGTTAGACTTGCACCAGTGCTCAGTTGGGTGGAAAATTGTCTTTGCTTTAAGGAATGGGACCAGCTTTTAAAAGTGGCACATTACATGCAACAAAACACGAGTATATGGAGGTGAGGAGGTGATTTACGACTCACATTTGCTTCTTCAAATTGGGCAAGGTTCCATCGGTTAGTGCCGGTCTTGATTTTGTCCTAAATGAAACAGATGGAGTGACCCTAGGAGCAAAATGCTGCGTGCTCACACATTATATGGGCAGTCTAAATAATGTGGTATCCTGCTGCTGAAGGCAGGGTGATGGAGGGGCTGTAAAACAACAATAATTTCTCTGCCTAGATGGCTTTTGTCTGAAGGTCCTCTGCTCTCTGATGCCTCGACCAGCTCAGGTTCCCTGAGGCACATGAAGACCCAAGTGGGCAGGTGAGGACAGAGTCAGATGTGCTGTGTGCCCCATAATGTGCTGCAGGAAGGCAAGAGTGGTTATGGGGACAGGCTGTACTCAGCCTGGCATGCTGGCTGTGGGGACACAGCCATCAGTGAGGATATAAGTCATGCCTGGGAAATGAAAAGTAAAAAAAGCCAGGCTGTGAGCTGGAAACGCTCGGTGTCACTCAATGGGTTCAGGACTAGCATGGGCAACCAAGGCTTGTGGTGGCCCTGTCAGCAGTGGTGGTGTGGGACCTGGCTTCTCTCTGCAGGAACAGCATCCCCAGGAGGACACAGACTTGTGGTTTACCTTGGAGTGATGCAGGAGCCTGTTCTTTGCTCCACTACAAGATGTTTGGAAGAAGTTTTTGGGGAATGACCAAAGGACATGGCCATGCATGAGTTTACTTTTTTTTTAAAGCCAATGACTCGATGGATTTTACGCCAGCTCTTTATATTCTCTAGCCTGCATAAATCAGTCCACCTTCAGAGACCAATGGGTTTGCATTCGCTCACACTAGCTAGGGGCTGGCTCAGCCTGCTTGCTGCCACAGTGGCAGATGTTTCAGCATAGCTCCATCAAGGTCCATCTGACTGGGACCAAATGGGGCAACAAAGGGGCTCTGATCTCAGAAGAGGTTTCTGGATGTGAGCAAACACCAGTTTCCCCAAGACACACTGCCTCTGTGCCCTTAGCAACATCAGTCTCCACTGTGCCTTCTGTGGAGGCCCTGTGGCAGGAGACTTTGAGTCACACAGCCAGACCTTCACCTCTTCTATACAGCCCTATCCTGAAGGATTCACCATCAATGCCCTTGGTCAAATGTTTTCTCCCAGGGTCATTTAATGCAAAGCACTTTGTGTGGGCTGCGTGGGACATGTTTTTTCTTGGTGGGATGCCTTGCTGCCTTTTCTCAAATTAAGCTTCTTCTGACTCACCAGCCTGGGTCTTGCTTTCAGATGAGGGAGGAAGATAGAAAGAAGGTGGGTAAGGAAAGTAGTCAGGCGCAGGTTTCACTCTGAGCTCTGTAAATTGCTCTAGTTAAACTGGAGACATTAGTGCCCTTTTGCCAAGCAACTCTCCTATGCTCTTCACTTAACCCTTCCTTAGAGCAGAAAATGAGAGGATTTCATTTCATTACTGGGACTAAAGCACAGAACTAGGAAGGTGAAGTTGCTTGCTCCAGGGGAATGGTTGTGGGTCTTAGCTATCTTCCTATTTTAGAGCTGGGGCTGCATTCCCTATGTGTGTGTACTCTCACATTAACCAACACATCCTGTTGTGTCTCTGGTTCAGCCTCTTGTGAAATGCTCCTACCAGATTCTGTGTATTTTCAGCCCAACTGCCCTGAATGCAGTTATCCGATTTTGCTAAAACTGTTTAAATGTGATTAGCCAACGTAATTACCCAATAATAGAGCTGGTCCAAAAATTAAATGTAGCAGAAAGAAAAAGAAGAGGCAAAAAAAGGAAAATAGAGGCATTTGCAACAGATTTTTTTAAATTAATTTTCTTATTCGATTATGGAGAAAACAAACTACCTCTGAAGCTAGAGAAAAACTATTTCTATATGCAGACAAAAAGACCCACCCCCACCCCGAAACTTTTGCTTTATTATCAGAATTAATTCCTTCAAAACATCCCATGGTCACTGCCTTGGTTTTCACTGAGAGGACATCTCAGCCCTATGCTCTGAGCTGGGTTCTCCACCATTTTCTCCATTAAGTGAGCAGAATATTCAACCTCAGAGGCATCAAAGCAACATGGATCTCCCAGCTCAGTAAAGGAGGTTATAAGCCAGCTGAACAAGTCAAGGCTTACTGCTGTGCATTCACTATTCATTATTCATTTGACTAATTAAGCAAGAAACTTGGGTCGTAAATTAATATGATTAAAACGAATGAAGTGTAGAGTCCACCCTTCACCGTGCAGACCATAGGTCAGCCCATCTGGACTTGTTTGCTTAGCCCACTGTGGACAAAGTCCTAGCAGATTTTGTGTGACATTGTCGACTCTTCATGTTTTATGGTTCATTGCCTGCTCCCAATGGCGGGGCTCTGCACTGCACTTTGGATTGAGCAAAAGCAGGAGGTGTTTTCCTGTGGAGGAATTTCCTGCCCTGCAAGACTCCCTGTCCCCATTGGCTTTGTATCTGTAGCTGAGGCTGTCTCCTGCGGTTTGCCCTGAGCCTTGCAATTTGCTCAGCACTGGGCAAGAGGCAGCTGGTTGCTGTGCAGAGGGCCTGCAGCATGCATGGCCCTATGATGGACAACTGATAAGCCAAATGGCTTAATTCTGAGGGAAAGCAAGGAGAACAAAGTGACCCGCATTCCCATCCCCAACACACACATATCCCATCCAATTTGTTTGCACCACGAGGTTGATGCAGGCAGACCTCAACACCCTCACTAGATGGGCCCGGCTCCCACCCTCTGTCCTGCCTCATTTGGAGCCCTGTTCCCTGCTCAGGTGAGTCAGGAGTTGGGTAGATGCAGGCAGGGAAGGGCAACCTTCCAAACACCTTTCTGTGTGCCCCAAGGGTGTGGGTGAGCCCGTGTGTCTGCTGGCTTGAAGTAGATATTGTTTCTGGAATTTGGGATTCCTGTCGGATTAAGCATCACGCAGTGCTCACAAGGCTCCACTTAGCTGGCATGTCTGAGCTCTGCCTGAAAATCTGATTTCTTGTTCAGTACTTCTAAAGTGGCATTTGCCTCTCCTTTCTTCTTCAATTCTTTTCATCCTGGCCGGTTGTAACATGCACATCCCTTTTATGTTCTTCAGATCTACTGCTCTGTTTTTACTTGAACTAAATATTTCTCTGTGCTCTTTTTTCTCCTTTTCCCAGTATTGGTCCTTTCCCCAAATTGCTGGCACAGGCAGTTTGTTTTCCATGGTTTTGCTTCAGTGCAGTTTGGATACCGAAGGTGCCTTTTGCTTTTCAGAGAGATTCCTGATCCAGCACATTAAGTTTCCATGTCATTCATCTCCTCCACTTTGAGAAGATCTCGTTTTATCCTTCCAAAAAGTCGCAGGAATTTTCTACATCTCTACTTCTAGGTTATTTCTAAGGACTCGAGGTGCATTAAGTGGTGCTCTGTGTGGATATATGTGTCTTTCTCTACCAGTTGCTTGCTTCTTATCTTGAAACCATTGGCCAAACCCAAGGAAGATGAACAGTGGATTGGATGCAGATAAGTGAGGGAGCAGACAAGGAAGATGCTCTCTGGTCTCTAACTAAAGAGCAGGAAAGACACATTTCTAGGTTGCTGGGGGAAAAGCTCAGAAATGTGGCCTAAGGGCTGTCTGCAAATCCAAGTGAAGAACATGCTCTTAGTTTTCCTTTAAATCCCAAGCTTTCTAACCAGAAAGTCTCTTGTTAAGGGATGGACGAGACTCATGCCTTTGAAACCCTTGGGTATGAAAGTGGTGCTGGCGTCTCCTGGCAGCCAGCAGTCAGCCAGCCATCACCACACATGAGGGAACCGCTCCACTTCTTTTTGTATACGGCCCCAGGGGGAGGACAGTGTGGCGCAAAGTGGATCAGAGAGCTGTGTGTGCTGGCTAACCTTGGGCAAGTTGTTTTACCTCCCTGTGACTCCACTTCTTATGCTGTGGAAATTCCTGAAGGCAGGACTTTTCTCCGCTGTGTTCATAGGGCACCTACCACGAGGGTTCCCACGAGATTGTGCCTTGGTTTTGTAATAGTTATGGGCACAGCAGTCTCAGTCAAGGGCCAAGTCACTCCCTGTGACACGCAAAAGTTCAAGGAGAGCTTCTTCAGGGTGTGCAGAGCTTTCCTTCCCAACCAAATCTGTCTTTGCCAGGAGTGTTTTACCAACAGTTCCCACACAAGAAGGAGCCTTTGCTGTAACCCAGCTTCTTCCTCCCTGCAGACAGCTATTTACAGGATTTCAATGGGGAGGTCTGAAACAACTCCATGTCCAGAATTGCTGTTGCCAAAGGAAGGAGACAGGGGTCTTTGCAAAGGGCTTAATAATTCCTGTTGCTCTGGCTGGCGGTTTTCGGCATGAGTCCCACATTCTTCAGTAGCCCTTTCCTTAGCAATGAATGGGCTTTCAGTGCTCTCTCATAATGGCTGCTTTTCCTTGGGCACTCGGAAAACACTAGCTGCAGCCCCTGCTGCCTCTCGGCGTTCACCAGCAAGATGTTGAAGCTCTGCCTGGACATCCTCGGATGCTAACTGAGCTGTGCTTTCACCTCTGAAAAGAGTAGCACATGAGCAAGGGGTGAAGGGTGGCTTTGCTTTGGTTTGCTTTTCTTAAAGATCCCTTGCAAGCTTGGGTTACAAGGCTGAGTGAGGACCTCCACCCCCAAAGAAGAACAACTCTACAATGTGCCGTGAGCAGATCTGATGCTGCTGCAGTGGTGCAGGGTTTGATCAGCATGGGTTTGCTGTTTTCCCCTCTGGATTTGCTAATGATGCTGCTTAACTAGGTAGACTTACTGGCTTTAGTGTGGGTTAGTGAAAGCCTTTTGTCATTCCAGCAGCTATCCCAAATGCCTACATTAGCAGCTTTGGCAGCTTTGAAAATTTCAAAGCCTTGGCAGCTTTGAAAATTGAACGACGGATGGTTCCGATTCTCAGAAGCTTTCAGATCATTGAGAATTGCAACCCACGCTATGTGCCCATGTGTGTCTGGCTATGAATTACTTCTGAGGCAGTGGACTTCAGGATCAAAATCTCATTTCCTGTGCTGGGAGGATAGGGAGAGAGTGGTAATGGAACACGTGGTTATGACTTCTCAAGCTTTTGAGGTTATTTTGATGCTAACCTGTGGTCATTTTACACAAGTTGTTGTGTTTCCCCTTTCTCCTAAATTTGGCATTTTGATTTTGCTGCCCAGGAAATCAGCATATGTTTGCCACTTACCCTATTCATGTGCCGCTTCTCCACATTTTCCCTTATTTCTATGTACCTTTTCAGGATAAAAGAGAAAATGTACATCGTCCATGTCTCCAATATTAGCACAACCTCTCTGTGATTCATATTCAAGTAATCCAAAGTCTCACATGTTCTCCTGTCATTATGAAGGGAGAAAGATTCAGGTATAGCTTCTCTCTTTCTAGTCCCCAGAAAACCCACCCAGAAGATAAACATCTGTAGGAAACCAGTTGTTTTGTCAGTTCCGCTCCTCTTCTGGAGAACACGGGGCTGAATTTCCCTGCTCACAGGATGCTGAGGGCTGCACAAGATCTTCAGCTGAACCCTGGGACCATCACAGGGAGGCAAAAGTAAGTTTTCAACCTGTTCACATAATCTCTGAATCAATGTTGGAAAAAGCTACTAAGATCATCTAGTCCAATCATCAATCCATTCCCCCATGTCCAACTGACCATGCCCCTCAGTGTACCACATCTCCACTGTTCTTGAACACCCCCAGGGACAGTGACTCCACCCCCTCCCTGGGCAGCTGTGCCAGTACCTCACCACACTGAGCAGAAATGTTTCCTAGCCTTCATGCTGAACTTCCCCTGTGGCTACAGTCTTCTGCTGATATGTGGACACCAGGGCCCCCAGCTCAGGGACAGGCATGTGGGAGATGTCACACCTGCAGGGCACTGCTAGCAGTTAAGCAGTTACAGGTCAGGTGCCATCTGCTGTAGTAGATGAGATGCAGTCCCAACAGCTACCCATCTCTCATCCCTTGGTCCAGCAGAGGTTTATACAGCCCTGGGAGCTCGCTATAATGGCTGATGAACTCTCTTCTACGATCTCTGCTTCTTCTATCGATCAAGTGTACACCTGATTTTTCAGAGAGGAGAATAAGGCTCTACACCAAGCACCAACAAAAGTGCTGTTTCAGATGCGCACAATAAAGAGATTTAATTGCTATTGGCAACGTCACATCTGACAATATCAGGAAGAGCAGTGCTGGGCTAAAGCAGTGGCCTGAAAAATGGAAGCGCGTGCCCTCTCCTCAGCACTTTTCCTCCTGCTAGAGCATCACAGCAACACAAACACCCAGTAAGAAATTGCTCTTTGCTCTGGCTGGTTACTTTCCTGCTTAATCCATGCATAGCCATCAGGGGCCTTGTAACAGCTGGCGGTGCTGAAGCCAGCAGCCACAGGCTTGGCAGCAGCCTGCTCACACAAAGCAGTTACTGCAGAAGTGCAGCTGGGAGTGGGGAAACAACACTGTGGTTAATGGGCTGCCCTTATTAGCTCCTGCCCTGGTAACCTAATGGAAGAGAGGAGCTTCCATCGATCATAAATCCACGCCGAGCTCTTGTGTGCTACTCTCACAGAGTATAGGAGAACTGGGAAAGTGCACAGGGTGACAAAAGCGTACAGAGAGCTCTGCATGGCTCTTCAATTTGGAAAAGAGGCAGCCTGGGGATCAAATAAACCCCGGTGGATGAATTCACAGGAGAAAAATGCATGGAAGGCTTTTAAATCCAAAGGGTTCCACATCCGTCATGGAGAACACGCAAGCTGCAGGTTGCTGGATGCTTGGAAAGTGTTCTCAGAAGATACAACATGATCTTGCCTTGCTTTTGCATTCTTCTTTTCCAGTTTGACCATCCTTAAGATATTTTGCATAGCCCCAGGCATCTCTAAAGCTGCATTACTTCTCAGAGACCTGCCTGAACCTTGCTCTTGCTCATGCATCCTCTTAATGTGGCAGCAAGCTGGGTGCAATGGGAGATGTCCTGCAGCAGGCAAAGGGCAGCTGCACAGTGCCTAGTAACTGGTGGCAGCAGCAATGCTCCTGCTCACCACCATCCCAGTACACTGCCACCCATAATCAGGGATACAGGATTCACTGTCATTCCAGAGTCATGGAGAAGATGCGTAAGAATAGATACTCCCCGTGCTGCTTTTGACTCACTGAATCACATTCAGAAATTACTCATGCCTTTTTCTTCCTGTAATGCAGCTTTTTATACCATATTCCTTACAGCTAATGTAAATCAAGGCATGCTCTGCTCGTGCATTAATGCTGCGCGCTGCACAACGCCTCAGCTGTCCAGCCTAGCAGCCTCCTGCCTGCAGTTGCAGAAGAGAGGAGCAGCACTTCTGCTTCCACCACTCACTTGTTCTTCTTTCTGCTGTGTTTCCCCTTGCTGAACGCATACTGCTGTTCTTTTCCCTTTCTTCTTCGGTAGCAAATCTTCCCCCTGCTAGGAAGCCGGCCAGCTTGTTTTCAGATCAGCCCCACTTGTTTTGAAAATCCTGACCCTGCTTTTCCCCATCAGCTGGAGGCAACGTCTCCTGCTATGACAGGATATCACAAGGCCAAGGCCTGTGCATCTGTGCTTGTTCTTCTCTTTTTCTTCCTGCACTTCTCTTTGGTCACCTTCAAAGAACAGCCTAATGGAGATCCTACGGCTGTTATGATGAGTTGGGGCCCTTCTTTTTCAGTTCGTACAGATTTGTTTTTCTTCATGTTCATACACTGTGTAACATTATATTTGGCCTTCACACCATTCTGATATCGAAAAAGTGAGCAGCACACCCAGTTTTAAGTTTACCCCTGGTTCAATATTGCTTTATTTTCAGACCATTCAAGGGAGCCTTGTAATAAACAATGTCATGTGTGTGTGAGGGTATTATTCTATATTTTTCATCTTCTTGTTGGTAAAGCTGCATGTGCCTTTGGAAAACAAAGTTAAATATTTACCCTAGCTCAACCACCCCTATCTGCAGAGTTTATGTTTTGTTGGAGTTTGGGCAAGTAAGCGGTGTGTGCAGAATTCCTTGCCTGCCTCTTCTATCGTAAAATGGACTCACAAAAGCCTGTTTTTTTTTCACACAGAATATTTTCTATCAGGCCTGAGACCTTACCCAGCCTGGGAAGATGGCGAATCCACATGTGATGTTACATTAGGCTTAAGTTTGGGACTGGGTTGTCTCAGTTGGTGGGCAGCAACCTACATGCAGAGGGATCTGAGGAGCAGTCTCAGGACCTGACATACCCAAGAGGCAGACTATGAATTGCTCAGCATCCCTGGCTCAACAAAGTCTCCTTGCCAAGTTAAGTCTGCATACCAAGGCAGTGCTCAAGGCCTTCCTGCCTCGGCCAGCTGTGACAGCTCCACTGAAGACTCGTGGACAACATGCTCTCTCCCACATGCTTTTCATGCATGCTTCTCAGAAAAAGGCTGCTCTGTTACATGGCCCCTTGGGACACCGCAAGCTGCCCAGAACATCTCAGCTGGGATGCTTTGGGGCACCTGTATTCAAGCTTCAATTAAAAACAAAAATACACCAGCAACCCCTTCCTGCTCTCTCCCTTTCATCTCCTTCCCTCCTCCGCCCACCATGACTTCGAGGCATTGGTCTTCAAACTGCTTCAAATCAAAGCAGACACAGTGATTGGACTGATGATACAGTTCTAATCCCATGGAGACATGTTTCTGTTAGGTCTCAGGAGGACAGAGGCTGAACAGCAGCCACATCTGTGCAGCTGAAGAGTTCTCCCACACAGGGAAGCTCTGAGGGTTGCCAACAATCTTGCTGGCCATACACAGAGGGAGATACCTGCCTGCAGGGTGAAAGAAGGAAGCTGAGGTGGCACGATTAGTGTTCATTGCATGCAGCTGGCTCATGGCTTTGTAGGAAACATGGCCCAAGGGTGGCCATGGGGTGCCAAGAAGGCATGTAGCAACAATGAGACTCAAGATGTTACAAACAGCTCTTCATTTGCTTCCTCTTCTAGCAAAGAAATTTCTTTCAGGCTTTCTGTCAGCCTTCCTCAGGTACAGAGAATTTTCTCCTCCGTGAAACTTTCTCCTCAGTTTCTTATGGGCTCTAAAACCAGTGCCACTGGAGAATTTTTGTGATAATGATTTTGAATATATTGATGTTACCCTAGGAGATGGAAGAAATGTCCACCAGGCCTTTTATATTCATCACAGAACATGAAGCTCTAAGGGTCTAGCAATCACTTCTTCACTTTGTGTACTTTGCTCTCTCAAAAGGATCTGTTATCTGTGGTGCAGTATGTGCATGATTTGTGGTAGCACATTATAACACCTAACATATGAAAGATAGATAGACATAATATAGTAAATCCATGGAAATGCAGAGCAGAAATTGGCTCTAAGACCTTCATTTCCAGCTGAGATGAGCAGCACTGTGAAGTCCACAGTCAAACATGACTTTTTGCATACATCACAGCCCTTGCTCTTCAGAGGTTTGGTCTTTCACAGGGACCACCACGAAGCTCAGAGTTAACTCCAGACTGGATGTCCTCAGAGTCAAAGTACACTCATATTTTAGAGGACAGGACAGGAAAAAAGGTAGGATGTCATTCGGGTGCCACCTTACATCTGCTCTGAGGATGAAAAGCTCATCTTGATTGTGTAAGGAAGGATGAATGTACAGAGGGGAGAAAAAAAAATTCTACAGGACTGATGTGAGTTGTGAGGGGTTCACGTGACAGAAAATATCAGAAATCTAGGTATCCTAAGCTAATCTTCTAGCTCTTGTCTGTACCCAGTGGAGTGCAGTAGATACCTCCATGGGAACTGTATCTCATCTGCTTCTTTCAGAAGGGAGTGTTAACAACGGGAAAAGTAAGATTTGCCTGGTGTAGGAATTGAACTTCTGGATTACATAAATCCCATCCTAAGCATCCATCCCACTGATGTGCAGCAAGACTGCGGTGAACATTAATACTGGGAGTGGGTGAGAAAGAGGAAAAAGGAACTGAAAATCTTTTATCATGGAATTTCTGTACGAACTTCCCTAAACAATGGGGAAATTATTTATTTATTTGTTTGTTTTGAGGGAAATGGTTCAAAATAAATCCTGTACCCTTCTAGCTTGGAGCTAAAAATTGGAGGAGAAGGAGTTGATTCTACTGCAGATGCTGGGGTTTTGTTTGTTCCTTCCAGTGAGGCTGGAATTTGAAATAATCATCATCAAAGAATAATATCAGGCAGAAATTGACTGAAAAACAGCAGGACTTCTTCATTCCGGGCCAGTGTTGAAAACTATGTTGGCTCTCCTCCCTCAAAGCAAAGGAAATCTGGTTTTGTTTAGAATTAACTGCTTGTTTGCCTATTTGTTTTTGCCTACTTATGATCCCTCTGACATTTGCAGGAGGAAGGGCTCTGGCCCGGTTCAGGTGAAAGCTCTCTAAGACTAAAAAAATTCTTCTTGTCCCAGTAGGGGAAGTCAGAAATCCTAACTTAGAAGGGAGAGTGGACACTGGAAATATGCAGACTCATTCACTGGAAAGCTACCAATGTCTACAAGTGCTGAAATGAAAACATGACACAACAGGTCGGTCAGCACTTACTACTGAATAAATCAGCAGGCCTCAGTGTTAATTGCTGCAGCCATCCATGAACTCTCACAGAATGTAGAAACACTGTTAGTTCTGCCTAGAACTTCTTTGGTTTTTTTTTTTTTTTTTTTTTTTGAGGGGGGAGGGATGATGTTCATTCATATGGTGGGAGGATCACATGTTGTATTGTTTTCTGCCTGGTGGAAGTTGTCACCTGAAGAATGTGAAGAGAAGAAGTGTAATTGTTTAGAGAGCTGTTAGAATAAGAAAATGAAGAGAAAAAGGGGAGAAGGTATTGAGAATCTGAACTCTCATAATGTCACAAGCAGGAAGATCAACACATGCATCCCAAGGGTGAGCTGTTCTTCCCAAAAGGTTGGCTGTGACCAACCAGCCATAACATAGGTTATAAAACATGTAGTAGGATCTAAGATTTTGGGGTGAGTGTATGGTCATACCTGTCGTCTGATGGTTCTCTCAGTACTGCTCTGAGCAGAGCCAACACCACAAGATCACAAAAACCACCTCTAGGAGAGCAGGATCCTGCTATTGATTCACAAGGTAGAAAAGGCCCTGTTTTAACTCTTGCACTTGTTTCATACGGTGTGCTGCTACAGATGGGTTTTCCCATGTCATATGTGCTTCTTGCTTCCACTTCCCTGAATTTATCCTTCAGCTTTTCAGTTTGCATATGGGAACACTAATAAAAATGAGTACTATTCAAATAATCCACAAATATTAGTAATTAAAATAAGTAATGAGTGATGATAATGAGTATTATGAAAGCCAATCGAATATTCTTTTTGCCTCAGCTGAAGGCAAAGAGGAGCACCATGTTGCTTTTTTTTATCGGGCACTACAACACAGCAGGGAGCAGGCACATGAGGACAATTTTCAATGGTCTTTTGGGTACAGCAAGTCACAGTGGGCTTTCAGTGCAGTGAGAAAAACAAACAAAAAAATGCTTTGGTGCTGTTGCAGTGACAGATCCCAGCTACCAAGTAAGGATCTTCAGGTCTATCCACGAGGCTGGAAAGCAGAAAAGATGGTCATTAAATAGGGATTATGGCTCTGTCAGCCTGTTTAATTAGTCTGGTCTACTTGAAAAGCAGATGAGCGGACGGTTATTTTCACAGCGTGTTTTCTGCTAGGCTGTGGTGAGGAAATTAAGTGAAACGAGGTCTACGCTATAGGTGGACACAGAGGGACCAGTGTGAATCCTGGGACACTGAGGAGGACACGTGAGAGCTGTGGGGACATGTAGGGCCGTGGTGAGATGTTGAGGAGACATGTGGGAGATGCTGAAGGGACATTGAGGGGGATACCAAGGGGACACGTGAGAGCTGTGGGGACATGTAGGGCCGTGGTGAGATGCTGAGGAGACATGTGGGAGACATGGAGATACCAAAGGGGCACCGAGGGGGACACTGAGGGGGACACCAAGGGGACATGTGAGAGCTGTGGGGACACAAACAGGACATGTGAGAGCTAGGTATACTGAGAGGCGCACCAAGGGGATGCTGAAGGGACACATAAGAGCCTCGAAGACACCAAAGGGGACACTCAGGAGGACACTGAGGAGACATGTGAGAGCTGTGAGGACACAGGGGGGGCATGTGAGAACGATGGGGACACTGAGGGGGACAAGGAGGGTGACAGAGGGGACGTGTGAGAGCCAGGTACACTGAGGGGCACACGAAGGGGATGCTGAGGGGACATTGCAGAGCTGTGCAGACACCAAGAGGTGCGCTGAGGGGACATGTGAGAGCCGTGGCGACACGGAGGGGGTCTCCGAGGAGGACCTCAACGATAACTCAGAGGTGTGAGCACTAGAGATGCTGAGGGGCGCGCGTGAAAGCGTAGCAGGCGCCAGAGAGAATAGTGAGGGAACTTGCGAGAGCCGTGGCAGCTCTGAGGGGGCTTTTAAGACAGCCTCGGGACGCTGAGGCGACACGCGCACGTCACTGGGGGGCGCGAAGGGGACGCGAAGGGGACGCGCGGGACCGGGGCCGCTGAGGAGCGCGGCGGCAGGAGAGCAGCGCCGCCGGCCGCTCGGGCACGGCGCGCTCCTCCCGCCCCCCGCCCGAGCGCCGCCCTCCGAGGCCGAGTGTGGGCGCGCGCGAGCAGGTGGGGCCCGGCAGTAGGGGGCGGGCGGCTAGCGGGACGCGCGCGGGGAGCGAGCCGGGCAGCATGGAGACGGCGGACGGCATGGAGAAGGGGGCCGGCGGCGAGAAGGCGGGCAACGGCCACGCGGAGGGCGCGGCGGCGGGCGGCGGAGGGCGGCTGCGGGGCTGCCGGGGCTTCCTGCGGCGCAACGCGCTGGTGCTGCTCACCGTGTCGGGGGTGGTGGCCGGCGTGGCGCTGGGAGCCGCGGTGCGCGGCGCGGCGCTGGGCCCGGCGCAGGTGGCCTACCTGGCCTTCCCCGGGGAGCTGCTGCTGCGCATGCTGCGCATGGTCATCCTGCCGCTGGTGGTCTGCAGCCTGGTGTCCGGGGCCGCCAGCCTGGACACGCGTTCTCTCGGCCGTCTGGGCGGCATCGCCGTCGCTTACTTCCTCGGCACCACGCTGCTGGCCTCCGGCCTCGCCGTCGCGCTCGGTTTCATCATCCGACCCGGAGCCGGCGCCTCCGCCCTCAACGCGCCCGGCCTGGGGCTGCCGGGCGCCGTGCCGGCCACCAGCAAGAAGACGGTGGACTCCTTCCTCGACCTGGTCAGGTAGGGCCGCCCCGCTGCCTCCCGCCCCGCGAGGATGATGACAGAGCCGGCGGTGTTGCGCGCTGCCGCGGGGGATCCCCCCTCCTTCCTGCTCCTCCCTCGCCGCTTGCCGGCCGCGGTGCTGCGTTAGCCGAGCTAAGTCGGGGGTTTTTGCTTTGAAGCTTTGCTCTTAAAGCTGAGGGACTTGCTGGTGCATATGGCAGTAAAAAAAAAAGGCTGTATTCAGAAAGCCGAGTTTGCGCCCTTTTCACCCCGTAGAGAAGTAAGATCCACGGACCCACCCGGTCGCCCGTTGGCAACGCTGTATTTCACATCCGTGACCTGCCTCTCTTGCAGCCGAGCCTGACAATTCTCGACAGAGCACGCTAAAGACTGTGCGAGTAGGTGGCCTGGCCGCAAAGGTGACACGGAGCAGATAAGCAGTGCAGGCAGGTGAGGGAAAATGGCAAAAGGAGGAGTCAGAACGACGGTGACAGCTGGGAAGAAGGGACTGTTGTGGTGGCTGTCCCGGGTGTGTCCTCATGCAGCTGATGTAACTGGTGGCTCGTTTGCGTGTTGCCATCCTGCACAGAGTAGGGTGAGAAACGGGACAGGGATGCTCCGGTGACCCTCTGGGTGTTGTCAATTTGCTTCTTGCTCTGGTCTGTAAAAGCAGATGGAGAGTTGAGAAGTGTCCTGCTGGTGGTGGGGTTGAGCTCCAAAGGAATGCTCAAAGCGATGAGACTTGGGTAAAGTGTTCAGGTTGTTGAGTGATTTCCTTTGGAAAGCACAGGACCGGGGGCCCCTCCCCAGTGCATGCATGCTGACCTTTGAATTCAGCTTTCTCTTGAGCTTTATGGACAGTGAGCCATCACTGTGCCATCAGCTCTAAAGCTCCTGTCTTAACACAAATCCCTGATGAACCTGGGGATGGAACGAGCTGTGTGTCTTCTGGAAATAATACCTACCTCTCCCGTTAAATTCCTTCTTTCTTTTCTTTTTTTCTTTTCTTTTTAACCTAATTATTCTTGAAAAATGTGGGTACTTTGGGTTGAGTACTGATCTCAGTTATTTCAGCCTTGTCTTCAGTTAACGAAGCCTCATCTCTACAGGGCAGAAATGTTGCTTTCAGCACACGTAGATCTTGCAGCATCCCGCTCTTTGCTTTCTGTTTTACTTCTGTTCCTCAATTTTTCTATCAGATACGAGGAAACTGTTTTCAGTTGTGTCAGAGGCTCCCTGTGTCCATTGAGACTTCAGTATTTAGTTTCTTTCAGAAAAAGGATGGAAAGAAGGTACAAGTGGGCAATCTGAGTCCCACAGTCACACTGAAAACACACTAAACTGGACTAAGTCACATCTGTGAGTCAGATAGTTACCTTGGCTTCTGTGGAGGTTACGCAGGTTGTCCTTTCCCAGGATGCCAATCCTTTCTGCTTTTGGGAAGTATATTAATGAACAGTCGAAGACATTGCTTTCCACTGTCACAATGATGTCTGGAGGTCATTTGGATACTTGGCTGCTGCTGAGGTGTTGGGGAGGGCACAACAGCAGTCACCAGCTAACATATTGTGCTTTATCAGAGCGCTGTGGAACAAGCAAGAACAAATATTTTGCAAGAATCTGTATCGATTTGTCCACACTTCTGATGGCCACTTGTCAAGACTGTGTGTTTAAATAGGGTCAGAGTTTTGCTTTGGCTTCGATCTTTATTTGCTGATTCAATGAAATCAAACAGTTTTGCAGGAACTTCTGATTCTGTTGAAATTTCTAACTGCAGATGAGCCTGGCATTTCATCTCAGTGAGATCAGTGTTTTGATGAAACTTTATACAAAAGACTTTAGTAGAAAGTCTCACTCACCAAAAAGGAACGTTTCAACAGACTATTTTACGATATTTTTAGTGGAAGAAAAGGTCTCAGACGGTGCCGTTCTTTGCCTTATTTTAGGATGAAAATGTGTTTTGAAACCATGGGATTGGCTTTGGGTTGGGAATTCTGTTTTTGTTTTTAATCTGACCCTAGCAGTAACATGGTGAGCGGGATGGGCGTAGCATCATTTGCTTTTTATAGGAAAGGTCCAAGATGTGTGCCTCCTTCAGCAGTGTCAGGGTTTCTCGGGATAACAGATGAGTCTGCAGCATTTACATTTTATTGCTCCTTTTATTGCTCCTTCCTGCCCTTTCTGTCTCCCTGCCAGAGGTTACCAGCTGTGCTGCCAAAAGGAGTACCCACAGCGCTGTGAGCAAGCCCGTGGATTGCCTCCCAGCACCGTCAGAGCCGGAGGGAAGGCACACAGGAGCTTGAGCGCAAGGAAAAGCAGTGGCTGCATTCTGCTGGCTGGGCTACAGAGCTGAGGGCCAGGATGGACCACAGGGAAGGTGGGCTCTTGTTCAGACACCGCTCACCCCAGTAGCACTTGCTGCTTCAAATCCTGGTTTTCCAGTGACTCACCCAAAGCAGCACCCGTGAAGGCGATCTCAGAGTATGCTATGAAGTCCTGCTCTGGAAACAGCAAAACTGTACTTTTAGGAAAGGAAGGGGAGATGTCAGTTTCATAGTGATAACTAGAATTAAGAAGTGGCTGGGAGCAGCTGCAGTGACGCAGAGACACACTAACCACAGTACTGAGGCTGGATGGCTGAAACTCAGGGGTGCTCGCAGAAAAAGGAGAAATAGTGAACGTTACTGCCTGCCTTTGCTTCTGTCATTTTCTGAGTCTGGATCCTCACTCAAAGTGTAGGGATTGCTGACTCAGTTCTGTATGTAGTAAGCATCTGGCTTCTTTGTTTGCGTGCCTACACTGTGTATTTTTCTAATATTATTTGTAGAAAGTTGATCTTCTCTAGTCCTTTCTTTTGTTCTTTGGTAGTTGCCTTTTACTACTGACTAACCCAGTCATGCTTTATCTCCCAGGCAAAGTAGTTACAGACTGGACCCTTAGGGCAGAAAAGTATTAAATGCCTGCTATGAGTGAGTAACATGCTCAAGTTTCTTTGAGTTAAAACAGAGCAATACGCTCAAAAATAATGTACAAGCACAGTACATCCACACAGGTATGAGGGGAAAAAAAAGTTGTGTGGTAGTGAATGAAAATCCTGAGAAAGAAGAAAAAAGAAAGCCACTTAGTAGAGCAGTCCAAGCTGTGATGTGTTCTGGCAGATTTTCAGATGGCAGTAAAGTTGCTGTCTGCGGACTCTTACCATTGAAAAGACTTCATTGAAAAACAGGAGATAAAGCAGCACAGAATATTTTCCTAATGTTCACCTCATTTAGTCCAGACTTCCTCAGAAAAATGTTTTCCAACAGAAGACTTTTGGCCTTAAAAGTGGAACCTTTGTGTAAGAAGCAATAGAAGAGGAATGCATGTTATTTTAGGGTTTTGTTCTGCTTGCCTGGATTTCCCTTCATGGTTTTGCTGCCAGAGCGAAGCTGTTAGCAGAGCTCTAGCAAAAGAAACATTTAGAAACAGTGATTAACAGTAATCCCTTATACATGCAACAAAGGAGTTCCTGTGCCAGCTTTATTCCACAAGGTAAGGAAGAGAAGAATTTGATTGTAACATCAAAATTGATAAGGATGGAAGCTACAGCCTCCAAAATAAAGCTTCGCTTGCACATTTGGGATATACTGTGCTTTGTTACAGAACGGTAACCCCATTTCCCCTCTGTTAAGAGCTCTGGCATGGCAAAATATATCCGTCTTTAGCATTTATATATGCTATTCTTTATGATAGTCAAACAGAACATATGCAAATCCTGAAACTTCTGCAGCTGGTACTGTTGCTGTATGTGGTTCCTATTTTAAGTGGATTTGAGATGGTGCTTTCCTGTACTGGGCAGTGTGCAGGTACGTGGAGATCTCGTCACCCAGCCCAGCTGCTGCTCCAGCCCCAGGATGCAGCTGTTATGTGTGACAGCTGTCCGGTGGTCTGCCTCTCTATTAGATTGCAGCTCAGATGGGGGTGCACGATCTCCCTCTATCGTGTACCTCAGCATTAGGCTACAAAAACTGTTCTTGTCTGTGTAGGTGATGCGTAGAGCAGTGGGGCAGCCGAGGTGCACACTGCCATGATGTCAAGCCTTGCTACATTGCATCATTCTGCTGCACTCTGCGTCACAGCCCTGGGCTTTCCTGATCCCAGACCTTGTGCAAGGCTCCTTATCACACAGACTCAGGGTTTCTGTGTGGGCGTGCTCTTGCAATGGCACAAGTCTGCTCTGGAGAGCTGATCATTTTCTTTAGCATGGGGCACGGCGGTGGCAGGGCTGCAAGAAACAAGCAGCAGTAGTCAGCGATCCTGTGATAGAACCATGCTGATTTCTTTAAACTCCACGTCCAAGGAGAGAAACCTGAAGATTTGATCTGTGCAAGAACACTGACTGGCAGACACCTGCATTTGCACACTCAGTTACACACCCTTTCTGCTTGCTGGTTCACCTGGCCAGGAGGATGTTTGCACTTCCCTGTGCAACTCCTCAGCTCGCCTGGGGTTGCTGACTGCAGGGACAGAGGTCTGGTTTTCTGCGGGGCTGTGAGCTTTGGCTGCGCATGCTGGGTGAAGCCTGTGGGCACAGATGAGCCCAGGCAGGTGAGCAGCCAGCTTTTGGCTCTCCCCAAAGCCTGTGGCATCCTGGCCCCTGTTTTTAGGCACTGGGGTGGTGTTCTTGAACAAACCCGTCTTGGGCAATGAAGCTGAAAATCTGTGGTCTGACTCACCTGTAATTAAGGCTTAATTTAATTTGCACACTAAGTGATCTTAGTGAGTGATGAGCATAGTCTTTGCAGGACTTGTGCCTCTGTGATAAGCCGTTTATTTGTTGGTTGCTTCTTATGACCTGGAGCACCTTCTTTGTTAAACTTCAGGGTTTGAAACAAAGAGGTACAAACTCGTTTCTTTACATGTCATTGTAAATTAGTAGTCGGGTATGCTTAAAAGCTGGGCTGGACAGAACACACCATGCTAGGGAATCTCTGGGTCCTCCTGGGCTGCTGAACCAAAATCCAAGTGTACAACTTGATCAAATGTCCGGAATGCTTATTTCAGTTCTCAGAAACAAGTGCAGCGAGCAGCGCTCCTGGGATAAAGCAGAGTGACAGCGATACGCTCATGTCTGTATAGCATTGTGTGCTGGAAGCAAGAACCTGTCCCTTGCCTTCATGTAGCAGGGTTGCTGGCATCACTCAGTATGTGCCATAAGTATATGCTTGTTGTTCAGTCAGTGTTTAATTGCTGGGGCCCATGCCTGACGTACTGTGTAAATTATGGGCTTTTTGGTTCCTCAGCCACATGGAAGCACTGGAGAACCATATTGTTTAGGCTTTGGGGTTGCTTCTTGTGGTTTGGTTTTGTCAGGATGGAAATGCTGATTTTAAAAAAGTAATTTGATTTCTGCTCGTTTTTCTGTCTCGTATTTTTTTGTCATCTTCGCTCCTTCAAAACCCAGACTATTCTACAAGAGAAGTAGGCACCCTGGTTTTTGAAAAGCTGAAAGGAAGTATTCTGATTTTTATTTATTTATTTATTTGTTTGTTTGTTTATTTTTAACTCAACAACATGTTTTCCTTTCCCTTTTTCTTGGGGGGATTAGCGGGACAAAGATTGAAGGGAACTTGAGCTTTCTTGGAGGCTGTTTTTATGCAGTGCATGGAACAAAGGATGAGAAGAAGCTTCCCCCAATTCTTTTTTGACACAGGTGATAGGCTGTAGGTAAGCCCTTCTGTTTTCTTATCAGGAGAATTCACGTGCATCCTTATTGCACTTGGCTGGCAGTGTTCTCAGTTCCTAGCCCCAGAATTTCTGCCCTTGCCACCTGGGGGTCTTGTTTTCTGCCCAGAGGTGAGCTGCTTCCCCTCCCATTTTGCTTTCTGACACAGCAAAACAAGATGCTGTTTGGCCAGGGGAACACATGCTCTTTACCCACTGCAGGGGGAGAAAGGAAGCGGAGCAGTAAAAAGAACTGGTGAACTATAAAATACAAGAAGCCAGCAACTTTTTCTTTACGTACACCAGTTAATAATTTTTTTTTCTGTCCACATTGCACCCAGTGTAAGTGTTTGGCAGGCTGCACACTGCCCTCTCTGCACAGACCTGCCGCTCCATTTGTGTTTGTATGAAGGCACTGCTGAGTTCAGATGTTGCAGCTTTCCATCCAAACTGCCACTGCTTCCATCCATGCCATTTAGCTGCTTCAGTGCTTGCAGACAGCTCTGGCCCCTGGCATTGTTCTGCTTTGGCTCGGTATTCAGGGAAGCTGATCTTGTTGTGTTGAGGGCTTAAGCCGTTCTCTTAGTTGAGTTGTGCTGATTGGATTGTTCTTCGTGGTCATTCTGTGGGCAAATGATAATCAAGCGGATAACGTTAAAAATCTGCCTGACCCTGAAGGCCATAAGCTATTGCTGCAGCTGGTGCGGCTAAGGCAGGTTGGGTAGCCGCTGGTCGATGTGTTTATATAGCATGGTGTCTGATTGCCTCTGATTTCCAACCTAAATGGGAGTGTGGAGGCAAGTAGGGACTTCTTGTATGAGCAAGAGGAGATGTGGAGATCTCACAGTGCTGGAGAAGTGGCGAGGCATCTGCTCCGTGCTGCCAGACTGTCTCTTGCAGTCCATATCTCGCTAATGCCGGTGTGTTTCGTTTTGCAAAAGGAGTTTTCTGAGAGTAAAATACCTCAAATTCATTTTAGAAACTGCAAAAATATTTCATTTGCTTGTTTGTGTTTTACAGAAACCTGTTTCCTGCAAATCTTGTTGCTGCTGCTTTCCGAACGGTAAGAAATGTGTGTGAATTTTGGATGCGAGGTACACTGCAGGCAAACCAAGTGACTTTTGCTATAAAAAACCAAACCAAACAAAAAGCACATAACAGGGGTGTACAAAATATCAACAGTCATACTACTTCTGGTGGGTGGGAATGTTAGAAGCACCTGATGTAGTAATATATAGGAATTCCGCAGCAAGTGGTGTGGTTTTGAACAATGCTTCTCAAGAAAAGGCATATGCATGGCCAGTGTTTTGTAGCCCCACCAGAAATGTTCTGTAGGCTGCTCCATTTTGAGCACTGCTTGGAACAGTGATGGCAACTTTCTACTTTGTGCCCAGTAGCTTACACTGTGCTGTGACTAGCTGGCAGAGCCATACATGGCTGTGTTTTTAACGTCTCTCTTGCCATGTCTAGTAGTAAAATAGTGCAAGCGCCACTTGCCTTCTACAGGAGGCAGTGCAACAGCATGATGCATGAGCAAGAGCAGGGTAGAGGAAAGGGGAATCCATTGGCTGCTGCCCAAACCTGGGAGATCAGTGGTCACAGGGCACTTCTCTGTCCCCACATGGTCAAGGAGCTATCACTCTCTTTTCTTATACAAGGCAAGCTCGTTTTTTCCACAACATGATTTCCAGCAGAAGTTCCTGATAGTAACCTCCTTTTTGTGAAATGCTAGGTGATACAGACATGTTAATAATCTGATCAACAAACACTGAAGTGTTGTTTTTTTTTCTTTTTCTTGCAGTATGCAACAGATTATAAGGTAGTGCTGAGAAACACTACCTCTGGAAATGTCACGTTGGAAAAGGTAAGGTCATTTCTTAGTGGTTTTTAGCTGTAGCATTTTAGTACCTCACAGTCTTAGCAAATACTTTTACTTGTCTGGAACTGAGACACACACACATAAGTCAGGTGAGTTACCTGCAGTCAAACATGGAAGCAGTGGTGAATAAGAGAGTTGGACTCAACTGAGCTGGTGCTCAATACCTGATTTTTAGGCCTTGCATTCTTAGACCCAGCCTCGCTTGATCTTAGTATTGATTAGTCCCTCTGCCTAGAATTTCCTAATTTTCTATAGCCTTGAAATTAAGTAGCAATTAGGCTGACTGAATGTGCCCTTTACACCTTATTCTCCTTTAACAATTTGCAGAAAATGACCTTTCTTTTTCTTTTCTTAAAAGAAAAGGTAAGTTGAGAATTTTCTCTTGGTGCAGAGACTTTGTGTGTGTGATTTTTAATTAGTAACAAGTGGTCTGAAGGGATATGAGTATTAGACAGAACATCAGAAGTAGGCTGCTATTGCAGTGTGGTGACAAACCTATTGGACAGATGTTGCTGAGGCAGTGAGGATTGTGTTCTGTATGCAGCTCACAGGACTTGCAGCAGGTCTTTTAGTGGAATCCCTCCTACAGCACAGGGCCATCAAACATCTTCGTTATTGACCAGAGCCAATGTATTATAGATCCAGTAATAATTACATTCACCTTACAGACAGAATGCTACAAAAGTGACCCAGCATCTTGCCTGCAGTGTTTCATCTCACTCCAAACAGGCTTATGTGGGGTTTTGGGGAGACAGCTGTGATGGGAAATGACTTTTAAGGCTAATTTCTATCTCTCAGATTCAGTCTGACTGTCTGAGATACCAGATATACCGCTTTATTATGATTTATAAGTCTCCAGGGCACGTCCTCTGTAGTGTTTGTATTTGTCATGTAGGGATTCAGATGGGGCTTGCCCTCTGGTTTCACCAGTCTACATTAAAGGCAATTTGTGCACATCCAGAGGGACTCTGGAGCCAATCTCTTGGTGCAGGAGGTGCTGGCCTCGTTGCCTTCTCTCCATGCAAGTTGTGTGAGCAGGCAGTGCAGAGCAGTGTGTTCCCCACTCTCCTCTCAGCTCATGGGCTGACCTCCCAGTTCCAGGGTGTTAGGTGGCTTTGATGGCACAACAAGAGCTGTGCAGGGGAAAAATCAATCCTTGCTTAGAAGCCTGCTATTGCATGGTAAGCGGTCTCACTGGGGCAGAAGGCAGCTGCATCTGCCCAAGCTCTGCCCATGCCTGTAAGATCACATTAGCCCAGATCTGCACGCACCACCTCTGCCATGGGTTGTGGAAATGACTGCAGAGCAGCCATGTGATCCCAGAAGCACACTTTCTCTTCTCGTGCTATTAAACCCTCAGGCAGTACATGCCCATGCAGCCTTGTGCTGCTGAAGCCAATTTTGACATGAAAGGCTGTAACAACATGCACTTAGGCAAAGTGTGGTTGCTTACCTCATGGAGTTATTGTTCATTTAAGCAGGAGTAAAGGAAAGGTGAATAAGACTCCCGTTCATCTTCAGTGTAAACTGAAGATAAGGCAGAAGCTGTGCTCTTGCCAACCAAGCACAGATCGGGGCCAGCCATATCCTTTGTGCAGAGGCTTATCTGTTGAGCACTTGTTAAATGCTTGTTGTAAGCATTTGTTTGTAAAAAAGTTGTAATTTTTCCTCAAGAGATGAGAATATTTTTTGGCAATTTAAAATGTGAGATTTTTTTTTCAGTTTTCTTTCATTTTTTTTTATTTACATGACTAGTTTGATGCAGTACCACAAACGATATTGTGACTTTGCCACAGGTGTTTGCTTTTGCCTATGGTTATGATGTAAATGTTATTTCCCCTATTACTTTTCCAAAACTTCTTTCAGTTTGTGGTGTGGAATCAGATCTGAACTTTAATTTTAGAAGATACCCTCCTGTCTCCAGGAAGAGTGGACTGAAAAAAAAAAAGCATCATCTCAGTTCTGTTAGCTTCAGTACTGCTCTATGTTATTTATGGATAGATGAGAATTAAGTTTGGAAGGGAAGAGTATGGTTTTGGGATAATACGTAGTTTAACTGTCATAGCCATAGAAACTGTGTTGCAGAGAAGCAAGATGGAAATCCTATCTAATGTTTTCTTTCATCAGTGGAATATTTGATTGAATAGGGGAAATGTTTACTCTGTTCCATACCAACAATACATAACAAAGTTTTCTATTGATTTTTTTTTTTTCTTTCCTACTATAATAGGCACTGCCTTCTGTTGCTGATGATATGAGTAGAGGGGCACGTAGATTCTGCTAAGCCACATTCTTTTTTGTTGTTTCACATGCTCCCTCATGTTTACCTAGCTTTTATGGCCACATCCTCTCTCCAGGAGGCCATGAGAGATGCTGAGTTCCTCCTGTGGCAGTAGTAAAAATACACAAACTGCTGGTTGCTCTTCTTCCTCACATCACATGGCTGCATTATCTTTTCAGCCACCTACTCCTGAGTTAGCTTGATGTCAGCAGTTGTTTCCTTAATATGCATCTTGTTTTAAGAGCTGAAAAACAATAGGATCTTCAGAGGGATTCAAGGACCAGAAGAGGTCTGTGAATCTTTCTACCAGGGCACATAATTTCAAGCAAACAATAACGTGTTCTATAGTTTACCCAGCAACAAAGCTCTCATTAAAGCTGTTTTTGTTTGATGTCCACGATGCTGCTTGGTTTGGCAGCTCCTTTGGGGTGATGGACTCTTCTATTAGAGTACAAAAAGGCTGTTCAGCATCTGCCAGTTTTTGAAGCTGGGATTGAGAGGATCTTCCGCTCAGAATTTACTGCTGGATTTCTTCCACTGCTGCAAGGAGGTGAAATTCCCTGAATAAGGTAGATTACTCCTGAAAATTCCAGGGCTCAACTTCTGCCTAAATTTGCAGAGATGTAGGTGATGGGGAATACTGTGTGTTTTAAAGAAATTGGCTCAAAAAGAAGAAAATGAGAGCGTGAACTAAAGGTACCTTGGATGCAATGGCAGTGAATAAAATGAACCAGGTAAGGAGTTTTTGGTGGCTGTGCACAGTCCTTTCTCTTGTCACCAAGAACTTCTTGATCCCCAGGTTGCAAGAAATTAGCTTCAAGGGCTCATAAGTGTGAGTGCCTGGAGAAGAGCAGCAACAAAGATGGCAGTGCTGGGTAGACATCAGACATCTCTGAGGACAAGAGAGGACTAAACTCTGTGTTCTTGTTTTAGAGAGTGATGAGGTGAGGGAGTTTGAGATGGATTGCCCAGTTTATGTGCAGTAGGCCACTGTGAATGGTAAGATGGAAGGTGAGAAACGACGTGTCCTGGCTGTATCTAACTGGAGGTTCTACTGTTCCTTGCCCTTCTCTAGTTCCCAAGGCAAAATTTGGCAGGCCTTTGGCTCTGAAGAAGGCGGAGTGACTGGTGCTTGTGGGAACTGAATGAGCCAGAAGACCTCTGAACTGCTTTAATCAGGGAAATGGTGTTCCAAACTGGACATAAGGAGCTCTAACTCAGTCCTGCTCTGTGTCCCTATATGCCCTACACAGCTGGTGGGAAGCTGCCTGATCCTCTTGCAGATCGAGTTGCTGTTTAGCCTTGTTCCTGGGACCAGAGCTTTGAGAAGTCCAAATGGTAGTGGGTTGCTAGGCTCCAGGCTCATGCTGCTGCATTTAATGAGCTGAGAAGAGCAGTACTCCAGCAGAAGGAGTTTAAAGGGCAGAGATGCTTTGCAAAACGTTGGTGTAAGTTGTGTCACGAAATTCTCTGCTCTGGTAACATCCAGGTCAGGATGCCTGGCACTTTCAGCAGCTTGAAACATTGTGTTTGTGTTCCCTAGCAGGGTTGGATCCTGATAATTTTTTTTTAACTTCTCAATGAGAACCAAAACAAAAAGACCATTCAGTGTTTTTTTTTTTCTTTTGTAAAAACATTTTTTTGAGGTAGAAAAAAACTGGACCCATTATGGCGACATTTTATTCCTCGCGGGGCTTTTCATATTAGCCTTATATCAGGTGAACCTGATATAGAACCATTAAGGTTGAAAAAGACCACTAAGATCATCATATCTGACCCTAACCCATCCCCATCGTGCCTACTCAGCAGCAGTTTAACCTTCACACTGGCATGTTTTTGTGTGTAATTTGTTTTATTCCCTTCTGTGCAGTTCCTTGTTTCCAGCTGTCACTTAGAGACAGTTGAGTTCAGTAGTATATTTCCAGTGAAAGAATCATCTCAGGCACGTTACTTTTATTCTGATCTATAGCAGATCAGGATCCTGAGTTCTTTACTCGGTGTTCATTTTAAGCTTTTAGCTGAGAATGCTCTCTCTTCTTTCCCTAACTTGTTGAATTAGTGTCTATTTTAACCAAAGCACCAAAGCTTGTCCATAAGCCTGATCTGTTCTAGGAGCCCATCCAAATAAAACAAAAAAATTGACAGGTAGAGTTTGTACTGCCAAGTTGGGGAGAAAGTGTGTTTGTCAAAGAAATTGTATTTTTATGAAGCCAGGAGAATGCTCGCTCAGCTCACAAGATACTGCTTTGCCGAAGGAGCCCTAGTTCTTGAGAAGCAAGCTGTGAGGAGCAGCAGAGCAGACTTCAGTAAGCTAAATTTTGTGGCTAGGTGGATCCTCTTCTTTTATTCCCTTGCTTGTGCCATACAGCTGCGTGATTTTAGAGGAGAGCAGTATCTCTTCTGCGTGTCTCCATGGCTGACACGGATGGATGAATGAGCAGCTTTCCACAGTTTCCTACCTTTCTCTGCCTTTTTTTTTTCCTTCTCAGTTCTTAATGTTGACTGTTTTCTCGTGATTTTCACCTTGGTATGAATATTGCACTAAAGTGATGGAGCTAGCAGTTTTTGAAAAGATTCCTCTCTGATGTGTCAGGAAAATAATAGGGTATTTGGAACCAGACCACTGAAAGCAGCTCTCAGGTACAATTTGATTTTCTCTGCAGTAGAACATCATTGTACCTACAACAACTGACACCTGGAATAAGCAGAGCTAGGAAGTCAGTGCAGCCAGTATCTCCCATCTGCACCCACAGTATCTCACAGACCCATCATCATAGGGTAATTGAACAAAATTTCAATCTTTTAACCACTGTTCCACTCCTACCCTCTGTGTGCATGACTGGTATCTGTATTGTTTCACATCTGCAGTGGAGCTTGTCCTGAGCAGACTGTGAGGTTTCCTATTCAGCTTGCTGAGAACGCATGCATCGTATTAGAGCATAAGGGGAGGTTGTGGCAGGCCCTTTCCCTCTTCAGTAAATCCATGCCAGCTGGAACCAAGGAAGTTTGTACTAGGGCTAAATCCAGATCTTGTTTGGTTCCCTTCAACTGTGTAATGCATTTCCATTCTGCAGTGCAGAGCTGTCTTGGGTAAAATGCTGTCCTTCCCAAAATAGGTTCTACATGCTGGTTTTGGGTCAGCTAACAGAAACAAAACAAAGTGGCTCTTTTGTTGGGGTTTGTGCCAGTCTCACACCTACCAAGCCTTCTTATTTTGCCTCTACAGATCCCTGTTGGTACTGAGATTGAAGGGATGAATATCCTGGGACTGGTGCTCTTTGCTCTGGTTTTAGGAGTGGCACTGAAAAAGCTTGGCCGGGAAGGAGAAGATCTCATTCGCTTCTTTAATTCATTCAACGAGGCAACTATGGTCTTGGTTACCTGGATTATGTGGTAAGTGTGCATGTACATGTGCAATAAAATATTATGCTTAATTCAGAAATCTAGTTTATCCATCTCTCCAGCTTTTTTTATATCAGATCCCTCACTAGCACAAAAGCAAAGGTTATGCTGTATGCTCTGTAGGGTATTTTCTACTTGTCTGTGAGCTGTAATTAGATAATCATGCCTAGCTAGGGTATCACATAGCTGCTAAAAATCCTGTCCTGAACTCTATTAATTAGAGTAAAGAAGACATTTTGTTTCAAAGCAACATAAGCCTGTGGCTAGCTGCCATTGTGTTCCTAAATGGTGTGGGGTTTCAGTGAATAAATGAGGTGTGAGCAAGGGAGGAATGTCGCCATGTGAAAGCTAGGGATGTGTGTGATTGGAGTGCATCTGCAGATGTGGTGCAAGATGTAGTGTCAAATTGTACTTGCAGGTTCATGCCTTAATTTTTCTGCTGGTCAGATGGTTTCTTGTACTGACCTGAAACAGACCCACTGAGATCAGAAGATAGTCCCACTCACTGTTAAATAGTTTGAGAAGAACTCTGCCAAATGCAACAGTACAGAGTGCCACGTGTCCACTTGAATCACAGAGTGACTGAGAACCTAAATCCCTTTGCATAGAAGGAGAAGCAGCCTCAAATTGGTCTCCATCCTGCTGGAATAGTAATGCTGGATATTGAGTGTCCATCAGTGTTCCCTGTGGATCTTTAAGTCTTTGTTCCTGTTCTACAATTTTGTTTTTCTGGGTGAAGCAGGGACAAGAGATATTAGAAACCAACTGCTTGTTTCTTGCTTGTGCTTCTCTAAGGATGCTTCTCTCTTTCTCACTTCCAAGAGTAAGTCTTTCCTAAGACTGTTTATTTTCTCTCTTGCCTATGAATGAGCAAATCCATTATTTCACTCCCTTGAAGGCCAGACATATTTATGTTGTGAATGTTGCTCTGGCAGATCTCAGTTCCTGTGATCCAGCAAAAGCTTGTATGTTAGCAACAAGGGAACACTGAATTTTTTCGCTAGGCAAGAAGTCGGCGAGTTCAGACCACCTGAGCTCTGGAGCAGGACCAGCCACCAGCCTCCTGTTCAGGTTTTGTCTGTCAGGTAGGGTGAGTCTAGGCCTCAGAGCAGTAGTGTGGTTCTTGAGCAGGTGGGAGGTTCTAGATTCCTCTTGTGGAAACCAGTGGTACTAATACATCATATGCAAAAACATAAATTTTCCTCTCTCTAAGAAAGAAGCAGAAATGTTTTGAGGACAAAAAACCAAAACAGACTTTGCGCAGGCAGATCTGTGTTATTTGCTACCCTAAGAGTCTGAAAAATTTGAAGTCTAAAAGTAGGTTATGTCTCTTACTCTTAAATGTAATTCCTTGGACACTGAATGCTGATAAGAGGCAGTTCTTGTATTCAGCTGATTACAGTGCTAACGCTTCAAGCCAATCAGTTGGTATGTAATCCTTTACTTTGTGGATTACTGGGGCCACAGCTGCCTTTCAACACTAGTGCACCATAGCCCTTACTACTTTTCTTTCCTTCCTTAAGGTTCCTGTGTCTTCCTGATACTAATCCAAAATATGTCAAGCTGCATGTACTTCTCAAAGGATACTTTGGAATTGGTAAAATCGTACCACCAAGAGGGGAGACTGTGCTCTTTTGTGGTCCTGTTCAACAGCTTTTCTTGTCCTTAGCAGCACTTTGGTCTTAATTTCCATCCTTCTCCAGCCTCCCTCCTCAAAGGGAAGGATCTAGCCACAGGTTCAGTGTTCATGTTCACAGAGCTTGTACAGGACTGGGGCTCAGACAGACCTGGCAGATCTGGCAGAGGCTGAGAGGTGAAATTTGACAAGTCCTTCCAGAGATTCAGCCAGTGGAGGCCAAAGCAAGAATGCTCTCATTGATCTGGGACACAGTGAGGTGCAGAACAGAGGAGTTACAGACCTGCTGAGGTAGAGCCAGGCTAGAAATAAGTGGTTGATCTTGGCAGCCTGAAGGTTTGCATGTTTCCTAACCTTTAAGTGCTTAACTAAACCTTTCGTTTGTTCTGATTCCACAGATCAGTCTAGTTGAACATAGGCATTGTGTTACAGGGGAGAGTGGGATAAAAGCACTCGTTCCTGAGATGTGCAAGCAAATCTATTGCAGCTGTGTGTCTAGGACAGGGTGTTGGAGATCTAGTTAGTCTGACCTTTTAGTGTTTCTTAGTCTTAGATGCAGGAATAGGTAGAGATGCTCAGACATAAACTTTCCAAGTATGGCTTTGAAGGAAATGAAGTTGGATCTGGAGTGATTTCCATAGTTTGCTTAGTAGCTGTTGTGCTACATATGCAAGGGCAGTTCCAAGCCAGAGGTGTGGCTGTGGCAAATGCAGCCCTTCCCCCTGGAAGAGTTCCAAGCACTTCTGACAAAGGAAATGTCAAACAAATGCTGACGTCCTGAGACGTTTCTAGATAGGAGAGGTGGAAAAATGCATACGTGGCTGTTGACTTGAGGGAGGCACTGGAAGCCTGGTCATTGGACTTAGTCTTGCAAATAGCCAAGTCACTTGTTTTCTTTGTCAAACGCATCAGCAGCCTTCAGCTTAGCTCTGCAGTATGGCTCACTAGTATAGGGATAGCCTTTTTTTTTTCCTGCACAGAATGTGTTGGCACCCAGTATGCCCACCATTTTAATGGCCTAACTTCATACTTCTGCTGGTGGTCACAGACTGCATAATATGCCACTCTTCCACTCCTTTCTTTGCTCCAGTCACGTGCTTCTTTTTCTTTCCTAACATCTGCCTTCCCTTCAATAGTGACCTTAATTTTGGGTGTTTGTCTGCCTTCCTCCCCAGTGCACTAAAAGACCACCTGAGTGTCATGTTCCAGTAGTTTCAGCCAGCACTTCTACATCTTGCCCAGATTTCTTTCTCCATTTTCCTAGATGTCTCTTTGAGTGTCCGGGATTATTTTTTTTTTTTCAGTTTGACTTCCAAACTTGTATAATCTGAGTGTGTGGTAAGTAAGGCGCTGACCCTCAGTAGGAGTGGCATCTTCTTTAGAAGAGCATTATCTCTAGAAGGGAGGACATGTTTTTCAAGGTTTTTTTCTTTACACTTAATGACAAACTGTATTTGTTTATGCAGGTATGTACCTATTGGTATTATGTTCCTTGTTGGGAGCAAGATTGTGGAAATGGAAGATATTGTGCTTCTGGTGACCAGTCTGGGAAAATACATCTTTGCCTCTATTCTGGGCCACTTCATCCATGGAGGGATCATTCTGCCACTCATTTATTTTGCATCCACGCGTCAAAATCCGTATCGTTTTCTCTTAGGACTTATCACACCATTTGCCACTGCTTTTGCCACTTGCTCCAGGTGGGTTTATCTGCTTCTTTGGGGAATATATGTGTCTGGGAATATACATGGTAATTGTCATTGTAAACTGCTTATAGGTTAATACCAGAATGTACTTAGTTTTAGGTGAAAATATTCCTAAAATTGCAAACAGAGGCAACTCAACGTAGAGTCTCACTGCTCCCAGCAGCCTGCTAGACAGGAAACATAATTAGGTGTTGAAAACAATTCCTCAAGATACTGATAGTGTGTAGCACGATGCTAAGTTGGAAATTTGGGGTAGGAAGAGGTGGAAGCATTTGTCTTAAGATCTTGCCAGCTTTTAGTATTAGGTAAAGTAAGGGGTCAGTAGTGAGGGAGTTTGTCCTGAGAAGTTTAGTTATCCAAGTTCAGCAGAATCTGGAACAACTTTAGCCTGATTTTGTATGAGCAAAGCAGGTTTATTAGCTAGCGTAAAGTGACTTAGCATTTTTTATTTCAAAGATGTGGCCTTATCAGCTTTTATTTGTTGTAAAGAAAGATTGCCAAATTATCAAGCATGTCATTTAACCTTTTCCCAAGAGGCTAACTCTGGACCAAAGATCACGAATGTATAATGAATATATGAAAACATTTTGATCCATTTCCAAAAGAAGCAGACTCATGACTGTGTCACAGGAGCTGAGTTAAACGTGAAGTAGGAGAAGGTTTGTGAAGCCATGCAATTTATAATGCAAGAAATAAATCCAGCAGTGATTGTTTCACTTGCCTGTCTATTTGAGAAGGTAATAGTACAACACCAAGAAATTACTGTTGCAACAGCTGTATTTAGATTTGCACATATTGCTTTTTTTTGTGTGTTTTCAGACCTTATTGTTCCACAGCTGTGTTACGCTGCATACTGTCAGGTCTTGAGTTCTTGCATCTTGGAGATTAGAGTCCTTACCAGCTATTTCTGTTTAGAAGGAGGTTGTTGCCCAAGACTGACAGGGAGGGACGTAGCTATCATGAGTGATAGACTACAAAGTGGCATTGCCATCTTGACACGCTGTTGTGCAGCGTGTTACAATGTCATGAAGCAGCGGACTTGCTACTCAGCACCCCTCGTGCTTTGTGTTTGACTTCATTCTTGCTCTGTTTTTCTAGCTCAGCCACTCTCCCGTCGATGATGAAGTGTATTGAGGAAAACAATGGAGTTGACAACAGGATCAGCAGGTTTATCCTTCCTATTGGTGCAACTGTGAACATGGACGGTGCTGCTATTTTTCAGTGCATGGCGGCCGTGTTTATTGCTCAGCTGAACAACGTCGACCTCAACGCTGGGCAAATCTTTACCATTCTGTAAGTTGCTTGTTATTGTAACCACATCCTTCTGGCCCCCAGATGCATTAAAGCCTGAGGTCTCCCTGTTAATAGCTAGCATTTATAGTTTGCATTCCATGTCTCTGACTTAAAGCTTGCAAACTGCTATGAAGCATAATGATAGGGTGATTAAAGGACGGAATCTTGCAAGCTTTATAAGATTGACCAGAATCTCTGTTTAATAAAAGGTGGAACCTGGGAGGAGTAACGAAATTATGAAACAGACTTTGAACTGTTTAAAGCTGCTCCTCACATTTAATTCCTCTCCTTACTTAAGGATCTCCTCCCACTCCACTTGCCATTAAGCTGGGTAATTGTGGCATGCTGCACTACCAAGAATGCTACCCTCCGGATGTCCTAGAAAATCCTCTTGCCAGCTCCCCACTTCCTTCTGTTTCAGTTTCATACTTGAGATTCTGTTCCTGCACACTTCTCTGTCCTTACTACCGCTTCATCACTGGTTTCCCAGGTCAGACCCGTGACCATCCCCCTTCTGCTTATTATGCTTTTCCCCATTGTACCATACACTGCCTTAGTTCTGGTTGTTTCTCTAGGACTCTCCTCCTTATGCCTGGAACATCCTTGCAGGTCCAGTGTCCCATGAGTTGTACCATCCTCTTTCATTCCCTGCCCAAAATCCAATAAGTGAGGATCTTACAAGGAGTTTTAACCCCTCACTGTGCCAAGAAGTCATGGGCTCTATCCAACATATACCTTCTCACATTTTCTACCTTCCCCACCCAGGTTTTATTTCCTTCTTTACTGCATCTCTCAGTGTACTGTTTGTCTATTTAAGGCAGGGCTGGAATATTATTTTCTTTGCAAATGGCCAAATTAGCTTTTCATGTACTCATAGTGAGTCAAGTGTTAACACAAGCCTGAGAATTATCCAGTGATAGCTCAAGGGAAAAACAGTTGCAGACATCTTCACACAAAAAGGTGTGTGATTCATGTCTGTTGCACGTGCAGTGCTTGAGGATCTTTGAGGATGTTTGAGTGCAGGTGAGACACAAAGAAGGGGCAATGCTATTAGTATGCATCTATGGACAGCGTACTTGAACTTTTGAGGCTAGATCTTAAAGCACATCAGCCCTGCTTAGCACACAGGTTTTCATGCCTTGAGCAGAGCTTCAGCATAGTCCTAGCTCGGCAGTGGGGTTGTGCTTCTCCTTGTTGTGAAGCTAGTCTGGGATACTACACCTCTGTGCATGGCACAGTACACCTTTATGCATCTGGAGAGTGAAGAAAACACTTATTCAGCATCTTTGAACAAATGTATGACTCGGAAACAGTTGTGGTATCAACATAGTGAAAAATGATGTTTTTTTGTTTTTTTGTTTTTCCTGTTCTGAAATGTTATTAAAGACAGAGCTGTTACCTTGGTAGCTGCTGTGGATGCCTGCTGAGCAACTGTACTCTATATCCATTACTGTGCTTCAGCAGGCAGGAAAGGATTTGCCTGGGAAGCAAATGATCTGTGTGTCCCTTGCTGTGGAGTTTGTTTACAATTCCCAAAGTAGGGAAATGTGTGACGTAAATGTAGAAGAGGAGTGCTGCAGGGCTCGTACTAACCAGAAACAAAATTGATTTGCAGTGTCACAGCAACTGCATCCAGTGTGGGTGCAGCTGGTGTTCCAGCTGGAGGAGTCCTCACCATCGCTATTATCTTGGAGGCCATTGGACTTCCCACCAACGATCTCTCCTTGATATTAGCAGTGGACTGGATTGTGTAAGTACTTCAGATCACGTGCACGTGCTGTTACATGACATGTTCAGCTGGAAACACAGTTCAGGATAGTCCAAGTGTGGTATAAAATAAAACCCTACTGCAGAGAGCCACACCTAGGGTGGGGAGCTCATGACAGGTGATGGAGAATGATGAATATGGTGGTTCCTTCTCAATTTTAAGCAGTTAGTGTGCTAAAATCCCTGTTCAGTATTTTTTACTGAGCCTTTATTCAATTTCAAGTTTCAGTTCCCTCCAGAGGATTGTTAAGTTTGTTCAAAATATTGCTGGAAATTAGTTGGATAGGAAGAAGGAAGGGAGAAAAGGAAAACAGCCTGAATAGTGATGGAAAACAGATGTGTGAAGCAACCTTCATCAGAAGCAGTTGCCAGCTGTTGTTCGAACTATAACAGCAAGAGACCAGTCACAGTACCAGCACAAGTGTCAGAGCAGAGCAGGTACACAGAGGGCTTGCAGCATTCATCACAGCTTTGTTTGGTGTCTTGGCTGGAAGACGTTTCTGGGAATCACGAGTTCAGTACACAGTATTGTCACCTTTTCTTTCCATCTTCTGGGACAGGTATAGGAAGTTAGACCTTTGCTTGGTTCCTTCTCCCTTTCCCAAGAAGCATTTTCCTCCTTGAAGCACAAGAGATTATCTCCTTTCTGGCTCTGTTTGGAAGAGCTTGTTTCACCACTCATTTTAGTTATGTCCTCATTAAAGCCTAAATTTACCTTCTATACTACCTAAATCAGATTAAGGAAAGCCTAGAAAATTTGCTTTAAGTATTGGGGAACCAGCCATTAGTACGTGATGACAGTAAATGCAACATGCAGATGATTTCTTATTGCTTATATGAGCTCTGTGGAAAAGGAGCTCCCGGTTCTTCTCAAACAAGCCTGTCTGTCTGTAGCCTCTAGAAATACTAGGGAATTGAATGTTTGTAGAATACTGGCAAAAAATCAAAATGGAATGCTCTCTGAGCACTCAACATGCCTGCACTTTAAATACTGGTGAATTAAGTTTGATGTGATAATTTAAAAGCATACATTGCTTTCAGGCCATCTGGTTGGGTAGCGGGCTGCAAGTGCTGGGCAGTAACAGTCAGACAATCTGAATCCTCCTTGAGATTTTTCCACTTAGTTTTCAGGGGCACTTCCTGATTTAGATGTAGATAATCTCTGCCTCTCTCTGTGGCCTACTCTCACAGAAGATGTGGAAATCAGTATGTGTGAGGGCAGTCTTGAGTTTCCAAGGCTGGATTAGAGGGCGGCTCTGTTACCTCCTTCCCTTCCTACACCAACACACATCTATGAAGATCACTGCATAGTTCTTTCTTGCTGTCACCACTTGGGCATCAACCACCTCCCAAGCCACCTCAGGAGAGACAGGCAAAGCACTGGCCATCCCTTTGTGTTCCATCTTCCTGAGGGATTGCAGTGCTAGTTGTGCTTTCCATAAGCTATATGTACTCAGAACTGCCTGGTTGCATGAGTGAAATTTGCTGTTTGTTCCTGTCTGGATTGCCCTTAGCCTGTGTCATGCTGGCTACTTCTTTCAAAAATACGTATGTGTCCCTCTGTGGTCAGCAGTGTTTTTCTAGTTCAGGAATTCAGCCTTGTGGTAACAAAAACGGGGAGAAAAGGGGATGGAAGAGTCCTTTATCTTGTTTTAAAGCCAGACATTTAATTACCGAAGAGGATCGCAGTTACAAATTAAGCACGTGCTGAAGTTATGCTGTGAAATAACTAGCAGAAATCTCAAGAGGCACGTGAAGAAATTGTTCTTTGAGTTATATCCCTCCTCTGTTCAACCCAGAAGCACAATAGTATTGCACTGTAGGACTAAAGATAGGAACAGATGCTTGTAGTGAGAAACCCAGGGAACACAGTCATTCTCTGCTTTTGGAAGGACACCTTAAGTAGTTAAGATACTAGATTTTCTATAGTTAAAAAGCAAAAAAAAAAAAAAAGCTGAGTGCTATGAATTATCTTCTGGATAAGCCTAAATGAAGTTCCAGCTTTGAACTTGCATTTGAAACACGCTTGGCTTGGAGAAGGAGAAGAAAGTGGGCTGGGAAAAGAAGGATGTCCGAGAAAAAGTAGTAACATTACAGCAACCTGCTGAGAAACAAGATCCAGCTGATTGCAAGAGTTGGGATGGCTTGAACCAGCTCCAGTGCACAATCTTAGTTCTGAAATGGGAATAATATTTCTGTAGAAAATAGCTACGGGTAACAGTATCTTCCTTCTCTAGGTCCATTAGTATTGGTGGATCTGCAGGGAAGAATTTGGCCCCACTTACTGTGTTGTAACTCTCTTGAACTAAAAGGGCACTTTTTTTGTTTTGTTTTTAACCTTAACCAGGGACCGAACTACCACAGTTGTGAATGTGGAAGGGGATGCTCTAGGAGCAGGTATCCTCAATTACCTGAATGAAAAAGAAAAGAGAGAAAAAGAGCAGGAGCTAAAAGAAGTCAACGTCGAGGCAGTTGCTAACAACAAGTCTGAAGAGGAAACGTCGCCTTTGGTAACCCACAAAAAACAAGTCTCTAACACAACCAGTACAGCAGACCCTGAATCCAAGGAATCAGTACTGTGAACTAGAAGCTGTGGGTCAAACACGTCTTAGAGGTGGACCAGGGACTTGTTAATGCACCTAGACATTTGCAGTGCTAGCAAGGGCTGGGCAGCTCTTGAAAATTTTCAGTTCCAGTCTGTTTTGAAATTTGCTGGCTTGGGGAAGGGAGGGAGGTGGGCTGGGAAGAAAAGGGGTGATGAGAAAGAACACACACTTTCTAATAGTATTTTGATAATTCATATGTATACGTGTATATATGTGTTGCATATACACATGTATACACGTAGGTGAAAGCAATGCCAATTGAAATGTCTGTTTTTACAAGAGATCTGTTAGTAAAGGCTTATATGGGTTGGATATGGGGAAGCAGCCAACCCAGTAAGTGCTTATGGTAGGGAGAAATTAGTAAGCTTATCGTGCTGCTGTTTGAATGGAGATACAGTTCAGAAACTCCACAGTGGGTGAGAATGTTTCTTAAGTTTAGTTTCTGTCCTAGAAGCTCTTACTGACAATTACACACGCAATATGGAGCAACATTTTTCTCCCACTCCCCTTCCTCTCCTGTTCTCTGATCACTTAAAAACATCAAATATAACCTGGGAAGTAGGGTGTGGGTTTTTTTTTGTTTTGTTTTGTTTTTTTAGTGTCATATGTGAATAAGTCACGAGGAGGTCCAAATCTGGTTCCATTCCCCCACTACATTGCAGCTTTCTTGCCTTTTGATGAGTAATTCCCAAACTCTGGGACCAGACAAAGGAGATATTTGTACAGATCAAAGGCTGGCTTTCTCCTCCCCTCTTAGCAAGCTGATGAGAAAAAAAAATCCAGAGGAAACACAAATTTTGTTAAAGTAATCCTTCTGGGGCTAAAAAAAATGTGGAGTCTGTTCCAGTATAAATATCTCTAAAAGGAGCTCGTCTGTGACAACATCAAGAAGTCAGTTCCCTTCATGAAAACACACATGCACGTTTGCTAGCACGCCATGTCCTGCTTGTGTTTGTATAATGGGTCAGTCCAAACAAATTAAGTCATATCCCTTTTCCAGCAAAATTGTACAAGGAGGGAAAAAATGTGAACACACACGTGGGAACTGATGACAGACAAGTCTGATTGTTAGCTGGAAAGGGGAAAAAAAGAGGTGAATTTCTAACCTGATGTAGTTCAATGATCTCTGAGTATTAGGACAGCTGTATATCATTCCTGCTAGGAATTTGGTCCTTTTTAAAATGTCCTTTTGGCAGCAGTTTACATTTAACAGTTTACATTATCCTTTGCTTGGGGCTGACCCAGGTGCTTCTGGATTCTGACTCCACCTTTTTCCTTTACCACATGCTTCCTGAATTTGTACCCCCCCCAAACTTGATCGAAGTCCAGCAAACATTGCAAAACTCCTGTTGATTTCTCTTGGCATTTTGGTCAGGAGGTAGTTACAAAGTGATGGCTGTGCGTATGTGCTAAGATTTGCCCTGGCCTTGTGGCACTTTCCCTTGGCTGCTTTGACAAGGTGAGTGCATGTGGTCAGTCCTCCACACTGTTAACTCAGCAACATATATTTATAGTTTGCTTTGGTATACAGTAATGATAACTCTCCCCTTGTTTTTCCCCCCTGTTGCTTCAGAGGAAGCTATCTTGAAAAGGTATCTGGTTGCTGATGTTTATGGTCCTGGCATTAGGAAGAGGCAGCTCCAATTTTATAGCAGCAGCAACAACACCAGCCTTCATTTGCAAAGCATCTTTCCTGGTAAAGGAACCTGGCTGTTTAATTGTGTGCAGCAGCCCTGAGCAAACAAAGTAGGCGAGGGTTAGTCAGCCCACTGCAAAACTGCAGGTGGAGTTTCTTTTTAACCAGTTTATTTATAATCATGTCCACAAAATTTGATCAGTCCTCATCTTGCTTTAAAAATGAAAGGCGACACATTGTTTTCTAGGGCTGTCCTCTGCCTGCTATTTAGTATTTCATTATTAGCAGATCAAGACGGGCTGAAACTTTGCATTTCCTCCCATTAGAGTCATCCCAAGTCCTTTCCTTTCCAACTCAGGAAACCAGAAGCAGGCTTTGTAGCTGGCAATGAGAGTCCTCAGATTAAAGGTATTTTGAAAAATGTTGGAGGTTTAAAAAAATTATCAGGGTTCTCATCAACCCTCTTTTTTATAACAAATATTTAAAGTTTCTTGGAAAACTTGGACTGTACCAGAACACCAGAAATTGTGGTTTTAAAACAGTACATGGATATTCTGGGGGAACTGAAAATCACAACTGTTCCCTGCAGGCTGGATTCTGTAGTTAGATTTTTATCTCCCATCAGACATTTAGCTCTTTTGATGCTCTCCTTCAGCATGACACATGCAGTTCAGTTGAGGGCATGAGAGCAGGCAACACCCAAGTGAAACGTCATGGCAAGGTTTGAGAAGTGAATGTTTCTCAGTTTTGATTTTTTTTGTCCCAAAGCTGATATTGCTAACAGATAGAAGTACTCATAAGGGGTTTGTCCAAAGGCTGAGCTTCCTTACAGGCACCACCTAGCCACTGCTCTGCTGATATTCCTTCTCTGGTGCTACCACTTGATTGTACCTTGTCCCTCTAGCAGGATGCTGTGGGACATTCTTTCTGACAGTAGATCCCAGAAAATGATTAAATTAAAGCCAATTATCTCAGATTTGTCTTAATATTTTTCACTAGCAATGCAGAAAGTAAACATCTCTGCTCAAGAATGCCTCTCCCAGTCCCCATAAGTGGATTGCCATGTTCTGCATCAGTGCGTGTAGTCCCTTGTAAGGCTTGTTAGAGCATTTGAGCTTAAGGTCAAGCATTCCCGTAGCTGGAATTTAACAAAGGAATTTTAACACTCCTCCAGGAAACAGGTGCCATAGGGTCTATATGAGCCATAAAGTATTCAGAGCCAGTCTTTTTAACCTGCCACAAATCTGTAAGGTTACAAAAGCTCTGCTTTAGACTTACAAAGCTGCCAATTCTTTTGTTGTTTGCACACAGTGAGAGGGATCCCACAGTTTTCTATGGAAACACAGATGTCAGGTAGTGACTGCTTTTCAGAATATCTTACTGGTCTTGTTTGTATTGTCTGTGTCAGAAATTACATTTCTTGTTTTTCTGTGATGTTACCATTGCATTTGATGGCCATGCCATGTCTTCTAGGGCTTTCTGCTTGACTTCAGATTATTTTTTCATAAGGTACAAATGTAAAAGATCTATTATTGTACTCTCTTGGACTGTAAAAAAAAAAAAAAAGAAAGGAAAAAAAGAAAAAGCAAAGAAAAGTGATACATTCCAACAGCTGCTCTTGTAACAGTGTGAATCCTGATTGAAAGCCCAGTGAGACAGAAGATTTGCCATTTGCTTCCAGTGGTCAAGGTCTTCAGGTAAGGTCACTGACAGAAAAATAGAAGGGCTGTTGAAGGTTGTGCATTTTTCTGAGCTATTTGGATGCAGTCGTCGACCTGCAGTGTTGTCCTGGGAGCTTCCTCTCATACCAAGAGGCTGCAAGCTGACCAAGAAGGTGCTCAGCAGCAGCACAGGTGCAGCTAGTAACACCTGCTCTGTGCTTACCCGGGTATTCCATGAATCTGATGCCAGTATGGTACTGAACTCCAACATCTGTTGATTAGGCATATGTTTGAGTTCTCCCAACTTGACTGTAAAATGGACATTTTCAGTCAGTTGCTTTTGATTTCAGGAGGAAATAAATTCAATCTAGATAATGCTGGCTTTAGTCTTTCTTTTGGAAAATACAAATCCTTTTAATCCCTTCTGATGTTTTCCTTAAGGTAGCTACATCCCCTAGACGTGGTGGGTTGCCATTGCCTTTCCTGCTGCAATTCACAGTCATTTCACTTTTAGATTTCTGTTGGGCATATGACTTGGGTCCAGGTGTTATTTTTCCTTCTTAATAGCTGTTTCTCGTAAGAGGAGCTCCAGTCACATCTTTTCAATGCAAGGGGACTACTGGAGGCATCTCCTTCTGTATAAAGTTAGTTACCATCATGGAGGCCTTTGTGGTGTGCTGGTGAAATGGAACTGGGAAAGAAAATTCTAGTGTTATTAGTCAGAAAGGGTGGATATGCATACACAGCAAGCTGTGGTCAGAAAAGCCTCTTCGTCTTAGGAAAGTAGGCTACAAACAGCTTGTGTCCTGTCCTCTAATACTGTGATTGCGTTTTGGGAGAAAATTACAGGAATATGGAAAAGAAAGGTTTTGTAAGCCCTGGGCATGCCCAATCCCATATAGTCTCAGACCTTATTTTTTTTTACCTTCTGTATTTCAGTGACATGTCTTTGACTGTTTGGGACCATCTCGAATTTCTTCTTTGGGACTGAATTTCCTCTCCATGATTTATCAGTCACTGACTCATCTCCTTGCATTGTCTGCAGTTCCCTAAGCTATTTTTATGTGTTGATGGATCAGTGGACATAGTGTTGAGTTGGAGCTGTTTCAGCTGGTCCTTAGGAATATATTTTGCCCTTACCTCACCAAGGATTGGTGAGACCTAGTGACTTAGAGAATTGCTTTGAGTGCTGAGCAGTGTCTCATCCTGAGAAAGGTGCTTGCTCTGTGCGGTGAGACATGGCTGTCGAGGCCTGACTGGCTCTAGTGAGCAATGAAGGGGGCCAGCATGTGGCTACTGTTAGAATAGTTTCACTAGACCTGGTATTCCCAGGAGCAGAGCTTTAGCTGGGTCCCTGCTGGCACACTGGTAGTGCACTGCAAGATTGAGCAATTGCAAAGGGCTTTAAACCTCTTTTGGGATGTCTCTTGCAAACTACAAACCAGGGTCAAACACAGGGCTTTTCCTGCAGCAGTGTGACAATCAGAGCTGTGTCCTTTTGGCGTAACAGAAGCAGGGAGCCAGCCAGGGTACAGGAGCAGCTGGTAAAACAACTTCTGCTTTGTCTTTGCTGGGCAGCCGCGTTACTTCCAAAAAGGCCGTGCTCTGAGCTGGAGACAGTGGGAGATTGTCAGGATGGGTTTTGTGTGTGTTTGCTCCGTTCCTGTACTCTTCCCTGGGCATTTACTCTGGCTGGAGCAAGAGATGGACATGACCCAGTGGTGACCGTTCTTAGATTGATTCTCTTGTGTGTGAAAACAGATGTTTGGGCAGTTTGATGAAAAGAGACTTTCTGCTTTCAGTCAAGTGAAAGGCCCTGGTGTCCTTGTGACTGCCCGCTCTGCATGTGTTGCAGGTTGCTTCCTTGAGGGCTTGCCTAATGTACCAAACCACTGCTTCTTTCTGCAAAGATCTGTAGCTCTGATCAACACTCCGGACTGAATTTTCAGTCCTGTCTTCTGCGAGCACTGCACTTCAACTCCTCAAAAACACTCTTCTGTTGTGTTTCAGATAAGAAGTCAAAGGATCAACACTCAAACTCTCACCAAAGAGAAATGTCACGTTTTTGTGAACTGGGCAGCTTAAAGTATTTGCAGCCTGTAATGACTGCTCCTGTGACTGATGAACAACTCAGAATTAGGCAGGTTGCACAAATCCTCTGCTTGCAGTTTATTTCCTATAGATGACCTTCACAGGTACCACTCTCTCACAGACAATAATGGGGAGGGTAGTGAGTCACAGTATTTGTAAAGCACTCTTCAGACACAGAGCACTAAATCTTGGATAATAGTGAACTTATCAAGAACTCTGAAAGGAATCAAGTAATTGAAGTATGCATCATTAAGTCAGAATTGCATTGTGCTGGCATGGGAGACTGGATGACCAGAGACCCAGTGTATGCATTTGCAGGAAGAAGAGTGGGAGCTGGTGTCAGTGAGTTGCTCTGCTTTGTCTGCCTCCTTCCATCCTTCTGGGATACCATGAAAATCCAGGGTTAGGTACAATAATAGACATCACAGTGGATTCAACTCCTAAATGGGGACCCTTGTTAGCTTAGTTTCTGCCTATTTTCGGTGGAAGAGCTTTTCAGCTAACAAAAGAAGTCATCTCGGTGGCAGTATGGGGAAAAGGTGAAGAAAAATGAGAATGGCAGGCAGATCAGACAGGATAGGGTAATTAGAGGGATAAAGCAGCTAAGGCTTTGAAGGAAGCATCTTTCCCTTGGTGTTTTGATACGGATATCATCAAAAAGACTGCAGGCATTTGTCCTGCGTGGATTAGGGACGATGCAAATCCCCACCTGCTAACTGGCCAGGTGTTACGGGGAGAGACAGAGATCGAGTGCTGGTGTTGTTGAAGTGTACTGTCACTGAGCAACAAGTAAGCATCAGCATGGGGCTCTGATAAGCTGCTCCTGGCTGCTGGCCATGATCACAGAGAAATAAACAGTACAGCTCTGGATCAGGATTTGACCCACATTCCTCCTTGCAGTGTATGCTCCTCGGATAGCCATTATTCTATGAGGACAAAGAAGACCTTGTTATCTAGATGGGTACATCAGGGCCACTATTTCACAGTTCCAGCAGTGAGTGTAGGCAGAAAAAGGAAAAGAATGCTTCCTTGAGTCATCAGGCAGTCTAGGAGCAGACTTCAAATGCTGAAGCCAAGGCCATTGTTAGCTAACAGCCATCTCCCCTATAAAGGTCTGCATTTAGAGGTTTATAAATGCACTTGGGTATTGATATCATAGTACTAATAGCATGTTAGTGCAGGATTGTGAGACATCTTTTTGGTAGGATGGAAGAAGAGAACTGTAGGAGAGTTACCTTCTCTCTAGGATGATTTTTTTTTTTAGTAGAAAAGGAAAAAGAAAACTACTTTTCCATTCAAAGAGCCTCAACACCAACAGGTCCATCATCCTCAACGGCTATGATATCTGGATTTAAGCACTGATCTCAGAGGCAACAGGATGTGATAGCTCTGAACATTTCATCAGGCCAGCTGCTCTTTCTTGAAGTCCTGCTTAAGAGACATTTATACTTGTCTCCCCAAAGGCAAGGCAAACAAGCATACTGACAGCAACCACTGCGAGGAAATGAATTTAGGGCCAGCCCTGTCGTAATGCAGACTTGATGGTGTGGTTTTAAGACGTGGAGAGCACAGAGAAGTTCAGTATGAGATGTTCCTCAAGGTAGCTCTCACTTGGTCTTTCTGTTAACGACACTCAGGAATAATACACTTTTTTGCAGGTGTGCATTTAGGGACTGAAGTTAAACTGCCTAGGCTGTCAGTACAACTTGATTTCTGTTACACGTTGCAGAAAGGAGGCTTTTCTGAAAGAAACTGTTTCCACGTGCCTGAATCCCCTGGTGCTCCCACAGAAATAATTGTACTTAACCATAAAAGTGCCCCAACTATTAACAGGTACACATTGTAGCATCTTAATAACCTGTAAGAATGCCACAAAATGGATGAGCCAGGTCCTTTGTTGATGTGCATCAATGTGATTTCATGAAGCTTTCAGTGGCCTGCAGACTTCTGGTGGAGTGGCACTTCCCTGGCAGCACAGGGGTTAGAGTCAGTCCTCTTTTAAAAAGATAATGTTCTTGAAAATGCCCAGTAAGTTGAAACTTGTTGGCTATAGCTAGAGGCGTTCTGCGTGCTCACAGTGTCCTCATGAATTAGTGCCTCCCACAAGAAAAATGTGTTTTCTAGATGGCCATGTTGATGTAGAAGCAAGGCTTCCTGATGTTCGGATCAGTTTTCTTTCCCCATATCCCTCTTGCATGTTCTGCTGTGGTCCTTGGCATCTGCTGAGACTGCAGCGGGGCCGGGCTTCTAGAGTACCTGTGCTAAACTTAAAGATGTCCTGGTCTCATCTGAGGACGCAGGCCATCTCACCTCCTTTTATGGGGGGATGAAGGCAATTTTAACTTTGGAGGAAGAGCTGGACTGAAAATAAACCTACTTCAAGGCAACACCTTAATGGCATTTTATATCTCATCAGTCCAATAGCTGCGACCAAGCTGCCAAGCTAGCCTTGACTGCCTCCCTGGTCTGCCCCACAATAGATGCACTGTTGGCATTACTTCCCCAAGGACCAACGTGGAAGTAATGTGTTCCCCATCCCTGAACGTTCCTGTCTTCTAAGAACGTAGTCTTATTAGATCTTCTCTGTTACTATCCCGGCTCCTCTTCTGTAAGGTCATGCACAGAGCTTGTGCTGCACAGGATGGAGGCCGTGTGTAGCACTATGGATAGCTGAGGGTACCTCTGCTAACTGGAGGTGGCTCTTTCCTGAATTGCTGCTTCTTTATGGCAGACTGAGACTGACTCACTCACCCTTAGTGAGGGTGACCGTTCTGATGAGCCCTCTGGATTCAGGGCCAGCAGGACCGCCCCTAAGACACAAGGCGTCTCGTGCTGCAGAGATACATGATCTGCCTTACTACCCTTAAAGGTGCCTTGTTTGGCTTTTCAATATAACTATGCACCAAAGGCAAGAGACTCCGTTATCCCTGCAGACAGGAGGGAGAACAAGGATGACCTGGTGTGAAACAGGGACAGGGAAAGTGAGTTTCTTTTCTTTATCCTCTGAGTTTTCTGTCGGCAATCCTGCCTCTGATGCTCTTATGTGTACGTGCTTTTATTTCTCCCAGAGCATAAATCACTCTAATTAGGAGGGAGGATTCTTGTATTTTTATATGCTGAGCCATTTGGTTGATTAATTTAATAAAGTGACACACAGATGAACTCTGAAATTCACTGCCATCTGCTGCTCCAGTACAATCCAGTGTTACTGATACAAAGGTACCTGCCTTCAGATAAAATCTAGTGCTGAAAGCACTGAGTTACCACTCTGTTGAATGAATATGCCATGTGGGTGTGTTGATGCTTGTGAACTTCTGTAACTGCTCTTATTTTAAAGCAATGGGTCTGATCCGTGTGACTCTGTATCAGCTTTTTTTAATGCCTACCAAGGCCAGATGTACGTGCATATATGCAAACAGGACCACGTTGCTGTGGCTGGGGCTGTGTGACCCTGGGGTAGATTAATATTCCAGATGTTTACTGTGTAGCACGCTGCTCTTTGGTGTAAAAGTTCTCCCTGCCTGCCTGGGAAGAAGGCAGTCCTGTGGCTCAGGCTGAGACGGTTTGTTGCATTAGGAGGGTGACACAACAGGGCGCTCTCTCTCTTTTTCCCTTCTATCATGGAAATGTTTATTTGTTCTCTCTTTGTGTAGCTTCTCAATCTGAAATAAATAAATAAATAAATAAATCACCCCAAATAGAATTCCTGTTTTGGCCTTTGTTTGGTGAACTCCTAGGCTTGTAGCTGCCCTGGGTGGCTGGGTGTTATGCTGGGCTGGGATCCTGGGCTCTGTGCTGGTACTGTCACCCAAGCAAGCTCTCTGTGACTCCTTTCAAAATGCCCCTGAATGAGAACTTTGTAACTTGGGCTTTGGGTCTGCTTTGCCAGCATGCTGATGTCACCAATTAACTGCATATCGCTCCCTTTACACCCTTCCGCTGAAGCTCAAGCCATCTTACACTGGATAATGTTTTGTTAAGCCCTGTACACAGACACTCATCTCTAAAGGGGTTCCAGGGGAGCTCAGAATGGTACGTATTTTTTGGAGATACACGTTATTGTGCAGCAAAAGGGCCGACAGCCTGATCTGCCAACTAACAGCCTTTGTTCTTTGGAGAGAGGTTGAGAAGTGGGAGAAGTCATGTAGCAATCCTTTGGGATACACTGGTGAGCTTAAGGTAAGTTTGCATTTGACACACAGTCTGATCGATGTTATAGCTTCAGACTTGAGGGCCTGGGTTTGGTACTTGAGTATTTTTTTAGTACGTTCCCATTAAAAGCTGACAGGGTACATCTTACAATGAGGTGTGCCATGCAATATATCACAAATCCTGATAAAAACCTACTGTATGAGTGTATTTTGGTTTGTTTCAGGCACCAAATTCTGGTCCTGGAACTAAGAAACAAGAGTGCAAATTTACAAGAACCGCGAGCCCCAGAAGAAAGAAGCATGAACTGAAAGACTGCATGACTTAAAACTGGAACGATACTGTGTGGATTTTAGGAATCTATGAATGTAATACTTTCCAAAAAAGCCTATCTGATCCTAAGGTCATGTCTCTGTTTTGCTCTGCTGCCCTGCTGATGCTGCGAGGCGATACCTGGAGGAATGTGGGACCAGTGAGCTACCAGAGAAGTGCTCTTGCACCTTGGTCACTGTCTGTTCCAGTGTCAGCTTTGGACACGTGGAGGGCTGTGAAACGAGCAGGTTTCTGAGGTAAGTGCAGTCAGAACTACAGTGCCTCAACATTTGAAAGATGCTGAGCTTTACCAGACCTGTGGAAAGGTGTGGATTGATTGCCTTATCTCTAATGAGAATTGAGTCAAGCACTAGACCGAGTCTCTGTTGACTCCATCTAGACATCATTAGAGCTTGCTAGGTATTATTATTGACATCAAACAGATAAAGTGTTGCATGGTACTGCCTGCCAATCTGGGCACATCCATGCTTTTACATTTCAGGTAGATGCAGGTAGGTGCTTTGTGAGTCGGTTAACAGGCTGAGAAACAAGGCCATGTTGTTTTGCTATCAAATGGCTTGGGTTGCGTGGTATCACTGTTTGAAGTCAGGTCATCTGACATCAGTGTGAAATGAGGTCACTGAAAATCAGATCTCTGCCGTCTTCCCATTATGAGCATTCAGATGGACGTAGGAGTACACTGTGCCCCCTGGGGGTTTCCAGAGCTGTGATCCACATGAAAAGAGCTCGGCAAGTTCGCAGCTTTGCTGCTCTTGCGGGTTCTCACACCTTGGATGTCAGAGTAGAGCCACCACACCAAGGATACCCCTAGTTTTGGACTGGGCAGGCAGCCTAACAACTGCAGTTTATTTCCACATGCTGGAAGTTACTGTCATGATATTGAAGCTAAAACAAATTTGTGAGCAGATGAGTGGCAGACTGGTTCGGAAGCCTGGCACCTGTGCAGAGCCGCTCCAGAAGACCTCCCCAGGACCGTCGTCAGCGATTGCTGCCATGACCGTGTCACCACACGCGCACACAGCCGGGCAGGTGGGGACTCTGTGGTGGCACGCTGCGGTTAGAATCAGATGGAGGCGCTTAAGCCTACCGGTGTTTGAGGATGGCCTACAGACATTCGTAACTCCACTCTTGCAAACTGCAGCAGGTTCCAACCACCATGGAAATCGTCCAGGTTGCGCTTTGCTTCCCTGCTGCCGCAGCCTGAATCCTCTCAGGCAGCGCGGCCCGCCGCTTTGGAGGAAGGATGCCGACAGGGAACGGCCGCCTTTGCGGCGGTGCTGCTGGCGCTGGCAGCCGGGCCGGGCCGCTCGCGGTGTGCTGGGTACATCGTGTGGCCGGAGAGGAGAAGTGCAATTTCTATCCGACCTCTTCCTTGGGCCGATCCCTGCCGCTGCGCGGCTGGGCAAGCGAGCGGTAAAGGGCTGAAATTACCCGGCTGCCGGCACCGGGGCTCGTTTTTCCGGCCTTCGGTGTTGACACAGAAATAGGGGTCGCCGCTCTGCCTCGGTTCTGGCACGTTTCGTTCGCCGGCTGCCGAGGATGCCCGCAAGTCTCGTTTCCAGGAGCTTCTCCAAAGCCGGGAAGGGGAAGCAGCAGCTGCCGTTTTTAGGACAGGCTTAGTAACGCTGCGGCAGCGGCGCCCACGACCCAGCTGTGCGGGTGCGCCAAGTTCCGTCGGCTTTCGAGAAGCTTTCCACCGCTTTGCGGAGCCGAAGCACCGAAGCGGCGAGCGGCGCTAGCGGGCACCGCCGCCTCCCCCCACCGCCGCCTCCCATTGGCTGAGAGGCCGCGCCGCTCCCATTGTGACGTAAGGATCCCGCGCAAGTCGCGCTCCCATTGGCTGCGACGCGCGGAGAGGAGCGTGGCGGCGGGGCAGGGCTGCGTAGGGGCCGCCGGTGCCGCTGCTCGGTACGTGCGGGCCGGGGCGGGGCGGGGGGTCGGGGGGCTCTTCGGGAGTTCCGGGGGGAGCCGAACGGTGTGCGCGGGATGGGGAAAACGATGAGAGTTACCGGGCAAACGGAACGGTTTTGCCGAGGCGTGCAGTCCCGAAGGTGCTGGGAGAGGAGCTGCCTGCCGCTCCTGTGCCTCCACGCTTTGTTTGGGCGAAGCCCCGTGGTGCCACGCAGCGCTTGGAAACGGGGAGAAGTACGGCAAAAGTTGTCTGAGGGGCTCTGGGGGGCTGGGAAGGCGGTCATTGAAGCCTGCGAGGGGGCGGGGCGGATGCTCGGTGACGGCATGGGAAAGGCACGGCGAGCACGTGGGCTGAATTGGGCTCCGGAATGTCGCCGTTGTACCGTCAGGTTTGTCGCCTGGTGGGTTTTGTGCACGTGAGGTCAGCTGGGTTTGGAAGAAGGAGCCCAACCAGCAGCGTCACCCCTCCTCACCCCTCCCTGGCACGCGCGGCAGGAAAACGCATCGATCTGAGAGGGTAATCTGGGCCTTTAAATCACACGTAGGTCAGATCTGACCTTCTGGCATTGGGCCTGACCTGCGAGCCAGGCGGCTGAATGGGGATCCTGTAAGGCTGGCGGGTGCGGCCATCTGGCAAGGCTGGCCGGCAGCAGCGTGCTGCTCCTTGGGGTTCAGCCCCTGTCATCCAAAGGGCAAAAAGCAGAGGTTGAGAGGGTCCAGGAGGAGCCGTCCTGGAGAAACAGGCCTTTGTCTGCCTGGCAGTGCTGTGCTGAATTTAGCTGCCCCGCAGCCACAGCAGCGATCATGTTCCCAGCCTGAAGGAGGACGGCAACACAAAGCCCCTCCCGGCCTCCGTGCTCCCAAAGCCCTGCCTGTGTCCCCGGAGGGAGGAACGTTGTTGCCTTGTGATCTTCCTGAATCTGCCCGGACCCAGCTAATCTGTGAGCACTGAAAGCCTGCCGCTATTTCAGCGTCAACTTGTCCTGGGAAATCACAGAATCTTAGAGTTGGGAGGGACTTCTGAAGGCCGTGTAGTCCAGCTCCCCTGCAATGAGCAGGAAGATCAGGTTGCTCAAAATTGCGCAGTTAAGCACCAGGATTTAGGATTTATGGCTCCCCGGCTCTCTCTCTCTTATTTTTCTATCTACTGCTCACTTCTGTGTGGCTTCCATTTCGGGGTTTTTGCCTTTGTCCCTTAAAAACCTCAGCTTTCCCCCCATCACGCTTCAGGACTCAGCCAAGCTAATACATGCTGTGTGTTCTGATGAAGGATGTCTCAGTTGGGCCCAGTGACGGCACACAGCCTTGTTTTGAGACGGGCTGTTAATTCAGGGGAGGGCCAAGCCGTGGTGCAGAACGCAGGTTTGCTCTCGGGGCTGTAAGAGCTTTAGTTGCACTGTGCCAGTGTGCCGTGCCCAGAAACCGGGCATCGCTGCTCAGACCGAAGGCCAGTTTGCTCTTCTCTGGGTTGCGCTTTGATGCACCGAGGTGTGATGAATCATAGGGTCATTAAGGTTGGAAAAGACCTCTAAGATCACCCAAGGCCAACCCCACCAAGTCCCTCAGTGCCACATCTCCACAGTTCTCGAACACCTCCAGGAACGGTGACCCCAGCTGGGCAGCCTGTGCTGATAGAAGCCAGGATGCCCTTCTTGGCCCCTTGGACACACTGCTGGCTTTGCTATAAAACCCACCCAACTCTTTCACTTTGCCTGGAGATGAGGGGAGGTGGAGAGCATCTTTTGCTGTGTGTTTCAGAGAGCCCGGGACGCAGTGGCATCACTCAGAAGTTCTATGCTGATGGCTCTGGATGTGGCAAAGTCGCTCTCTGAAGCCTTGCTGAGCCAGAAGGCCACATGCTACGGAAGGTGGGACTGTGCAGACAGACAGACGGACTGCCCAGGAGACGGACTGCTTTTGGGTGCAGAGGAAGCCAAAACCACCCTGAACGGCACGGAGAGCCTGGCAGTGAGTGGATGTGGTGGTTTGGCCACCGGTGTTACAGCACCCACATCCAGATTGCCTGGAATGAAAGCAGACCGCTTGGAGAGACGGCCGCTGACCTACGGAGCTGATCACAGTGGTGATTCATCTCGTCGTCTTGGCCACTGGTCCTTCCTGGAACAGCAGCAGGTGAGAGGGGTGTGCTGACCTCTGTATTGCCTGTGGGTCCTGGTGAGATGGGGCCTCCGGCGGTGCGTTGGGTGCCGGCACACAGGCCGTTGCCCTGGTTCCTGTGTTGCTGCCGTGGATCTGGAAGCCGCTCAAAATGGAGCTCCTTAAGTCAGTGTCTCTGGCTGCCAAGTGACTCATGCGGCCTTCCAAGTCCTCGAGATGCCTTTCCTTAAAAACAAACCCTGTCCAGGCCTGAGGAGCGGCGTGCAGGCGCACTGCTGGAACAGAGTTCACGGCCGTGCCGCCTCTTGGGGAGGAGCTGGGGCTGGGCTTTTATCTCGGTAGCCTGGCTGCTCAAAGGGGCTTTTTGTCTGGGCACAAAGCAGGAGTGTTATGTACCATTCCCCGAGCATCAGAAGTGTTTCTCCTGACTCTTTTTACTGGGATTTCCTGGTGGTGCGGGAGGCTTGTAACATGGCTGGGGCTGTAAACTGAGCAAGCACATGAATTAGCTTCTCTTTCCTTTTCTCCCTGGTCCCTGCAGAACTCCACAGAGGAAAATGGCACTGCCAGCGTCCATCACATCGCGTCCAGGCACTGGAGCCAGGCACCTTGGTCCCCCTCCTCCAGCCCCCCGGAGTCCTTGCGTCAGCAAACCCTGCCCAGCCCCAAGAGCCCCAGGCAGAGCCGTTCCAGGTCAAGCTTCTCCACTCTGTCTCTAGAGGAAAACAGCATCTCTGAGCGGCAGGAAGGGAGGCGGTCCCCAAGCTCACCAGCCAGCCTGGACACACCTACTGCAGCCACCTGGGAGCTGTGCCACCAGCCGGCTGTGACGGGAGGTAGGACAACGGGAGGTAGGCCAACAGGAGGTAGGCCACTGCAGGCACGCAAGGCCCTCAGCCCCCTGCTGCGTGACTGTGCCGCCATGGAGCGTGTCAGGAAGATGTCCTCCTATCAGGCTGATTACTGGGCATGCGCCATACCTGATTCATTACCCCCATCCCCGGATCGTCAGTCTCCCCACTGGAACCCTAATAAAGAGTATGAGGACTTGCTGGACTATACATACCCGCTGAAGCCAAAGTACAAGCTTGGGAAGGTGCCGGAGCCTTTATTCCACGACTCGGGAGTAGATCTGGACAGCTTCTCTCTGTCTCCTGAGGGCACTTTCAGATCCACCAGCATCTATGGCCTAGGTTGGCGGGATCAGGGAAGGAGAGAAAATCAGCATCAGGGGGCTGTGGCTTCCACAATAAGATACTCCACACCAGTGGCTGGAAAAGCAGGCAGTGCAGGAGCTGTCTCTCACTACGAACCTTCTCCCATTGCAAAAGCATCCTTGGCAAGGAGCGCTTCCTCTGCTGGCACAGCAGGTCCTGCTGGAGGTTTTGCTAAGGGTTTAATGTTATCCGGGTTAGCCAGGCTGAATTCATTTGGTTGCCCTGATGTGGATGGGGGCAGCTGGTGTACCAGGAATCCCTTTTCCAGTCACAAAGGAAAGGTGAAAAGCGCTGAGAGGTTTGTGCCTACAACACAAGTACTCCCCTTGAGAAGGGAGTGGGACCGTGATGAAGAATTCCTTTCCCTGCCTCCCCGGCTCCGGGAGCTGGAAACATTGTCTCAGATTTTGTCTGACCTTTCCTTAACTATAAGGACACCCAGGCAAAGACACTGGGACCCTCCACCTCGCAGCAATGGCCCGGAGACCCTCTCGTCCGAATGGGCTCCTTTTGGAGAAGTGGGCAGCGGGGACCAAAGGGAAAGAACTGGATGCCCTGCTGGGCTACGTCACCCCTACGGCTGGGACAGCGCTCAGCCAAGCAGCAGAATCAACAGCGACCCTCTGCAGAGACCACATCTCCCTGCCAGCAGCAGGGCTGTACCGGAGGGGACACGCTTGAGCAGGCTGCACGCTGCAGGCTGTCCCACGGGGGGGGACCAGTGGAGTGAGTCCCTCGCCCAGTGCGTTAAGGTAGGCTGAAACCGGGGACTGAAGCTTCTTGTGGGAAGGTTTTGCATACAGTGTAGGATTATAGAATCATTACAGTTGGAAACAGCGCTAAAAACCTAACCCCCATGGTGCAAGCTTGAGGCCATCCCCTTTCGTCCTATTGCTGTTACCTGGGAGAAGAGGCTGACCCCCACCTCAGCACAGCCTCCTTTCAGGCTGTTGTAGCGAGCGGTAAGGTCTCCCCTAAGCCTGCTCTTCTCCAGACTGAACAATCCCAGTTCCCTCGTTCACCACTGCTCTTTGGGGCCGTACTTTGCTCCTGCCCTCCCAGTGCCTCTTGGCTGGTGCTCGGTCCCTGGCAGCTGGTAGGAATTTCTGTAGGGTGGCTCACCAGGGCAGATAATTTCCTCAGATGGAGCAAGAGCCTCTGTCAGCAGGGAGTTCTGCGTCCTCACAACATTTCTGCTCTCTGGGTTATCCCTATTGGTGGTCTGAGTTCACCTAAAAGCAGTCACAACTTCTGGGAGGGCTGGGAAGTCGGGGCAGCTGTGCTGCAAACCAGGGATAACAGGGCCTTGCCTGGGATGTATGAGGGTTGTACCTGGGGTGTACAGGGCTGCTTGGGGAGCTCTCTGTACCCAGAGCAGCAGCGTGAGTCCCAGATGGAGCCCAGCAGGGCTGGAGGCTTCAGAGGGAGCAGAGGCCCCCAGGCTTTACACAGCATCCTACAAAAATAATCCCACACTGAGACGCTTTAAAAATAAATGAAGGCACACAATTGAACGAGACGATCCCCGGGGAGGAGCAGCTGCAGATGAACTCCGTCGGTTTGGGTCGCTGTGAGGAGGAGGGCAGGGAGCTGGCAGAGCAGCAGCTGTGATTTGTTACGCAGGTGTTTTGCCACCAGCTGGAGGAGCTCATCTGTTGGCTGTATGATGTGGCGGACACGGCGGACAGCTGGGTGCCCCCTATGCCTGATGCTGCCAGCGTGAGGGCAGCGCTGCACCGATACGTGGTGGGTATGGCCTGGAGCACACGGCCACACTGGGGTGGGTGCTGCCCAGCAGGCTAAGCAGCGCTCCCCTTTTCTCCCCAGGAGTTCAGGAAGGACGTGGCCGACCACCGGAGCCTGACAGAGAGCGTGCTGCAGCGTGGAGCTGCTCTGCTTGAGTGCATGGCCTCCAATTCGCCAGGTGAGCGGGAGCTGCCGGGTGGGGGTGGGGGAGATGGGCACTTCTGTGTGGCTGCATGTGGGTAATACAGCCGGCCCTCCAGATCCATGGCAGTTTGGCGGGCAGTTTGCTGTTGCTGTGAGAATACAATGTAAGGAAAGGACTGATGCAGAGGTGTATCTGTGGCTGGAGATGCTGCGGCTGCCCCGTGCCTTGACCTTGCTCCGTGCCGTGCCATCTATCACAGTGCTTACTGCCTGCATGGCTGATGGATATGTGCACATCCTGTGGCCAAAAAGTCTTTGTCTGCAGCCACCAAAGGGGCTTTAATGGTCTACTTTTGCATTCTGCATAAAGGACTCCTTTGGGAGCCCCTATTTTTGTACTTTCAGTCTTACTCTGCAGCTTCCCATGTCACATCCTGCTGCCCTTCTAACACCGCATCACAATTTGGAAGGGGCAGACGTGGACTTGTTGTTCAGTGAGATCTGACAGTCAGTTTCCTTCAGAAGTCTGTCTGGGGCAGGTGGAGCTCTATCCTTTGTTCTTACAGTCGTGTTAATAACTCCGTTCATGCCTTCTGTTTTCCAGCCTTGAAGGACACGCTGGGTTTGATCGAGAAGCAGTCAGAGGAGCTGGAGAACCACGCAGAGCGCCTGTACCAGTCGGTCCTGGCTGCTGTGGGTCCCGTGCAGGGGGAGAGCAGCAGCAGCGCACAGCAGGCAGCAGCTCAGGCACCAGAGGCCCAGTGGTCGAGCAGGGTAAGGGGAGAGGGAACAGTGGCACGGAGCGGTGATTGAGGGCTGTCACTGCGGAGTAAATCTGGTCCCATTTCCCTCAGCCAATTGAACTGGGAATCCTTCTCAAACCTTATGAAATGACTGTGGGTGCCAGCATGGAGCCGGACTCCGTGCTGTGTCAGGAGGGCTGGTGCAGCTCCTGCACCCTGAGAGGCACAACTTGGGAACTCCTTCCTTCCCCGGTGCTCTGTGACCTCGCATGTTGCGTTTCTGAACATTTATTAGAGTGGCAAAGGGGAAATAATTATTTCCAGAGCTTTAGAAGAGGGTAATGCTGCATTACAAAGCTTTTTATTTCTAATTCTTAAAGACACGTACTACATGCTCTCAAGCGTGTATGTGGAGGTGACTGAGGCACAGTGCGAGTTGGTTTTGTTTGTGTTTGGATTGCAGCCACTGCCCAAGATTAAGCTTTCTGTTTCCATTGCAGGTGCTGCCTCCATCAGAGCTGAGCTTCGTTAGCCAGGCTCAGGAGGGCTGAGCAGAGTGACTGCACAGACAGCTCTGCAGGGATACCACTGCTGCGTTGGCTGACGTGGACCCGCTCAGTTTGGTTTTTACTGTAGCCACAGAAAGGCAAGCTGTACAGCAGTTGTTTGGCTCCTGGTATTGCTGTTATTGCTATGCTGGGGATCTCTATGAGTGAGGAATGTACAGCTCTCTGCCTCCTTCTTTGTTTTATTGGAATGTAGCTTACTCTTTTATTGCAGTGCTGTCCCACGTGGCAGGAGCACATTTTTTTTAACTGAGTAATCCATAGTGTGCAGTGCAACTCACACCTAAGTAAAGCTGTGTGATTCTAATAGCAGCGTTCTCAGTTTGTGTTTGTGCCCTTCAAAAATAGGTGCTGGAAGCCAAGCAGCGGCAGCTCCTTCTGATTCTTGGGAGCAAGCTCTTGTTTATAATTACCCATCGGTGCCCGCTTAACTGTTTGGTTATACATAAATGCAAAGAGCCAGTACTCTGAGTGACTCCTGATAAAACAGCAAGCAGGTGCGTGCTGGCAGGCAGGCAGCAAGCTGTGCATGAGCTGCTGCACTGTGCTGGTCCCCCTGGCTGAACAGGACCGTGCCATCCCCCTCTTACAGCTCCCCTTCATCAGAAAGGGGCTCCAGGGCCTTTCTGCAACAGAAAAGGGTGTGCATGGGGCAACTTCATAAGGTAAGGAGCCAAAAAAAGAAAGTTACAGGCTGTTGGTCCTTGTAATTAACCTCTACCCGAAACAGTCACGTTCTCTTGCAGAATACATCATTTCCTCCCATTCTTACAAACAGAACAGATACAGCACATGCAGTGCACAAGTGGAAGGCAAGAAGTGCAGTTACACCAAAGCAGCCAGGAGTTTTAAATAACATAGTGGTCTTTTTTGTTTAATGCTTTTCCAAGTTCTGCTTCCTCCTCTCAGCACTCAGTGTGGTTCCTGCAGCAGGAATCAGCATTACCCCACTGCTGATGGAAGGAAAGGCTGCTGCCTGTTGGCCATCACTGGCAGGTTCCAAGTACAAACCACTGTGCTGGAGCTCACAAGTGAGAGCCTGCAGTTCAGCAGGGATTACCTTTAAGCCTGCTCTACTCTCCACCTGGTCCCAGCATTGAAGAGTGCCAGCATGTTAAGTCATGACTCAGGGAAAAATAAAAGTAAAACAACAAAAACCACCAAACAACTGGTGTAGCCCAAGTTGGTTTTGCAATGCTTTTATTACTGTATATATTAACATTGTTTTGGATATTATGTAGCAGGCATCTCAACATTTAAGTTCATTTGTGCAGTTCTCTGAAGGGAAGATGTTCTGCCCTCAGTACACCTTCTGGGTCACTTCCTGATCTTAGCAGCACTCACTATTCCCATGGCTCCTGCCCTCAAGGAGGAGCCAGTCACATTATAATGAATTATACCAACAAGCACATCTCTAATAGAAAGCACATCACTTTATTGTGAAGGTCTCAAGTGGAAGAGTTCAACTTAACCATGACAATACTTCATGTATTACAATTGCCGGTTGATTGATGCAACTATGTTGAAGAAAGCTGTTAGCCAAAGTCCCCCCCTCCCCAAAAAAAAGATCAGAGGATATTTGCACCAATTTTAGTTTATACCTCACAACATACCTAGGCTATATTCTTACTACCACAAGGTGTATTTACTACTAGGGGAATGTTACATGGTCTTTCGAACATGAGACTATTTACAGAATAGGCTGAACATTTGAGTTTAGATAAAGCTGAACAATTTTACATGTATAGGAAGTGTTATAGGCTAGCTTTCCTGTGGCTTTTAGCTAGACATCAGGCACTAATGACTTGATTAGCTCTGTACAACGAATCACACGCTGCCCAAACCTCACTGCTGCTGGTTAGTTCCACATTGGGTGCAATAGCGCCTACTGGAGCAACAGCCTGGGGTGGGGCTGCCCTGTCCCCACTGCATCCTCCCGGTGCCTCTACACATAACAGAAGAGAAACTAAGCTGTTGCATGAAGAAGAGTATTAATCAAAAGAGGATGGAATTAACAGTATATAGAAAAGACATAATACACTGGTAGAAAGTTATACCGCCTCAAGGTTACGTGATGTCACTCACGTTAGGGAAATACTGCTCCTCTCCCCTCACACAAAGCAGACAGATGCCCTACGTGGAGTCCTTGAGAAATAAATTAAGATCTGAGACTAAGTTAGGGAACTGCAGTACATTCAGAGTGCACGATGCCTCCACCAACACCGGGGTGTTCCTGGTACAGGGTGTGTGCCTTCAGCCCTGTGAGAGCTCAGGCTTCTGGGGCACAGCACAATGCTTGTTGCAGGGAAGGTCTCTGCTCTACTACAAGGTCTGAGAGCCATGGCTGCACAAAGATATGTTTTGTGCACAATGCAAGCCTGATTTCCCCTTTAGCCAATACAAATTAAGACAATATTTATCACCATACAGTTTGATATTACTTCCAATAAGTACAATATTTATTAAACATTTCTTCAGTTTTGTTACATATTGTGCAACAAATTACAATATTCTGCAGCCACAAATTATATGCAGAGAGTATGAAGAAACTATTAATCAGAGATAGTGTGATCTTTCCATTTATAATTCTACAAGAAGGAACTAGCAAATCAGATCTTACATATATCTTACTAAATTTTATGCATGGAAACTGACAGACACTGTTGTGCTGTTTGATACAAAATGGCTAAACTTCATCTTCAGAAGACTAAACCTGACATCTAAACATGCCAATAGAAACATCAAAACAAAAATACATCCTAACCAACCACAGGAAACAGTCTGGTATCAGGAAAAGCAACAAGGATTACACGTTTATAAACCAGCACACAAAGGTTTAAAACAGTTCTGAAAATGAAGTTAGCTGTCTTGAGTCAAGGGAATAAAAAAAGTCAGTATTGACCATTTACAATCTCTGACCTTTGTGGAGACGGTAAGAATCTGTTGTAGTGCAGCTACATACAGTACAATTCAGGCAATTTTTATTTTTTTTTCACTTGGGTTCAGATTGCAAATTCATTGTTGTGAGACAAAAGGGGGGAGGCAAGTTTTAGCAGCAACCTCCACTAGACTGCTTGACTGGAGTGCTCTGAATTTTAACATTGGACTTCTCTGCACCACCAGCTGTCGCTCCAGGACCCATTCGTTTTTTAATCTCAGCAGCCATGGTCATGAAAGACTGTTCTACATTTGTGGCGTTCTTTGCACTGGTTTCCAAGAATGGAATTCCAAGAGAATCTGCAAATTCCTGCAAATTGAGAAACAGCGAACAGTGAGCTCATGTCCAGATTCATACCTCACCTTGCTTCCCAGCACAGCTCTGTATGAGCTACAAGTTCCCAGACCACAACCCCACTCCCAAGTCCCAGCCTGCTGTGCACCTAAGCTACCTGCACTCGTGGCACTCTGCCACCTGGGTACCGAGGTGCTCCTCTACCCTACTCAGCTGCATCTGCAACCCAAGGCAGTGCCCAGCCACGCAAGGATATTATCAACATACCTTTGCTGTTGTATAGTCTACTACTTTCTTTGTGGTCAGATCACACTTGTTCCCCACCAACAACTTGTTGACGTTTTCACTGGCATAACGGTCTATCTCCTGCAGCCACTGCTTTACATTATTGAAAGACTCCTAGGAGACAAGAGAACTGTAAGCAAGACCCCTCACCATGAGCACAGGTCAGCACTACTTGGTAATGACTGGAAAAAGCTGAAGAATAGCGTACTTATCAGCGTGCTTCACAACCACAAGGGATAGAACAATAATGCTGCTGTATTTATCAACAATACAACACTCCCCTAATTATCTCAGGATAAGGAAGTCAACACACAATCTAGAAACTCTAGAATTCATTGCTCCGAGCCCTGTACAATCACCCTTCCTCCATTGCTGCATTTCCCCCTCCACCCTTTTGTATTTCCCTCCTGAATGGCCAACATACACCACCAGGGATGACGACTCCTCTTCCTGTAGCAGAGAGAAAAGGCACACAGCTGAAAGCAGAACCACCCCAGGTATTAACAGCACTAGCAAGGAAGTGCAAGCCATGTCATAGAGATGATGGAGTCTTTGACTCCAGAAATGCAGAACTACCACTCAGGTTAGTACTGAACCTAACTGTTCCTTTTTTATTGGCTCAGGAAACTCAACACCTCCAAAGAGCCCTTCAGGCAGCACAACAGCACCAGTAATCTTCAGAGATGCACAGAAAACACTGGCTCAGTTGTACATTGCACACACTGACATTTGTTTCAAATTCCAGTCTTCACTGCAGACCAAAGTTCGAGTACATTCAGAAACCTTTCAACAACTTCATCAGTAACTCAGGCTTCCTGCTGCTGAAGGCAAGCTGAGAAATACTCACACAGTGCAGTCAGTTACCTGCACAGCAGATCTTAGCTTAAGCCTTGGACACCACAGCTTTACAGCCACATATCCAAAGCTCCTTTTATTTCTGTGTTAAGCCCCAAAGCAGACACTAGCACACATTTAGCTTGACAAACATTAACACAGTCAGAAGAACATGCCACTTGTATACTTAAGAAATGCCAAGTTGTTGAAACCCTGCGCAGTGCAAAAAGCATCAGATTGCATTTATTTACATACCCGCCTAGTGCAGTCCAGGTGGGAAAACACTGGGTACAGATTCACCCCTTACCTGATCTGTAACATCATACACAACTATGATGCCATGAGCTCCTCTATAGTAACTGGAAGTGATAGTTCGAAACCTCTCCTGTCCCGCTGTGTCCCACTGCAAGACAAACAGGACCAGTTACTGCAGTGTAGCTGTGCCTGTGCTACACAACCTCGTAGAAATGCAGCTTGGCTGATCAGCCATCAGGCTGCAGACATAGCCAAGTCACAACTACAGAGACAGAAACAAACAGGATTGAAGATAACGTTTTAACTGCGAAGCACACTTCAGTAGGTGCTTTTCTAGAACTGCCTGTTTGTTTGGTTTTTGGACAAGTGCACTGAAGATATCTCAGTGAAGAAAACATTTCACATGGTTTGGACCTCAATGTACAATGAGGTCCAGTGTACCACTGCTACAGCGCAGTGGTGAGGAGAACAAGCATACAAGCCAAAACTTTAAAGCCTGTTAAGATCAGACAGGTGTGGGCATCTTTTAACATCACCAAACCCTTCAGCTTCCTTGGTACAAGAGCTGCAAAGGTAACCTTTGTTAAGGAAAGGTATGTGGTTCTTCACTTCTTCACTGCCATGGCAGGAACAGCACTCACCCAAACACCATTGCTCCCTGGGCCACATCATGGGCAGGGCTAAGCATGTATTAAAAATAGCCAGACTCACAGACAGATTTCAGTACTGACAGCATTCCTGGCTCTGGAGGTCTGCAGGCTCTGCCACAGAGGTTTCCGGCTGCGAATTGGACTGCTGCTCCACAACACAGCCTGAAATCCCTGAGTCACTGCCTCCCCATCCTGAGTGCCTCTGCTTGAGCTGGAAGCAATGGCTGACAGGGATTGTGTGACCTTGCACAGATATTACATTTCGTTACACAAGTCACCATTTTGGAGGGCTTCAAGATTAGAGGAAAAAGCTGCCAAGCCTCTTCCCCTGCTTCTTCTAAGGGAAAGGCCAAACGACCAGAAGATAGTCAATGCTAAGTTGGGCAAGCCAATTAACTTGCATTTGTGTTACTTTCTCCTTTCAGATGCATGACAGCACACTTCCAGCACCAAACAGTACAGACAGCCGTTAACAGCTGCTGCAGAAGTTGGGCATCTGGGGCAGTAGTGTGATGTCCTTGCACAAATCCTTGCCAACTACTGCAGAATGAGCCCAGTTTTGATGAGAACACACCAGCACAGTATCCTACCCCCCTCTCAGCTCACTGCCCACAGTGCCCTGTAACACATCAGCTTTCTTTTCTTCCCAGAGGAAGAAAACACCACCACAACAGGTCATTTCCCTCGGGGGAAGCAGGCTTCATCAGCATCCTTCTTTAGAAACAGGCAGTGGGAAGTATTGTAACAATTGCCTATCCTCTTGGTACAGGCAAGACACCATTTTAATCGTCAAAATATAACCAAATATAAGTAATTACGAAGGTAACCATGCTTTAACAGGTTGATGTAGCTAGGAGTTAAGAAATACTACTTACTATCTGAAGCTTGATTGTTTTCCCATCTAGTTCTATAGTTCTGATTTTGAAGTCCACACCAATTGTGCTGATGTAACTTTCTGTGTACGTGTCATCCTAGGAAAGAGTGAACAGAAGTCAAGCCAGCTGCCCTTCTGCAGTCACCTACTTAATTATGCAACAGACAAACACCATACAAACAAAGCTACTTAGTCCTCCAGCAAAAAGTGGTCTGACCATCCATTACAAAGTCCAACGGCTACCTGCACCTCTTCAATCAATATTTACACTTCAGAAATCATCAGAAGTTGAAAGCATGGCATAAAACAAGATTTATGTGCCACAACTAGACAGTAAAATTCATTTTGAAAACCACTACCATATTAAGTCCTCTTGAACCATAGCTTAAAAGAAAGCCTTTGTTCGAATTGGCAAACTGGGGAGCTATTTTGAATAACCATGATGGTCACTAAAATGCCTCAAACTTCTATCTTCCTTGGAGCTTCCTTTACCTGTGACACAGCAGCTATCTCCAAGAGGGTAAAGGCTTTGCCTCAGTCACACTCCACATCTGAATTTCAGATCCTTTGGTTGCTAAGGCAGTTTAGAATTACAGCTTGGGCTCCTGTGTTGAAGTCCCCTGCTGCACAGTCTGAGTAAACACAGGAAGCCAATGGCAGCACTGGTTTAACAGCACACACAGCTGCTCTGAGCTCCCAGCTGGCTTTAGGGAGCACGGGAACCTTGGGCTCACTGCTATGTTCTAGAGATCATGAGCCTACTGGCATAAAGGAGCTTACAGCCCTGAAGTACCAGCAGGATAGAACTTTTGGCAAAATATGCCACAAAGGGCTTTACATAACAAGCAGCTGGCACAAAAACATGGGATTTCTTTGGGTTGTGAATGGAAAACACCTAAGATAATACATCTCCCTGGAGCAGAACGTAGAAAGAAAGCATTAAACTTTTTAGATTGTGACATTTATGTCCTTAAAATTTCAATGCTCAGAAAGGTGTGTTCAAAAAGCCTGTTGTTGCTTAATAATTACTTATATCAAAACAAAAAAAGGTTAGCTAGAAAGTCAAATTTCCACAGGGAAAAAAAAAAAGCTACTTAGTTACAGAAATATCAGGTAACTGACACAGACTTGAGCTGATCATCAAAAAGAAAAGTCAGATGATTCACATGAAGACAAAATGTATTCAGAAGCATCTGCAAGAAAAGCAGGCTAGACTGATCTGGGAGTATTGCTCCAGCCCTGGTGTCACTTCCAATCCACTGCCTCCAGCACTAAGAGCAGAGCAGGTTACATCCAGTGTTCACTCTGCTTTTCACATTACCCTGCCCTACTAAAGCAGCATGGCACACCCTGATAGTTCCCACATGTGTGATGCTGGTGCACAGCAGACTACCACTTCATGCAGGCAGCATGCAGCACAGCAGGCTCTCCCAGAGCAGATGTTTGAGCAGGAACTGCCACCATTATCTGCAATAGTATTAAAACCTAGCATTAGGATATTCTCTCTCAAGTGAGAGAGTGACAGTCAAACTTAACTGCACCTCCTCAACATCTGTCCTTATAGCTTGAGGACACATCAGCTAGAAACAAGTGCAGAAGACAGGAGAGCTTTGGAATACTTTGATTATGGCTAGGTATTAGACACCAGTCCTTTCAAGCAGTTCTTACAGCAGATAAATTCTTCTCAAGTATCCAGCAGGTTTTTGTTTTGCTTCCCAATAAAGTTTAAGCACAATCACTTACTGCAAACCTAAGTAGAAGGCAAGATTTCCCAACACCGGAGTCTCCAATCAGAAGTAGCTTGAATAAATAGTCACTGCAAGAAGAAAAAACAGCACTTAATGAAAAATGCCATTGACAGCCAAGTTCATTAAAGCAATATAATATATCTGACTGGGTAAATTAATCCACTGCTAGAGAACAGGCACCTGCAACTCCAAACTCCTCTACCCAGTTTAGATGCTTTCACAAGTCACTTAATTTGCTTTTAAGGGAAGTGTGAGGTACATGTTCTGAATGCAGTGTTTTTGGATAGAAGCATTTCTTCCTAGGAAGTTTCACTGAGGACACCGGCCTATCAGCAAGACAAGAGAGCCCTGCTTCAGCCCTTTGTGGTCTAGCTAAAGCTGAAACCACACTTCCCAGTTAAGTGCAAGCCTTGCTCTTTGGTTGAGCAACTGCAGCAACAGATGGCAGAACTAATAGTTCTGGTGGTCAGCAAGCCTTCTCCACACCATTTTTAAGTCAAAGGCCCAAAGCCACAGTGCAACTCCATGGACAGCTGGCTAAAAGCAAACAAAGCCAATGGAATACAGATTTAATAGCTGTACACCAAAATTAAGTTTAATGACCTGCTAACAGAAAATGAATGCTTGTCTTCTGCTGCAGACTCTACAGCAGAATGGTCACGTATTCCACTGGCCTTCCAGAAAAGAAAGAAAACTAAAGCCATTGCCAAGTGGGATGCATTCATGCTCAGGTGTGATATCAGCACACATCCGTGCTCAGGAAGATGGCGGTATGATGTGGCCCACCACCTGTAGCAAGCAGCTAACCTGTACTAGACTAACCCACCCTAGGCTTGTAGCACTTCAGCCCCATGATGTCCAGAATAATGTCTTATACTCATTTAGCCACAAGTTTACAACACATATGTTTCTGTGCCACTTAACCAAATGAAGATAAGACTCACCCGAGCAAAGCCACTCATCTCTACCTATTACTCCCCAGTGCTGCAGCAACTCTAGCTGGCAGCAGCCTGCATGCATCCTTAGCTGGTAGCAGCCAAACAGCTGGTCAGCTGCAAGCCATCACCTCTGTTCTCACATGCCTGGGTGACCTGTCTTTCCAGCTGGTCCCAAGCTGAAGGAACTTGGTCAGCTGGGACTTACACTCACCTTCACAGTGCTTCTGGCTTGTCTCTAGCCTTGAGAGAAGTGGTAAATGTAACAACTAATAAGCTAATCTTTCAGAAATGCATGTTTCCTACACATCATAAAGTAAAAAGCACTCAAGGTATTTCAAAAATCAAAGTCACCGAAAGGATAGTTAGCAGTTTATGGCCACCAGAACTTGCTACTGTCAAGTCACATACTAACATGAAGCAAGACTGTTTTAGTAAAATGACAGTTACTAACCCAAAGAGATAAGTGAGGTAAGTTTGATTGCACACACACAACCCACTTGTCTCAACAGCTTCAATACAGATGAAGAACTACTACTTACCAGGGTCACTATTACTGCCAGCAGCTCACACTGGTGATCACAATCATGCCCAGGACAGCACTGACAGGCCACTCACAAAGCTCAGGCCTATCTGTGAGCCAACCCAGCAGCATCCTGTGCACTGCCCCCCTGCCCTTTGGGACAGCAGTTCCATATGTCTTGTGGGTCAACCTGTAGAAGCTGCCAGAGCAATGAGGTGGGAGCTGAGGATGCCCTTCTGAGCTCCATCACAAGATGAGCTCTAAAAGCCTGATGGCGAGCCAGCAGGACTGCATGGCCAGCCTTACAGCTACCTCAGTGCTCCCCCAGCCACCTCCCCCAGCCAGGAACTGAGGCAGGAGCTGCCCCCCAAGCACCTGCAGTCCAGCACTGAAGTCTCTTTACTCCCATCCAAGGATTTACTGCCCTGGGAACAGCAGACAAGAGTGACATAGGCTGGAGGCTGAGGTGAAGGCACACAGCTCTCCGACCTGGCCTATAGTTCAACCTATTCCTCATTCTCCATGATCACAAAGTGAAGCTACAGCTTTCTCAGCTTTCAAGTTTCACAGCACATGTTGGTTGTTAAGTTGCTGGAAAAGCTTAAGTTTCCTGCAAGACTAAATTATTACTTCTGGAAAGCATTAATACTCTTGAAAGCATGAGAGCCTGCAGCACATTTGTAATCTCCTTAAGAACAGTATCATATGAATGTTACCAGTGTTCTCACTACAACATTGCTGCTAATGTTGGGAGAAAAGCATTAATTCCTTCTTAGTTAAATAAGGCCCCAGTGAGAAGCTTGTCATCAGGAAGATGCAGGTGTCCTCAACCCCAAGCACCACACGGCCTTCTCTGCCCTCTTCCTGGTGCTCAGAGCAGCCACAAGCCACCTCTACCTTGCTATTAAGTCTTCCATTTTACATGCAAGCATTTACTGCCCAGAAGCAAAGAAGGGCTGTCGCAGCTTCCCCAGCACTGCTGCTAAATTAAAGCAACAGGAATCCAAAAACCTTAAATACTGCTTTTGACACCTTTACCACTAAGGCCTTCCTGACTTCACTCTATTTCAGAAGGAATCCAGAGCTCAGAGCAGCTCCAGCACCATTCTGGCCTTGGCACAAGGCAATGGCCTCTACCAAGTGGCTGCCACCCCAGAAATGGGTACTGTATTACAAACCTACTTCCACCAGATCAGCATGACTGAAGCTTAAACCTGTGTGAACTTGAGGATAACTGAAAGTGGAACCTCGCTGTTTAGGTTCTCAAAAACTAAGGTTACTGCATGCATAACAGCTACTGCATGCTGCATTTCTAGGTACAGCTGCTCTAGGTGCTTTTAAAGCATGAGATGCCTATATACAGACCTCAGGAACCAGATGAACAGCGTTACACGGGGCATGATGTTATACTTCTAACAGTTTAAATCCAACAGAAATGAAAACAAACTACAAAGCCTTACTGAGGTCTATTTCCAGACTGAACTCAGCTGATGGAATAAACAGCTTCCACTGCTCTCATGTGTCCAAGTCACACAGGTTAATTTTGGTGTTGGCTCTGAAGTGCAACGACCATTTCTGAAGCTACTGAGTTTTGCTTTTCAGGACTAAAGAGTTTGATCACTGGCTCTTAGAGCACAGAAAGCCTTGGTAAAGTTGGCTGAGCACAAGCAGTACAGGTCCTCCACACCACTTTGAGGTGACATGAATTCAGACCGATCATTCAGCCATCTCTCATTATGTATATAAGCAGGCATACTTAGCACCCATACCAGACAGCACACTGGAGGAGGATGCACAGCAAGGCAGGCAGGTACAGCAAGTACAAGGGAGGTTCTTCCATCCTCCTTGTCAGGAAGAGGACACGCCAGCTTCTTGCCAAAGAGAAGGGTTGGATAATACTAAATTCAACTGCCTCTTGCAAAAGATGAGATCTCCAGAGAGAACTGTCACATCTGAGTGGAGAGTAGCACTACCACAGATTCTCCATGCCGTGGCCAGGAAGTTCAGGACAGATGAGGCAAAGGCACACAGAATGAGGATCTGCATGCCTGCAATACTGTTGTTCACCCAGGTGAAAGTGACCTTTCTTCTCCGAGTATCAGGAAGGTTTTATCCCAAAACAGACAAGGTAGACATCCATCCCCTACAGGGAACCGCTGGAATCAGCTTTAATCACTGATGTCAGCTGCAGGGTTACTGCAAACAGATACAGCAGCCTCCAATTTTCTGTCTTTGTTCCACCATCCAAGAAATACTGAAGAGGAGCATGACTGCCACTGATTACTCTCGGTTTGTGGAAGCAAACAGAATTAGAAGACAATGCTACTCTGCAATACACACTGTGGTATAGAAAAGTTAGAACACGTGACTCCAGATGTCTCCAGCAACCCAAAGCTGTCACTCAGTCATCATCCGCTGAGTTCCACCAAATAAGATGAAAAGCCCACACAGGTATTTGCTAACACCTCTGAATACTATAAGAAAATGTATTCCACAAACATTTCCTTATTCCCCTTCCAGGTCCCTAGCATGAAATCCAGACCTGACACAGCACTCAGCAGGATGAGCTCCCAACACTGCTGACCTGCTCACCCTGCGGCGTTCACACCAGCCAGCTGCACACAAGTTGCACAACAGGTAGGAAGCACCAAACCTGGCAAGACCTTGACACTGAAGTCAAGATGGACACCTTGCTTACTTAAACACCACAGCGGGGGAGGAACACAAAGGAACACAACCCAGCACTGCCCAGACAGATGTTTTGAGAACATGGCTTCACAGACACCACAGCGACATCTCAGCCAGCCCTCCTGCACTCAGAGGGAACAGCACACTTATTATCCCACTAAGCAGTCTTGGAGCACTGAAATTCCAAGGAAGCTCCCAGAAGCACACAGTCCCTGCGAGCTCTGACACCATGCTTCTAATCTCGTGGCTTTTTAAATAAACCAAATGAAGAACGCAAGTCTTCTTCACTAAAAACATTATCTGACCCACTGATGCCTGATGGAGCTCTGGTATGCCAGGGAAGGAGGGTGTGGGGCTGTGGTAAGGAAATGAACATACATTACAGGCAAGGCACTGCTAGAAAGACAAATAGACACCTGCACCTGTTGCAGATGAACTATAAATAAGGTTGTAGCCCCATCAGTCTTAGTCCTGGTTTAATATTGATCAGAGTATACTACAGGGAAAGAAAATATCTGTCAATCTCACTGTACTCTTCCCATCTCTTATCCTCATCCGGCAGACACGGCCCTGTCAGGAAGTGACACTTTAATATCACAAGTTAATCTTAAACTACAGCCTTTCCTCTTCAGCCCGCTTTCAAGAGCTCAAAAGCCCTCATCACCAGGAACAAATGCACTCTGCAGAGAACGAGTCTCCCACAAAATGTTCTTTCAGCTTCAGAGCAGCATTCAGTACCACCATGCAGGAAACCATCCTCTGTATCAGCTGGGAGCCTTCCCTAAGGCCAGAAAGCTATGGGAAGAACGCCTTCCTCCCGCTCCTCACAGCCTGGCCTAACTCTCTGCAGGCAGCCTCCGGCTCCAAAATCTGCTGGTGTACAGGATGAACTCAGGTGGGACCTTGGGAGCTTTCACGGCCACAAAGGGACCCAGCACTTGTTGGCTGCTCACCCACTGGCTGCATCCCGCTGCTGTTTTCATGTTTCCCGAACCCACACCAGCAGGCTTGTTATGTAACCTTGCCAAGATGTAATCTGAGTTGCTGGCTGTACCTCTTGGTTTTCACAAACTATCTCAAGCTAGATGACGACTACTTTGCCTTCTGTTTCTATTCGCTCTTCAGGTGATTTAATGGGCACAGAGTGCTCGCAGTCAGGCTGTCATGTACCAGGAGCACAAACCACGGCCACGCAAGCCAGCACTGTGCAAAAAAGTAAGCTGCAAGGACTTAAGTTGGTTGAGCGTCATCTGGAGTAGCAATGCCATCCAACACACGCAGCCCAACACCAGAGCCACTCCAGTCACATCAGAGGGCACAGCAGCTTTGTCATCCCAACCTGAAGCACTGGCAAAACCAACGTCAGCGAAAGAACCCTAAAAACACTCTCCAGCACTACAGCAGGTTTCAATACATATATATACACATGTATTTGTTGTTGTTAAAGCTCTTCCCAAGTCTCTCCTCCTGTTCTTCACGTGAAGAACCACGAGCAGAGCGACGGCCCCTGCAGCCCCACGGAGGTGGGGGGGACACAGAAAACGCTCTCACCGCCGCCAGGTTGCGACAGCCCCCTGCCCCGGGGTGGGGGTGGAGGACGATGAGGAAGGGGGTTGCACAGACAGCGCGTGAGCTCCTGCAACCCACCGGAAAGCCGTGCCGCCTTCGGGCTGACGACGGCCGTTTCATTACCGAGCCCCGGCGTTGCAAAACCCGCAGAGGCTCGAGGTGTTTTGCAAGAACCATGTGACACACACATGACTCGCAGCTAAGCGAAGGGCGGACCTCCGCCTGCCGAGCCGCCGGCCCGGATCGGCTTTCACAAAGCGCCGTTCCCCCGCGGCCCCCCGAGGCCCGGCCGCGATCGCACGGCAGCCCCGCCGCCCCCGTTCCCGCGTCCCCGCCGCCGCCCTTCAGCCCCGCGGCCGCGGCCGCGCCCCGCCACCCAGCGCCGCGGGGAGGCCGTCTGCCGGAAGGCCCGCCGCTCCCCACGGCCCTCCAGCGGCGGCCCGCTCGCCCCCCCCCCCCCCCCGCCCTCCCGCCGCCACCCCGCACTCACTATTCGGGGTTCATGCTGGACATGTCCGTGGGGCCCGCGGCCCGAGGGACGGCGAGCGCGCTGCGAGGGGTGGCGGTCGCGGCCTGGCACCTCCCGCCGCCGAGGCGGGCGCTCCGCGGATGCAGGCGTCCAACGGCTCCCGCCTTCTCTCGGCGCTCGGCTCGGCCTGCCCCTCCGCCGGCGCCCTGCCCGCTCCGCGGCCTCCGCGCTCGCTCCTCAGCCCAAAATGGCCGCCGGAGCCCAACCAGGAAACGGGGCGGCGTCTCGCCGAGCGGCGCTTACATGGCCGGGAGGCGGCCGCGCGGCACGCCGGGAAAGCGAGTCCGCGCCCCGCCCGCCGCGCCGCGCGGATGGCCGCAGCGCCGGGGGGGCAGAAGACTCGCTTTCCCGGCGGCCCCCGCGGCGGCGGCGGCGCATGCGCGGAGCCCGGCCTTTCTTCCCTCGGCCCCGTCGGCGCGGCGCGGAGGGCGGCGCCGCGCATTGGCCGCGGAGGAGCCGGCCGGGGTGACGTCGGCGGGCAGACGTGGCAGCCCGGGCGAGCCGGCGGGGCGGGGCCTGGCGGGGCGGGGCAGCGGCCTGCCGAGGCCTAGCTGCCGTTGTGGCTGTGCGATAGCCGTGCCTGCAGGGCCGGTTGGCGATGGAGCGGCATCGCGGTGCTTCCCACCGAGGCTCTGCCCTTCCTCAGACGTCGTGCTGGGATTGCGGGCACTCGGTGCTGCTCAGCCTCGCGCGTCCCAGCGGCTCCACATGATCACCTGGGGAACGTCAGTCCCCGGCCGCACGTTATCTGGCGTCCCTCGGTTACAAAGGGCACCGTGTAACGCGTTGACCAAAGTTTATCTTCCAGGTGGCTCAAAGGAACGACCCGCAAACAGCCTGCGTGCTGCTGCCTGCGTCCCAGGGCAGCGCTCCTATGGCGGCAGAGCTCAGCGCCCACAGCAGCTGACCCTCTTGTTTCCCTACAGTAAGGCTGTGACGAGCTGCCCGTGCTCCACGCCGCTCCGTCTCTGTAGCATGGTTACGTTGATTTCCAGAAGGGAAGTCAGCAAAGCCTGCAAACTGAAATGGGAAACGTCGAGCGTTGGTTGTAAAAGCTCTGGGCTTCCTTTGCTTGCTTGTGTTGGTTGTCAGACAGCGACCTCCGTGTGGATCAGTCACGTTGCTGTGCGTTCTGCTTTCGTGGTGGCCATCATGGGAGGCTCCGCTTCCCTTTCCCTATGTGGTGTACATGTGAAATAATGCTCCTCACCCCCCTTTTTTAATGCACACCACCAGAAATGCACTGAAGCCTTTGAAATTCTCTCTTTTCACCCAAATTTCTCTCAGATGTCATATTTGAGATGCTCAACGTGAGGTGACCAGAAGTGTAGGAATATCCCAGACAGAATATTGACAGAACATTGTTCTCTGCTGACACAAATTGATGTTTGTATTATTAACATTTTAACACTTCTGCCTTTTTTTGTGTGTGAGTGTTGAAACAAACAGCTCCAACCACCCCAATGCCTTGTTCTGTTTTTCTCAGGAGTAATGCTGACAGGCCACAGAAAAGAGAGCTCTGCCATACTCAGTGCAGTAGAAAATCAGCAAACTCAGAGCACACGCAGGAACAAACCAATGCTGGCTCTAGCAAATGACAAAAGCTGCAAATTAGATTTGCTTCTGAAGTAGGGCACAGGTTAATAAGAATGTAGGATGCTGCTTCATCGCAGAGAAATAATAGTTTCTGTGTCTGAGAAAAGCATATTTAATCTGTACGACCAAAGCAGTGGCACAGCAGGCAAGGTAACCTGTCACTGCAGGCTGCCTATCTGCTCTGGGAGGGCAGAACTACAGGTTGTCTGCTGGGAGGTGCGGGCTGAGGTCATCTGTTGCTGTCACAGTTCCGTACCTGTTGGACTGGATGAGCAGGCTGGGACCACTGCCTGCTTTCCAGCTGGGATGGGAGCAATGATTTATTGTCTGTGTCACAGTGTATCCTGTTCCTCCTCCTTCATTAAGTGGGTATCATGGTGTATCCTGAACACCACGAACCACTGGATAGTCCAGGAGGCCCTTCCTGTCTCTTAGTAAAAGGAGCATAACGCAAGCAGCAGTATCATGTGCTGGGAAAACATTATTCATATACCTTCAGGGCTGAATTCTGCTTGTGCCAATAGGACTGATTTTATCCTGTTAGTGAAATCAACTGCAGAATTTCCTTTGGCCCCAGCTGTACTGTGCTACCAGAGCAGCCTAGGAAAAGGCATGAGCATAGATTGCCTTGAATTGTAATCATCCTCCCTGGTTCTGTGTGCCTTGGATCACTAACTTGACTCAGTAACTCCTGTTTTTGAGGTTGAGCTCTACTGGTTCTGACTGCTGTCCCAATTTGGGTGACAGGCTGGGGCCTGCCTTCCCCATTTCTCACCTCTCTCCTCCCTAGGCCACAAAAAGTGCCCATGGCAGCTGCTGCCTAAGGATGCTCTGGGAAATGAGGGTAGAAAGGGGACAAGACACAGCTTAGAGAGTGGGAAGGAGAGAAAGAGCAATCTGTGATGGCTGCAGGCAGATGTAAGGGGGGAGAGGAAGGAGGCAAAGCAGCACAAATGATGGTAGAAGAATGCAACAGCTGCATAATCCATTTCTGAGCACAGATGTTGCACTGCAGTATGGAGCCCATGTGCCTGCTCCATTGCAGTGCTGACAGTGGGACTGCGAGGGTATCACCCCTACAGACTGCAGAGAGCATTGAGCTGCATGAGGTTCACTCCTCCTTCCTCTTCTGCTTTCATTTCATACAAAAATGTTCTATCTTTTTAGCTATATCATCATGCCACACCCTCACAGGGCAAGGGCTGTCTACCAGCTTTTAAACAATTTTTACTCTTGTCTTGAACCAAAGGTAGGGAGAATCAGGCCTCTGACTCAAATACTGCCTTCCCACAAAGCTGCCATGTTAGTATAGTGGCGTTCAGATATCATTTGGCCTCTACCAGTGTCCTTTTCCCTAGACCTTGTGTAAAATGAAAATAAAAAATAAAACTATTTCTCCACCTGTCTTCCTCTGCTCTTCCTTCTCCCTCCCCTGCTCAGTGTCTGGTACATGCGGTGGGAAGGTCACAGGCTAACAAATGCACAACAACCAGACTGAGAAGGTCAGGTACCAGGAATATACAGCTGAGATGCTACAAATGGCTGTTTTGGTACTGAGAGTCCTGGGGAAGAGCAAACAAACACTGATTTGGGCTTATCAATAGCTCGTCTCTCCTGTACTGCTCACAATCCTCCCATGTATTTAATCTGTTTGCGGTGCTTTTCAGATGCTGATGTTTTTCTAACAATATAACCAGTCCACTTCAGGTGTGCTGGCAGCACATCGAAACTGGAATTGGCACATTCTTCTCCTCCTTGTGAATTCTTGGTTTAGGAAATAAAGGTCAAAGGAGAAGCGTGTAGCTGATGGGCCCACGGGTACCACTGAGAGGGAAGGAGTCGATGAACCAGACTTAGGTGTAGTCTGATGACAGAAGAACAGAACTGGGGAGGGAAATGGCATTCTGGAATCTTTAAAAAGAGCTGTTCCACTATCACACTTTTTCTCAGAGGAGACTAGTAACTATATGGTGTAATGGAACTTACTGGTCTGCAAACCACTAGTTCAGCCCAACCTCTTGTTTCTGCCTGGTATGGCCTCTGCTTCTTCATCCTGCTGTGAGGGGAATGGGGCCAGATGTTTCACCTCGGTTCTGGTTGCAGACAGAAACAAAGTAGGTACAGATAGGATCAAGCGTCAAGAGCATTGAGTGGGATGCAAGGGACATTGATGAGGAGAGCAGACATCTATTTCTGTTGGGAAACTTCTGAAAAGACTTCTAGCACCTTGTTCTGGCTCCTTTCTTCAGAATCCAGGCCTCATTTTGCTTCAGTACTGTGGTGAGCACGTAGGAGTTTTGGGTGTAACTGCCATGCAGATTTGAAATAGAAGATTATATTGAATGGAATACCTATTAACTTTTATTCCTTTCTTTACGTTGTTCTTGAGTTCGCATTGTTGGCATAGTTGAGATCTTGATTTCCCAACCTTCTGCAAAACTGACAAGACCACATTTTGTATTGCATGAGCTGCCTGGAGGAAGCCGTTGGAGCTTCAGCTGCACAGGCCTACTGGAAGCAGCTGAACACAGCCAGCTCAGGGCAGGAATTGAATGTACCTGCTAAAATTGTAGAAAAAATAAGGTTGGAAGAGACACCAAGAGACAACTGAGTTGTATCCTCTGCCTAAATTGTTATCTATTTCAATTCAAATAGCTATTTTCTTAAAAGCTTCCAGAAATGGCAATTCTAGTGCTCCCTTACAGCGCCCACAAGAAATCTAAAAAAGCTCAGTGGTAAAATGATTCCAGTGATAAATTAAGCAGCTCAGGCTTTTAGTTAAGGTTGCTGGTGAACTCAGTACATTTTAATTAATAAGTTACATCCTGGCTGTATTTTTGATCATAATCTTCAGTGCCACAAAAGATAAAGAAGAAAGAGCTCAAACTGATGTGTTCGGTGCACCATCCAAGGATGGGTTCTGTATCTTCTTTTTGTCATGGCAGCTCAGCCTGAGGACCACGGCTGTGTGACAGGAGATTGGACCCTGAGGCACCTGATGCCCTGCCCACAGACCCAGTTCCTTTCCTGGAAATGAACCCTTTCTTACTAATGCAGACTTCAGCTGATTGCCACATAAACACTGGGGCAGAATACTGCTAGAAAGCTCACTTGAAAAAGGCCCAGAAACAACAGGAAATAAAACCACACTGGTTTGCGCAGTGGGGATCATAGTGCTCTTCACAGATAATGCCAAAGGCTATCTCCTGCCTCTGACTCAAGCATTTTGCAACCCAGTGGAGATAACAGGGTAGTGCATGATGGAATTTGCTCGCTGTGCTCTTTGCCTAGGTATCTATTTGTATAACAGTTTAATTCATCACACCAGTTATCATCTAAATGTTCTGGCATGTATTCATCCAACAGGGCTGGCATCTCCCTGCTTGGCACAGATGTTATTGAACAGTGACACTGATTTAATACCAAAGGTTGTTTTATTGAGTTTTGATGCCAGGGCACTGGAGGAGAGCTTCACCTGGTTAGACTGGCAGGCTGCAATTTTTTAACACATCTGTATGGCATCTAGAAGTGGGCAAAAGGATACATTTCTACTAAACAGTGGCAAATCAAATCAGCGTCTGTACTTTCTTTCATCTTCCACTGCCTCATCCTTTTTCTTCAATTTCAGCTTTTCTCTCTACTCACCCATCACTAATAACTTCACTTAACTTGGTATGGGGCATCTGTTAGCAAGTTAGTGAAGCTGCTTGCATGTCTGTGTACTGCTTAGTTGTGTGTTGGGAGAGAGCATCTCAGACTTGTGATTATATGTGGATCTGCAGTTGCATAGTTGATTGTCTCATGGAATTATCAGTTTTCACAGTGGCTAAAGATGCAGGGAGGAAGGAGGAGCTACCTCCCACACTATGCATATCTTCACGAGGAAAGGACAAACAACTTCAGCCCAGCTCTACAGGCACTTTCCTCTCTCCAAACAGGATTATTTTGGACTCCTGCCATGTCAATGATTGGATACGCAGTTGGAGAAATAAGTTACAGCTCAAAGGTGCCACACTAAAGAGGCCCCCCCTACCCCCAGACACAGTGAATGCCATGCTTGGGCCCCCCCAGTCTTCCAAACACAAAAATCTTCCTTACAGCTCTGTGTTTTTCTTGTTTCTACTTCTTATAAGTATCCTGCTATATTTCATGCCTAAAAGAGGCAATAGGAAGGAGATCAACTGGAAGGCATAGGATCAGTCAGCAAGGACATTTAGTCTACCCAAAGCTCTAAAGCACACCTCTCCTTGATGCTGAATCATTCTGTAAACAGGTGCATTTCACCTCAAGAGTTTTACTTCGTTAAGTATTATGGAATTTGGAGAGATCTGACAATACGCTTACATAACAGGTTTGTCCTATCAGTATTGTTGATAATTGCATACCTTCCTTGGCTGGCAGACTAAACTGTGAGTAGTTATACACTGAACTGAACTAACAAACAACAGAAAACCAGATGGGATTCATCTGTTATCATTGTTATTCAGCATTAATCCTTACATGTAACAGAAATGCAGCGAGAAAGCTTGGGCTGTGTGTCTGTTAAGAACCAAATGCCTTCATCCTAGCACAGCACATCTGTAAGGCTAGCTTACAGATCTGTAATTGACAGCCTTTACTCCAATTCCTTCAGATGGCAGATGAGGATTAAGTATCATCCCTATTATTTCAGATCAAATCTCATAATTCCTATTATCTGTATCATACAAGGATAGACACCACTACAGTCCTGTGAGGAGGGCGGTATAGATCAGTTTAATAAAATCTTTGATGAAGCAAAGAACAGTTTTTGAACTGCAAAATGCTCTGAATTTTGGTAATGGATTTTGAAAAAATAAATAAAATAAACAGAGGCTGCATTCAGCTTAAAACTTCAATCAGTAAATTCAAGTGGTAAAGCTCACTATCATGGAACAGCCAAGACAAGAAACAAGCACTAAACAGATTTTATAGTCCTCAGAAGGTGAATTCTAAATTCTGTCTTTAGAAACTTAAATAATTACACTAGTTTCCAGGTATACCAAAAAAGATTCTTGCAGATCTCAAAAGACTGCGTACCACTGTGGGTGAGGAATGGCCAGCGTTGCTTACAAGTCACCAGTGGATTTTCTTGTAAGATATAATCTTCTATGGCTGGTAAGGTTGTTGCACAAATTCATCCATGCTGTCCTTCTCCTGAGATCAGACAATATGGAAATGGTACTGATGAGGCAACTCCAATTTCTCTCTAAAAGCAGACAAAAGGAGACAGAACAGATATATAATTTCAGGATCTATAAATTAACCACTAAGGATTAAAGAAAAAAAAAAAAAAGAAAATATTTACATTCCACTGGTAACAATGGTGAAAAATAATTAGAAATATTGTTATTCAAAATCAGGAAGTAAAATTATTTATAGCTATTTAAAGATGAAGTAATAAACAATTAAACACAATCAGTTCCTGCACACACTGCCTGTGTTCATTAACTAATGAGATTCTTTTTGTACTGTGGAGAAAACAGGTCACATTTTGAACACATGAGATTATTCAGATGCAGCTGCTATCTAGCACAATACTGTCCCATTTAATATTCATTCCATGGCTAGTGCTCAATGTCCAAATACAAAACTTGCTAATGGTTCAGAAGATGTGGTAAAATCATCACCAAATCAGGAGCATCACAAAGTTGAGTGGGTCAGAAAATCACTCAGGCTTATTATCTGAGATAGCATTTGAACAGAAAATCAGAGCAGCCACACTTGCTTTGCTATTGGCTATCCAGCTGAGATCCACATGGAAGAGATACAGCACTTGGGGAAAAGGGCAACAGCTTCCACTGAGCTGATTTTTAGTTGCTGTTAGTTCTAAGAGTAGAGTTTGGAAGGAGCAGTGGACTACTGCTCTCTCCATCAACACGTAATTAACATTATCGGAGACCCCAGCATCCTTCATTAATTGAAAACGTGCCACCTGCTCTTTTCTAGTGCAAGTCCCTGTACCAATGTGACACTTGCCAGATGTAGTGACCCCTGACTCAGTGTGGGGAGGCACACACTTCTACACATCTATGAGGCCATGCTTCTCCCCCAACTCCTGTCTCGAGGTGTCATTCAAAACTGCAAAGTAATGTAAAATAATGACATTTCATGGCTACATCTGTTAAGCTTCATATCATAAACATAAAAGACTGCTGAGGAGGATGCAGCCTGTCTAAAACTAAGAAAGCGAGGGAGAACTGCAGTGGCAGTATGTCATATTGTAACACACGCTGCAGTCAGGGGAGAAGATAAAGCACAGACCTTTGTTACTGCTTTCTGTTCACGGAAACAAGGAGACATTTAAAAAAATGAAAGTGATGCATCTTCATTTTCTTTGGTGGGCAGTCATGTCCACAGCAAAAAGAGCTACATAAAGTGAGCTGTGGTTACGGCATTTAGTCCAGCTATAGTTTTTTAGTCTCAATAAAAGCACGAAACTGATGCACAAGTGAGTCCTCAGTAACATTGGTTCTAAGCAGTTGACAGCAGAGAACCAAGATATTGGCCTCTGACAGCAAGAGAGGAGAGAGATCCAAGAAAGTTCCAGCTGTAACGTTATGTTTATTGCAGTTATGCCAAGTTCAAACACATTTCTTTTCCTACTCACTGCACTGTATCCCAGCAGGGTAGTATGGCATGCACCCATTGGACACAGACCCTGCAAGAAACACGGTGGGATATACATAGTTAGCCTAATGGGAAATAGCTCTCAGATGTTTAAGTCACGGTTAATGCTAATTTGCACCACTTGCTTAATAACTGAGATTGATAAAAGTGAATAACAGGATAAAAATACTGCCCTATGCCCTCCCCTGTATCTAGCATGTATGAATGTCACCCAGTACTTTGGTGTTCTTCCCATAGCTGAGCCAAAAGCTGTGTGGAAGGCAGAGCTGAACTGCAAGGAGTGATCCTCTGTTTTTACAACACAGTTCCTACTTGTCTCCCTGTCCATTTCAGCTGAGCTCCACGCATACACAGCTGTTTGGCTGCACTATTATTAGTGAGCCATTTATGTTTCTCATCAGTTTATTATACATGCAGAATTCTGTAAGCGAGATAAAAAGAAAACAAAAAACTGCTATTGATATGAAAATGGAGACTGGAGACTGAACCAACAGCACGACCAAGGAAGTTTCATGTTCAGTGGAAGAGTAAGGACTGACACACAATGGCAATCTGTTTCTTTCAAGGCAATCACAACCAGCTCAGACAAAGATGCTCACTCTCATCACAGCAGAGCATGTATGGACACTGTCATGCTAACAGAAATGTTAGCTCAGCAGGAATTTGCTGAAGAGCAAAGCAAGGAAAAGCTGTTTCTGTTTATCAGTTGTTTATGAAAACTAAGAACTGTAATAGATCAGTTTCACTTTTCCTTCATGCTTTCAGCACAGCAACTGCGAAACTGCAGTCTGAAAAGGCTCTGTCTGCTTTCTTCCCTACAGAAGTCTTATAGACAAGCTTGCAAAATAGGTCTCCCAGGAATATATTCTGACTAAGAAAGGAAATAATAAGCTCATATATATATATATATATATACATATATATATATAAGCTATTCATTGAACCAGATCTGCAAAAATACGCCGCCTGAGAGGAATCCACTTCTTTTAACTAGCAATTTATATACCAGAGATGGAAAAAGTGTGGCTGTTCAGCTCCAAAACAAATCTTACAGGAAAAGTGACCAAATGAAAAGGAAACACCTGAAGTTGGGCTTTTGAATGTGTGTAAAATAGATTTGTGAAGGGGTATATCGACTGTCAGGAACTTTTGGAGGGATTTGCAACCTTCTTCGCTTGTAATCTGAAAGGTCTGAGGTCTGAAAATGTTGATCTGAAAGATCTGTGTTCCTTCTGTGGGCCTGCAAAGCAGAAAGCTACTTTCACTCCTTTCAGAAGGCATTGGGAGCGTGTGCAGACACAACACGACAGTTATCCGGCAAGCTGCAGTGACATGCCACCTCTCCAACACTACATTACTCCAACTGAGTACACCTTGTCTCACATGCTGGACATTTGGGATGAGTGACCTCCTGCATGCAAAGATTCTCTCCTGTTTCAGTCTGCATCAGTGACTGGGGGTTAGGAGGATGGAAAAAAGGAGCTTTCAGTGTCTGATTTAACAAATGTTGAAAAAAAACAGAACTTGGAATCATATGATAGAATCACAGAATGGCCTGGGTTGAAAAGGACCACAATGATCATCTCATTTCAGCCCCCCTGCTATGTGCAAGGTTGCTAACCAGCAGCCCAGGCTGCCCAGAGCCACATCCAGCCTGGCCTTGAATGCCTCCAGGGATGGGGCATCCACAGCCTCCTTGGGCAACCTGTTCCAGTGCCTCACCACCCTCTGTGTGAAAAAATTCCTCCTAATATCTAACCTAAACCACCCCTGTCTCAGTTTAAAACCATTCTCCCTTGTCCTGCCATTACCCACCCTCACAACCAGTTGTTCCCCCTCCTGTTTATACACTTAGCTTTCTAAAAAATGCTGTTCTACTACAAAACAGCAATGGATTGCTAATTACTGATTGTAAAAAGAAATCATTGACTTGTATTATATGGACAATTCATGCTGCTTGTATGAAATAATTAAAAATTGCATCCATCTACTGATTTTTATACAGAATATTATCACATTCTGGCAGAACACAGTACATCTGCTGAGAAACTAGCTCACAGTGTGTGACACCTCCTATCTCTGCCAATATTAGCTTTATAGATCTAGTAATAATATTATGCTAATAGCTGCTGATTGCTATTTGTGTACCAGACTGTTCCAATACCATGGTGATGAGCGTGCTGTTAGTGTCTGGAACAGATGGACAGAACACGAGAGATGTTTGCCTTGATTTTAAGTTAAATAGGATTACCTGTTTCATTAACAAGGCTACATGAAAGCATGGGCAAAAACACATGGTCCTATCACCATCTCCAGCTGCTGGCAGGAAGAAGGCGGCTGCATGTTTGTTAAGGCACACATTTATGCCACAAACAACTTACCCTAACTTTCAGAGAAGCAAATCTTTGAACCACACATAAAGCCAATGCAGCTGTTTCATGCTGTTAAGAGTAGAAACTAAATTCACCACCTCCTGTTACTCCCTGCCAGCTGCACAGCTCCTATCCAGCTCTTTGCAGAGGTGATCCTTGAGGCTGGAGATGGGGAGATTGCCTGTGTGCTGCTCAACACAATGATTCCTTACCTGCTGATGCTAAGGATACCTCATAAGGAAGAATTGCAACAGCTTCCATCCTCTCTGGAGAAAAGAATTCATTGAGAAAACCATTGAGAAAAGAGTAATGAACACTTCCACACCTCATCTTTTCGATATGACAGAGATATAAGTAGAAATGTCCTGCTGTGTTGTTTCTTTAGCCAGACCATGGAAGTCAAGATAGCAAGTTTATTCTGCACTCTCTTCTTCTCATAGAAATGAGAAAGAAATACCATGAGACAGAAGGGAAATGTTTTCACTGTAGGTTGTGCAGCTCTGTTTAGAATTAAGACCACAATATTGGAAAAAAAAAGATCTCATGGTAATATAGTATTATACAGTACAAGATATGATTCCATCTACTGATTGTACTTAATGACTGAAAAAGCAGTTATGTAGGAAAGAAAGCTCTGACACAAAGCACAGGGGACATAACCATAACAACTCCTTTCCTATCTCTGTGAAAAGCCAAAAGAAGAAACTGGAATCTACTGCTTTCATAGAAGGGCTGCCAATTTCCCAGTGGTATCAGAAGCCAGTCATGTTTGGGAAGGAAATGACCTATTGCTGCATGGCAAAAGTAGCAGGTGCAGATGGCATGTGAGCAACTTTCCCAATCACTGATCTGCCAAGGTCACAAAACAGAAAGCACAGAGGTACACCAGTACAAATGGCTTTAAGGACACTCACTCAACTCCTGCCAGGTCATCTACAGATTCTGAGAGCACTTCATTCTATTTGGCACGCAAAAAGGTGTGAAATAAGGCCACCGACACAGATGAGGTGTCAGATCACCGCAGTGATATATTTCCTCTTCCCACCACACACAAACCAAATTCTATAAATTACATATGTCAACAAACACTAGCAATATGCTGAAGCACCACAGTCATTCAAATGAACGGTGGCAGTGCCTCGTCTTTAAGTTTAATTGTCTGTTCATGCTGCCAGGAATGCTGTTCGGAAGTGTCTGCCTGTCCTGCAGCACTACCTGGCCTGCAGGCAGCTTCACAATGTCAGGCTGCAGCAAAGAGCTGTGAAAGGAGATGCTCAGAGCCCCTGCCAACGCTACCAAAGCAAGCACTCGCTGCCTTGGTCTGTCAGTGTAACTTGTGTCTGAGGATGAAACAAATAACAATTATGCAAAGTGCCAAAGGTCTTACCAGGGAATGGGAATTGGTGTTACAACATGGCAGGTAAGGTCAGCAGTACTGGAGGTGTTGCCATGGTTTACCATAGGCAGTGAGGAGTGAATCCTCAGAACACAACTGAGAACACTTTCTGCTGTGCTTTCATTTTCCATTCCTTTTTTTTTTTTTCTACTGGCAAGAAACACCCATCTACATCTGTCCAAGGCATCATGTCATACTGCTACAAGCAAAAAGAGATTTGGGGTTGGTCCTCATTCACATCTAAAATACACAGCTTGAGAAAATAACAGGAAATAGCAGAGCAAAGACAGTTTCCAAGAACCATAGAGCCAAATCAGCACTTTGTTCTTAGTGGGTAGATGAAAAAAAAGCCTTCTCTGCCTCTCTGTGAAGCAGGGTGAAATATAGAATGATGAATTCTATTTCCATAGAGCTTTGCATTTGCAAATACTGACTGTATTTCCATCTGATTCCAGTAGCAAAAACAGGTTAGGTATGCTAGTTAGAGTAGTATTCATTTAGAAGCTAAGCAAGACAGCTGCACATATGAGATGGTATGCCTTCCTCTTTCTGAGGATGAGTTCCTCTATCCTGAAATGAGCATCTAAGATAAATGGAACAAATCATTGTCTGAAGTTCCTGCTTCTCCTTGTTGACTACTGACCACTTGCTGAGAAAGATGGCTGAAATATAGGGGGTGATTCATTTGATTTTGCCCATTACTTATGAATTCTCTTCAAAATGAAAAGCAAAGCAGTGTACAATACCATCATGAGACTCTATCTTTATTGTCTCAGTAATTCAGTCTATTCATTTTGACCAGAAAAAAAAGCAGATATCCCCTGAGTTGGCACTAAATTTTTAGCCTGGCTTCTAGAAGTTACAGTACATGCTTTTTGCTAGCTTTGTTAACATCCTCATATTTTGCAGAGGTATTGCTAAATGACTGTCACGTACTGGTCTGGAATGATGAGGTTACATTTCAGGGCATGAGAGCAAAGAGTAAAAATGGCTACAGGTGTGGCTTGGCCAGCTTTAAGGAGAAAAAATATGGGGAGGAGGAAAGAAATGCAAATGGAATGAGAAACTGTCCTGTATGTGTGCTGTAACTTTCAAATTTTCTAAGACATTCATCACTGAGATCTGTGAAAAACTCTTGAGCAGCACTTATTATGTTAAACTGACAATATTATTTGTACTTTTTGAAAGGTACACCATTTTTCCTTAGTAACTTCATTCCCATCCTGATCTGACTGCATTTTGAATATAGTGTAATTAATCAATTAAATGTTCTATCAGTCTGTTTCCTTCATAACAATGGACTCACCAATGTCTACACTGCGGAACAGACTTACCTAAAATAACTGTTGCATCTACATATGAACAGTATGGTTGGTCACACTGAAAGGCTGCTGAGCTCAGAATCCCATCTCCAACAGTGTGAATATTTTATTATATATGAATGACCCAAAGAGATGCAGCAAAGTACTACGAAAATAGAGTTGTTAAGTACCACTTCGCCACTGCAAGTCCCACGTGATGATGCTCAAGGCATTGCTAAGCTGGCAGTTGCTTGCTTGGCTTGCCGTACTGTTGTAAAGCTTACTTTTGGCTTGATCTACAGGGAGACACAAGGAATGCCAAAAGTGTTACTGGAAAAGGTGATCTGAGATGCTGGGACTTACACTGAGCATGGCAAGAAGAACTGTGACTGATATGGACGTGGTCTTTGCTCTGGAGCACCAGGATCACATTGTGTGGCTTTTGTGAATAAATCTTGTTTTCCATGATCCAGACAATGCTTCTAATATATTTAGCATCAAGGGAAGAATGTTAAGGGTAGAATAAACACGTTGTGATACAACTCCTAAGTCCTCTCTCACTCTCCAGCTTCCATAATCATTTGTCCTTCCTTCATCCATGAGCATACTTACATCTACTGCCAAAGTTACACACAAAAAAAGACTTCTTCTGTTCACAGAATCAAGAGGACCATTTTGTTCATTCACTATGCTAAGAATACCCCAAAATACTCATTCACACAGTATAGAAAGTATACTATAAACAGAAAAGGGGCATTTAATCCTCGTGATATTTAAAGGAGGTCTCAAATTATATTCTCTTTTCTTCCCAAGCTTGTTTTTATATAGAAAAAACTTCTGGTCCTTACTGAGAGAATACTGCAATTATAAAGCACTGGAATTACAAGAGTGTAACCTGACAGGTTCTTATTTTGAATAAGAAATAATATTTTATATTTATTAAATTAAAAAATATGAACCCTCATGGAGGAGTTATTAGATGGGAATAAGGACTTTTCTTTTAACGATTCAGTCATTCTATATTTTTCAGCTCTGTGATGCAGCATCTACCCACTGGTATCAGTTGAATGTTTCTGTATGGAAAAGGCAGAAGTACAGGCTGATAATCCCTCCTCTCACTTCAAAAATAAACTGTGAGGCCTTTTTCATACGCTGTAAAGGAAGGAGAATACCTTTCAGCTAAATGTAAGGATTTGCCTTTGAGAACTTGTAACTAAGTTGGAGTTCTCTGGAAGACTCTCTTCCTTACTCTACATAACCAACAAACTCACAGAATCACAGAATCGCAGGGGTTGGAACTGACATCAAGAGATCGTGTCAAGAGTCCAACCTCCTGCTAAGGCAGGTCCCCTGCAGGTCACACAGGTCAGCATCCAGATAGGTCTTGAATATCTCCATAGAAAGAGACTCCACAACCTCTCTGGGCAACCTGTTTCAGTGCTCAGTCATCCTTACCACAAAGAATTTCTTCCACAAGTTCGTACAGAACTTCCTATGTTCAAGTTTTAGGCCATTACTCCTTGTTCTGTCGCTACACGCCACCAAGAAGAGCCTGGCTACGCTCTTCTTAATGCACCCCAGGATACCACTGGCCTTCTTGTCCACAAGGGCACACTGTGGGCTCATGGCCAACTCATTTACGATACCCAAGGTTCAGTTCTAATCTGCTAACAAACATTATATCCGCTGCAGGAAAAGTCCAAAAGAGCCCCACCTCTGCTACCTTTGTTATCCCTGGAGCAGATTCTGATGTTGGTGAAGCCAGTGCAAACACAGACCAAACAGGCAGGATACTGCTAGTTTACAACCCTGCAGACACTCAGACAAGAGCCGGCTGAACGCTCCAGCCATGCCATCTGTATCAGTGTTGTGAAGGAGTCACTCTGTGGCTTTCACGGTGTCCTGAATCCCTTAAAGAGGGGAACACCAGTCCATCTACCTCAATATTGTTCAATATTATCAACTGCAACTGTTGAAAGGGCTTGCACCCTGCAGGCTGACTGGTTATCAGAATCAGAAAAGCAATGATTGGATAATGAACTGAACACGGAAATCTATTTCACAGAATGATGTAAGAAATTATATAAAAGAGATGAATAGACATCAACTACATCAAGATTAAATCCATGCTTGGAACTAGTTGAATTTTTCAAAGGTAGAGGGAAAAAAACATACATGTTTGTTTTAAACAGCCCTTCCAATAGTTTCCCCTTTCTATTTCCATCAGGGCATTTCTTTTCTTCCTCAGACAAAAGAGCAGACTAGCTCTACCACACGTTTCAGATACTGGTTCTCAAATAAAAGGAAGGTTATTTCTCAAGTCAGCCATAGCATCAGCAAAACAATGGAGTTCTGACCTACTGGCATGAAGATTTGATAAAAATGTTGATAAGAACTACAGAAAGTCTCTCCAGTTCACAAAATGTGCCTATTGAAATGGATTTAGTTAGTTAGGCTGTTTCACAGACTTGTACTGGATTTTGTTTTCCCATACATACCAGTGCAACTTCTTCTTAGAAAAGAAAATATATATTACTTTGGAATGACAAACAGGTTAAACAAAACAAATCATACCAGTAATGCCAGCCTAACAAACAGTCAATTAAAAATAATTAATCTGTACATACATTTAGACTAAATCTGGGATTTTAACTATACATTTTCTCACCCAGTAAATAACTGAGTTGCAAAAGAAAAAAGGAGATCAAAATTAACAAATGAACCTACCACAAGAATACAGTGTTGTAAAATTGTGTGCCAGCTCTGTACAAAACAACTTCAAAGGTCACAAAGTGAAAGCAGGTTTTAATCATGCTTCCATTCACCCTTTCTATTCCAAACCCTCTCCTCTCCCCATCTCCCCCTCATCTGAAATGACCTCACCAGTTCTGGAAATCACCATATTTGGGGAAAGTGCCTTCTCTAACTGCTTTGATTTCTTAAGGCAAAAGGCCTATGCCATTGTATTTTGTGTATGAGGGCATATTCTGCTGTTTTCACTTCCCTTTAAATAAATTTGAACCCAGTGTGTGCTTTTCAAATGAATTTGTAAGCAAAATAAAGAATTCAAGATACAAATCTGTTGCAAGTTTATCAGACATAGGCAGCCAACTGGGATGAAGAGATCCAAACAGCACCTCCAGCCATGGGAAAGGATGTACCAAATCCCTGTTCACTAGATAATGTTCTAGGACAAACACAAAGACCATCCAGGCCAAGGAAAAATTTGGATCAGATCTTGCACCAGATTAGATGTGAAAGAGCCCAGAATGGGACACAAACCCATCAGAAAACAGGCTTTGCTGATTCCATTGCTCACGGATGCATTGACTCATTTCCCTTAGACTTTCCTACCACACAGAGAGCCAGGGTTCCCTAAATGCCTGCTGATGCTATTCACAGCTCAAGATTATCCCTTACGCTCCAGCCATGCCTTCTCAGAACCTCTAGAGGATATGTGGTAAAGACTTTTTTCCACACTTGGAATAGATTCCTTAGTGCCTCCAACCATGAAGTAGTACTTTAAACAAACCATTTCAATCTACCTGCAATTCTTCTCAGTACAAGAAACCACTTGCTTAAGTGGCCATATTTAAAATGTGATTCTGCTCACTGACGTTGGCTTGTATATGAGTCAGCCCATTTTCTTTCTGTGCATAGAGCTTGGATAGTCAAGCCCTCCAAATAGAATTAACCACTCTTTTGTACAGGCAGTAGCCACGTCCAGAATGCTATATGGCTGTGCATTGGGCCTCAGGTCACATGCAGATGATTTCTTTTACATCTAGTCATACCAGTCAATAGGATTAACACTCTTGAGATGTGCTAAGAGAAGAGTTTGTGGGAGTATTGCTAATTCAAGTGGTGCAAAACCAGATGGCATGTGTCAGAACAGGATTTTAAACTGCTTAATAAAATCTACCTAATTGTGCTTAATATGACTTGAGGAGAACTCACAGAACCCCCTCTGTGACAGGTCAGTATGTAACAGCTAGAAGGACCCAGAGAGCTGTGGAAGGAAAGTTTTCTTCCTCTGCACATCTGGACCTGGAACAAAATTTCTCTTGACATTCTACACAAGCCAGTGCTGCTGCTACTGTTATGTTAAGAAAACCAAGAAACAGAAATGAAGTTGTTGGATTTCAAACACTTTAGAAAAGGAAAGCATGTTTCTCCAGCAGCACAGACCTGATAAGGCTCATACTGCACTTTTTTCATCGAGCAAAACATCTCTTGGCACATTCTCCTGTTCCAGTGATATGGCTGTGAAGGAGTGAAAATGAAACAGTTTAGTTCACTTACACAGGACAGCTGTTAGGCTCAGCCCTTCAGCTGAGAGTCCTGATAGCACTGCTCAGTTGCATGAAACAAGGTGTGCACATCCTTCCACAGTTTCAGTGGCCTCACTTCAAAAATAAACACAAACACACAAAGACAGATGCTCATCTTGATTACAAATAGATCATTTTGATATCTGAAAAACTGCATATATTCTAAAGGCAAAAAAACAAACAAACAAAAACAATTTGCTCTTTCCTGTTCCCAGCCATCTCCTTTCATATAATTGCTGTAATGGCAGAAAACTGGAGTCTTCTCTTTTTCATACTGAGGTGAATTGGCCAGTGGGATTCCATGTTCTAATGCTGGGTGTCGGGCCAGACATTCTATCTATATCCATTCTATCTCTTTTGCATTAGAAAGACCACTGTTAACCTCAGGAAGGTATCTCCTGCAGATGAAGGCTGAAGAAACAAAGCAAACAAATGATGTTAGCTGAGGAATGAATTACTCTGGTGGTCAGAAGGAAGGAAAGTCTCGGAGGAAATTTAATCACCACACCCTCCGAGTTACTGAGGCTGTGTGGAAGTCGCAGCTGGGTGACTGCTTATGCAAACTTAGGAAAATGTTTGTTCAATGAAAAGATTAAACAAAACCATTCACGACAATGTCTTTTGTGTCTAACAGGATTGGACTATTACAGAAAACCCAGTCCTGCATTCATATCTGCCCAGGTAGACCACTGTCTCTGTGGGGAACAGATTTGTGCACACACAGTTTAACCGAAGAATTCCATTTGAAGGATGTCAGATGTAACATTTGCTACATGTAAACTGTTAAAGAAAGAGTTCTCATGTGCATCAGAAGGAAAAAAAGGGGGAAAAAAACAAACCAAAAAAAAGTAAATTGACATCTGGTCCAAAATAGGTGTTGTTTTTTTTTTTTTAGATGTGGGACTCCAGGAAAACACAATCAAGGAATAAACAGATTTTACAATAAAATGAGCAAGGAAAATTTCAACCATGCATACCCACCCAGTGGGCAAAAAGCAATGCTGCAGAACTCTCTTGGCTCACATTCTGACTGTTGCAGTGAATGGCACTCTTTGGGATTGTTCAAAGATTCCAAGTGGGATGTTGCATGTGATTCACTGAATCTTTTTTTGTCTTTTTCCAACTAAGCATTTTCACAGGGAAAAAACAATGATGTCATCAAGTTCCCCTCTCCGCTGAGAGAGGATAATTGCAAGGTTTTGTTGATTAGAATATTTCAGTCAGTGACATTTTTAATGAAAGCAGGTTCATTTGCTGTTACTTTCTTGTAGCTCACGAGGGAGGCAAAATTCCCTTATAGATCTTCTTGTGGGGCTATAGCCAGGCCATGGAGGACCATCAACTTTCCAGGATGGGGCTTGAGAATTAGACACACAATCAAAACAATATTTTTTTTTCTGGGGGGGGGGGAGTCTTACTCTTGTCTGCAACATAATTTTCCACAGAAGAAGAAACAAAGCCAGATGAGAATGCGACAGATTAAATACAGAGTGCAATATTCTTCCCCTCTGAAGATATTGAACAAAATATTAAAAATTCTGAGAAAACTCATACAACTCCAACACTGCAACTAGATAGCAACTTAGCTACATATTTAATTACTGGGCACGAGGGACAAAGTTCGGTTTCCATCTTCAAGCTGCAGTGCTTAAAGCGAGGATCCAGACCCCAAGCTATTCATACCCTGTTCCTATTAGTGCTCAGGTCTGAGCATAACTGAGCAGAGAGAGCAGCTCATTGCTACTCGAGGCTGCCACCTCCTGCCTGCAATCCCTGCTCGCTTCTGGCTGGCTACTGACCTGGTCAGGGCGCTGTTTCTAATGTTCTTTTGCTTGCAAAGCTGACTCCACACAGAAAGGATGTTTCTCGGAGAATAATTAGTCACCAGTATTTACACGAGTTACAGGAAGCAGAGCAACTGTGCAATGTGTAGGATTCATCTTAGGAACGGTTCTATTTCCATGGATATCCAAAGCTGTCAGACCAGTGAACAGTGCAAATCCAGAAAGGAGATGGTTTCCTCCTCCAGAAGCATCATGCTGTGTTTCAACAGATGCACCTCTCCATTTTAGGATACGCATCGAACAATTGCCAGATAAAAATACGCTGCTGACATCTGAAATGTCTTATTGCACTTAGAAACTGTTGATTACAGGAGGAAAGATCAAAGAGAGAAAGGCTGCACTTTCCCCCCAGTGATTAATACTAGCTTTACCTTCAAGTGGCAACAAAACTGCCAAAACGGAGAAATGAGAGGACAGCCTTATGCTTTGCACACTTCAGATGTCTGAGAGTTCTTTGCTTCTAATCAATTAGGCTGCAGCCTCACATTCTTCATTCACATCTGAGACTTTCTTTCCCTGAGCCTGGCTATTGGGGTCACTGTCAGTGGGCATTTCCACATCATTATCCAGTCTGAGACCTTGAGATTTTCCCCATAAGGAAGCACAAGGAAACATGAGTTGGGTGGCATACCTTTAACCGAGGTCTTATCCCTAAGCAGAAGCACAGTAGGCTCTCCTGCATCCCACTGACTAGGAAACCAAGACACAGATGCTTCCATCTCCTAACCTCTTGTTGGGAGTTAATCTCCCCAGTGTCCGTGCACACGGCCTATTTATTGAGCACCTTCCTGTCTGCCCTCACATCCTGCTTCTGTGGGACTTTCCACTCTGAAATTGCTGCTCACACCTCATCTTGCTCACACCTCAGCCACTCATTCAAGTAAAAGTATTCTATATAAACTGAGTTAAGAAATGCAGAAAGGGTAAGGTAAGTTTTGAAAACTGCATTTGTTCCTTATAGAGCCAGTATCCAACCTCACAGCAATAAAAAATCAGCACTGTGGTTAATGCATTGGGCTGGGCATCAGATCATTTACATTCTGGTCTGGGCTCTGTCTTAGACTTCCACTATGCCATAATCACTTAAATTCCATTCTCAGAGGTGACATTTAATTTGGGATAAGCCAGCTTTGTCTGCTAGACTGTAATATCTGGAACTCTATTTTCAGAAGGTGTTTTCAATGACTCCAGCTATGAAGTATGGTATGAAAAGAACTCAAAATCTTTGCAGACCAGATTCCCAAAAGTCTGAATGGCCAGTGGTTGTTATCCAGGTGCTCTGCAAAGCATCCATAAAATGTTACCGATGGCATAATGAAGAATTCCAATTTATGAATACTTTGCACATGCTGCACATACTGAAACAACTACCGATGTTTTAAGGCAGTGTGTCCAGAGCACACAGAGGCTTACTGTGAGTAAGGCGTTCAGTGCCCAGGACACCTTGTCTGCACGTTTCACTGCATCACTTGAGGCTGTCAGAAATGAAAGTGCTTCAAACAAGGAGCCACAGTTGAAAAGACAGATTTTCTCTACCACAGAGCCCTCTATGGCCCTTAACTTCCAGTGAAGTCAATGGAAGTTTATGTCCTACAGGGACCTGGGCTGTTGTGACCAAGTACCATCATATCCTGTGATCAAAATCCATTATGATTTACAATGTCTGAATTCTATCATATAACTTTGTATTTTGGATGGCAGATGCCAAACACACTTAAAATTCCATATGGAATTTAAACTAAAAGAGGGGAGTTTTAGGATAGATGTTAGGAAGAAATTCTTCACTTAGGGGATGGTGAGGCCCTGGCACTGCTGCCCAGAGTTGCGGGTGCCCCATCCCTGGAGGTGCCAAGGCCAGGTTGGAGGGGTCCTGGGCAGCCTGAGCTGGTGGGGGGCAGCCAGCCCACGGCAGAGGTGTTGGAGCTAGATGATCTTTAAGGTTCCCTCTAACTTAAGCCATTCTATAATCCTATGATTCTAAAACCAAATCCAGCAAAATGTGACTTTTACATGTTTTTATGTTTGTCTGGAAATGAATCAACAAAAACAAATGTTTATACTGTTACCCTGCGATTTTCTCTATCTGGTGAAGAAATGTTGTGGAAAAATCCCCAACAGTAAAATCCTATGCTTAACATACTTTAAAAATACATTTGAACACCTCACCCAACAATCCCAGTGCAGCCTACACCAGATAGCATAATCTAGGTGAGGAAGTTTGGCAACTGCACTACTGCTTCCAGCTTGCATGACTCAGACTGGGTGGTGCTAACAGGGAGGAGAATCCGGTCCTTTTTCTCAGCAGAAATTCAGGCCTGCTGAAAACTTTCACCTGAAACAGTTTGACACATGAACTGTCTTCTCTGAGCATGAAAATTACCTGCACGGGCTCCCAGTACCACACTGCCTCTGGCATATGAGTGAGTTTGGGTTTGATAACCAAAGATATTAAAGATTTAGCAAAGGTTGAAATCCCTGAATGCTGGTGACATAGCCATGCAGTGCTGGGGGTGGGTGCATTGGTTTATCTGCCCCCTAAACTATTAACTACTTGGATGCATACTGACTTCCTGAATGTTTCTAAGTTCCTGTTTCCCCTGTTTCATATATCTAACAAATAATGCTCGGTGTTTAGTCTATTCTAAGGAGTGCTTTCTTTGAATCTCTATTTTCTTTTGATTTTGACAGCGAATGAAATAATTTACAGACAAAGGTAAAAATGCCTCAGCAGGAAACAAAACATTAACTAAGAGAAAATAATTAATACCAACACTTATGGAGGGTGTCCCTCTCTCGATCTGACAAACAAAACTGGAAGCAGCCTCGACAATGTAGGGTCTGGCCCCAGTTTTGCCAGCCTGCACGGTGCTGGCACAGGCAAATCCTACTCACCCACCCTGTAAAGGCTGAGAAAGAAGCGAAAGTGGGACTGGAATTGCATCATTTCCTGTGCTTTTATACTCCCCAGGCTGCCACTTTGTTTTGTTAAGGACTTTTCTCAGGCTGATCAGACACAGAAGAGATGTTTTCTGTTCCTCCTGGATCCTCCTTTGCCTGTCATACCAAGCAGAGCTCTGCGTGCATCAGTAGCTCATTTTCCCTTTCTGTTCTGAGTACTTCCTGCCTCTGTTCATACAATTTCTCTATGCCTGCACGTTAGGATGAAGGCAGGTCTCCTGAGTGGCGAGTTCCTAAGAATCTATTCAACTCAGTACAAGACAGATGCAGTAAAAGCTTCAGCACTCCACTTAGTCATCATAGTTCGCTTATCTTCCGTCACAAAGCCTTGCCCTCTCGCTAATGCCACAGCAAGTCACTGCACCATCTCCTCCTAGGAAACAGTGGGTAGTTCTCTCTGTGGCTTTACAAGCAACAGAAAGCTAGAGCCCACTATCTGGCAGGGAAATTTTCCATTTACACAATGTTATGTCAGGGTTACAACTTACAGCAAGAAAACAAAGCTGTGAAGTATATATACAAATCTACTCTGACAATAGAAAAAATATATATGTTATTTTCTTCTTGTTGTTTATTTCTTTACAACCTTGAAAGCAAGTTGCACTAACTAGAACATACCTCATTAGAGTTATGTACAAAAGAAATACCAAACCCTGTGTATTTTGGGTATAATTAAATGAAATCTCTCCTGCGTATATTATGCTATTAGAATGGCTCAAGCACAACACAAATACTGACACTGCAGAATTTCTGGAATGTTGTGCTGTTCCTTGATGCCATTCATGCAGACAGCAGATCTTCTCCAGTCGTGCACCGATGGATGCTCTCCATTACCCTGCTTGCAGCAAAAGCCACTGACAAGTACAGAACATGACAAAATGTCTCTCCCTGCTACTAACAAGGCTGCTCTGATGCTCTGCAACTTTCTTCTTTACAGCCACTGCATTTTCTACTTTCTTTTGAACATGAAGTAACATCTCAGTCCAACTAAATTAGTAAAGAAAGTTTTAAAATAGACTTTTGTGCAAGCCACGTTACACTTCCTCTCCTGCGCTGCATGTGACCTTTAATAAAACACCAAAAACTTTTAAGTCTATTCAAAAACAGACAGCGGTAGTTGGTAGCAAGAACAGCGATGGCTACACTGTGCAATACACTGTGCAGTGCAAGTTCCTCCTTATCAGGCCTATTTCTGGTGCAGAACTTGTGCCCCTTTTGAAGTGTCACCTTATATGCTATGCTGGATGCAGCAAATTAACCATTTGTTTTGCAGGGATTGGCAGACTTCAGTATCACTGTTTCCTGGGTGACTTTAATTACACTGTAACTTCTGACTGCAGCTATCAGATTAATCCCTTGGGTTTCCTTAACTAATAGACTAAATCCCTGGTAGAAAAAGGCTTATGTAATACAAGCTGTGGGATGTATATTAATGTAATACAATTAAACTAATAAACATATTTTTTGAGTTCTGCTGAATGATTAATCTCAGAAAAATTAGCAAATGCATCATTTTTTTTTCCTTCATGTCTCCTAAATAAAGGCTAGTTTATCTCAGAGCAGAGAACGCTTCGCTACATAAGGAAACACAGTGGAAGCATTCTGTCTGACTGATCAACAGAGGATTAGAACTCAAACTGAAACATTTCTCATTCACAGAGCTCAAGTGCTTTATTCATGAGCATAAGCGTCATATGGCATGGTACATATCCAGCTCATTAAACTCAGATTTGGGAAGGTTAAGCCATGCGTCCAGAATTACATAGCAAGTCTAACAGCAGAACAGGAGGCAGAGGCTACTTCCTCAGTCTGAGCCCCTTACAATGGGTTCAACAAGAGGAGTGACTTCAGATAAATGGATCAACTAATTTTTCTGGGCAAAGAACTGCCTTTTAAGGCAACTGTTATATGTATCTGTTACATGTAGCAAGCAACAACACAAACCCTTCACTTGTATGAATATGAAAATGTCACACATTGAAAAATTGAAAAAATTAATGCAAAGCTTACCTGTATCACGGTGCAATTCATATCCATGTACAGCTGTTGATGCTCCAGAATGACCAGGAAGTCATAGAATCATAGAATGGCCTGGGTAGAAAAGGACCACAATGATCATCCAGTTCCAACCCCCTGTTATGTGTAGGGTCACCAACCAGCAGACCAGGCTGCCCTGAGCCACATCCAGCCTGGCCTTGGATGCCTGCAGGGATGGGGCATCCACAGCCTCCTTGGGCAACCTGTTTATGATGGGGAAGGAGCAGACAGAATGACTTGTCTGCATAACCAAAGACAATAAAAATAGAAAATTTTCAATGTCTCTTTCAAACATTTTCATGGGTTTTGCAATGTTTCTTATAATTTTGAAATAAAGACATTACCTAAATGTCTTTATCAGGTCATTAAAATAAAAATGAAACATTTCAGCTTCCTGACAGGGCTAGGCTTGTTTTCTTAAAAGTAGTCATTTATTTCTTGATTTAAAATTCTGATATTATTATTATTATTATTATTATTATTATTATTATTATTTAGAGGAAGGGACCTTTTCTCACTGTGTTGGCCTCATCACTGAAACAACAAGCAGGGGAATGAAAAAAAAAAAAAAAGAGATGACTTTGCAAACGTTTTGCATAGCGAAAGTACTACCGAAGCTCCACAGAACGCTGCTGCAAACACGATAAACTCTGAAACAATAATAAACAATGCAAAATACAGAGCAATTACCAACATGTGCTTTTCAGCCCACGTTACTAGCTGTGAGAACTCAGTTTACCAAAAACCCACCCCAGCTTCTGTTTTCTTCCCCGCTCCATCTCCTCTCCCCCATTTTCCTGTAGAGCACTTCCAGCACGCTGAAAGAACACGCCAGGTGTTAGCAGAAGCAAATAAGAGGCTGCTGGCATAGAAATTCTGACTGGTGCTTATTTGCTAGGAGAAGCACATTCACAGTTCTTGAACATCTGCAGGATGTGTTTTCCTAGCTCTGGTCTGTCTGTGAGGCATCAGTTCTAAAAGCAGTCTGGGCAAGAAACTGCTTTCTCTTCAAAGTATGTTTTATACCTGTGAATTGAAGGTGTGTATAGAGAGAGATGTGGAATTTATGCGGATAATTGATTCTTTTTACCACCAATTCACCGCGGACTGCTCCTGCCCTGTGCTGCTTAACTCGCGCGTATTCGGAAGGCTGAATGCTTCGCCGTCTCTTCGTTCCCGATCCCCGACTTGAAAATGTTTTAAAGAGCCAAATCCCGCGCCCCGCCCGCCGCCATTTCCCATGTGGGGGATGGTGGGACCATGGCAACGGCGGTGGGCGGGGCTTAGAGGCGCCCGCTCCTCTCCGATTGGTTGGCGGCGGGGCGCTGACGGCTTCCGGCGTGCGCGCGCGGCAGGGCGGGCGGCGGGGCGGGCGCGCGGCCCGGCGGCGGCGTCGTGAGGTGACGGTGCGGCGGTCGGGCGGGCGGAGGTGGAAGGATGGACACGCTGGGCAGGAAGGTGGTGGTGTGCGACAACGGCACCGGGGTGAGTCCCGCGAGGCGGCGGGAGGGAGAAGGGCGATTCCCCCCGGCCGGCTTCCTGCCGGCACGCCCGGTCTGCCCGCCGCGCCCCGTGCGGCCCAGCGACGGGGCCTGCGCCGCGGGGAGGCGGCGGGGAATGAATGGGCCGCGGGCAGAGCGGGGGCGGCGCCGCGATGGCAGGGAGATCCCGACACGGGGCTCGCTGCCGCCTCGCCGCTCGGTAGCGCGGAGGCAGGAAGTGGCAGAGAGAGAATCGCGGAGGCGGCGGACCTTCGGGAGGGGCGGCGGTGTGTCCTGTGTGACCCCCCCGCTCCCCTCCGCCGAAAAAAAAATAATTAAGAAAAAAAAGATATATATGTGTATTTTTTTAAATAGAAGATAGGAAAAACAAATGCTTAAAGCCAAGGATGGAATAGCTGAGACAAAGGATGGCGTTGTTAAGGATTTGGCCTCCTGAATTGCAGAGCGTGCTGTCAGCGCTGCAAGTGATGGGAGCGGGGATGTGACTGCGCTGCTCTGATGGTCCTGGTGCCTTCTGGAGAAAATAAGGCTGCGGGGTGACCTCATTGCAGCCTTTCAGTGCCTAAAGGGAGCCTACAAACAGGAGGGGAATCAACTCTTTGAAAGGGTTGATAACTGCAGGATGAGGGGAAATGGTTTTGAGGGAGGGAAGATTGAGGTTGGATGTCAGGGGAAGTTCTTTACAGAGAGAGTGGTGAGGTGCTGGAACAGCTGCCCAGAGAGGCTGTGGATGCCCCGTCCCTGGAAGAGTTCAAGGCCAGACTGGATGGGGCCCAGGACAGCCTAGTCTAGCAATAAATGTGGAGGTTGGTGGCCCTGCATGGGGCAGGGGGTTGGAGAATCATGATCCTTGCGGTCCCTTCTAGCCCTGGCCATTCTGTGATTCCCTGTTTCCCCCTTCTAAGGAAAATGAACAGGGCTGAGGGTCAGCTGGGCACTTCCCCCAGTACTATTTAGAAAAAGAAGGCATTTCCCCGCGTTTTTTTTTTCCCATTTCAGTGCTTAATGCTCTACTCATCAGGCTTGGCCCACAAGGCACATATCCCAGGAGCCCTCTCCATCCTTCAGTGCCTCCCTTCTGGTGGCAGCACAGCAGTGAGCTGTACAGCACTTGGCTGGTGCTAGTGACACCAGCACTGCACTGCTGGGTATAAGTAACAGGGTGAGGTGCCTTTATGCTGCTGTAGGGGCCTGGAGGAGGGGCCAGCATCACTTCGGCTTCTGTTGATTTAGGCTGCATTTGCCTCCAAGCAGAACAGTGCATGTCTGCAGGTACCCTGCCTGCAGGGTCAGTTCTGTGCAAGAAGGAGGTATCAGTCAGCTTGAAATATTGAGGTCAATTTAGGATAATTAAACTGGAATAAAGTTTTGTTCTTGATGTCAGAAAGTGTTTGAAACCTCAGCTGGGAATGGAATATGTCAAATTAGCCCTACTTTGTCAAAATGGTATTTTTCACGGTAACTATTTTCATGTGTGACAAAGAGGACCTGCTTTATGTCAGAAGGATTTCTGATACACTGTGTTATGTCATAATTAATGTGTGAAATTAAGTCTCTGGTCAGGTGCCAGAAATATTCTATAAAAATAGAGACTAGAAAACTCAGATGCAACTTTAAACTCGTCTGGAATTTACTGTTCTTCTTGTACTGTAATACAACCTTAATGTAGGTTGCTACTTTGAGGAAGAGGTGACAAGAAGGAAGTTCTTGCAACATGTAGTGCAGAATAGAGGCAGGCAATGGTATCTTGGCAGCGAGAGTGATAGAGGTGGATGTTCTGTTATAGGACAAGCAGAAAGTAACTGAGTGGCCTGTAGCATTTCTCTAACAGTATTTCGGGTTTTTGTTTGAGAATTGCATCAACTGAAGGAATCAAACACAGCCCCCTGATAAGAATTTGACTGTGTTCATTTTAAAGCCTGTCACGTGATGCCTGTGAGCTTCCTCATTCTTTAGTTTGAAAGAGCACTTATACGTTCAAGTTCTTGCTGCTTGATGACTCAGTAGGAAGTGAAAGAGTCCGTGCAAACCACAGTGCAATGGAGAAGAAACTATATATGGTAAAATGGTCATGCGGGCAGGCAAAGCAAGTAGCTGCTCTTAAAGCGTTTTGAATGTATAGCAGACACTTGCAAGAATGACTGATGGTGAACTCTGGCTTCCTTGCCAAGATGTGTATAAATACATCGAGTGTTGATTTTAATGTTTGAGCCATGGTGTACACTGAGTGCTGTACTGAAATCATTTGCTAACTGTTCCAAGGGCTGCACAGGATGGCAGAGCAATGAGCACGCTGTACTTCAGTTTTAATAGAGGGCTTCACATGCGGGTGGAAAGAACACCATGAGTATTTAATATTTGGCTCCAGAAGATGGTTATATTCCAAACTAGCTTATAATGTTCAATCAAATTTTGAAAATTCAAGTTTTGAAAGATCTTTTGTAAGAGAGGGATGAGCATCTTACATTTCTTCTTCAAAAAATCCAAGACAGTTCAGGATTTGTTATGTGGATACATGTTTGTTGCTAAGGTGCATTTATCTGTTATCAGCTATCTCTTGGTAGTTTGATCAAGTGTCCTTCTTCAGCCTTAGTACCTGTCATTACATCATCTCCATCCGACCCACCAGCTGAGTGCTCACTGTGGTGGTGGGGAAGATGCTACCCTGAGGACACTCAACATCTCCCACCAAGTGATGCTGGGTACAGAGCTGCTTTCAGTACTCACTAATGATTAGGGAGGGGAGATTGAGGTTGGATGTCAGGGGGAAGTTCTTTACAGAGAGAGCGGTGAGGTCCTGGAACAGCTGCCCAGAGAGGCTGTGGATGCCCCATCCCTGCAGGTGTTCAAGGCCAGACTGGATGGGGCCCTGGGCAGCCTGGTCTAGCATTAAATGTGGAGGCTGGTGGCCCTGCATGCGGCAGGGGGTTGGAGAATCATGATCCTTGTGGTCCCTTCTAACCCTGGCCATTCTGTGATTCTGTAATGATTCGTGTGGCCTGGGGAAACAAAATGGATTTGAAGGGGAGAAAGAGTCAGAATGAAAATTTGCCCCTTCTGTTTGGTTAACCACGTAGAGCTGACCAGAGTTTGTAAGAATGTCACTCGTACACATCCTTGGTTCTAACCTGAACGAGAGAGCTGGAGTTGGTCTGTGCGAAATAAAATGAGTGAGACTGAGGGAGGAGACAGTGCATGGCTAAGCTATCAGATTTGTGAATTGCCATCCTACTGTTGTGCAATGTCCCAGCAAGGTGTGTCAAGGCCTGAGGGCTTAACATAGGGACGGACTGAAAGTTACAATTACAGATGAGAGGGTAAGAACTTAGAATAGTATCTTTGTAACTCAGCGTTTTCTAATTCAGTTTTCTTGTATGCCAGAATGTTGTAGCAATAAACTTGTGTAATGTTCTGCAAGCAGTCATTTGTTAAAAGGCAAAGCTTTTTAAGAATCTGTAAACCTTTATTTGCACTCAGCTCAGTCCTTCAGAATGTCTCAGATGTTTCCTGTGGTGTAAAACATTTGGAAAGCCTTGTGGCATGTCCAGGTAGCGTGATCCAAAAATGTGGCTCTTTGCTTTTCATAGCAGCACTGCATTCTTGAATACACAGATAAGATCTGTGCAACTCCCCTGTACTCTTTGTCCTAATGTCAGTAAGTGGTTGCCTTTACAAAGAACATCGATTGCAACAGAATGAGTGAAATGAATGTTATACGTGGTAATTCTGCGGGTATTCAGAACAGCTCTGCCTTCGTAGAGAGCAAATTCTGAGTCAGGGAAGGAAACGAGGGGCACAAAAAGCTAAGAATTCCCTCTCCACTCCTATCAGCCCACATTTAACTGGGATTTTCTTGCGCTTTTCCATAATTAGCTTGAAACATTCCTCACAGATGAATAATGTAAAGCAACAGAAAGTGACTTTGAGTTGCACATCATCACAGACAGGTTTTTTTTTGCGCTCGGTTAAACCTTAATGCTTTCTTAGCACATATGCTGTACCTTTGAAGCTAGCACTGTAAAACTTCCCTTTGTCTGTATTTGAGGAACAAACACTTTCAGAACGTCCTGTTTGATGTGAGCTACCACTAGCTGGGACTTCACTTGTTTCCTGTATGTTTTGCTGCAAGCTGGTTGCTTTTTTTTTCCTTAAAATCTATCCTAAAAATGTTTAACTCTTGAGAAAGCTATTTGAACTGTACAAAGCATCACAGGGAAGTCCCTTTTCCATAGTGTTGTAACACCCGAGTTCACAAAGGTTTTGTGTTTTCTGACATACCATTTGTTTTGCTGATCCTTGCGTTAATTGGAAAGGCAAATTAATTGGGGAACTTACGAGGTGATCCGTTACAAGATGGTAAGTTTGTTTGCTGGAGATCTGCTCGTAGGGCGGCAGGATATTCAGATTTGAACACTGCATTCTTTTATACCTCTCAGTGCAGTTACTCATTTTCATACTGCTTCAAAATCCGACAGTCTGTTTCAGAAAACATTCTGGAAGGTACTTTAATTCAGTGTTGTATATCTACCTATCTGAAATATGTAAAAGTAATGTGAAAACATAAACCTTGTAGGATTCATGCTCTTAAACCTGGCGTTTTACTCCCAAACAGATGATTATTAGTAAAAGAAAGTAATAAGTGCTCTAATAAAATCATTTCTTCTTTTCAGTTTGTGAAATGTGGCTATGCAGGCTCAAATTTTCCGGAGCACATATTTCCAGCTTTGGTTGGAAGACCTATTATAAGATCAACTGCTAAAGTGGGAAACATCGAAATCAAGGTAATTCTTTTCATTATTCTTTTCTAACAGATAAATAATATTTAGGGCATCCTTTGACATATGCAGTGTTTCAAATGCTTGTTTCTGTATTCTTCTTTATGCCATTTCTGTATCTCTTGATTAATTTCCGTGCTGGATTTTACCCTGTCATGTACTACAAAGAAATCAAGAGGGTGGTCTAAAGCTCCACAGAGGCCTTCTACTACAACTGAGGAGACAGCAGATAGAACTCAAGTAGTTGTTGGCAAAAGGGGACTTGAAATGCTAATATGTAAGTGCTGTCAATATCAGAAGGCAGAAATTGAACAGCAGTGGTTGATATTTATCACCGAGCTGTACTTTAAGATTATGAGACAATGCTGAAGAGCTTCTGAAAATTGGAGGTCTTTTTGTACTCTTTGCTTTCTGATCACAGTTCATCATCTGTGATATTGCATGAGATGTTTAAGCTTGGTTGTGTTTGCGTTTCACTGTTTCTGCTGGTTTTGTTTTCATTTTATCGTGGATAGATGTGTGATACTGGACCATCAGTTAGAGAGCAAGAGGCTGTATTTGAACTGCTACTTGGCATTTTATTCTGGGTGTGGGGTGTTGGGGCGAACCACTGATCCCAAATCCTCTTCAGAAGTCTTGTGGGGGCTATCATTTCTCACTTTCTTTTGTAGTTGCAGAGTAATGCTTCAGTTGTTACTAATTGCTTCTGCAGTTGAGGCCCTGGTAAATGTCTTGGCCCTGATGTGGTCACAGCCTCTTGTCTTGCTTCTAGCCACATTCTCTCCTTGTGCTGGCCCTAATGTGCTGCAGTAGTGTGCTGAGCCACTTTAGAGAGCAGATCCAACTGAAAAAGTGGAATTTCTTTGTCAGGTAAATTTTGACCGCCTCTTAACACAATTATGAAAGCTACTTTGAGGGCAAGGCAGAAGCAGGAACTTGAGAGAGAAGCAGAAGTGCATGCAGAACTGTAGAAACCCTCCTTTCAGCCAGTGAAGGGCAAGTAGAACCTCACATGTACAGGCTTTCAACGTTGCTTTCCCTGTTGCTTCTGAGTAGTAGCGTAATAAAAGGGGAAAATACGCACATCTGTGCAGCCTTGTTCCTTATTTTCAGACACCTAGGAGTGACAAGGAGAACTTAATTTATCTGACTAACCCAGCCCATGGGAGGGGGTTGGAACGAGATGGTCTTGACAATCCCTTCCAACCCAGGCCATTCTGTGATCCTATGATTCTATGACTTCTGCTGCTGCCTGTAAGAAGTCAGTACTGTCAGCAGGAGGCAGTACTAGGAAGTCAAGAGAATGAAAGATACCACATCTTCCCAAGCTGCATTTTTTTTTTAATATTGCAGTGCTCCTTACTATGCCAGCCGTGACAATCTGCTTGAAAGGATGAAGACCTTTCCCCTTTACAATAGCTAGGAGGGTGTTGGTTGATTTACTATTATTACTTTTAAGTAGAGAGGAAGCATCTTTCTCTGGTAGGACTTGGGCAGAGGCGTTTCTTTGGGTGTCTGCTTTAACTTAGTGTAAAAATTTCTTCAAGCAGGTCCTGGTAAAGTAGTAAAGTTTTATGAAAGCTATAAAGTGATTAACAGGTCATAAAGGCTAAGAAAAAATTCTCTGGCATGAAATCATATTGATGAAGTTGTGTTTTCTTTCCAGCTGATCTGATACAGCCCGTCCTGCCAGTTCTGCTGTTATGATTATCTGATAAATTAGTTTAATATCCTTCCAGATATCAGTGTTGAACTAGAAGGATGGGAAGTACAAGCAAGTAATTGTTATGAGAGAGATGCAAAAGACCCCCAAAATTATAATTCTGTTTTTATTGCCCCTGTTATGCCAAAGCGTGGATTGTATGTGTCTATTTTAGAGAGTGTAAATTGTGTCCTGATTTCTTCCTAGCTGTTTCAGAACATCTGTCTATAATAGCTTCCTACTTTAAGAGAACGTTGTAGCAAGAGATCTATGCCACAGATGCTTTGAATATCCCTGTGGGATAATACAGTGGGTTGACTTTTTAGGTATGTTTGCCATTTTCCTTTGTGAGATGCTTGCAGATTTCTTAACTGGAATGTATTTCAGCAGTTGAATTTTATGCCAAAACTTAATTCTATCCATTCACTACAGGTTCTTATCTTGTAAAGCTTAAAACTGGGTAAGGGAAGTGGCCAGAAGATTATTAGTTTAATTTTTGAAAAGTAGTCAGACAAGCTGTTATTCCTGGGCAGTTCTGAAACTCGAAGTTGATCAGAGCAGTGGTTATCATCCATCTGCTGAGTTACCAGTGTGAAGTTGCTTTGTCCACGTTTCCTTTCTAGACTCTCATTTCACAGTAAGGTGAATTAATTCCCTTTTTTCTGCTTACTGTCATAAAAGCATTTAAGCACAGTGGAACAGATAGCCACGAGAAAGCTAGGAGAAGAATGTGGTCACCCTCCTTATGCATCTGCTGCTGGCTCTGATCGTGGAACTACAGTAGGTGGGGGTGCATCATTTTTTTTGTACCCTCAGTCCCCAGTTCAGGACATAAACACAAAATTCAGGTATCGCTGGTATTGTTTTGCTTCAAGTTGCAGCCTCAGAAGTTGGAAACCAGACGTGTAGGTACCACTTTGCAGTCTTTACCGATTCGCTGATCTTTGAAGCAAGTCTGGGAGTGAGTAACCTTAGGAAGGCAGGGTCGTTGTGCATCTTTGACCAGTTAAGACAGGATTTTAGGGCATTTGAGACTCGGGAGCTGTTGAGCCATAGTCCATGTGTTACATTTGTTACAGTTGTACTCAGTTTTTGCTAAAGGCAGCATGGTGCTGGACTTCCTCTGGATTTGAAGTGAGGAAGGGGGCTGAGCTTTGACCAGTCTTTTTGGTACTGCCTGTGCTAAGGCAGCTGCCACAAATTGTGAACGCTTTTCCTCTGACACAATTCACACAATAGGTAGACTTGCCTTCTTAGTACTGATAGTTACCTTTATGGCTTTTGGTAATTTACATGTAGATTTAATTGAAGGAGGAAGAATCTCACCGGTCATGAAAATGACCTTAGTGTAATTTCAGACAGCATTTGTATGTGTGCACTTCAGGATGCTTCCCAGCTGCTTTAATTCTCCTATCTTCCTATGTCCATAGCTTGCTATTGTGAAGAACTTTGGTTCCATGATATCTGAACAATTAAGTCTCCTTATAGATGAATATCTTATGTTATTGTTTTGAATTCTCAAGTATTTAAGGCAGAATACTTAAAACAATCTAAATGTAGCATTAGCCAAAGCTAGCTGTAGTTGAACCCTGTCTGCAGGGTCTCATCTGGTTCAGATGAGCACGTTGCTCAGGGTAAAATTCCAGTGTTACAGAATAGTTATGCACAGAATCCTAGTAGAAAGGGGCAGATTTTGTTTGCAACATGAGGTGCACAAACACAACGTGCCAGTGACGTGTTGCAGTAGCTTTAAATGGAGACATTTAAGCTAAAATCCCAAGGATGTTAGCTTGGCCCTAACTATACTAACCTGGGTATTTTCCAGCTGCGCGTGCATCTCTTTTCAGCTTATTTCTACTGTGTACTTAAAATAATTGGAGAATTTCATTTAGGCTTTTTCTGACTTTCTTGCTTCTACCTTTTCTTCACCTTTCTTGACCGGTTGAAGTAGAATAACAAAAGAATGGTAAGTGGGGTGCCTCATGCTGCTTGGTTAGTGTTTATGCTTGATGGGACCTCCAGCTCTTCTGCTGGTTTTTTTTGCTATTCATTGTTCTGTCTTGCCTCACATTTTGCTTTGGAATACACACTTACTTTGGATGTTTTTCATTGCTTTGGTTTACTACCAACTAACTGACGAGAATATTTTGTGCATTGTGTTTAAGTATGAGATAACCTCTGGTTTTGGACTTTAAGACCAACGTGAGCTCAGTATCTGCAACAGTGGAAATTACTTTACATAATGTTACAGACCAAGGGCTTGAAAAAAGTTTCAATTTCCAGTTAGACAAATATTACTGAGTCCCAGAGTGATGGAAACATTGACGGCGACGCTGTATGCACTGCCCTCCTTCACCCAGCGCGCATGTTGTTTGTTTGTGTGTCCTGGAGAACAACGAATGGTTCTGCCCTTCAGCTTTGTTTTGTTAACAGGACGCAGAAGTTCGGTGTGACTTGATTGTGTGTTTGAATACTGGCTATTCCTGGGCCACGTCCTGTCCAGGAGTACAAAGCCTCCAAGAGCAGCGCACAATGAAACACTGCTGATTCCTCTCACCGCTGGGGTTTCTGATGGCGTAATGTGGTGTGGGGGGGGAGGGAGTTCTTGTAGGATGCTTCTGTAGCATGCTTCCACTGATGTACCTTTGATTTAAAAAGGTAGGGCTTTGACTTCTGTCTTCTGTACAGTCAGGGTAATGGAGGTGTCACCTACTGCACAAGGGAAAGCAAATGGAGCGCTTTGTCAGGGAGAAGGGCTGGGAGAGGAGCAGATTATTTTGAACTGTTTTCAATAAACTTCCTTTTCTTTGCTGGCAGCTCTCTAGGTTGCTTCTGAAATGGGCTTTTATGGACTTGATGCTGCATTTCTCTGTGTGTGTCTATTTTTTTACCCCTTGCATTGAGTATTAAATTGAATAACCTGCACTTTAAAAGTTTTCTGCACCGTGGAAACTGCTGGCATGTTTTTGTGTGGAGCAGACAATTTTCTGCAGTGAAACAAAGGTTATGTAGAGTGAAAGCAGTGCTGTAAGCAGTGCTCTAGAAGCATGTTCTTAGAGGCTAGATGTGAGCAGATCAGTTAAGGCTTCTTTAGGAAAATGGGAGATACAGCAGGGAAGAAACACAATGTTGTATTGTGCATACTTCCTCTGGGAAGTACGTGGGAAAGGAGAAGATAGGGTGCTACTAATTTGAATGTGCAGTGTTTGCATAACTGCTTAACTACCTTTAAGAAACAGATTGATTAGTGGGAAATGACTGTACAAACTGCATCCGTTGGTTGTGTTTGTGTAAGAATGCATTGCCATGGTTTTTGACTTGGGACTTTCAGCATGGAACTGACCAGGGTATGTTTTACATTTAGATGTCTCTCTCCTCTTCACATCCTACAGGCATAGGCAACATGTAAACCACTGTTTCTTTTAATGCATCGAGTGGAACTTCTGATCTCTTATTTGCTATTACTACTGTTCTGCTTGCTCATGGACCACTCAGTTTTCCTTTTCTGGCATCATGCAGCGTGCAAGGAAAATATTCTGTGGTTCACCTACTATCCTTACATGCTGTTTTGCATCTCAGCCTTTTGAAATCTGATGACAAAATATTTGGGGTGTCAGTGGAGAAACATCTGCACTTAGAAAAGCCTTGGCAGTATCTAGCTTTAATGGGGCTTGTTGGTGTGTTTGGGGTGAACTGGAAAATGGAATTAAAGTTCATTTTGGAGAAGGTTTGGGATGGATAACAGCCCAATTTAAAAGTACGACATGGAATATATTCTACTTGTCTCCTAAGTTCCTGAAAGCAATTCTGAAAGGTGGGCACTGTTTAAAAACGTAGATAGATGTGGGCTAGCACAGCTTGCTGTTGTTGTTTGAGGATTTTGTTCTTCAGAAGAGTTTGCAACAACTGACGTACTTCTATGTTAACATTTTACAGGATCTCATGGTTGGAGATGAAGCAAGTGAATTACGTTCAATGCTGGAAGTTAATTATCCAATGGAGAATGGCATCGTTCGGAACTGGGATGATATGAAACACCTCTGGGATTACACATTTGGACCAGAGAAACTTAATATTGACACAAAAAATTGTAAAATACTGCTTACAGAGCCTCCCATGAACCCAACTAAAAACAGAGAGAAGATCGTGGAGGTATGTCTCTCTGGTAGGAACTAAGATGTGCTGTTGTTGAAGTATGGATAAAAAACTTGAATTTTCTTGGAATACACAGAAGCTGCCTGAGGCAAGGCAGTTCTCCTGCCTTTTGAGCAAAATGTGTCATCAGCTGCTGTGGTCAAATTCAAACAGTCCAAAAGTTATAAGCAGACTGGGTGCCTTAAGCCACATCACCAACAAAACAGTCAGAAATGCATGTTTTTCTTCAGGTATCTAAGATATTTTGGTTGCCAGGTATTGGATGAATGTCAGTTAATTTAAATGACTTGAGCTTCTGTAAGCCAGTAATGTTTCTAAAGAGACTGAGGCTTGAACAAGATGATGCTTACCAGATGGAGCAGTGTTGTTGGAAGTTGCTGAGACAAAGGTGTGATGACAACCAATTCACTGATCTTTTATTAATGCTAGGGATTGTCAATGAAAGCCTTTTTACAAAGAAAGCTGGGTTCTCAGATCCTGTGGCTGCTCTGGACAACCTAAGCTACCTCTGAATTCAGTTGGTTAGAAGAATAAGAACTTAATTTCATCATAGCCTACTAATTTTCCTTTAAAACCATTAGTTCAGCTATATTAGCTATTAGTTTAGCTATCTTAGCTATAGAAATGTTTTCTGCAACGTGACCGTGGGTGTTTTTGCAGAAATCTTTTCTTTTGGTGTCTTGCTAAATAAATCCAAGATGGAAAAGGATTAATCAAACTGTACAATTTTTTTATGTGTTTTTTAAATTGAAAATTTTCTAGCATTTATAGACATTAGTGGCCCATTATCTGAGTGTTGTGTAACTCGACATTAGCAGTGTTATCTGTTGTTGTATCAGTCAGCTGTGGTGTGATGGACATAGTGACCTATTCTGAGTTGCCTCCATGTTGTAGGAATGGCTGAATTTCCTGTTGAGGCTGCTTTGCTTTTCAGCTGTCTACAATGGTGTACTTGTTTCTGTTTTCCTGCTAAGTGCAACAGGCTGGGTTTTAGTTTATTCTGGTACTGAGTAATTTTATCCCATAAATTGAGAAGCCTCCCATAGCTTCTGAAATCTGAGGAAACATTTGTATTGCCCCATGTGCTTTTTAAAACCACTCCAGAGACTGTAGATACTTACCCACGATTCAGAGGATTAAGGAGAACCAGAATCCATTTTCATAAGCTCAAACTTGAGCTGAACAGGAGTTCGCTGTTTCTGTTATATAGAATATTGTCTCCAGTAGCTTACTGCATTCTCATTCTGAAATACCCTTAGGAGCAGCTTGACTTTCATGGTGTGTCATGTAGCGTTAGAGACACATTTTAACACAGTCACTTTTCCCAGTTCCAGTCTTGTGTTCTTCGTCTCTTTATCCCAATTCTTCGTTCTTCCTCCCTAGACCCGATTAGAACATTGCTAGCTAATCCAAAAGCAGCTGTCACTAGAAAGAAAATCTTTTGGGGAGAATATTCTGCTCTGTGCTTACATCTTAGGTTTTTTAACACATTCGTCCTGTGACGAGATGTTTTTGTAGTCAAAGAACAGACCTGGATGGCTTAAAAGAAAGAACAGCAAACCCCAGATCTCTGCATATGTGCTTCAATAGGTTTTTGCAGTTCATGTGGGGGGTTGTAAAAACCCAAAGCAAGCCATTTTCTTGGCAAGGTGCTTTGCAGCCCCTCCTTCTACGTTCCTCTAACTTCTGTCATACTGTATGCTCACTGCAGATATTCCTAGAAAGGGGAGCATCTGTCTTCCCAGGGATTTTGCTACGCGCTCAATATAGCTATGAAATAATTAACTTGGTTTTGCGAGGATCAGGGTTCTGATATGGAACAGCCATTTTAAAAATGTGCTCTTCTAAAAGAGGAGGGTCTTTAAATAGTTCAGAATTTTGAAATTGTCAGGCATCAGCTTTTTTTTTTCTCCCTTAAGATCTTTAAGATATCTTTTACTTCAACTGCGGGAGTGCTTAGGATTTAATAAGTTTCTAATCCTGGAAGTGGCAGAAGTGCTTGGGAGGGAAGAGCAAAAACAGAACTTTGTGCTGGAATGATCAGAGTTCATCATTTTTTTCATAGTAAAGCATTTGGAGGAGGAAGCTGCTGTGCATTACTTGTTTACTTGGGCTTCTTTGTGTTTATAGAGAGGGCAAGATCCTATAAACTGGACATCCTTTAATTTCTTCACTGCAACTAGCTTAGGGGAGCCTAGTCTATGAGACAGGCAATTACCTTTTGTGTTTTAGTAAGAGCTGTTCTGCACACCTGCATCGTTGTTGTGTTTCACTCAGAGGGTGGTGAGGCACTGGAACAGGTTGCCCAAGGAGGCTGTGGATGCCCCATCCCTGCAGGCATTCAGGGCCAGGCTGGATGTGGCTCTGGGCAGCCTGGTCTGCTGGTTGGTGACCCTGCACATAGCAGGGGGTTGAAATGAGATGAGCACTGTGGTCCTTTTCAACCCAGGCCGTTCTGTGATTCTGTGCTCTATGATTGTTCTGTAAGCAGCAACTGAGTCATTCTAGATGTACTGCTTCCATTGTAGTGAGGTTTTTACTGAAGCTAATTCTAGAAGTTTGTCATCTCTTGCACTTCAAAGAAAGGAAGAAGTCCCAAATGCAGAGAACAGTCTGTGACACTGCACTGATCTAGACCAATAAGAGTAGGTGTTTGTTTGCTCTGTCTTTGATAATCTCTGGTTGTGTAAAGGCTGGTGACCCTGATATGAAGAAAAAAAATCTGAGCCTCATTAGAATTAGAACAGACAGCTATAACAAATGTTTAGTTCCCAAGTCACATTTAAATAATGAAGTAGCTGGCTGGCCTGCAAGTATGTGCCTCCCACTCAGTAGGCACTTTAGAAAATGGCTTGGTAAAATGGCAGGAATTGGCATGTAGGTTTCTTGGAAGTATTCACTTTTTGTTCCTGAGTGGATGTGAAATGTTTGAAGTCCTTGAGATGACTCGTCTCACATGAATAGACAGACAGGTGAGGTATAAAACTGACAGTGCTAATCAGTGCCATAAAGCAAGTGGGTTTTTAATGTTTGCGTACAATATTTATTTCTTGGGAAGTGTTTTTGATCAGAGAAAATACAGAATTACATGAGCACTGTTTTCAAACATTTATGACTCTTCCTTTAAGGATGGGCCTTACTTGGACATTAATTTTTGCCTTCATCTTACAGGTTATGTTTGAGACATACCAGTTTTCTGGAGTGTACGTAGCCATTCAGGCTGTCCTTACTTTGTATGCTCAAGGTAGGCAAAGATAACTTAGAAAATGTTTAATTTATGTGTTGCTATGGCAGAGTTCTAATATAGTATTAATGAGACTTGGGTCTACTTCAGTACTGCTGTAGACAAGCTCAATTCTGTTTTAAAGGTTTGCTTTTCATTTTTGGGAGTTATGGATAGTTATCTTTGTGTGCATGTTTAGCAGACCTACTTGTAAAACCCGGTTTATCAAAACTCATTGTTTCAAGGTGCGGTTCATTTTAGCCTTCAGCATCTTTCCAGGCCTGACTGACGTGCTTTTGGTTTTCTGAAAGATTTTTTCACCACAAATGAATTTCAAGCAGCTGATTAGGTGACTTTGCACTGTTCTGAGTTCAAGAACATGTTGATTCTTCTGCTGTATATAAACAAGAATAAATAACTGCCAGCTTAAGAAGAAAATTACAGATTCACTGAATTCAATAGAAATTCTGCCATTGGCTGCCATCTATCAATAATCTAGGATATTCAGACACGTGGGTTCTAATAACATGACTTCTTACATCTGTTTACTGGTGGCTTGGTGTACTTAACCATTGTGTGGCAGGAAATTAAAATGTCCTTACTTGTTAACATGTCATCATAGCTTCTGTGCCCAAGAGCAAAAGTTCAAGGCAGGAACTGCTGTGCAAGTCACTAAAAGCAACTGAACCCAAACCACTCTTGCAGTAGTGGCTTTTTAGTTTTATTTGCTGATCACTCTTTTTTCCTTTATCATTGTTTTTTGTTTGGTTCATTACAAGTCTATCTGTCTGAAAAATACGCAGTCTTACATTTACAATTAGAGCAGAATTTATTTTACTGAGTAGTGCTCAGTTACTCTGAACAACAAAACACAGAACAAGTTGGAGCAGTCTGCTGTTGAAGAACAGATATTTTCTACCCCATGAAAGCATTAATTGGTACTCGAGAAGAAGGCGTCATGAACAAATCCTAACAGTAATTCCAACAAGAGAAACTTGTGGCACGAATACCTCTACATTTCTTTATATTGGAGCAATTAATATCGTGCTGCACATACATAGCTGGATCTGCTGAGGAATTTATAACCCAACCAACATTTAATGATCTTAGTTATTCTTTTTAATTAGAGTGCAATTTAAGATGTCAAAACACTGGAAAAAAAGGCAAATGGCAGAGGTTTAAGCACCTAGGCAAGAGGAAGGATAATCCATTTTTAACATGTGTATATACAAGCATTTTCACTGTGAAAATCTTATGTTTAAAATCTAGGTGAATGGAAATAACTGAATTTTAAGTTTTGCTTCCTTTTCCCAAAAGGATGATGACCATTACAGTGTTCTTTTAGGTTACCAACGAGGTTATGATTCCAATGATAAAACTATTCTGCTCTATTTATGGAGGTGCTAATAACAGTTGTACTTCCTCCCCTGTTCCATTCTTTTAGGTCTGCTGACTGGTGTTGTTGTGGACTCTGGAGATGGTGTAACTCATATTTGCCCAGTTTATGAAGGTTTCTCTCTCCCTCATCTCACCAGACGGTTAGATATTGCTGGGAGGGATATCACCAGGTACCTCATTAAGGTGAGCTTGAAAGAGTCTTTAAGGCTGAGGCTGATGGCAATGGCACACTGGTTCAAGTTAAAATCCCTTGGTAGAAAGAAACTTTGTTGTTTGTATGTTAATTATATAAAGAAGACCAGTATTTTTTGTATTGCTTCAGCCTCTCTGTGTTACGTTTCCTCATCTGATAGCACTGATACTATTGAGATCTCACTCACTTTCCTAGTAGCAGTCTAAGAAGGGAAGGGACTTCATTCTGTATTTGGGAAGAAAAATCTCAAATTTGGCTTTCTTGATCTGTAAAATAAAAACAAGACTGTATTCTAACATCTTTTTTAGTGTAGAAAATACTGTAATGATTCTTACCTGATTATTAAATAAGACTTTATAGATTATTTGCTTTTAAAAATATGTAAACCTTAGGATTTTTTAATCCAGAATATTGCTTAACTGGAATATTGTGCTGTTCTGAAGCAAAGTCTTAAATACGAGGATTATTTTAGTTATCTTTCACTTCTGTAACAATTGCACTGGAAGTTCTTGGGAGAATTTCCTACTTACAGCAATGTTGTATCTGTTTTGTTTTTTTTTTTTCCTTTTTCTGATAATAACAGATACAGTTACAGATTTGACTTAATACTGAATTTGCAGTTAGAAAAACCAGGCAAACCTGACAAGTTTTTGACTGTGCACACTGGAGGCAAGGAGATCTGTGCTGTTTCTCACATTTATTGCTAATCTAATCCGTTCACTGCAGCTCCTCTTACTGCGAGGGTATGCTTTCAACCACTCTGCTGATTTCGAGACTGTTCGCATGATCAAGGAGAAGCTGTGCTACGTGGGATACAACATTGAGCAGGAGCAGAAACTGGCACTGGAGACCACAGTACTAGTTGAATCGTACACGGTGAGTGTTCTGAGACAGGTTTTCCTGACCTAAATGTATTAGGTCTAGAATCAGGTAGCAGTTTAGCTTTGATTCCTTGTACGTTTTTCTTGGCAGTAGCTCACTTCCCAGACATAAAAGTCTGTAGAATCACATTACTTGGTTCTGGGAAAACTTGAAAAGCTTCGTGCTGACTTCTGTAACTGTAGATACTTGAAATTTGAATATTACAGCACAAAAACTTGTAGATAATGTGGACTTACTCTAGCATGTCGGATTGTTTCAGCTTCATCTCTCTAGCTGTGATACATCTGAGACTGGTAACTGGTAAGAAGGGAGGTAAACTTGCTCTTAGGAGACTTGCTGTAATAGCACATGAGAGGAAAGGAGTTGCAGAATAGCATTTTTCTTGCTGCAAGCTCATCTTTAAAATCAAGATTAAGAGCTGTATTGCAGGGCAGCATTTGGTACTTCAGTATCAGTGTATCTGGTCCTTGATCTCTGTAAGTAAATCACATAGCAATTGAAGCATCTTCTTTCAGTAGTACTGACTTCTTGCAGTGGTGACAATAAGCAACAATTTCCTGCTTTAAAACTCTAAGAAACAATGTAAGTCATTTCCTCCTGTTTTCTGTATCTAAGTGGCTAAAAGCAGCCTGCTGAGTGACTTTCTCTTCACTAGCTCCCAGATGGCAGGATTATCAAAGTCGGTGGAGAACGGTTTGAGGCACCAGAGGCACTTTTCCAGCCTCACTTAATCAATGTGGAGGGGGTTGGTGTGGCTGAACTGCTGTTTAACACCATCCAGGCTGCTGACATTGATACCAGGTAAGAGCACGCTCACTCCTGCACTCTGACAGTGAATTGTGACACAGGGGCTGCTTTCCAAGGAAATAACATCTTTTTGCTTTAGTCACCACTGTGTGCACAGCTGTGTGAAGATTTTATTGGAACTAGGGGTCAATCTCAGATGACTTTTTGAAGCTTAATGCGTTATCTGAAAACGTTACTATTTTGTATTGAATAGGCAAGGATTAAATGTTGGAATTGTGGGGTTTCTTTTGTGTTCCTTCCCTTTTAATTGCTGCTTTCTGGGACATCTGGAGAAGTGTGAGCAAGTGTACCAAACTTGGGCAAAGGTTGTTTTTGTGTTTGCATGATGGCAGTTTTGTAGATCTGTATTTGTTTCCCTGTACGTACAGGTACCTACTTGTCCTATGAGAATCTCTGTAGCACAGTAAAAAGATTGTTCTCTTGGTCAGGTCTGAATTCTATAAGCACATTGTGTTGTCTGGAGGGTCCACTATGTACCCTGGGCTGCCTTCACGACTGGAGCGAGAACTTAAACAGCTCTACCTGGAACGAGTTCTGAAAGGAGATGTGGAAAAACTCTCAGTAAGTCCTGAGTCACTGCTGTATCTGTGTGAGGCGGAGGTTTATCCTGAATCCCCACTAGAGGGAACCAGGTAGTCAGAAATGACAAGCTATGGCTCACCCTCCACACAGCTTGAAAAGCTTGGTGCATCTTCACAGTCTTGTGCTGGCTTTTGCCTATATATGCAATAAAGCTGCCTTCTGGTCATGCTGATAGAAAGTCATTCCTGAAGTCTTGGGTTACTTTGAGCATATAAAACATGCAGTTAAATGTTAGCGTACAGCTCCAATATAGAATGAAGGATGCTAGAGTGTTTTTGCGCTTTAGAAAGTCATCACTGAGCAAAAATTATTTTTATCTTCGAAAGCCTGGGCTCATGCTATGCATTGTAGATGAATTGCTCAGAAGTGGAATAATTTTCCTTGCTCACCTGCAGACAAAAGCCAAGCAGACGATGGAAGTAGTGTTGCCTTCTATCTAGTAATGGTGCTATCTGCTTTTCAAAGAGGAGGTTATTTATGGAAGAAATTTCTCAGAGTGAAGTTTCTAATGTTGAACTGAATTGAACTTCCTCAGCTTTGAATACAGTATTCTGTGAAGGTCTCTTACAGCTATTTAGAATGACTCAGTTGCACAGAATAGAATCACACGTACCTTTGACTGTGCTCATTTTTGCTCTTGCAGTTGGAGCTTGAGCATCAAGTAATTATTAAGAATATTCATTAGATAAGCTGGCCTAGGTTGTATAAATTTAGAAACCGTTCCATCTGCCCTCCTCAAATTTGGTATAATTCTAAAGCATTTTGTGATCTGGTAAACTCCTGATAATTTTAGCCATCAAAGCTTAGCAAGTATTTAACTCTTCTTCCATTTCATGAAATGCAAAAATACGATCTTTAATTTTCTGTTCTGACTTCTGGGCTTTTTGTGGATACGTGGAAGGTATAATTTTGGGGACGTGTCAATAGCCCTCTCTCATTTCCAGTGCAGAGTAGTTATTTTACTTTGGTTGTTCGAGCTGGAAGCTCACACAAAGTGCCCTGTGCTGGCACTGCATTTTGGTTGCATTTCTCACACTAAGCAACCGGTGTTTCATTGCTCTAGTAGGAAGCACAGTTCTGTTTGAGTCGGCTTTGTTTCGAGAGTCCTACTAGCAGTTCTGTTGTATTTTTTTTTTTCTTCCTTAGAAATTTAAGATCCGAATTGAAGACCCACCTCGCCGAAAGCACATGGTGTTTTTGGGCGGCGCAGTTCTAGCAGACATCATGAAAGACAAAGACAACTTCTGGATGACCCGACAAGAATACCAAGAAAAGGGAGTGCGTGTGCTGGAGAAGCTTGGTGTGACTGTTCGATAAATCCCAAAGCTTGTTCCCATCACGTCTAAAGCTTTTTTTTTCTTTCATTGCCAATCTCTGAACTCACTCAGCTACATGCTATGGAAAGGCCTGTCTGTGGCCTTTGACCCAAAGGTCAGGTTTTGTTCTGGTTTCTTGGGGTAGCTTTTGTTAAATGTTTCTTAATGTGGCTAAATTTGACTATTAAATTTGACCACTTCCCCGCAAACAAAACAGAGCAAGAGCAGCCTGTCTACTTCATTGTTCCTTCCCAGTAGGCAATTGGGTAATTCTGGTAGGCTTTTTCTTCTGGGTTTATTGCTGTAGTACTGCTAGCTTTTGTCTCTAGTTCAGGAGGGTTTGTGTGCCTTTTTTAGCATAAGAAAACCTTTAAACGGGAGCTTTTGCTATTGGGTCATTGTGGTGGTTATCTTTGCATCTTTTTGCCTCTCTCTACATTAAGACTATTTTATTTTTTTTTCTTTCCTGCAATAAGGAATTTTGATTAAGCATAGTTAGAAACTAGTTTAACTAGCTGGAATGGCTTTAACACACTGTGTCGATGTAATGTGGTTCTGTATGCCCTGCTGCCTAAAACTGGTTTCTGAGGCTGTTTATCAGAATCCTTGGAGGTGGTGGGGCTTCCATCCTGTATTTCTCTTAAGTGGGCATGTACACAGTTGCCACAAACCAGGGAACACCGGATATTCTGGCAAAAGTAAATTTGTGGCCTTAGATGTCTTTTTTTTTTTTATTTTTATTTTGGAGGGAGGAGACAGGTTTAAGCTGTGTTGCTTTTCTGTTAAGGGACAGCTGGAGGTCAGTCTGACCAAAAATGCCTCTTTTTGTAGCTACATTTTGGTACCATGTTATCTCAGCATAGGGAGCAAGAATGTTACGTTAGCTGTTCTGTAACCGTTGAGAAACTTAGATGTGCTGAGAGAGGAGCCTGGGAACTTCTGAAGAGATTTAATACTTTCAGAAACGCTTGTGAAAACTGTAATTAAAGATATTAAAACTCCCCAAACTAAGTTTTAAAATGTTTTAAGTGCTTGTATGTACATCAGAAGCACTTGTATTAAACTTGACAAGTACATTAACCTAGTGCCAAGTAGTTATTGCAAATGAATATTTCAGTGCCCAGTGTTCATTGCAGCAAGCAGATGTTTATAAACAACCAGTGGCGGTAGGTTATAAAGAATGACCTGTGTTTGTTCTAGTTAAAAATAGCATTGGAAGAGGAGATGTTGGTTGGTAAATATCCGCAACTCATTTTGACCAGTCTTGATTTCTTTTGGATACTTTAGGTGGGATGGGGAAGGAAGTGAAAAACGCCGACAAAATGCTGTTTCCAGAAAGTACATTAAAGCTGAGTTGTACTGAAAACTAGAAGTTGTCACTAGTAATTATCAGCCATCTTCTCCAAGTGGAGTTGCCTGTATTTTCTTTCCCGCTAGCAGACTGGTAACTATCAGCACAATAAAATCTGCCTTACACAAAGCATAGCAAAATCTGCTCGCATGTGGACGCCAGTTAGATTCAGTTCTGCTTTGCTTTTCATGGAAATATTATCTCACTTCTTACTTAGTTTTCCAAGCCTACCATAACATTTAAACGTGAGGAAGTTAAGATCTGCTTTTGACTTCCAAACCTTGGAATGTACGAGATGTGCTTTCGTATCCTTGCCGTTTGTCTACATCTTTACATTAATAATTGACCCCGGGAACGGGGAAATATTAAACTCCCTTGGATTCTTAAAAATTGCTTTCTTTCTAAATCAAGCAGACAGCTTCCTTTTGGCCAAGAGAGCCAAAAAGGCAGAGGCCGTGTCTGCATTTCTTAAACAACAGGGCAGATGCTATAGTATTGCTAGTAATGACCATTTAATTATAGGTGGGTGGGGTTTTTTGCAGCTATATTTACTCTTAACTTGAACAATATGAATTTACAGGCATGCCGGTCATGCCTCAGCGCATGCACTTATGCAGTTACTAGATTTTTGGGGACATGAATGTAAGGGGTATTCTGAATTCCTCTAGTCTTCTGAACATTTAATACACAAGATTTAAAAATGCTGTGCGCTTGCTTTAGAGCTATGGTTTCTCGTGTGACTGTCTCTGGGCTTTCTGGACAGCTTTGAGAATCGTGTAAATAAACCAAAGAATGACTTAAAAAAAAAACCACCTTTTTCGAATGACAATCTGCCACGTGATCAGTTGTACAAATCCAGACCTCGACCTGAACCCCTCTTCTAAACCACATTCTCCCCCCTTCATTGGCTTTGGTTAGGTATGTGCCTGTCTGGAATAAAGGTTTTGGAATTTGGCCCTTTCACGAGAGAACTTCACAGCACCGTTAGAAATGAATGTTGGTTGATTATGCAGTATCTTAGGATTTCATGGAAACGATGTATTTATTGGGGGGGAGGGGGGAAGAAAGAAAAAGCATATTAAATTACAGCTATCCTGAATTTAGAAGAAGGAATACGATGTCCACAGACTGAATGGGGCGTTCCAGTTGTGCTCAGTGGGGTTCTCTGTTAGCACACCCGAGCGTGTGCTTGTTCTCTTGTTCTCTCAGCTGACAGCTTCACTATTGAAGCACTATATGAAAGTAACCTGTTTTTAATGTTGTTTTTTTTTGGTTTTTTTTTTAAAGACCAAGTAACTTGGTTATATTTGCAACGTGCTTCAGCTCCTATAAAATTAGACTAGAAGATGCTGCATCAGTTGTAAGTTTTTTGGGACTATCCCATTTTTAATGTTAAGCTGCTTCAAACCCCTCCCCCACTGTTTGAGGATGCTAACCTATGTAACACAAATGGCTTTTTTTATACAGCTCTGAACAGCATGTTAACACGCAGCACTGGTTGAGACCATGAATGGAAATAAACATCTATTTAAATTGACAGGTCTTTTCAATATAAAAATAAAATCAGATTTTTTTTCAAAGTAGATGACGTTTGCTTTGTTTCCTTTGGGAAATCTCAGTTTTGTCAGGTTTTTTTCTGAAGTTCCTTTCATCATGAAACTATCACAAGCTGCTTATGCTGAGGAAATCTGATGTGACAGAATAGCACGTTCCCTATTGATTGCTGTCACAGAGTGAAAAAAGCACCCCATTTCTACTCCCTAGCCAAGATTTTCTTCCATCCTAGTTTGCTAAATTAATATATATATGTGTATATATATGTGTATGTGTGTGTATATATATATATTTATATTAACTTAATATGTAGCCTTGGAGAGGAATCTTGCCTAGCTCAAGCTCTATGCTTGATTGATTTCAGTGACCCTGGCCATGTGTGGTAGCCACATAATGGCATTCTGTTATGGAAAAAAATCATTTATCTGGCTTTGTAGCATGCTCATTCAGCTTCTTTATCCTAGCACATTGTAGGTGCTGTTCTGTGTGAATATTCCCTAGGCATTATGTCTCCAGCAGACAATGGCTTTGGTTTTCTTACAATAACCCAAAGTGTAGTTTGGCTCCGGATGAATCTGTCTCAAGGACTAGGCCAACTATGTGCCATCTTAGGTACAGGTTGTAGATTGGATTTCAATAGATGGGGGAAAAAAGATCCCCCTATAATCTTAATTTCATCACTGTATTTGTAGGTGGGGGGAAAGTCAGGCTTTGCCTGTGTGCAGAGATGATAATACATGCTCCCCACTCTCCCTGCCTTGTCTTGGTTTGCCTGACATGGCTTTTGTGGGGAAAGCTCAGCCAGTGTTTGCATGTCAGCTTTTTCAGTAGTGAATTCCTCCTTACAGATACTTCATCCATTTGCCACAAACAAAGCTTCATTAGCTGTTTCTTTATGGTGAAAAAGGCAGGTTGGTTTTCTTTTTATTTTAATCCCAACAGATCTCTTCCTGTGTTCCTAGCAACCGGGAGAATTGTGAAGAAAAAAATAGTTTCAAATCTTTTCAGCAAGTATTAAAATGTGAACTGAAAACTTGCTTTATTTCTGCCATATGCAGAAATAGTTGTTTCAATTTGTTTTTTTTTAATAAGTTTGTGTGCTGTCCTGTTGGAATAAGTTGCTGTCACTGTGCCATCATAGAACTCAAGGGAAAAGAAAAGCTACTTTTTTTGAGTAGGTGCTACTGTAGCCTCTTACCTCTGCTGCCTTACAGTATTAAGATAAGCTTTAAATTACATCCCCCAGGCGGGTAGTTTACCTTTCTATAGTCTGTTGTTGCATCCTGTTGTCCCAACTAAGTGCACAAACCAAGGCTGCTGTGCACATCTGCATATCCCAACAGCTGGAGCAGGGCTCCTTGCCTTCCTTGTGCCACGTGCAGGGTTCTGCTTTGGTATTGCTGGTGCAAGGAGACGCTCAGGGAGGAGAGGAAATGTAGGACTTTGCTTCTTCGTTTTAAAGTTGCTTTGAAAGCAGTTCCTTAATTTTAAAGTTGAGGGAAACATTTTTTATTCTAGGTGACAAATAAAGCAAATTATGCATCTCTAAGAGATTTAGGCTGATGCTGAGGGGTACTTGTGCTCCTTCCCGTAACTTAAGAAAAAAATCTTTCCACAGAACTGAGGAACAGTAATTAAATTGTAGCTGCAGGAATAATGATAGATACGGGGCCTCTTGCCTACACCTTTTCATCACCGCACCCATCTCCCATCTGGTTTTTGTTTGCCCTAAAGCTTAAGTGGTTTCAGGATCCTCTTGCATGCATGTTTTCACTGTGTGCCCATTTTAAATCTCTCCAAGTATGTTAATGAATTAATTAATTGACAGTTGCTGACCTCAACAAAGTACATCCTGTAAGTCCTGACTTGCATCAGGCATTTTTCTTAGCAGAGCAACACTTCTGGGGGCAGTTCCAAATCTACACTTCACTGTTGCCCAATAAATGTCCATTCCGAATCACTCAGTGTAAACTTGATGTGCAGAGGACAAGGGTGACATTAAAAACACGAGAAGCGATATTTTGGGAAATGCCCAGCCACTGAGCTTCCTTGGAATATTCCATTTTTGTCTTCCAATCATGGTGTATGTCAGTGCTACTTCAGATTACCCTTTGGCAAGTCTTGTAAAAGCTGAGGGATTTATGCAAGCACCTGTAATGCTGGTAGATAGTTCTGTGTAAGAATGTCTTGTAAAAGGGGAGGGAGGGGCCAGGGCTTCCTATAGCATTACTAGATGATAGCCTGGAGCTGTAACTAGAATAACCTTTGAAACATTCTCAGTGATGGAACCCATGTACCATATGAGAACAAAACATATGATCATTACCCATTATCTAATAATACAAGAACTTACAGCCCTGGAGGATGAAAAACTAATTAATTGTTACCACTTTTTAAAAAGTAGCAAAGTAGTGAGGAATATTTGTTCTTTTGGTTCCTGCTCCACTGCTCGTGTTCCTTGAGAAGTGAATGAGGCAATCTGGTGGGGTTACAGTGCTCTGTACTGATCCTCTAAATGCTGCAGAGGATTGCTGAGGCAAGGAAGTTGCTTTTAGGAGTGGACTGCTTACTCAAAAACAACTCGGCTTTGGAGTTGCAACTCTGCAGTAAGAAGGGTTCACTGATTCACTGTCCCAGCTTATCCATGAAAGCAGCTGATGCTGAACATTGCTTATCTTCAGTGCAATAAGGATGATCGTTTACAACTGAGGATTTGCTTGTGCAGAATTTTAAGCAGAGTATGTCTAGAGTACTTGATCCTTCAGTGTGGATGGAACATGGTGGGAGAAGGCTTTGTTTTTTACCCTGCACCGGGGCTTGCAGTTGTTACCTGGGACAAGAGCTGCCTGTCAAAAAAGCAGTGGAATTTTCTGCATTGTTTCAAGTCCTGCAGCTTTTGTACCAATGGGTTGGGCCTCTGTAGAGACCTCAGCCTGAATGCAGCAGCACTTAGCACCTTAGACTCTAATTTCACTGTCCAAACAGTACTGACCAGCTTCCACCTCACACTGAAGTGTGTGCTTTCATTCAGAGCCTTCATTCCTTCCTCTCGGGATGCGTACGCTATTGCTTTACTTAGGAAATCGACAACCACTCACAGCTTAAACCAAAGTCCCCAGGCACGAGGAACACACCAGCCTCTTGAGAGCAGAGCGAGCGCCACTAACCTGCTGTTCTTTGCTGTTGCAGGGTGCGGACACATCTCATCCTGGGGTTAAGCTCAGCAAGGCAGCACACCTCTCCTTTGTGTTGCAGCAGCAAGCGATGGCTGTTGTGGGGTCTGGGAATGAGCTAGTCCTCCTCTCGTGCCAGCAAAACCAGTAGGCATTCTCAAAGCAGGCTGTGGGCCATAAAACACAACTCTGTGGTTGCGGTGCACCTGATAGCTCAACAGCTCACACCTGGCGTGGGACAGACTATTACAGAGCAGTCAGCTTTGCAAAAGTACTGTCCAAACTCAGTGGCCAATTATTTTAATTTTATTTTTAATCTAATATTTTAAAGGAGGGCATAATTGCCTGTAAGAGACTGGGAATGAAATTTCAGTGAGCACAGTGATCCCTGGCAGTTTCTGGGGTGCAGTTGATGTGCCACCCACATTCTCACACTTACATGGGTACGTACATTTCTGGGTTGCTGATGATTAGAGCTCTTAGCGAGATGACTTGTACACTCAAGCTGGCTTTCTCCAACTTTCCCCAAATACACAGCATACATTTCTGCTGTAAAAGGTGGGTAACTAACTTAGGAGGTAGATGGGTCCCTTGTAAGTCAGCATGCATGCTATTTATGGAGGTTTGCTTAAGGAGTGGGTCAGAAGGAAGTGCCTTTTTTTTTTTTCTCCCCCATCCTCCCAACATTATAACACAGTTGCTTTCAAGAATATGCGTGGTCTGTTTTCTTCAGGCTATTGGCTGGTCTGGTAAAATAATTAGCTGTTAGGAAGACAGAGAGAAAGGATCACATCTGCACAAGACAGGAAGACTGGGACAGTAGAAAGGGGAAAAAAAAATCCCAGCTTGAATCACAGCTGCCCACCATGCATAGTAACAGGGCTTGCCAAGAATATTCAAATTGATTTAGGGAGAAAAGCTGAGGAAACCGTTTAACCCCAGCCTGCTTGGATCCGTGACAGTATCTCTATAGAGCGCTCCCACGTTGGGCCAAAAGAAGGGTTTTCAAGCTGTGTGTTTCACCAGCCATCCTCCTCTGCCCCCCTTCCCCTTGTGCAGCAGGAACACAGCATACAGACTCACTGACAGGCGCGAGGCTGTGTGCTGCAGAGCAGCTTTCCACACGGAGAAAATTACCAAAGGTGGGAACATTTATTTCATATTGATGGGATTAAGTTGTAATTGGATCGTGTGATTTAAACCAAGATCCGGGCAAATGATTTGGGATTAATTTCAGGCAGTGGGAACCTTTCTGCTGCCTGCAGCACATCCTGCGTTAGGCTTCCCCCCATGAAAAGCACTGTGCAGACAGCATTCTGAAGGCCGGAGCTTTTTGCTTCAGGGTTTCTGAGAGCACACATCCGCTGCAGGCTGCTTGCAGGCCGTGAGGATCGCACATCAAAAAAGAGGAGGAGTAATTTGGACACGTGAGTCACACAGTGATTTCCCTACTTAAATAAATCTATTATTCAGAATCGGTAAGGTGATGCTCACCTGATAATTAAGAACGGTTTGTTGGGAACGTGGGAGGGTTTGTGTGTCAGAACCTGCTGTCCCAAAGACCATCTTCCTACAGCAGACCCATGCTAAGTCCCAACAACCTCTCTGGGGCAAATCCACAAAAGGAGAAGTGCAGAAATGCCCAGAACTCAAATAGAAGTGCCATGACACAGGTGGTTTCAATACTTGATTTGGTGCTCAGTTTGAGAGCTGGAGCTGTAACTTCCCCCTGAACTACAGGTGGGCTTTCATTGCCAGCTGAAGCAGCAAAACCCAACATCCAGCCCCCCCCCAAACTCCAGTTAGCTGCAGCTTCACTCATGTTGAGAGGCCTTGGGCACATGAGCTATTTTCTAGTCGAACCACAGGTTCTCTGGGTACCTAAATGTCTGCTGTAAGGCAAATGTGGGGCTGCTGAGACCCTGACAGCACTCGGCAGCTATGTGCTCTGTCCGTGCTGAAACCACAACAGGCCTCACCAGCAAGGCAACGCGCTCCCCATTGAGCTCGCCTGCAGAGCCAGGCTGCGAGATGTGTGCACAAGATGTTTGGGGATCAGGTCTCACACAAAAACAGCTGTGGGAGGAAATGGGCCCAGTAGTCAGACCACATTCACCATTAATATTCATTTATGCACAAATACTAACACAATCATGGATGACTTCTAAAGGAATGGGCCTAAGTGACTCCAGGAAGAGACACTGCTGGGCTCTGGACAAATAATTTAGAGGCCACTGAACGGAAACCCAAACCCTCTGTTCTGTGAGAAGGATCTCTTGTCCTAAGGGAAGGAGACACCCCCTTTATCACAAGGGTTAAGCACCTCCGGGGCTTCCAGAGGCCACAGCAGCACCCTCAGCCTCTCCCATCTGACTGATCTGCACACAGCTGGGCAGTTCTTGGGGATGCCCTGCACCACATGAATCAGCACAAAGCAGCCCCCCAGCACAGGCAGTTCCCCAACTGCATATCATTGAACAGATACAGGCTCCCAGCTGCTCTGCAGCTCCTATGGGGTCACCCTCCCCTCCTGCAGCCCAGGGCCCTGGGCGCACGTTGGCCATGAGCTTACCTTACAGGAGGCTCAGATGCAGGAGTAACACAAGCCAAATCTGCAGACAGGTGGATATCTTTTCTGAGGTTTGAGAAAGCATGTTTGTAGTTGAGTTCTAAAAGGGCGAAAGAGGAGCCAGCATCAGAGCAGAGTTCATTATTCATTTTTCATTCTGAATGTTACTTGGGAGCCATGAAATCACATTCCTGAAGCAGGCAAGATCAAACCCAGCAACATCCTGGAGAACGAGACAAATCTAGAGCCTCAGACTTAAAGCAGCAAGTCAGCAGCTCACGGCAAGAGACAACAGAGTATGGTAAATGCAACTCAGGAAAAGAAAAATAAGGCAGGCTTTATTTTCTTTATTTTATTTTTATTTAAATAATGGATGCATCGTGGCTTACACCGCCCTGGAAGGAGCAGTTTGAAGGGGAGCAGAGCACAGATGGAGGTCTGGGTTTTCCTCAAGGACGTAACTTCACTTGGAGAAACAAAGCTGAGGAAAGGGCACAAGAGGGACGAGACAGGAAAGCCTTTCTCCCTAAGGTTTGTTCAAGTTCTCATGCTGGAGAAGTTGTTAAAGGGCAGGGAGTGTAAATCCACTAATGCCAGAAATCCATTTTTCTCCAAACCAAGTTCCTTTCTGAACCACTAGGAAGGAGAAAAGACACCAGACCAGATCCGAAGATCACACTGCTGCCTCCTCAGGCACCTCAGATAGGTGGTTGTGCATCACCTTACACCGCTGGTCCATCTGCCTTCCAGGATCTGCAGGCACAAGAAGACGCCTGCCAACTTCAAGGGAGATATATCCATGTGCAGGACGAAGCCTGGAAACCGCGAGTAGTTGCACTTTTACTGCCAGAAGCAACATTTTAATCTAAGTATTGGCTCCCGACAGAGGCTGTATTCTAAGGCACTGCAACATCTTTCCTCCATCTGAATAATTGCGAGTGCCTGTCTTTAATCTGTTCTCGAGAATTGTTGGGTTTGATTCTTTTTTTTTTTTTCCTTAAGTACAAAAGAAAATGTTTCTGTGTATACATTCATGGCAACGGAGTGACACAGAGACATAAACTAATGGAAGGTCCACATGTCGAGAGAATATTGTATGTAATGAGAACTGCTGCATTTTTGTAAAATGTAATGGGACAGATACGCAGCAGCTGTGGGTTACTCAAGAAGCAGCTAATTTAGCAAGCTGAATTCAAGGATATTTCCCAGATCTCCCAAACAATGAATAGCAGTGTTGTTTAAGATTACCATTATGCCTTACATCCTCCTTTGACTGGAAGCAGGGGGAGGAAGCCTCTATCTGTGCTTCTGGGGCAGAAGTACATGATTAGTGCCTAGCTATCATAGGAAGCCCCAGGGGAGCAAAGGGGTCTGGACTTGAAGGAAGGAAGGAAATCATGTAGGATAAACAAAAAAGAGCCTCAGGAAAACAGAGATGGGCAAGACTTGGTGAAAAATAGAAATGAGAAATACAAAAGGAAATGCTGAAGGGATCTATTTGAGTTCCAGCTAATATTAAACCTTAAAAAAAAACCTATCAACCTCATTCTAAAACATCAGCAGGCTCCTATTTCTATACACTTAAGTTTGTTCTAAAGCAAGTCATTTTAAACATACAAAGTGTGAAGCATTTAAGGCTCAATTAGCCTTGGATTTTGCTTTCCTGGGGATTTTACTTCCCTTCTCCCCCATAAAAAACAAGAACAAAGGAAAATATAGATAACCTATACACAGTAAACACAGTATCAAGGCTCCAGTCTGTCACTCGCCACTACAGCCAGCAAGGAAATGCTGCCAAAGCGACCTGTTCTCCCAACATATTTCATGTGCTAGCAGCACAAGCACCCCACAGCTGCCTCAGAGAGCACTAAACTCAGTGCAGCTGTGGCTGTCCTGACCCCAAGTGCTGCCCAGCAGGCCCAGCTGTGCTGGATTGCATTGCAGCTGAGGCTAAGGGCCTCGCCTCCTCAAGGCAGAAGCACTGGGGGATTTGCACCAGGGTCTGCTAATACAAATGGTAAGGCAGATTTTACCTACTTCAAATGAAATTAAAAAAATAACATAAAAATGGGACCAGTTCAAACTGTTGTGGTTTTGTTTTGGTGGGGAAGGTCTGTGCATTGACAATGCCAGAGCTGCTAGGAGCAAATGGTTGCAGTTTGCAGCCACCTTTCTGCAGCTGGGAGGCTGGGGGGGGGTTTAGGTACAAGGTAATCTGGAATCCAAAGTTGTTGCAGGTTTTACACATGTAAACAGAAGTGGCCAGGCCATGCAGACAGTCTGGGGCCTTGTTACATCAGCTTGAGAATGGTTTGTCGAGCGTAGCATGAAACAATCATCCCTTTGGGAAAAGAGAAAAAGAAAAAAACCCACAAGAACAACCCTCTTCCTCAACAAATTAAGGTGAAGAGAGTTGGCAAAGGGTTTCCAGACGCTGTAACCTGGTAACTGAAAGGGTTAAAACAGGGTGCATTTCTCTGGTTCCCCGATCACAATGTTAGAATTTCCTCTTACTGTGAAAATACCCAAAGGCTTTAATGCTGTGTAGAAGAAGGGCACTTGATTTCCATGCAAACAGAATGAGCTTACACGAGGGAAATACCAGGAAAATCCATCTCTCCTCACTAAGCTCTCCTCTCAGTTCCATGGATGCAGAGCAGAGCCATTCCCTCGAGCCTGGCTTTAGAAAGACATTCTAACAACAGCCTCTCCCAGGCTCAAACCAAAACTTCTGCTTAATCACATAGACAAGATTTTGCTCCTTCTACTAACGTAGGTGTTAAAAATCTAAATGGCTTATGTAACGTTACATCAGGCTTCCGCTGAGATCTACAGTAGAGCTCATCTGTAGTCAGCAAAAGGCTATCTGGGGCCAAAGACTTTGCTCTCTGTCATGTCTCATTGACACATGCAAGCATAGGGTGTAATTCTGCTCCCGGAATCACAGCTGGAGCAAGATAACAGAGCTAGAAGCTTTGGAACTACCTGGAATAAATACACTTTGAAAAGATGTTTTTCTTTCTTATACTCTTTTGAGCTGCTCCCTCATGTTTCATGGTAAACAAATCCCACCCTGCTGTACCAGAAAGGCACTCTCACTCATTCCTTTGCATAAGAACAAAAAGCACAGCCCGCCAGCAAGAGGAGCCTGAATTTACTCATGAGTCCATAGGAAACAGCTGTTGCTTTCAGCCCAGCCTCTCCTTTATCTCTGTTTTGTTTATTCATGTCCCAGCTTATAGTGGCCATAGTGAGTGGGTCAGGGCTCCCAGCAGCTCCCTGTGGTTGATGGAAGCCAGCTTGGTGCCAGCAGGATGGAAAAGCAGGCTTTCACATTGCTCAGTTCCCAGGTGGTGACAGAGGTAAATTCCTGACCAGGCCAGCCAATAGTGCAGACAGGAGCCAGGCTTTTGTCCCAGATTTATCTTTTTTTCGGGGGGGGAGGCAAACACTCAGAAAGTTGTGTGGAGGAAAGCAAATGTGGCATACTGAAAATAGCGTGCGCCTTTTCACATCTCCTCTTCCTTCTTTGAGTCCTTTGCTACCTCCTTTGCATCAGAGAGGGTGTTTACACTCCCCGTCTTCTATAACAATATAGTGAACAGGATCATGCTCAAAATCTGCAAAGATTAATCTGTAAAGAGTGCTGTGGTGTCATGGCATGCAGAAGTGGTGCAGAGTCCAAATAGCCTGCCGATAGTTCTATAGAGAAGCAGGGAAAAGGTGCAAGGCAGTGACCTAGCAGGTATTTGCTAGAGACCTGCAACCCAGCAGGGAGAAAGACAGCAGAAATGAACTTGGTGAGAAGAACAGGAAAATGGAAGGCAGGTCTCCCATGTCCTAATTCTTGCTGCCTTCATTTGTCTCTGTTTCCCAGCCAAAACGTGGGTGTAATTGTTCAGGCATAGCATGAAGCTGTAAAGACTCACAGTGGATAAGACATAGCAGGAGGACAGTGTGATGTCAGCAAGAAGTGAGTTGTTTTCCCAAGCAGTGAGAGAATAGGCGAGCTCGAACTCCAGGGATGTCAGGACTTCCGTCCAAATTGGAAAGAGCATTTCAGCTCACCAGGTTGGCAGGGAACAGCACGGTCTCTCCCCCTGCAAGAAAGGCTTGCTGCTTTTTTGGAGTTAGGAACCACTGAGAGCTGTGCGTATTGCTCACATTCTTAAAGTGCTGCAAAACCCAAAGCAGAGTCCCCACAGAGAGAGAGGCAACATGTTTGCCACAGAGAGGGGGAGAGGAGAGGTGAGTGCACGCTCATGAAACAGACTTCTTTCCATGTAACGGCAGATGACAGCATCACTTATTTTCACAGACAGCTATTTAACAGTCAACATAAGGAAGCATCATGAGTAGGGAGCAGCAGACAAGGCATAAATTACGCAGCTAACCAAAGAATACGGTTCCTACTCTGCTTTTGAGAGGGCCAGATGCCTTCAGACACTGTTGACTGTTAGTCGGCGGAGAGAAACCCTTTCAAGCCCAGCTAACTGAAGTCACAATGTGTGCTTCATTGGCTCGGCTGCACGGGGATCTTCCCGGCTGAGAGCAGGATCTACGCGCAGCTGAAAATACGGTGGGAATGAGTCAGTTCCTTGGAGTTTGTGTGGGAGGCAAAGACAGAACTGTGGGTGGCTTCAAAGTGTTAAACAGCCTTTCAAATTCAGGCCCAGCTTCTCAGAGGAATAAGGAAATGGAGATATTCACCCTGTCTGGATTTAGTTCCATGCCTTGGGTCAGCCTTGAGAAAACTGTTCTCTGGTAGCCGCAGCCACTTCTCAGGCATGCAGGTTCACTTACTCCTGAGCCAGTTCAGCCTTAGATGTGGACATAGTAGGACCCTCACCTACAGCAAGATGGTGCCTGGCTCTCCTGATATCTGCAGACTTGCCTCTGCAAGGCAGGAACTCATTTAAGCCCCGTCTTTCCTCCCTCTGCATCGCACCCCTGTTTCTTGAGCTGTCTGGGCTAAATCCCGCTTCCCACTCCCTGCGATATGGGAGAGCTGTTCGGAGCTTTCCAGCTCTGCCTCAGCCTGGAGCTTGCCTGCCCCACTGTCTATCATCACTCCTCTGGGCCAACAGCGCAGGGATCCAGTCCTGAGATATGGGTGAAGAGGGATGCTGTGGGTTAAATTACCTGGCACATTGGAAATTCAGGCTCCATCCAGTTACCTCCTGCCAACTGTTTGCAATTCAGCCCCGATCTCCTATAGTCTGGTCAGCTCTAAAGAGGATTTATTGCTTTTACTGGATCAAGCTCACCCTTCCATTTAAGTGGATTAATGCGGGTTAGATCCAACTTAGCCCCACACAGCGTTAGCCAAGTCAACATAAAGTTCTCTACTACTGGCAATGTTGTTGTTTTTTCCTTGTCCTGATGAATTTTTAATAGTCTTTACGTGCAAAAGCAGCTTTGCAAAATCTTAGGCTCCTGCTTTCCAACTTAGATGATTTGGCATGTGAAGAATGCAATGAATATTTAAACCTGCAGTTTGGCACAGCTCGCACAGCGTGGCTAGGAACCCAGCCCCGGCCTTTCAGAGACTGGCCAGGAACCATGCAAAACCCCGGCCCAGAGAAACAGCACAGAGAGCTTGCGAGGATACATCAATCTTCAGCACTCAACCGAAGTCACCCCGAGCCCACCATCCCTCAGACTCTTCTTAAATTAACCTCAGGATTCATATGGAGGAGCTGCACGCGGGTGGAGCTGTGGGTTATTTGATAGATGACTCAGATCATTCTGCTGGTTGTATTTTATTAACGTGAGAGTAGATGATGAAGGCTGTTATTTACCACTGAGACCAGGGTCCCCATCCCAGTAGACAGTGTGCAACCATATGGTAACAGCCTCTGGCTGGAAGCTCTTACAGCCAAGCCAGACTAGACAAGAGAGTCAAAAAGGAAGGGACCCCTCCCGTGCCCTCGCTGTACAGATGGGCAAAATGAGGGCTCACACATGCACTCAGGCAGCCGCCAATTAACAGTTCACTGTAAGCCCTTTGTACATGCTGAGCCCACAGCAAAATGAAGGCATACTGACTTCGCTTTATCGGCTGTAAAAGAGCACCCAGTTTGGGAGCCATCACAAGAAAACCTCCATCATCCGCATGAGCACACAAGGATAGATGCTGGAACTCAGCCAAGACAACGTGGCTTTCATCCTTTACACGAACAGGGGCTCCCTCTGACATTACCAGGGCCACTTTTTTAAGAGCTGTTATGCCAACTTTGGCTCACGTGAGCCTGAACAATGCGGAGAGGAGTGCAGCTGAAGCTTCCCAAGTCTGCAGCGACACTTCCAAAAGCTGGACTCCGCAAAGGAGAACATGGGAGCAGTCCCACCGACTTCAGCTGGGCAACTCAAGCAGTACCAGCCTTCGGCCAGAGGGAACCACATACCACATGTTTGCTTCTGATATTAGTGACCCCCCCAAGCCACGGATTTGGTGTAGATATTAACAGAGAAAGATGTGCATTTCTTCAGAAATCACTGTTGCCCTTGGTCTCAGTGCGGCTTTTTGGAAATCCCAAGTCTAAGCATTGGCAGTTCTGTGCTATTTAATTTGTGAAGTCGATCAGAGCTTTGGTAGCCAGTGGCTATCTTTACATGCGATAATATTTATTTGGCTCTACATGCTGTGTCATTAGCTGAGTGTGTTAGTTTATTAAGTTTGGCCTACATACAGTCAGTGGGACCGTTCCCTTTGGGTTGTTATTATTAGCAAGACTCAGACATTTTAAGCTGTTTGGGGCCCAGGAATCTCATGGTGCAAATAAAAGCCATAGGTAGTCCCTCGCAATCACTGACTTTCCAACTACAATAATTTAATTTCATAGATGGACAGATAGTTGTAGTGATGCGTGTGAGTGTGAGAGAAACAGAAGGTGAAAGCAGACTTCAAGCTGGCAACAAAAAAGAAGCATATCATCCACCTACAGCACTGCAGAGATACAACCGTCCCTCTCAGCTGAATTAACAAATAGCAAATTGGACCCTTTAGCTGCTAGAGCCAGACTGAAAAAAACAACCAGGGTATTACTTGACACATTTCTTTGCCCTGATTGCGAAAACATGTCACTTCCCTCATAGATATCACAGGTATATGTTAAAACAAGTATTCTACAAGCGATGAAAACAACAAGGCTTGGTTTCCAAAGGATGTGTCTGAGCATGACCGGCTATTTAAGAAAGAGATATGGTATAAAAGCAAAGCTGCTCTTGAGGAGTGGAGCTCCAGTGCCCAGTCAGGCATGACTGCCAGCTGAGGGCTTATCCACAGGTACGGTATTCACAACAAGTCTTTTCCCACACTGTTTTCCTGGTGTCTATTCGGGGATGAGCTCACGCTTTGCTTTGCCTCAGCGACAGTACTGACAGCTCTTCGTTTTGCCCAGCTGCCTACTTTTATGAAGCCCATAGGAAATTCATTTCTTCAGGACTTCGGTTTGCTTTTCCGCAGCCGTGAGGTTCAAGAACCATTACAGGAGTAGGACAAGCAGAAGATTAGTTGTGCAAATACAAATCCTTCAGAGAGCAAGCCAAAGGTGAATTTGTGTGTCTTCTTACACCAAGCTGTAATTAAACTCAACAAGGCACAGAGCCTCAGAACCCACGTTGTAAAAACCCTTAGTGACTACTTTCAGCTGTCTATAGCCTGGCTTAGAGAGGCTGATCATCTGCATCGTGTTAGACCCAGCTAAGCAACCAAATCAGAAGGGTCAAGGTAGGATCTGAACATCAACCGATGAGCTTCTGCATCAGACCCGCTTTCGGCGGTGCGGCTGAACTCCAGGCTAGGCCTTGTTTCACCCAGAGCAACTCTTCCACTTGTGTTCCTTGTGGCTGAGACTGAAAAGGTGACCTTTAAATGGATTGTGATGGCAACTCAAGCTGAAGAGGTTTCTTGTATTTCTTCACTGGAGACGGGAAAACGCATAGAAGAGCTTTGCACAGAACTTGGACAAACACAAAAGGCATTTTGGTTCTGTTCTCACGAAGACAGCTGCCAATAGTCTGCTGACTCTGTGCGTTGGAGGCAGCTAAACGTTACTGAAGCTAGTGGGAAATCTGTCACTGACCTCAGCAGATACAGTACTTTACACCTAGCCATCTAGGAAATCCAACGTGTTTCAGAAAAAAAGCGAAGACATTCAGCACCTCTTAGAACAAAGGCACCTTACTCAGGAGCTTAAATGTGGACTTCACACCTTCAGCACGGACACCCAATTTATCCTAGTTTATATTCACAGCTACAGCATGGCCACCTTTGAAATTACCTGACAACAGCAGTCTAACGAATAAAGAAAATTATGTATTTGCTTCCTTTCCGCTCTCTGCATTATACCCTCAAATCTGCTCTTTGTCTTTGACACACGGGAGGCTCCAGAGAAGCCAAACAACAATAAGAACACAATATCATCTCAACAATAATAATAATAATAATAATAATAAAAATAACCTAAAGGATCCATAAAAGGGGATTAGAAACACTTGCCAAGAGGAGGTTTTGGAGGAGACATCATTGTCTGCAACATAGCTGCTGCAGGGCCGCAGCTCCCAAACATCATCACATTTTTTGGGCTATCTGTACAAAAAACAGGCTGGGAAAAAACCGCAAACTACCAATCTGGCACTACAGGAATCTCCAGAGCAAACAGTGGAGGGGTTGCTATCGTATTTCAGAGAAATCAAATGCATCTCAAATAAAGATTTGTTAGGCTTAACAAATAAACTCACATCGCTGTTGCATTCAATTGGATATTTTTTTTTTCCCCAAAGAAGGCACATAAACTTCCTTGTTTGAGGGGATAAATCAATGACAAACTGTCTGATGCTGGGAAGAAATTTCCCCTCCTAGCAGATGATTTCAATACAGCGTTTCTTGTATTCTCTGCCTTTGAAGTGTCTGGTACAGGCTGTGGTTAGAGACAGGATATCAGCCTGACGAACCCCAAAGACATTTTCTTGTAGCTCAAAGTTCAGATGGTCACAAACAGCAGTTGTTCTGGTTAAAAAAAAGTATCACGCATTTGCTGCAAGTTCAAAAGCTCTCTGCTCAGCACCTGGATTTTCTGCTCTTCGTGCCACATCTTTACAACCACTTCCTTCAGGAACTGGCCATAAAACGAGCTCTGATGGTGACAGCTCTTAAAATGTTATGTATGCGAGTGGATTCTGAAAACACAGCCCTTCCAGGGACGCTTCTTTGTTACGGGACCTTTTTCTCTTGTATGTTATTACATAGGCACCCTTTCAGCCTTTTAATCTTTGGAAATTCAACTTAGTATCGGAAAGATTTGCTGCCAGCTTGAAACCCAGTAAGCTGTCAAAAATGAATGAAACGTGGCTGAGGGAACGTCTCTGCCAATTTGTTATTTTTAAAGTCAGAACTGCTTGCTCCTTCTAGATATATATTTTGTTGTTTTCCAGGCAAGTTTGCAAAGGTCAGAGTGACAGAAACAACTTGGCAATCAGCCATAGGAAAAAAGGCTACAAGTTGAGGTTACGACGAGCGATGCTGGGGTCGTCCTGCTGCCAGGAGGCAATGGAAGTGGCACTCCTCAGCGTGGGATGAACGGACTGCTGGAGGCACACCTCTCCTCTGTCTCTACACAGATATTCCAAGGAATAGCTTCTAAATGAAATGCCTTCTCAGCCAGGCCGGTGGCTGAAGCAGGGCAAGGCCCCCACTACCCACGTGCCATGTTCTGGCCGCCAGCAGGATGCTCTTGCTCCTCATTCACCCACTTGTGACTGTGCAGCACAGCTTTGTTTCAAACACATCCCTTTAAAGACAAATTTGGGGAGCTGGCATACAGTGTAGGATAATAAATCTCTTTTTATGGGCTGAAGCTGACATTATTGCGTCTAGCATCTTCCTGACGGGGATGAAGAGGAAGAAGACTGCTGAAAGTTTGCCTTAGGGAGTCACCAGGCAAGGGGGCACTTTGAGGTGCCAGGCCCTGAGGTGCTGCCAGTTAAACCCTGCAAATCCCAGGAGACAAATCCCAGCTCCCCTTAAATGCAAGTGGTTTTCTTTTGTTCTTTTTCTGGCCACTGACTCAAGCAGAGCCAGGATTTTACACCAGGCACCTGCAGAATGGAAACTGCTGGCACCCAAAGGGCTGCTCCTCTCCAGTCTTTTCTTACCGGATTCCAAATGTACTCAAAGCCTTGGGAAGAACAACTGTAGCACTGCAGATACGATGTGTGTGCTAGAGCTTTTAAATTAAATAGATTCGACGTTTCTTGCTACCTCCCCAGCACATCACAGCCGCGCAGAGCTCAGTGCAAAGACAGGATTAAGCGTGAGGGCTCTGCTCACCCTGAGGGCTTCGTTCCCAGGCCCGTGGTGCTTTTGGCCACAGGTGGCAGCACATCTGTATCCCAGCTCTATTGCAGCCTCACCGAGGGGCTCTTGTCTTGCCAAACGGGCTGCCCCAATCCCTCCGTGTCGCTTTCCCACTCACCAGAAGGCACGTGGATTACTCACAGCCCAGCCGCTGGCCTCAGAGCAGCAGCTCCGCTCATCAATTCAGCTCGTGGCTCTCAAGTCACAGCACAGCAGACGCTCCTCCGAGCTCCATCCTGCAGCTATTCCTGTTTCTGCTTTGGAAGTCTTCCCATGACTGTGGCTGGCCCAACCACTTAATGGGGTCCTGGGGTTTTTCCCAAGATGAGGACACTCACTGAAGGCCATTCACTAAGCGAACAGAGAAATCCTGCAGCGATACCCAATACTTGGGGCCACTGCACTGAAAACCCCATTCATTGTTGCCAAGCCACCAGGGGCAGCCGCACAGCTGCAGTTTTACCTGTTTATTTGTTTATTTAATGAGTAACTGTCACTTTTTAGCTCGGTAATGTCAGATTTCTGCTCCAAAAGGATACACACACACACACACACACACACACACACACACACACACGTGTACACATTTCCTGCTTGGCAGGCTGAGCCACAGCGCAGGTCTGAATGCCCCTCTCAGAAGCACAGAACACCACACAGGCACTGCTGGGGGTGCCTCAGCTCAAACATCACAGCCCGTATCGATGCACCACCGTCAGCCTGGGGGTATCATTTAGTCACCCTTCAAAATAAAATAAAATAAAATAAAAATGAAAGGGCGGGCTGGCTGTATTTCCATTTGTATTTCACATCTGGGATGCACCACATGTCCTGCATCTGCATTCAGTCCCAGCCTCTACCCAGTCTTTTTTAGCTACTCAGAGTTTTCTGAAGCAAATTTATTGGCGTTTGAGTTTTGCAGTGCTGAGACTCACGAACAAAAACAGCAGAGTGCTTCTTCTTTTGGCTGAGCACATAAAAATGCTCTCTGTTTTAAGTTTTGGCCAGAAAGCCTGCAAAATGTGGTTGGAAGTTATACTTTCTAACCTGGCTTTTATCATCGCTCTCAGGAAGCTGTAAAGAGTAAGCACTTTTAAAGTGAAATCACTTGAGTTCAGTAGTTCTGGAACCTGGCTTTTAAGGTTGGAAATGGCCCTCAAGGGCACAAGGACATTAATGCTTCAAATTTTAAAAGTGTCTGAGCTTTTAGTTGCTGAATCAAGTCGGAGCTAAACGTAACCTGAGTGCAGGAAATCTCAGATGCAGAGATAGAGTACATTTGGGAAACTATCAAGCTGGACAGTTGAAGATCAAAGCTCTCACAGTTTGCCATGTTGTGTTCTCTGGCCCTGTTCTTGTCGTGAAATTGACATTTCACATCAACACAACACTGAAGCAAAGGAATTAAGAGTGTGAAAATCAGAAAAATGCTTGTTTCGGGTGGAAAGTCTGATGCTAGCCTTGTCATTTTCCTCAAAGCAAGTGCTGGCCAAATCTGCAGCTTGCCATGACATAACCTTAGATATGTGGAAAAAGAAATGTCAGTTCTTACTGCACTCTCTAATTAAGAATTCTATGCAAGCATTAAGCTTAATGCTGTGTGTGACTTAATAATTTTTTTTAGCTGTCCCCGAATTTGCATTAATCCTAGCTTTTCTGTGCAGTGATACGAGCTCTTCACATCAGTGACTCGCTATGTCACTATGAGATGCATTATGTCCCTGTTAGATGAATTAAATATTGTCTGTGTATGACTTCCTCTGTTCTACACCATCTCAAAGTACACATCAGTGTGTGGAGAGGGAACTGCACATACAGAGAATCACAGAACAGCGTAGGTTGGAGGGGACCTTAAAGGTCACTGAGCTCCAACCTCTGCCACTGGCAGCTCTGCCAACCATTAGGTGAGGCTGCCAGGGCCCCATCCAGCTGGCCTTGAATGATAGGGTGCATTACAGCTCTCAGAAGCCTTCCTCTTTACACAGCTCACTGCTGTGAGATCAGGCAGCAGGCTTGAAATCTCACAGTAGCCAAACCGAAGTCTGTCAGCCCTTCCTAAATGAATTTACAAGTGGGGAATGGGAGAATGAGATGAATGGCATGGGATGGTTGTGCACGAGTGCAGGGAAGCAACTGAAAATATTTGTGGAGATCTAAACACACCACCCCAAAAATACACACATACTTTCCACTATTAAAATATCTTGTCTCTGGGTGGAAGCCAAGCATTTTTCTATTTATTTCCACTTATGCCACCGAGATACAAAGAATTTAATCCCCTCATTCAGTATGTTAAGAGAACAGCAGAAGGCTGAGCATCCTGGAAAAGGACAAGGTGTGAGGAGGATGCTAACTCATGGAGCATCCAGTGCTAAAGGAATGAAAGCATTTCCGGTTGCTGCAAGCTCTGCCTCTCTCTAGGGAGATGTGAAAAGGCTGCATTTGGTCCTTGTAAGAAGCCAAGTTCCGCCTGTGATAAGCATTAGGAACACATGCAGCGATAGCTCTTGTTTCCAGCCCTCCTGACAGCTACTTCCAATTTGCATTTCTAAGCAGAATTAGCAGAGGAAGGAGATTTACACATTCCATGCCGGTGGGGACCGTTTGGCTTGAGCTCCTTGCAGAGAGGCTCCTGTAGAAGCCCAAACCTCCCTGTTAACCTTCAGACAGAGGGTGAGAGTAACAGGAGAGCTGACCCTTGGCTGAAGACAGTGGACTTGTGCTAAGGGCAGTCTTGCTTCAGGCCACCAGCTCCCCATGTGCCATTACACGAGTCATTCAGACTCTTGGCCTTACCCATCTTCACAGTGGGGCTGAATCCGTTTGCCTGACTTAAATCACTGCTGTCTGAGCAGAAAAGATTAAGAAAATCTTTATTACTGATTGAAACTGTCCTTCTGAAAGCAAGGCAAGGCAGCTATAGTCACTCCTAAGAAATACGTATCAGTGCTATCGTTGTGTCTTGCAGGAAAACAGCTGTTGCAGCTGGAGAAATCAGTGCTGGTTATGCTCATAGCTACCCTCCGTTCCCCATGTAATTCCTTCACCCATCCTCACCAACTTGCTGCTCATGGCTAGTGCCAAGCTGGTCCTCCTTCCTGATCTGAAGCTGCTTTTATGAGGCAAGGCTTGTCAGGTTACTTGCAGTTACTGACTGAGCACAGCCAAGAAAACCCGCACCTCTCTCTAATGTCAAAGACTACAAGGACAGAAGCTCACACTACTGTAATAATGCTTGTCCGAGACTATGGATGCCTCCACAGGAGAAAGGCCCAGAGAGGAACCGGGTCTGTACAGCTCCTGTCGCCAGCAGGAGAAAAAGGAGAGGGTGGGAGGTCTGGCCTGACCATGGTAAAGGAAGCAGTGCATTTGGCGTCAAGTCAGCGTGAAGTTGCTTTGCTCTGAAAGGCCAAACCACCTTTGGCAATGCCTAAAACTCAGCCTAGGAGAGAGATTATTCTAAGAATGTAGTTTGTAGCTAAATGGATTTCTCTCAGACCCATGAAATATTCACATTTGTTTCATACGATTACAAACTTGTAGGACTGCGCTCTCACGTGCCACCTCATTGTCTGCCTCCAGGAGGTTGTTGGCCTTCCCTAGCACCTTGTATCTTGCTGAAACTCAGATTTTCCAGCAATCTCAGGGTCCAAACATACTGTTTGCTGGTACAGCTTAGAAATCCCTAGGTCCCTTTGACACGCAGACAAATCTGAGAGAAGACATTGCAGGCTGCAAGCAGATACAGGGACTATCTGGGCCTTCTGCAAGACAAGCTGAATGTGAAATGACAGAGAACAGAGCCGTAATACTATAATGTGATGGAAAGTACAGCAACAGAAGTGGGGTGACACAACCCCAGGTCGCAGCAAACAAGAACAAGGCCAAATACAGTAGCTGCAGACACAGAAACAAAGGAATAAAACCAGCTTACCTTTAGAAGGTCTCCAATAGGCAGGATCTCCAAACAGACACCCTCACCTCCACTGCCAACCCTTAACGAGGTCTGGGAAGGGGTGGATCTTGGCTCCACTCCTGCCACTCACTCAGATGCACTGCATACACCTGAGCTCCCCTGGGTCGGCCCTGCCTTCCCACCAGGTGCTCCATCAGTGCTTCAGGCTGAGACTCAGCATTTTTGCTACAGGAGCTAAAGGCTTTCCTGCCCTAATTTGTCAGGATAGCATAATGAACTGTAAAAGCAGGCTGCCAGGGTCACTTTGCCAGCCATTTATCTGCAGGCAGAGCTAACGCCAAGTCAGACTGTAGGATTTTGTGTCTTCCTAAGCCAAACACCAGGCCCACGCTGAATGTTTCTCCACAGAGCTGCAAGGTTTAGGTGCTCGGCTAAAATTTGCTTTGTAAAAGAAAGCAAATATGAATATCCTTACTTGTATCATGAACAGGGTGCCCAAGGAGGTTGTGGATGCCCCATCCCTGGAGGCATTCAAGAGCAGGCAGGTCGGTGACCCTGCACACAGCAGGGGGGTTGAAACTAGATGATCGTTATGGTCCTTTTCAACCCAGGCTGTTCTATGATTCTGTGATCATACATCTACAGAAATACAAATACTAAGCAGAAGTGGACTCAGAATCTCAGCAAAGCTGCGACAGATTCAACCACTGAGGTGATTTATGTGACTGGAAAGCCACTGGCAGGGATATCCCATAAAATCAGGTATACTCAGTGTGCTTCCTGGTTTCTGAATCAATCAGCTGCAGCTCGGAGCTTGGTGTCCTCTGGGCTGTGTAACTGAGTTACTCCTCTTCCGTCCTTCAGCATCAGTGCCCCTAAGGCAGGTGGAGCTGCCCGGGATGCATCAGTCTGAAGCCTCCTGCCAGCCCACACCAAGCAGCTCCAGCAATGAGCCTCACCATGGCCGGCTGGGATACGAGCTGTGTTTCTCCATCCCTCCAGGGCTCTCCAGAGCACCTGGAAATGTTCAGACTGTTTTGCCAACACATTTGGGAGCTAACATGGCCAGCAGCCCCCTCCTGAGGCAAGGCGTGAGGAGAAAGGCCTGAGAAATGTGCCATGGCTCCTGCTGTTCACAGCCCAGCCCTTCATGGCTGCTGGGGTAGGCAGACCCACAGGCTGCCCTCCCAGAATCACAGAGCACACCTGAAGAACACCCCCACACCAATGGCATCGTTTCGATATGATGTATTTATATTTACATGGTACATTTTAAAGCAATAGCTACACGGATCATACATATTAGAAACAATAAAAAAAGAAGTTAAGAACTAAAATGTACATCATACACTTGTATATATATTTTTTACACAGAGGTAAAAAGGCTTATAAAAATCAATACAACAGGGTTTTAACTTTTAGTATATAGATACAATAATGATGAGGCTTCAGGCACTTTAATTTGTTAATGTGAGCGATAGCTTGAAAAAAACAAACATTTTTCATGACAGAAAACAAATTTGGTTAATGTTTTGTTACCACAGATACAAAAATAAAATCTGAATAATTTCTCTCGAATGATTGATGTCAGTATTGCAAAGCTGACTGGGAGAACGCTACACACTGTTCAGCAGCAGTGTGGAAAGTAAGGAGGAATATTTACAAAAGACACCCATTTCTATCATTGTGCCCTTACACCACTGCCTTCACAAACCAAATAACACACGCGGCAAAAATCTACAAGTATTACAAAAACCCAACAGGAAAAGAGGGAGGAAGAAGAAGGGAGGAAAAAACTGAAAAAGAAAAAAAAAAAAAAAAAAAAAAAAAGGGAGGGATTTTTTTAATTATTATTTTTTATTTTTATTTCCAGACATACAGAAAGGCTTAGAGTATGTCTACTTTACTTAAATAAATAGGGGCACTTCAAGACCGGACAAAAAACTGTAAGATCTCTTTTGTAGTGTTGTGCTTTATAGAGAGAAGATCTTACAGATGTTTGTTTACATGAAACAACTCGGAGAACAGAAAAAAAAGGAAAAGGTTGTTCCATAAAATCGTTTTCGAGGCTGGCTTGATGTTTACTAGACACCATTGAGAGATTTGTCAACTGCTATTAGGCACAAAATATTTATATGTCATTCAGCAAACCCAGACACATCACCGAGAGTCTAACACTCCATCCCTTTTGCATTATCATTCTTTCTCTTTTCCAACCAAAAGATCCCCAGCAACTGCTACAAATTAAGCCTACCGAACTCTATAGTGTATAAGCACGTTGCATACTTAGTTCATGGTTTACTAAAAAGCTGTGATTAACTCTCAGAGGAACCGTTGGGACATTCCACCAAGAAAAAATGGCAAGCGTTCCTTTTACATTTATTTGGCAAAAAAAAAAGAAAAAAAAGAAAAAAGAAAAAAAGAAAAAAAAATCCTCTCTTTTAAGACTGATGTCAATGTGCAATAGAGGGAGGGAAAGGACATGCGCTCACTGGCAATTTACTGCAGAAAGAAATTATGGCAGGAACAGCAGTGCCAGCTTTGACAAGCCAATCCCTAGCTGCCTCAAAGTATTCAGATTGTACTATGCTAGTTAGAGCTCACTGCACTAAATCATTTTTTTTTAATAAAAATTATTTGGCTATTCCTGTAATATATTAGAAAAATACTCTTTTTTTTTTTTTCCAGCTAATTACAAGCCTTGTACACAAGACAACATGACATTTAAAAAAAATTAAAGTAATTTTCTCCCGCTGTATGCACCTTATGCATCCACTTGATAAATCTGGGCGATGAACCAGGGAGGGGAAAGTAAGGGAGACGCTTCGGTCTGGCTCCTGCAAAGACTCCTGTGATTAATCCTATACAAAGAATTACACAAATGCTGGTTGCATATGCATTACATTGGACATCTGTAAGCATCCGGAGAATCAGAACCATAGGTCAGGAAATGAAAGTGGTGGTTAACATCCTGGCTTTTGATTTTCAATACCTGTTTAGACTGCTAAATGTAGTTTCTACCGTGAACGCACGTGTTCTCGTGCTCACATATTATACAGAAAAAAATAAACAAATACTATTTTCCATATAATCCACCACTTAATGCAGCATTTCCCCAGAATTGCCATGGATTACAATAGTGCTTTTGACATTGCATTGTTAATAATTCTTTGCATAACAACGATTTTCTTCATTTGGAACTGTAGTGTTTTATACTCAAATCATTACATGGCTGTCTAAAGAAAAAGTTCCCTTCTTTTGGGCAGAACTCTGAAAGCAGAGTTTTATTTTTCCAAAGTTATTTAGGGAAAAAAGAAAACACTAAAAATGCAAAGTTTCCCTTTCAAGTAGTGGTCTGAAATGATTACAGGTAAGGAGAACTACCAGATTCTCAATGGTTATGTGACTATGGTAACTGAGCTTTGCTTTCTGTTCATATAGCTTTAAGAACAGAGAAATAATTTAAGATGTTTGCTGAAGGAAATGACGATGGACTCTAGAAGAGAAACTGCATCTTACATGGCTATTTTGGCTTTGGAAAACAGGACAAAAAACCAAAACAAAACAAGAAAACCAGTGACAGAAATACTGTGTTGTGGTACAAGTTTGTTACTAGCACACCTTCCATACACACAATAACTTGACAGCAAGTTAAAATATCTTCCAAGTGAGATCTCGTTCACTACACCACCCCGCTTAGAGAAATGCCAAAACTTGCTAACACACTGATGGTACCGTGTGAGCAGAGGCAAGACGGACACAACCTGGAGATGTTCTACAATCCACCACCATTTAAAGCAGTTCTTAAACTCGTTTTAACTGAAAAAAAAAATAATATAAACATGTACAAGACAGTCTGTTTGATTACAGATTAATAATACAAAAGTCTATGCTGTACGTTAGTTAGTTAGAACACCTGATGAGCAAATCAATGCAGTGTGAGCCCCAGACGATCAAACGTAAAATGATCCAAACTGGTGGTTTCTGGATGCTGCTGGGCACAGTGGCTGCATCAAAATAAGTGATCTCAATGCTCCAAAACCAATGTGTTCCCCGAACTACAGGAAAAACATCACACACCGAACTCATTCGTAGTCATCCAGCAGCTTTGTGTTTTCCACCACAGCACCTGCACATGACCCCACAGTGGTAACAAGCCCGAAGCGGCAAGTAACAGCACATACATGGAGCAATGAAAGACAAGGCGATAAGGGCCATCCACCGGAGGCAAAACATTTCATCACTGGTGTCACACGAACAAGGATCTGTAAAGTCTCCTTCCGGATCGGACATACAGTGATAGAGCATAGTGTCTGCACACCACATACAGCTCACTCGATGGATGCAAGTCTTGATGCGGTCAGGAGCATCCTGGCATTGACCCCGTTTGTTCTCCTCATGATTGAACATGTCCCTGCAGTACACGCACCGTGACCTCTCACCATCCTCCTTCCGTCTGGGCTTGAATTTGACAGGTTGAGTCTTTATCACAGCACCCTTGATATCTTCACCCAGGTCAAAGTCTGAGTTGTCTACGTAAGGATAAGTGTACTCGTGTTTTGAGGACTCGCTTTTGGCAAAACGTACGTAGGAGTCCACGTCATCGGGATCGAAGTTCTTTCCTCGTGCTGGGGCATGGCGATAGTCCTCATATCCAGTCATCCAAATCTTTTCCCGAGGATTGATGCGTACTATTTCCTCATCGTCATCCGGAAAGTTGACGTGCCGGTAGGATCGTGGTACTGACTGTAGAAGCAGGGATGGAGAGGAAGAGGGAGAAAAGAGTAATAAGCTGTTTGCATGAAGAATTGCAGAATTACGGAATGGCTTGGTTGGAAGGGACCTTAAAGATCATCTAGTTCCAACCCACCTGCTGAGGGTAGGGCAGCCCCTCACCAGCTCAGGCTGCTCAAGGCCCCATCCAACCTGGCCTTGAACACCTCCAGGGATCTGGGGGCATCCACAGCTTCTCTGGGCGATGTGTGCCAGCACCTCACCACCCTCTGACAAAAAGATCTTCCCCTGATTTAAATCTCCCTTTTTTTTGTTTAAAACGATTCCCCCTTGTCCTATCACTATCAGACCATGTAAAAAGTCATTCTCCCTCCTGATAATGAGCTCCTTTCTGGAAAGACCTAATGTTTTAAAATCAGTGTAAACATATATTTATTTTAATAATTAGATGCCACTTAAAACTAAAGCTGGCAGAGCAGGAGAAGAATGGGGATTTTCTGAGTGTTTTTGGTGGTAGGGGAACCATATGCTTTGAGGACTTATCTAACTATGACTGAGACAGCCCCTTGCGTCCTAACAGCGAAAAGAGCCTTACTTGTTCTAGATGGTAGTGGTCAGAGCTGTAATGGTCATGAAGGTGCCCACGAGTGCAAATTCTTCGATTTTCGCAGGATGCTGGAGAAGCCAGAGTTCGCACAGGCTGTTCCCTTTTCTGAGAGGAGTTGGAGGAGCTATCTGTTGCATTCTGTTAAAAACGGAAAGGGGGAAAAAGCTTGTAATACATCCAATTGTTACAGCACGCAGTCTTAAAAGAGATGTTCTGCTACTCACTGACCGCACACACCTGCGATACTGGCAACACCTGACGGCAGGCAGCTTCCATAGGTTTCACATAAAACTCTTGAAAGAAGCAGGTTTGTTGCCAGGCCATAAAACGTGCTGCCACACACATGGAAAAATTAAGTATACCATAGCCCACCAGTGACATATTCACTAACACCACTCATATGCAGCTGGCACATTATTTGTTGTACTAGGCACTGCACGGTGGTGAATGTTCACACTGGAAGCTGCCCCTGAAACACATATTTAAACTCCTTCAAATGATGCTGTCATTTATGTCCTGATGTGCACTCAGGACTGCAGAAATTCTGTTTTTTTTTTTAAGCCTTCAGGAGTACTGCTAAGTCAAAAAACTTCTTTCAGCATTCTTCTCCAAACGGTGAATTCCAGTTCACTGCAGGCAACTTAAATACTCAGCTTTCCTATAAAAGTTTTAGGGCTTTTCTTCTCCTTTTGTTGCTTATCTTCAATGTGCAATGGACGTTACTTGTATTTTTATACATTGCTCACCTCACTGTGCTCACTTTCTTCAGGTTTGTTAATTGCACTGCTCCACAGCAATGATTACGAAAGGGTGAAACACCTTGTAGTAACATGGCGTTGCCAATACATGCAGCTTCTTAACATATTTATTTATCTTCTGCAGAAATGCACAGCAGGATAACCCAGTCTTAGCCATCCCCTCTTCACAGCCCTTCCCTCCCATCAACATCTGCCTCTGACATGCATCAAGACAGACAGTGAACAAAACAGGAGTTATTACTTTTGGACGCAACCTTTGTATTTTTCCTCTGATATCCAGCCGTTCAGGCCCATTAATTCCTTTCATTGATTGTTTAGACTTTTTCACATTACCACAAATATCAAAGGACAGCTGTTAAATGAACATCCCCTTGCTGGCTCCTTTTGCCCATGGGTACAACTGACAGAAAAGCTGTAATGTCACATGTTCCAAAAATACTGGTGCCACAAACAAAGAGAAAATCTCCAACCCCCCTCAACTAGCAACCCATGCTGCAGCAAAGGCAAACCCAACGGAGAGGTTTCCATTTGCCACAACATTAGGTGGAGACACAAACTCAACAGGGGAAGGTGGTTATATCAACAATGGCAGAAGACTGGTTTTTCCTGAAAATCCTTCTCTCTTGGTCAAGAATGCACTCTCTAAATATTATTTTTCAATGAATCGCACTGAACACGTCTCTTAACCCAAGAGGACAAGAACAGTCACTGTGGCTATTTGTTTATTCTCAAAACAACGCTTCGCAAGACGCTGCCCAAACGTGAACACACCTCAAAGCATTACAACACTAAATATTAGTCGACCCACTTTGACTCGTATAGCACTGAACTGCCACCTTATTTTGTTGAAAGCAAATACACAGATCTGTTTGCAGTGTGATGTGAAGTCAGACTGCGTTGTCTGAGAAGTAAAACAAGCAGGATGAGTTTTGAATGGCTGATCCACCCTTTGTGAACCTACTTTTAATTCATGTGAGATCGTTGTGTGTTTTTTTTCCCCAATTATTTTAAAATCGAGTATTTAGAATCAGAACAAGCCTTAAGTTATACAAATAACGCCTATAAAGTGCAACTGCACTGGTGTTCTGTTTTTTTTTTTAATGGTTTCATCATCCCAGTCATCATCTCTGACTAGATGTCACTTCACACCTAGGGTTTATGCTAAGTTTTGTTCCTGTAACTTCAAGCCCTACTATATCTAGCTCTTTCTGGGGACACTTCAAGACAAAATTAGCAGCTTTTACAAGCAAGTTCTTCAAAATAATATCAAGCTTCCAGGCTATTTTGAAAACCTTTGAAGAGTTCGGATTTAGTTACAACAGCCCCCTCCTACAAGTACTTTTCTGCAGCACTGCATGTGGTGCAGACCTGGATGCAGAGCTTCAATTTCAGCTTCTTAGAACAGAAAGGCAAATACCCTGGTACTTCAGGCAGTTTTGCATGCTCTCAAAGTTAAACTTTGACTGTCATGAGCCGAAAAGGAAGAAGGATTTAGCATGGTGCTGTGCCAGCAGGACCCTTCACCTTCAGTGGAAATGCAGCCGAGCCCTGCTGGGACAAGCCTTCGTGGGTATGCTCCAACTACACTGTGGGTGCTGGTGGTGAACAGAAAAGAAGCCTGGGAAACTCACCCATCTGGAGTAGGTGGCATACATTGGCCTGCAACCCTCTTGCTCTGCTAGATGGAAAGAAGTCCCGAACTGGATGTAACTGCTGGATAATCTTTGTGGGACAGCTGGGGGCTATAACCAGCCTCCACAAAGTGTGCTGTCTGCTGAATGCGCACACGGCTCCACAAGGAAAGCCGTATTTCTGCAAGAGGCAATTGGAAGAAAGGCTGGAGCGATTTTTATCGTGCTGGATCCTTATCTACCCTTTGCTCCACGCCTTCATCTCCTTCAGAGCCAGCAGGGCAACCGAGCCTCTCCTTCACATGTGTCAACACGGCTACAAAACCTGTTTGCAGCATACCAAAGAGGCTGCGGCTCAGGCCCCTGCTTTAACCATATTAAAAATTGCTTTATTTCCACACTCAGTGTCCTCAGATTTGAGGGGCAGTGTGCCAATGCAAACACTTGCTCCGAGCACCAAGAAAGGTAGAAAGTAAGATATCCAAGTCTACTTCTCTGCTCGCTCTTCCATAAAAAACTTTGCACTGCCTCCAGGTTGACAAGGCTGAAGGCAACTGGTTGCAGGGTTGCAGCATGATGATAAAACCTTCTCATGACAGTTGAGACAGTTACTCAGAGGAGTAAAAATGAAAGCTGAGCCTGAAAACTTATTTAAGAATCTTACAATGCTAGAGGACCAGATGTTAAACAACAACAACAACAAACTCTAATTACCACTAGTATGCAATCTGATGGGAACATCTTGATCTGCCATGTACAATGATGTACTCTAAAATAACTATCGCTGCTGAGAAAAGAGGTCTCAGGGTTAAAACAAGCAGCTCCATGACAGACAGCTCATCAGCAGACCAAAAAAAAAAAATAAAATACAAGCACCAGCACTGAAATCTTCATGGAAGCATTTCCACCATGGCAAAGCTCCCATGGCAATCATCAGGACGATCAGAGACATGGTTTCTGAATACTGGCTAACTAGAGAGGTTGGCTCTCTCCACCCTGGAAAAGAGATAATGGAAGGAAATGTGAAGATGGGAAGGAAGAAGTCTATGGAATCATGAGTCCCATGTGGAAGGGGAGTAGGAAGTGATTATTATTCTTGTATCCTCTGGAAGAGAACACAAGCCACTCACTGGAACGTGCTCAGATAAGGTTCAAACAGAAGCAAGGACTTAAGATAAATCCCATAATGTGGTTCAAGGAGCCATACAGAAGCTCTCAGAAGAAAGTAAGCGACCAAGAATCAAAGGTGTGATCCTCAAGCCCTGAATAGGAACTTGGTGACTGTTAAAAGTCAGACTCAACCTCAAGGGAAAGAAGTTCACCCGCGATGGAAGCAGAAAACAATTCCTGCCCCATACTGCGTTGACTAGGATTTTCTGCTACCACCACAGCAGTGAAAATTTTGGGGGCAATGACAAAGGGGACATCAGAGGTTTACTGCAGTTCACCCAAATATAACACACTTCCTTACAGGAATAAATCTAGAAAGCACACAGTCTCTAGAGGCAGGCTATTTCACTGATGGAAAAGCATGTCCAAACCATTGGTCTCTAAGACAAACACTGTCTTCCTCTAAAGCCTGCTGAAACCAATCTGGCTGCACTGTTTTTTGAGAGAGAAAAAAAAAAACAACAACTATTGAAAACATACCCAGTAGTCACAGAAGAGGAATGAACCCAAACCTAAAGCAGTTGGAACAGCGAGTCCACAAAGAAACGCCGTTTCAACATGCCCTCGATGCTCAATTAGCAAATTCTGTGCGGCACATACTGCAGTTTTGTGATTGCTATGGCGGCTGCAAAGTCTTGTGGTTTTGCTGCTCGGATAACAAAATCATTAATCATGGCCATAATAGTAATTTTATAAAACCCACACTACACATTTCCTTTTGCAAGGGAGCTGAACGTATCTGAGCGAGCACACGTACTGCATGTGCGATACAGCCGCTTTGAGACAAAGAACCACTGCATTTCTACATGCAAACGGTTGTGCTGTAATCATTAAAACGAAAGAAAAAAGTGTCCCTGCTCCCTGTTTCCCTCTCACAATTTAAGAAGTGACTCATTCAATTTAAAAAACCTAGTCATTAGTGCAGAAGATTATGTTAATAATTTACTGCAGTTTACTTCTCATTTAAATGGATTTGTTACACAAGAGCAGCCGGCTAATCAGGTGCCTAAGTAATATTCTGAGATAAGTATCAATCATAAAAAATGATGAGAAATAAAAAGAAGCTTTCCCCTTTCCCAGCTACTTATCTGGATGGATTACCTTGCCTCCAAGGGCTTCACAGAACAGTTTCGCTTCATACAGTGCAATATCCAGGGTGACCAGGAAAAAGAACGGTTCATCTCCAAATTATGAAGCAGCTCATCAGAAACCAGTTGCCTGAGGGAATTTATGGGAGCTGCTGCTTGCAGCTTCCACAAATGCTGTCAGCCAGCTGCAGCAAGTTCGCTGTCAAGAAAAATTGCTGGTCAAACAAGACTGTTGGTTCTTTCGCTAGGATTTTTACAGCTACGTGAGATGGAGAAGGTGACGGGGAACAGAAGCATCACAGTGTTGAACACGTCGTTTTGCAAGTAATGGCTCTGAACTGTGCCAGCTTGGCTGTTCTAAAGCATGAGCTGTCTGTGAGCTAACCTGTTCTCTATTGCACACACTGCTCTGCAGCAGGTTTGCTTGCTGAATCATCCCCACCCGAAGGGTTCTCAACACAGCCCACGTGGAAGCACAGAATGTGGTGGGTCTCACCTTCACCAAGGCAGACACTTCAGCAGCATAACCTCCCCACGGCTGCTCCTGCTTTCATTGTGAGAAGCCTGTGCATGCTGAAGGGGAGCCACTTGCTGTCTCACATCAGCCCCAGGAAAAGAAGCCCCATTTGGTCAACAAATCACAGCTTGAAGATGAGCCTGGAAAACAGGGAAGCATTCTGCTGTTTGCCTGCTCTCCCCAGGTACAATTGCTCGGGAGCCCCAGCACAAGTGTGCACAGCCCTCCTCATTCAATGGAAAAAGGGAAAACACAGCTGGGCTATCACTATGGAAAGGAAAAATGATAGAAGTCCGTGGGCTGGTAAAGAGAGACAGTGCTACGGACCTGAGGTTTATCTGCAGAGCCTCCGCTGTTTATGAACTTTGCAAAGAGGAAGTCTGAGAGCTATTTTGGACACACAGTAAAGAAACTTCCACCTTTCCAAAGAGATTAAGATAAAATATGGTCTCTCAGAACTCTCTCAGCCTAATCTTGCAAGACCAATTCTTTCCTCTCTCCTCTAGCTTTCATTCTTAAGCCTGAAGAGACACAGCACTTCTGAGCGTCACAGAGAGGGGAAGATCAAAACTCTCAGCTCCCGTCTCAACGCCTACTGCTCTCTATTCAAGAGAGTTAGAAAAAGATTTCATGTTTTCCATTCACTGGATGTGCCCTGTGTATTCAGGGCAGATGCTCTACTACTACCTTTATTTTTTTTTAATTAAAAATATATTTTTTTAAAACCTTCATGGTTATGGCAGTTGGTGCCAGAAACATCCCAGTGGCTGTGCTGCCTTAAGTCAGCAAAACTTGGAGGAGCATTTACAAGGACTCTGTGCACGAGATCATCTCTGTTAAGCTCGTGCTAAAGCCGCTCTTGGCATCGCCGGTCAGCTCAGCATGCTCCACAGATGTGGCTTAGCAGCTCGCTGCAAGGCCTGAAGTGAACACATGAGAATCAGACACGGCTAAAACGATACATCAAGCAATCAAATGCGCTGCGGGGGGAACCTCGGAGAGATTTTTGCATTTAGCTGCTGGCCAGTGATACGAGGCACCAGACACAGCTCTGCGAAGGTGGGCATTTGAAAGCCCGCGGAAGCTCAGGGAGGACTGCAGCCACACAGCATCCACAGGACGTCCCCTTCCCTTTATGGAATCTCTCACCTTGCCCTTACTCCAACACTGGGCTGATGTACCTTGTCATGTCTTTGCATTGGGTACTCTGAAGGGAAAAGCAGAATGTGACAAGAGAAAAGCTCAGATCAAGGCAGCCCTGACTCACAGCAGGATGCGGACCTGCACAGAGCAGATCACTGCCTTGGTACATTATTGTGCAGGTCCCAGTTCCTCCCTGAAGTTTTCAGTTTTTGACATGCTTGCTATCAGCATGGCTGCCATGAATTAGGGAAGGGCTAGCTCCCCATTTTCAGGTGCTAAGAGGGAACTTATCACACCCAGCACTGCCAAAAAGTTTTTCCTTCGGAAGACTGATGTGGATGCTAGGAAATAAAGGAATGAAGCTCGGCTGGCAGGTGTTGAGCAACGCACACAGAGGATGGCGAGAGCCTGTGCAGCTCCAGGGGCAGCCAGGAACAGATGGCTCCACATAGTTCAGCACTGAGTTCCAGCTCCTCCGTGCAGAAACTCCCAGGCAGGGGGAAAATAAGGCTGGGGAATGGGGATATGCTGACGAAAACAAGATTAGCTGCAAGAATTGGAGGCTCCAGTCCATCATTCACATCTTTGCTATGTACAGATGAAACGCTGCAGCCTCCAAGTTCATAGGCACACTGCTCCTGTATAATACACTCAGATGCAAACAGAGAGGAAAAACAGTTGAATGCAGACTTCTCACAGCAGACTGATATGATATTTTAAGAAGTCAGTTAGGGGTCATTTATCCACACAGTTCTGAGCATCCACGTTATTTTAGCTGGAATCCATCACTAAAATAGAACCCAACAGCTGATGCAAACTTTAAAAACACCCTCTTCACATGCACTGTAAAAATGTCAGGCTCTGCTTAAAAATGCAATGGCACTTACTGACTTCTGCCTTCCCTCTCTTTTTGCAGGCGGAACCAGAGACAGATGAACTGCCCGCTGTAATCACTTCTGATTTAATTTTCATAAAATATTTATAAGACGCAGGAAAAGCAGACCCTTGGCAAAACACATTAGGCAGGTGAGGGGAGGGAACACAGCTATTTAGATGCAGTTGTTTATAATGCATCTCTGCGCTGGGCAGAGCTCCACAATGAGCTCCCAGGGCTTCTGCATTCTCAGTTAAAAGCAGCACAAACCTGGGGGTGTGGGCAGCATCGTGCTGCAGGATTTCGGTCAACTGGAGGTTTTTCTTTGATATTTTTTGAAAAGGGGCAGGATGTCACTTTAAAGGAACAATCATTCTTGGAGCCTCATGTAAGAGCACATTGCATCGTTTAGCTTTTCCAAACAGCTCCTTCCTCTTTGCAAGCTATCCAAGAAAATAAAAATAAATAAATAAATAAAATCAGAGGACAAAACCAAATTATGGTTAGACTTAGCAAAACTTGGGTGCACGCTCCAAGTAGCCTGAACTCTCCACACTGATTTATTTTTTTCTCTATTTCTTGCCCATACCCATTACATGAGACAATGGGATTCCAACCCAATCTGCCTGTGTTCAAAAAACACAGCGTGTGGAAATCACAGCCCCTCTCCCAAAGAGTGGTGCTGAGCTTCCCATCAGCCCCACTCAGCCACCAGTAAAAAAGCACCTGGAGAAGCAAAGTGTGGGGACTGCCACCAGGTGTTCAGGGGGAGTTGCGTGGCTGTTTTTCCACCAGCTGCTTTGCAGAGCATCACACATCCACTGGCAGTGCAGGATTGACACGAGCAGGGTCTGGTCCAGCCAAGAGCTTCTCTGGCCCGGCAGGAACTAAATCACTGGGAAAGGATTCATTTTCTTTTATAGGAACAGTTCTGGGGTCACTTCCCTGTGCTGGCAAACAGGAGGGGTCTCACATTGCTCTGCCAACTTTGCAGCAGCCAACTGGAGCTGCATTCCTTGGCAGCAGTTTTGGGTATAATGCTCACATTTTGGGGAACCAAACGTGCTGCCTTTAGGCTTCTTGCTTTGAGTTGAGTCCCTCAACTATGCTCCCCTACACAGTGCTGAAGAAATGCCTGGGGAACCAAAGCTGAACAAAAAGCAAGGCCAAAATCAGAGGACATTGACTCATTCTGTAAAGTGCTGCAAAATCTTCCTATTAAGTGTCTGCTTCACCCTGAACACTGCACAGCACCGAGGGGAAACACACATGGCCCAGATGTGCACGTTGGGCTGTTTGTGTGCTCCTGTCCCCAAAGGTCAAATCTCAACACACTTGCTGCCCTTCTGGATGGCACAGCAGCCTGCACACTCCTCCTTCATTTCTTGGGAGAATTAGAAGGGAATGTACTCATAAACAGCTTCACGCTTTAACTCATCACATAACTACAGTATATTACCACGCAGCCAAATTATTTTTTTGGAAGACAAACACTCAGCTGGCTGAATGCAAGTGCAAAGTGGTGCTGCAATACGCTCAGAGCAAGAACTCATTAGCTGCAAACTACAGCTGGCAGAGCACTGCTCCATTCACCTTCAGACAACAAATCCTACAGGCAGGTTGCTGATACCCTTCCCATCCAGAAGCCTCCAAGGACAGTATGTTACAAGGAAAGAGGCTTTTGGAAGCTGGGAGATCACTTAAATGAACGCAAGACTGGTTATGTACGACACAAGAATTAAAGTGAGGAGAATACTGAAAGAATTGGCATGCTTAACTATGCCACCCCACCATCATTAAGCGTGGGGAAAAGAAGAGAAGAATGCTAAAAGCAGAAAGAAACAAAAATCTCCTCTGCATCACTGGAGCAAGGGAAAAGGGGCAAGTTGAACACAAGGATCCCCAACCGGTGCACAAACTGTAACACAAATCCTGGCAGGATGCAGCTATAAGGAAACTTCCACTGCAGCAGAAGATCAGATTTCAGTTTCCTGCAGGATAGCAGGATATATCCCAATCCCACTGCAGAACCAACTGTGTTTGTATATGGGAATGGGATGGAGCCAGAAAACACACTATAAAAACAGAACTTAGAGAAAGGATTGCGACAAGAGGAATTGCTTACCCTCAGCAAAGCAGTTTGACACATCCACATCACCACTCTAATTAGCTACATAGAGAACTACGGGACAGCAAGGCTCAAGGGAGCGCGACACAGATATTATCTGCTTAATAATCTGCTGCTGAACAACGGATGCTGTTTGCCAGTCTTCGTGCACTATGGGGGCTGTGAGCAGGCCATAATTCACTGCAGGGACTGCTTCCTCCAGCCAGAACTGCTGGAGCAACAGGTCACCTTGCAAAGGACCTGGGAGCCTGCAGACTGTGGGGGAAAACAACCAGCCTGATACAGGTTGAGAAAAAGAGGAGAAAAAGAAAAAAGGAGAGAAAAATTGTTTTAAAGACAATTTAAGAATTGAGAATTGAACTGAACTGCATATTTCTGGTCTCAGAATGCTTTACTCCTTAGATATTGACCTGAGAGCAAGAAGTAATGCAGTAAGTACAATAAGGCAATGCAGAAATTGAAAAGTCCTCATTCCCCTTCCCTTCTTTCAAAGGAATCAAAGCTTCAAACCTATCCACTGCCTATCTCTCCCATCAGCTCACCTAAGCTCTTCGTTTACATATTGTGAACCTGCAAGGTATGTAAGAATAAACAGATTTTATGTACAGTGTATTTTGACAACTTCTGTAAGGTAGGGAGCCACCATTCCTGTGGCTTTGAGTGACTGAAGAAAACACCAGCTGTCCTTCCAGGTGACATCTCTGTCTCAGGGACAATTGTATCCGATCACTGTAATAAGCAGAACTTGCCTGTATTTGTATAATAATTAGAAATAAATGGGTTAACTTCCGGTGTTACTTAAAAGAAACTGGAGGATCTGAAGGGGGAAGCACACCGCTTGTAAAGTCCTACCAACCAGAGAAAAACTTCCCACTTGATTCTCCCTACTGAAAACCTTTGAAAACCTCTTTGAATGTTACTGTTCCCATTGACCAACATAAACTCATCCAGACAAAGTCAACTTGACGAAAAGAGGGGGAAAAAATGTTGTAGTGAGATGGAGGTCATCCCCTTCTCCCAGGTTAACAGTGCTAGGATGAGAGAGAATGGCTTTAAGTTGCACCAGGGGAGGCGGAGGTTGGATATTAAGAAACATTTTTTCTCAGAATGAGTGGTGATCCACTGGAACAGCTGCCCTGGGAAATGGTGGAGTCACCATCCCTGGAGTTTTTCAAGAAAAGGGCAGACATGGCACTGAAGGACATGGGTTAGTGGGCATGGTGGGGATGTATTGATGATGAACTTGATGACCTTAGTGGTCTTCTCCAGCCTTTGTAATTCTATGAGTCTATATTTTTTTTAATCTCAACTGGAATAGCTGTGCTTTACAACACCAGCTCCAAGTCCAGAGGATGTGCTAGGAGCACTGAACCCTTCTGTCATCTGGGCACTGCTAAGCAAGAATAGCACAGCTAATGCTACCTGACTCTATTGTTGTGATGGGCCCCCAGTTGCTTTGCTTGGTCTTATGGAGCAATCAATGCTGCTTTGCTTGCAGTGACAACCTAAGCACTGCACCCCACCAGTACCATCCAGAGCTCTGCTCCTCCAAAAGCAGCTTCTCCTTGATGTTACTGTATCTCAGCCTAAGAAAAAAGGAAATTGCAGGCTCTTGCAGTTTCTTAATCCCAAGTGCAACTCACGAAAGAAATAAATCTTGCAATTCAGTGCTTCTCCGTGCTCAGCAACATCATTTACCATGGAAGGGTAGGATGAGGGATGCTCCAGCCTCGTAGAGAACTCAGAAGTGCACAAGTATAGCCATCCAAAGTAACTGGGCTGGGTCTCTATGCGTGTACTTTAAAGAAAATGAGCTGCAGTTGTTCTTTAAAAGAACCATCTGAATATGAAACAACCAAGCCAGCAAGAAAAGTTAGATTTAGTGTTTATCTAACTAACATAAATCTTATAAATTTTAATAGTGAGGCTGTAACACACTTGAGGCCCACATGAGAGATGAAAGTAGGGAAAAGGTTTCATGGAAAGGCAGCAGGGAGAAATCTGTTTTTTTAATTATGAAACCAGAAGAGATGCGAGGAGGGCTGTAACGTTAACATCTGCCACAACCCGTACCGCCAGCATCGCGTCTGTCCCAGCAATGAACGCCAGCAGCATCCAAGCTGTGGGGCAAGCTTCCTGGCTCCAGCATCCCCGAGCAACAGGGGAACATCTCTGTGCTGAGAAAGGGGTGTGAGGGGTGTGGGATTACCCTGAATACACGGCTTTGTGGGGGAAATCTGAGTCTGGAGATTGTGGATATGGATCCTAGCAAAAGGACGCCAGCTATCCGCAGGAGGGAAAAAAACAGGTAGAGTTGGTAGCAGCAAGGTGTGTCCACGTCCTCTGAATGAAGAAAGAGAGCATCTGCCCTGTTCTGCTTCTGGAGAAAGAAGGCAAGCAAGCTCTTAGCCAGGATCATTGAAATCTGCAAGAGAAGCAGTGGATTGAGTCTAGATGTCAATGAACCGAAGCCTGTACTCAGCCACGCTTTTCTAGATCACATCTTCACCATCTGCAAAAAACTCTGAATGTCTCACTTTCAACAAAGACTAGGATTTCTAAAATTACTGTTAATTGCAGGAAACCGCTATCACTGTAACATGATGGTGAAATTTAGCAAGGTTGGTTTTCTTTATGTTTTCTTTTTTTTCTTCTCTCTCATTCCTGTTAAGCCAAAAGAGGACTGCAGTCATTTTTAGGTTCCTAAAGCAGAGTAGACACAGGAGCCATCGTTCCTCCTGCCTGTGGGAGTCTTGTCTTTAGCACTAAAGCAGGCACAGTGCTGCCCATTTATCTGAAAAACACACGAGCAGCAATTCAGTTACACTGGCCATAGGTTTTCAGAATGAACATCTCTGTTTTTTTGGATGGCTGGCTAGAAAGAGACTGTTTCAGGCACTCTGCAGACTCTGGAAGACATTGACCTTTCTTTCCTTGGACTCACTTCACATTTTTCATTTCATGGTCATGTGGGATTATTATCTGTAATTGAAAGTAAAAGTGTAGATTAAGGAAAAAATCTGCAGAAGATCTCAATTATACAGCAAATTCTGCGGCCAAGGAACTAGAGAATTATTCGATCCTTATTAAATGGTATTTGCAAAGTGAATGTTAATTAAAGAAGTCTGAAGATGCAGGCTGGATGGATGAAGACAAACAGAACAATCTCAGCCCGCTGCAAAGACAATGCTTCCCCCAGCAGGGACGGAGCGGATGGCTAGTCTTACTCAGATTGCATCTCTTGAGAAGACGATTTATAACATACAAGACAGGAGAAATTTATTTGCTAACATATGGAAAACATTTATGGGCTCTACTGAGGATCTGGAATTAAAGAAACACAACTACATATTGTTAAACTTCTAAATGGAGATTTCAGTTCAGAAATCAGCGTTTTTCACCCAAAGTCAGTGACATTTACTTCCACAGACCTCAGCTTTCTGTTCCCTTAGGTAGGGCTGTCAGAACAGAGGGCTGTATTTACTTCTCTCATCGCTATGGGTCTAAAGCACAGCAGAGTTACCAGATGGCAGAGCCCTGTTTTTAAAGACGCAATCCACGCTTCAGAACAATGGCTGGGCTGCCATAAAGAAGGGGCAGAAGGGTACAGCTGCCTGAGCTGCAGCACTGATCTGCAAAGCCATTTCCAATTCTGGACCGCAGCGGTCGAACAGATTGCAACATCTTCAAGGAGAGGCAGGACCTTGCAGCAAGGACTGGAGGCAGCGGCTGGGATTTTCAGAGATGCGTAAATGACTGCTTAAATGACTCAATCATGCAGATGCTTCTGAAAATTCTGCCGCACGCAGTCAAGTTTATTCATCCATGTGTGGGAGAAGGGGGAGGACTGCAAAGATTTTAATAACTACCTTAGGAAATAAAAAGAGCAAATGTGCTTTCTCTTTAAAACAGAGTGAAAAACCAAACTCTAAAAATCTATCGCTGTGGTTGGGGAAAAGCGTTTACAGGAGAGTTGTAATAAATGCTTTCTGGGCAAGGAGGACCAAATGGACTACCATATATAAGTTTAAAAGGGGTGTAAAGAAAGAATGAAATAAAAGGGTAAAAATAACAGAACACAAACCAACCTCCAAAAAACACTGCACATTAATTTCTTCCAGTCTAAAAGCCCTACACACTTCAGCGTGTTATTTCTGGCTTATGCAGATCTCAGGCTCCACCATCATCTACCAGGATTCCCAGGTAAATGGCAAGCCAAGAACTTCAAAGAACTTTACTACAGTGAAAGGAGAGATTCAGCCCAAGAAAGCCAAGATGCTGGGTGATGAGCACCCAGGTGAGGCTAAGGGAAGAGCCTCAGCATTTTGGAGGAATGCGGGAGTTTGAGTGGGTTGGGTGCACGGTTCGTTCAGATTCCCTGAAGTAATGCAACGCATCCCAAAAGGCATCAACTTCCTCCTCCTGTAACAAGTACTGTCAGTTTAAAAATCAACACAATGTTGGGTTTGTGGAGAAATATAGGAACATTCCCAAGGTGTTAAATGTCAGGACCGTAGTTTAAAAAAAAATAATAAAGATCTCCTTTCCTCTTTCTGCAGGCTGCTTTTCACTGCTTTAACATGGAGCATTTCCACGCTTCACCCAGTGAGAGCTGGCTTGTGGATGCCGACGCATTCAGGGACCATCCTTACTCTGAAAACAACAAAAGAGCCCTGCTTTGGGGACAAAACAGCACAAATTGGTAAACTGGCCTGGCTCCAGCAGGGCCTCCCCCAGATCTGGGCCTATAAATCACCCCTGGCAGGTAGCTGGGAAGCAGCTGCTAATGATGGGTTTGCTGCTGAGCACAGGAAGTCACCTTTTAACCCTGCCTGCTGTTGTTTGCCTCTGGAGCCATGACAAAAGGACGGGCCAGATGATGTGCCAGCAGCTGGGTCGGAGCACAGCGCAAAGCCCTGTCCCGTGCCATCTCACTTGGCCTTCAAAGCCACCTTTTGGCTGGATGGATAGCACTTCTCCCCATCCTCAGCCCTACCCTGCTCCCTGTAGGTGCAGAGGGGTGTCCCAGAGAAAGACCTGAACATCCCACCTGGCAGCCCACCCCCACCTGCACCACACAACGAGGGCATTTATTGTGTAAGGAAGGGGGGTTGTGAGTGGAGCCAGGTAAATAAGCGTAATAAAACAAAGTATTCATTGTGAGCGTTGTTTTTTTTCAGTCCATGGAATATCACTGATCAGATTACAATTTCATCTGACATATTCACTGTTTTTGTTGTGTTTTTGGTTTTTTTTCCTCCTCCTTTTCAGTGTTCAAGTGCAGTAGGAACAGTAGGTGCTCCTGTTTCAAAAAAGCTCCAAAACACACTTCAGACATTACCACAAATTCAATATGAGCAACTCACTCCTCCTTCAGCCACCAGTGGTTGGGTAGCTCGCGTGCCAGGGTGCCTTCCTCCTGCTGCCTGAACTTTCTACCTTCACGTACGCACAGAACGCCTTCAAGGTTGACTTTTGTTCCCAATAATAAAGGCAATTTTTCAGAACTTCATTTCCTTGACTGCACACCTGAGAAGCAGCTACCTACTGCACTTATATACGGAGAAGAACCACTCAGACCAAGGCATATTAAACTGGAGGGGCATTATTTGCTCACTTCCAGTCCTGACAACATCTGCTCTGCTCTGTCATGCATTTCACGTGGCGATGGGAGATCGAGAGAAACCCAACGCTCCTGCAGAAGTTTACCTTCTGCAGGGTTTTATGCTTCCATCAAATAAAACACACCCACTGTACAAACGTAATTAAAGCCGGAAGCCAAACCCAGGTAATAAAACAACTACAAAAAAAAAAAACAACCCTTAAACCTTTCAAACCCGACCGTATAAAACCAGAGCACAAAGGAGAATGACCTGAAGGGAGATGCACTTACTGTGAAGACATCATCGTCGCCGACCTCAGCCTCGTTGTGAAGCGTTGAAGAGGAAGTAGTAGACCCTAGAAACAAACAGCTTTTTTTAAAAATATGACTCTTCCATGCAACTTTTCCAACTGTTATTATTACCAGGCTGGTGAAGGCTTGGAGGCTAACAACTTTATTTGTCGGATAGATGTAAAAAGCGGCTTTTTTAGGAAGTAAAAAACCATCTGCTGTTAGCTGGGTTGGAAAGGTAAAATCTGAGAGTGTTTCTTGACATGTAACTACACGGCTGCCAATGCTAATTAACTCTTGCTAAAAATAGCAGTCAGCATTTCCAGATGCAGAAGGCTTTCATTTCTGAAGAACGGTAAAGCTACGTGCTGAGCGGTGCTTAGGGCCAGACCCTCAGCTGTCAAGAAACCACTCATGAGTTATTCCTCAAGAATGCTCTAAAATTGAGGCAGAAAAATTACTTTTTATTGAAAAACAAACCTTGCTTTGAAAAGGAAGTTTTGGATTGTTTTTTTTTCTTCTTGTAAATTAGCAAGTTATTAAATACAGTTAAGCATCTCTGCTATCAGCTATTCGTCAGAGAATCATCTTTCCTCATGTAAGCAGTGTATCTGAAAGGAACTGAAATTCATAAGGCCATAAAAAAAGACTGAAAGTACTCGCAACTGCCTCAAAAAGTGGGAAACTGTATCCTACATCTCTGGCCCATGATCTCTCTTCTCACCCCATGGGTGCCCCCTCATTGAGATGCTTCATTATACTGGGTTGCAGCCACATCCCATCCTTAAACAGAACAGCTAAATGCTTTGTAGCACCTTCATTCTGGAATTTTTTCCTAAATAACATACTTTATATAATGCTAAACTGTACCAGCCTTGGCAGCATTCAGTTGCATAACCATGAAGATGTACAGAGCCAAGTGTGAAAGCCCACTTAAAACACTAAGTAATGTGAAAACATTCAAGCAGTTTGCTACATTAGCTTTAAAATAAAGGGATAAAAAAATTAAAAAAAACCTAGATTTTCTCTACAAAGCTGCCCAGGATTACTGCACTTGTGGCACAAAACTTACAGACTTTCAAAGCAACACAAAATAACCTACTGGATAGAGCAGCGATTTCATGAAGTGAAGCTTCAGATGCAGTTTGCCCTGCTTAATATTACCTGCTGAATTTGAGGAAGCAAACAAAAAACGAACAGCAAATGAAAGCCAAGGCCTGACACTGTGTGCGCACGTGCCAGTGATTGTTTTTCATTCAGAAAGCCTTATTTGGAAGTTAAGTAGGAGCACATTCATGAGGATCAGTCTGTGCTGTTAATGTGATAAATATAGAGTTGCTGATTTTGAAGTATCTGAGATGCAGAGGAACTTGCCTTTAAATACTTTCACTGTAAAATGGATCAAAAAGAGAAGAATAGGAGTTGCCATGTGCCGGGTGCATCTCCAAAATACTGCTCGATACAACTGAGCTAAAATCTTTAAATGTTGCTTGGCCACGTGTCATTTCTATAAAATGTCACTTTTGTGAATCAAATTGCTTCCCGGTTTTAGCAAGCAGGAAGAAAGCAGAGGGTCAGCCATGATTTGTTCAGGTCAACAAACAAACAGGAAAAAGCAAATGGCCAGTAGCTGAAAAGATCCTTCCTCAAAGCAGGAAAGAGCCATGGAGGATTAATTCCCACTCTGTACCTATCACTTACACGGTAAAGCAAGGACAGGGCACTGAGCCCCTGCATAAAGTGGGATGGCTAAAAATCAGAGAATCAATTTTCACGTAAATAAAATCAAGTAGTATTGGGTTATAGCTGTATTATGACCGATTGCAGCGAGCTGTGAAGAAGAAGAATTTATGACCTCTTCAAAGCATGGGCAATTCAAATGCATTTTTAAAGAATTACCAAAAAAAAAAACCAACCCAACAAACAACAAAGTCTTCAAGCACAGCCATTCAGCCAAGCGGACACAGACAAAAGTAATTACTGCAAAAACAAAACAAAGTTTTAATTCAGCTTCGTGCAGGAATTCATCCTCTGCTGATTTAACAAAGACTCAGTGTAAGTGGATTCGGCTACACATAAAGGCGAGCCTGGGCTGTTGTCCCTAACACGAAAGCACAGCCTATCAAAAAAGCAGTCATAACCGCACAACAAACGGGTGAGATCCTGGCAGACCAGATCAGACAGGATGAAAGAGTTCTTAGGCTTTAAACCCTTCTCTCCTTAAGGAATGAAGAGACACAGCTCTCTGAAGTGAGCTTGCCTGGCACGCTTGGAAGCACCAAAGAGACTTTCAAGCCCAAGGACTGGTATTCAACCCTGACATCTTCCCATCTCCCTGCTTTGAACACACTTCAAGTTTCCACACGCCCTGATACCTTCAATGAGGTCCTCGATGGCTTTCCTCACGCCTCTGTCAAAGGCTCGAGCATCAGCAGGGCTTTGAAAAGTGAGCCCGAACTTCCTGTTGTCCACTTTCCAGTGGTGGAAGGTCGGGTTCGCCTTGGTGTACACCAGGTCCTTCTTCACGAAGCACTCTAGCACCACCTGGGAAAAGGAGAGGAGCAAAGTCACTTTTCCCATACCAAGGACACAGATGTCACCACTTCAGCCTCAACCAGTGCCTTCCTCTCCCCAAAAGCAAGCCAAGTCATGATTCGCGCTATGCTGGTAGAGAGCACATCTTTCTCTACTAAATTATGACTAATAAACACCAGATCCTTTAATTGTTCTCATAAGCATCACACATTCATCTTTTTATTAGGCTTTGAGTAGGTACTTTTCACTGGGGCAGATTTAGGAGGTGCCATTACACTCCCCCACTTCTCTTTCCTCCCTCGTGCCCAGCCATGCTGCTGCGCCAAAAATCATTTCTAGGGTGATGCTCAAGGAGAACAGAAACAGCTTTTAAGTCTTACCCTGTTTCCCCCAAACCATAAGCATTGCTTGAAAATAATGTTACAAAAAAAACCAACAACAACCATCCTAAGCAAAACAGTAATGCAAAAGATGAGCTGCACTTTAAACAGCTTTAAAACACCAGAACTTTTGAAAGCAAGGCCATTTCCATCTCAAGTGATATATATACACTTTTTCCCAAGCACTCAGCTTCCTGAGCCTGTGTGGGGAGCCTATTTTTAAGCCAGCCCATCTCTTCGTAAGAGTGGATTTCAGAAGAATCGAATATATAAAAATGCGGTAACAAAATACAGCAGCTAAACCAGACTCTGCAAAAAAGGAAGAGGCTTTATTAATTTGCTTTGTACGGGAAAGGAAAGCCTTTTTTTTTTTTCTTTTTTTTTTTCCTCCAGCTAAACAGCTACCAGAAGAAACCGAGTGCGTCAATTCATAAGAGACAACTTGTCTTCATATTCTCACCCTGCTTGTTCGAACCTTGAGCAGCACGCAGCATAAATAATTCATTGCCATTTTTAAAGTCTTGCGCTGCATTACTCAGTGCAATGTGACTGGCTTCATGGATTCTTTGCACTTCAATTCACTTCTCACAAAGCCCCGCTAGATGCGAGAAAAACGCAGGCCCTTTCACAAGGAATCAGAGGGGGGTTCTCTGCACACAGATGTTGAAAATTTACCTGCTCGTGGCAGCATGACGGCCGGGCAGTGAGAGATGGCAACTCAACAGCCTTCTAGATGAGGATGGGGCTGCTTTGTAAATCTGGCTCTATCTGTACATGCCTTTTTTATTTGTATTTTTTAAATCTTGCACAAGAACACAATAGCATCAGATACGGGATAATTCTCATTATAAGAACAGACAAAAGTTGAATTAGGTTCTATTACCAGTTTGTCTTTCTGCCTTTCACCATGGATTAGAAATCCACTTCTTCCATTGCCCTCTGGGTACGTGACCTTGCAGACGCCAACTCTACTGAGGCCGCCTCCTTCTTGCGGCAGCCATCCCCCACTGGAGTCATCTCGGGTCATAACCACAGCTTTGACTCGCACAATATAGCTGTCACTGCAATGGCAACAAAACAAAACAGAACCTTTTGTGAGCATCACACATTCTCAGGGTGTTTTTCTTGAGGGCGGTATTTAGGCAGCACCGATCCGATCGCAGCGCATTTGCAGAGTTTGTGGCCAAGATGGAAATCCGCCTCTGCGATGCGTGGTCTTGAGTGCTCAAGACCCCCATAGTGAACAGACCCACCAAACGGCAAGGAAAGGCTCCACTGAGTTTCCCCATGTCAACACGGACATCAAACAACCCGTGGTATGCCATTAGAGATGGGGATGAGGAGAGCAGGACGAGCCAAGTGGAGCCCCGAGGCTAACACCCACATGGTATGTGTAAGGGAATTGGTCTCCACAGTGGTGGAAAAACTACGGAGCTCACACAACCAGGAACTCAAGGGAGCCAAACAGAGCCTGGAAGATGGCCCACAGAAATTCCCCCATAACCAAGACAGCATTGCAGTAAAAACACAACTGTGACTCCAGCTGGTACCTCAGATGGAATGAAACAGGAATCATCTCAGCTCAGGTCATCAGGACCATGAGAACCATGCCATACTCTTAAAAGAAGCTCCACCACCTCTTTGAAGGGCTTTCAAAGGCTCACAACAACAAATTTCTGGAACAAACTGCTCATCATGAAAGGTCACAAAGAGTCTCTACCATGGGGGCATCTACATCCACCTCCAGGCCCCCAGGGGTGCTCATCGGGAGGGAAAGCTCAACCTGCACCCATTTGGAGGACAGACCAAGAGGTGCAAGGGGACTTGCCTGGGGCCAACCTCCTGCAGCAGGGCCAATCTGGCAAAAAACACCCTGAAGTTCCCCCTTTGCCCATTTTATTTTATAGATGCTCCTTCCTTCTTGCTGTACCTACACAATGAAGGCTGCTAACCACTCAGCACAGCACACACACGCTTAAATTTTATCTCTATAGCTCTGAGGACTTTGATCAGTATGATAGGAAGCTTTCAGAACACTCAGATATGCTACCTGCATCGCACTTGGCACGTGCCATGCACTCTCAGAACCAAGAAACTAAGTTTTTAACAATATTTTTGATCCGAGTCCTCAACACAGTGTTCTGGTACAGGAAATGAGGCAAGCATGCCTACAGAGGTATCCAGTTACCTTTGCATTTCCTAGACTTCATCCATGGCAACTTTAATCCCTTGGCTTCCCGATGCTCAGAATTGAGTAAAACACTCCAGCTGATTTCCTACAGTGTAAAAACTGAGCTGCTTCCATCCAGGATAACTTGTGTTCTCTTCTTCTGTGTACCCTTCCTTCCCATATGGTCTATATAGATAAAGAACAAATAAAACCAACCACACCCTTCTGCCTCAACCATCTCCTGCCTTCCAAGGCTCAGTTTTGGTCTTGTTTTTCCATTGATTCCTTGGACTTCTGGAGAAGTCCCATTAAATTTCAAGCTTTCTTCTGAGGTAAAAGGCTATAGATACAACCGCCTTTCCCATCCACCTGCAAAAGCCATCCAGACAAACTGCTGCTCCTTCAACCAGGCTTGAAAACTGCCACCTGCAATGCAGCTTTCTGTATCATTTACTACCCCAATGGGAGCCCTCTGGCTGTCCCAGAAGTAATGCTGTCTTCAGTTACTTTGCTGCAGAAATCATCCATTTAAATGGAAAAAATAAATAATAATAATAATTAAAAAAAAAACAAACAAGAAATCAGGAGTTACTTAGTACTTTGTAATTTCCACGAATAATTTGCACTTCCATTTGCACTTCTCAGTGATTTCTCTATGCTCAGAGTTATTTTTGCACACTGATGGATACCTGTATGTATAACTTAGTTGCTCTGATCTAAATGCTGCCCATTATAACCACACTGTGGTAGGGCATTAAGCCATCAGCTTTTCATTTTCCCATCCAGGCCGATACCACAGCCTACAGTTCTTTTACAACCTCTGCCATCAGGACCACCAATTTTATCCATGCGCTCAACATCTGCATGCCCAGATAGGACACCAATTCTCCCAGTTTGAAGAGCCACTTCCTATCAAGCAAGGAAAGCTAGTTTCCATCCCCTATCACAGCAAGAAGACCTCTGCCCCTTATTAGAAAAGGACCTTGTCCTGCAGAAGGGTTTGCCTTTGGCAAGGTAAGCAGGGTGCAGCTCTGGCTCCATTCATATAATCGCTTGGCACACTTTGCTACGTGATCAAGCTATCGGCGACGCTGCACTACCCTGGGAGCTTGGACCCACTCTTACTGGGCTCCAGCCACAGATACGCATTTCCCAACGTGTGATCGATGCCAAGGGACTTAGGAAAATACAAGAAAAAAAGGAAAAGTGAAGGTTAGGGCTTGACAGCGTGGTGCGGTCGCTAGATCAGCACTCGGAAGGTGCACACTGAATTTTCAAGGTCTCCCTCAATCTAAACTCTTGTCTTCAGTTTCCATCCATAAGCCTAGAATAGGCAACACTCCTTTCCTTCGGAGCAGTGTTGATAAATGCTAGGGAGGTATTCAAATATTTCGGGTCCATATATGGACCTTGCTTCCTTTGCACAGAAGCTGTTTATTTTCCTTGAGATTTAACTTTATGAGAACACACCAAAGCTCTGACTACTTGCAAGCCATCAACTTCCCTCAAGCTCAGGACCAGCCTGCAGACCCCTGCAGGGCACCCTGCTGGCTTAGAGCACCATGAAGTGAAGCAATCACGCTGAAGCCTGCCCCATGCGCTTTCTGATGACAGCCGGGCAATTCAGCTATTTCAGAATGTGCAGCAACAAGGTGGGTGAAAATATTTGGCTTGTTTCTGTTAAAGAGATACTGTCACTAGGGTTAGATAATGCACATCTTTTAGTTAGAAGCAAAACAGCTGAGAATCCAGCATTAGCCTTAGCTCCCCTCACTTTATTGGCCGGCATGATACGCCTTTCAGGCATACTATTCTTAATTATGCTCTTAAATGGAGTCCTTTGCTATCTTAACCCTACAGATTTGTCTTCAGCAGCGCTAAGGGTTGCAGAGGAAAGCATCTGCAGATCACCCAGCTGCATGGCAGCTGGCCAGCTGCTGCTGGGGCTGTCGCAGGTTGTTAGATGGCCCCACCCAGAACAAAAACCATAATGAACCCAGGGAGGAAAGGTAGAGCAGCAGGCCACGTGCTGCTTTTATTGGAAGGGAAGGGGAACCCTTTAAAAATTATAGCTTGTGGGTGTGTACATGCATATAGAAAAAATATATTTTAAAAAAATCGTGTAATTGCTGTTCTGAAGGATATGGAGAATTCTCCTAAACATAAAGTGTCTCAATGATTATTTTTGTGATAACTGAAGCACAGCTGCCTTATCTATAGACCAGCTTTTTCAGGGCATTCGTGCATTTAAGAGGCTGACCACAGAGACAGGGAATTGCAGTGATTTCCTGCAGCATGCTGGAACTGCATGGTGCAGTGCAGCCAGCTCTGTCTATTGAAGTCTGTGGTACTTAAACAACTGCAATGCAGTAAGGCCAATAGGGAAAAAGCCTTGAGCCTCATTAAACATCTGGCTTTGACCCAGTGGCAAGTAACTCCTTTGTCTGCTGGGTGGGAAACTGCACCTGTCAGGTATGAGGACGGAAGAATAAGATGTCCGGGCCTAGCCTTCTCCTACAAGCACTTCCAAACACCTGCTGTAATTTAGTAGCATATTTTTTCAGAAGGTGACAATTCTTCTCTAGCAAGGCTGGTCAAGCAGAGCATAAACTCACTAACTTTCACAGATAATAAAGGCTGGAGAAGACCTCCAATACCACCAAGTCCAACCGTCAACCCATCACCACTTTGCCCAATAAAACTTGAGACATGACTGTCCTACCACTGGGATGGCAGGATCAATTGGTGCCCTTGGCCACTGCACTTGAACAACGGAAGAGTCAACCAAGTTGAAGGAACATCTACACTGATGAGGAGAAAAACTTAATTATTTGCTGGATCTTATCACCACAAGATTTTCTGAGGCCAACTACAAGGATGTATTTCAGGAATATCATCTCTCAAATTCCATACCAATGCCTCCTCAAGTTACCTCAGTACTTTCTCCCCTCTTGACCTTCCAGCTTGCAAAGCCAGCAGATCTTCACGTCTCGGGCAGCATGGTAACCACCACACACCAAAGGTCCACCCTGATATTTATTTTCCGCACCCACAGCCTTCATTCTTAATTCCCATTCACATTCCTACAGCAGACCATGTCCATCATGATCCCTATCCTTCTCCATCCTTTCATCACCACCTGCAGACATCCCACTGGAGAGCTCAGGTGTGCCTCTACTGCTGGATAGATACCAGCAGGCAGCAAGCAGCAGCAGCAGCATTGAGCTCCACCAAACAAGCACTGAAAGGGTTTCAAAATTCAAACTCTTGTCTTTAACACTTCCACATTCTCACCAATTCTCATGCAAATAGGGCACCACCTATCTCACCATGACAAACTATCATTTCTGGAGCACAGTGTTCCTGATCTAAAGCTTGCTTGGTTCTTGAACCTTCTAGCAAGGATGAAATAGCCGCAGATTACAACTGCTATCTTCCTCTCAAAACCACAAGGCAACTCTTTTTCAGAAATAAATTAAAAAAAAAAAGAATTTTCAGCGCATAGAGCTACAGCAAAATGAAGTTTGGTATCTCAGTACTATTTACCTGCAGGTCTGACACTTTTTCATTAAAATATCGGCAAGAAAAAATGCCATTGGTGCCATTTTGACCAAATCCAATGTTAAAGTGGAACCTGTATAAAAGCCATGAAAAATCTTCCCAATTTCAACACAAGGTTATCCATCTCAGGACTCGATAATCTTTAAGGTCTTTTCCAACACGAGTGATTCTGTGATTCTATTCTATGACAGGATTTGTCAGTGTGTGCCCAGAAAGTTGTTCTGTGCTCTTCACTGCATCACACCATGACTGCAGCACTGCTGCAGAACTGATCTCCAGTATCCTGTCGTTCAAATCCAGAGCTGACAGAATAAAAAGTTGCTCTGAGAAAGTTTTGTTTCCATCTCAAAGTAAGAACAGGAGATGAATCAAACTGATCTTAGCACACCTCTCTCCAGCACTGCTTGCCCAGTCCTGCAGCACACGTGTCCTCAGGCATTTTACCTTACATTAAGCTCACTGTCTCTCCTTCAGGACATTTCTCTCTCTAAACAGGAGGAGAACGCTTCACCGGGATTTAATACTGCCATTCAGCTTCCCTCTGAAACCAGAAAGGGCTGTTCTTCTCCAACACCACGCGCTATGACAACTCACACCTACAGCAAAGCTGCCGAACCCAGCTCGGCAGCACACATGGCTCATACGCTGATCCACCATTTCAGGAAAAGAAAAAAGGAAAGAAAAAAAGAGGAAAAAGGATCATATTAACTCCAAGCATATCGCTAGCCACAGCAGGGCCCTGTGCTGCAAGGCAGGAGGAGGGGGAAAATCCTGCCCTAAAGGAAACAGAATTTGGAAATCACCGCCAGCCAGCTCAGGGAAGTTACATGACACACACAGCGCTATGTGCACGTCCCATTAAGCACTTTTGGTGTTACGTGACTTTATTCAGTGCTGAGGGCACCTTCTGATTTGATTTCTTGTTCTTTACTGCCTTCCTGGGTCTCTATCATAAAGGCAGAACAAAGACTGGCTGCATTTGGGCTGAGGCCCCAGTTTGCTTTCAGCCCTGAAGCACAGCTCAAAAGCTCATAAAAACCTTCCTAGTAAAGACTAACAGCAGTTTTGTTTGTTTGTCTTCAGAGGGAAAAGGACTTCTGAAAAACCAAGACACCTGCAACACCCCAGCCACCCACCTCCGTGCTTCCCTCCAGCAACAAGGCAGCAGCCAACAAAGCAGCCCTTTCACTGCGACCCTTGTTCAGCACTGATGTGGGATTTCATCTAGCTTACGAGAAACAGCTCCATCCTGCTTGTGCAGACCAGGACCCCTGCAAACTGAGACCTGGCCCTTGGCTCCAAAGGGCTCCAAAACCTCACATGTGGGCTTTTGTCTTGGTGGTGAAACTTTCCAGTGAGAGAATAGCACTCCTGAGCTGGGGGAAACCTTCTCCAAATCCCTACAGCTCCCTTTCCCAATGGATTATTGAACAACCCTCAGCTTTGTAAGGCAGCGGGTTTGCCAGCGATTGCAAAATTGCCTTCAAAACCATTCAAAGGATCAGTCAGTCATTACAGCTGCCCATGGCAGAAGCTCTTGGAAAGTGGTAAGGAAGAGAAAGACAAGAAAAATCACTTTGTTAAAGTAAGCAGTTGGAATAATTCACCCTGTGGCACACTGAACAGGCATGCAGCACACACAAAAGCTGCACGCCCAAGTCCTACTACTTTCATGCAAGGGTACAAAATATTAACAGATTCCAAGCTGAGCTAATTAGTATTATCATTTACTGTAATGAGAAAGGAAGTTATTGCATGACAGATGGCATTTGTTTTATATCACATGCAAGATAAGCAAAAAGCACACAGGAGTCTGGCCAGCCGAACAGGTAGTTGCAGGAGATCTGTATCCTGAAATGATTTTTTTAAAGCCACAATCAATTTCTATCTTGATTTCTTTTCCTAATATATACTGAACATTAACAATTACAACTACCCTACATGAGGTAACGAATGATATTTAGTAAATACAAATAAAACTAACAAGTGCAGCAACTGTATTTCGCCTAAGTTTTATCACATTCTTTATTCTACAAAATGAGACTAAGGTTTTGATACTGCTTCCCTAAAGCCCCCAGAGCAATGCCAAATCTAATAGACTGATGCACAAAACCTCACCAGCTCCACGTGACCCCATTCCCCCGTCATATCGCAGGCAGCAGTGACAGCAATGGTGGTGCCAAATGTGGCATCCTGCTCCTCCTTGTGCCAGTGTGTTTCACACATGAAGTGCTACCAGCACCAGTGCTGCCACATTACCGTGTAACAAAAAGCATGTGTGAGGAGTAAGAAGGATGTGCCTTTTAAATATGAAGCTCTTTTTTTTAACCTATTGCTATGTAAATACATTAACAAAAAGTCATTCTTAATCATGGAATCAATCACAGAATCAATCATAGAATGACTTAGGTCACAGGGGACCTTAAAATCCACCCAGCCTCAACCCCTTTCATGGGCAGGGCTGACCCCCACCAGCTCAGGCTGCCTGGGGCCCATCCAACCTGGCCTTGGGCACCGCCAGGGATGGGGCACACACAGCACCACACATCACTGAGTAAAGACCTTTTTCCTGGCATCTATCTATCCTCTTAATGCTATTCTCCCTTGCCCTGTCACTATCAGACCATGAAAGAAGTCAGTTCCATTCCTGCTTGTAAGCTTCCTGCTATAACCTTAGCTACAAACATGCACACCCTGCTTGCCTTTCACCCCTTTTTAGCCCTTCCTACCCCCAATAAACATCCATGGAGAGAGGCAGCAAGCAAGGGAAGTGGCTTCCCTAGCAGTATCCATTTCCTTCTCAATTACTGATGTACATTAACCATTAGCCCTGCCAAAACAATACAGATCCATAGGAGAAAGCCTGCACTCCACAGAAGCTGTACATATCCACTGACAAACCACACGCTGATCCAGAAATGATTCAGGAGGCAGATGGGAGAAGGAGGAGGAGGAGGAGAAAGAAGAAAAAAGATCTGAAAAAGCAACGAGGTGCCACAAGGGAACACACAGACCTGCTGGGGGATGCCATTTCCTCTACATCTTGCCCTTGGGTCGCTGCATTTCACCATTGCTGCAGAGCCCAGCTGGAGGCTGTCGGGTGGCTTCCTCTGCATGATTCAGCCTCCTCGCTCTCTGCCTCCTGGACAGATGTGCAGGGCCGTGCCGGCTGATTCATCCCCCAGCCATCCCTCGCCCTACGCTCCTGCTGCACCATTACTCACTGGCAACATCCTTCTGCTCGCAGCGTGCTGAATGGCCAAAGATCCCCGCTTCCCCACCCTGGAGATAGGCTATAAGATATAATAAGAAGTAAATGAATCAAACAATGGCGATATGGCTGTCATAAAAGCAGTAAGAGCAGCCAGGGCCGTCACAAGACATGCCAGACCCTGGGGCACATCGCTGATGCCTCCAGAATGGCAAACAGGTCCAAAGTCAAGTGCAGGTGTTACTCTAGCCACACATTATACCCCAAAAGTTTCTTCAAAAGGCTGGGGCCAGTCCTGTGGAAGCTTTTGGGGAGCTCACCCAGCACCCCCCAAGTTTTGCAGTCATCCTTGATTTTTCTCTGTGCTTTAGAGCAAGAAACATTGCTCAAAATCCTCTCAGCGCAAGCTGCATGGGCAAAAATTGGGACACTGAGGCTCTGAAACCAGCTTTGAAAAATACTTACCTGATCTACAGCACAAGAAGGATGCAAAACTGTCGGATGGTGCCCTGGGCAGCCTGACCCAGTGTCTGGAAACCTTGCTCACGGTAAGGGGGTTGGAACTAGGTGATCACCTTACCCAAACCATTCTATGACTCTTTGAACTAACTCACTGTGTCCCTCTCCCAGCTCTGTAGCAGTGCTGCTGTTACCCTCAGATGCTCCATGCAGCAAACACCAGCTCTGTCCTCAGCTGCCGCCAGCCAGAATTCAGCATATGAACTCAAAGCGAGTCAGCCAGAAAAAAAATTAAACAAAGATGCCTTACCCTTTTTGCTGCAAGCCCAGTTTCTAAAGTTTTTCTCTCAAGGGACGAGGGAAGATGAAATTAGCCTCCCAGTGTAAGACAAAATTATCTTTGAATAAACCATGTTGTAATCATGTTTTTGAAACAGCAGCTCAAGTACTGACATCTCCTTGGTATTTGCTCATTTTCTTGCCTTCCTACTTTTTGTGTTTTTTTTAAGAGGTCCCCTTAAAAACTCACAATGTAGCATGGAGTCAAGCCATGACTTGGGTTTTCTCTGCAATGTCACTCATATGCTGTGCACGGATCAGGAGTAACACGGGATAAACGCCGTGAAAATACAACACATGGAAAAGCTCCCTTTCATCATCAAGACAGCGTGCTCAGCTCGTGGCTGCAACCAACACTGTGACCTGGCATTCCCTCTGCACAAAGCAAGAAGCAGCAGCACCTAATTCAGTTCACCTTGAGCTCAGTTCCCAAGAGCCTTCTCCAAATAGGAGCTAGTATCAAGAAGTCACAAGGTGTTTGTAAGCATAATCTGAATCACTGGCTAGCTTCTTACTTTTGCAAGGATTCTTTAAACTGAAGGCTGAGCTAACAAACCTCCAAGTGTGTCAGTGCTGGTGCACTTCTTTTTTCCCCTTCTTCCTTTTCCCCTGAGTTCCACGCTCTCCAAAACCACCTCAGCACGCCTATTGCTGCTATCTCAGTGCTACAGTGAAACATCCTCCAGTGCTTCTGTGCGTTTCCTGGCTTGGACCGGTGAGAAACTGCTGTGATACAGGAACATTTCCCCCGGTTTCAAGCGGGATGCACGCTGCTGCAGGCTTCTGCTGTTAGCAAACATTGCAACCAGAGAGCCAACAAGGCTGCGGATCTGTTTCCTGCTGCCTCCCAGCCAACTGTGAGCACAGTTCAAAGAGCCGAGACCATGCTTGGAGCAAGAGGAGCTGCTAGAGAAACTGCAATTCGGAGGATGAAATCCCCTCAGCCTGCTGGAGCCAGTCCTAACAGACTGACCTTCAGCAGCACAGGGTCAGCACAGCACACAGGACCAAACCCCAGCAATTCACTAACCCAGCAAGAAGTCACTCTGTGTGAGGCACAAAAGAGGTTGTTTTTCTCCGGTTCTGAAGCTTAAAACAAACAAACAAACCAGCAAAACCAAGACTTGATAAACACGTTCAGCGTAGTTTTTCTTCTTTTCTTTGTCTAGCACTTCAGAGCGACCCAGTTCATTCACACCACCCTTGTTGTCTACAACATTGTTTTAAATCCAGCTTTCATCCAACTTGTGCTAGAGAAGAGGAAACAAAAACGCAGCAGAAAGAGACACCACCGAAAGAGCAGCCAAAAAGGGCTACTTCCAGCTGCAGCGTGGCAAATCCCATATGTATAAGAAACACTAAAGTCTCACAGACTCGTCCAGATTGCAGTCAAGGAATGTGCTGGGGACAGACAGCCCACAAACATCCATTTCTGAGCACAGAATGGCTTGGAAGGGACCCTGAAGACCACTCAGTTCTAATGCCCTGCTGTTGGTAGGGTTGCCATCCACTGGATCAACTTGCTCCACGACACAGCTTGACTCTGCTTATACATTTATCAATATAGAGTTCACACGAATATTAAGTATCACCATACTTTCCAAAGGCAAACACATCCCAACTACTGCAACAAACCAACAAAAAGACTGCAGCGTTTATGCTGGAGGACTACAGGCATCCCTTCAGCATCGGATCACTGCACCCACATTCAGAAAACAGGGAGATGCTACTTAGGCATGGCAATACAGAAGCTGCATTTCTGCTTCATGCTGTACAGACCAAGGAAGTTTTCTATACAGATTGGTTGAAACACGATTTACGGCTTGTAATGCCAACTCTTCTTTTCTGCAAATCATAACTTTCTTCAGAACTGCCAGTAAAACCCCAAATCTTCCTCCTCTGTTTAAGTGGAAAAAAAACCCACAAAAAACAACCGAACCCCAAAAAACTTAGTTCAAGAGCAATATCCTTTTCATGTCCACGGTTTGTGTCTAAATTCATGTTTTCAGTGTACCAGGGCTGACACCTCACAGGCTGAACAGGCAGCAGAGCTCAACAGCCAGCTCTTCTCAGTGCTCCCAAGAGCAAGCTGATGCTTTACAGACTTAGGAGAAGATGTTTGAAACAATTCTGCCTTGACTTTTAGCAGCAGGGGAACTATTTCATTGCTAATTTAGGACTGCTATGTCCACCATTAACTATCCGTAAGCTTTTGATGGCTTTATGTCCTAGAGCAGCCAGCAGTTTTTCACCAAGTCTCTCGATTTCCTCCAGTCAACTACATGCACCTCCTAACTTCTACTTGGCTCACACTGCAGTTTGCTTTCCTGTACACATTTCTGCCTTTGCCTCCCTAGCAAAGCAAAACGTGCTTGAAACAAACAAATGTTTCCTCAAGCGGTGTGCCTGCCTCCTACTGCAGTCCTCAGCACAGCCCCATTTCGGGTCCCATGTAACAGCTTAGTACTTCCAGCAGGGTGTTTTAACTGGCAGCTGCTTTCAGTGCTGTGAGATGCAGTGGTGGGGAGTGCCAGCAGAAAACATCAGATGTGAGAAACACTTTGCTCACACACAGCAAGATAAGACACCAGACAAGACTGCCTCAGTGTCATCGTCTGCCATTCTGAGGGATGAGTTGTCCAACATGCTGCACCTTCCTATTTCCATGCTAATTCCTTTCACAAGGAAGATCTGGATAAGTCTTCAGGAGTTCCCTGACATAGCTGAAGCTGACTGAAGTCTCCAGTGGTCTTCCAGCAGAGCAGATGATAGAGAAGCTTCAGGATTTGGAATGCAGTATCAGCTGGGGGATGCAGCCTCCATCTCCTGGGCTTAGTGGTGAATACCAGATGACCAGTGCCCTACAGAGCACTACAATACAGTACGCTTTGGAAACAACAACTAACAGCTTATGCAAGTCTACTCACTTAATAAGTTGCAACTCTAAGCACGCTGAACCCTCAGAAGTTTAAGAACATTAAAACAAAACAAGAGAATAGTGGAGAAAAGCAACATCAGCTTCCTGTTGAAAACCTGTGATAAAAAGGTGTTTACCTCTAATCTTTGAGCAAATACTCTGCTGAACCCCAGTAAACCATGCAAGTAAGGAAGGGAGGATGAAGACACAACCTGATTCTTTTCTTTCCAAGTTCCCACTTGCTTTTCAGTTTCTCAAGCTGTGTTACAGCCACTCGACGTGTGTGCAGCAGATGATAATGGAACCACAAGCGTTTATCTGACTCCGCCACAACTTATTTTTTCCCCCTTTTCAACTCAGATTTAACTAGGGTTTGAATTCCAGTTTACCAAGGACACAAAATTGACGAGCCACCCCAGAAGATGCAAACTCATCCTTCAATGCAACACTTGTGTTTTCTTTCTGCTTTAGGCAGTTTCATTGAACTATATTACGAGCACCTGACTTGCCTGTTGATGATTTATTTTAAGTTATTCTCACTAAGAGCTTGGAACATGAGAAAATTTAGGAAGGAAGAGCCTTGGTTTGAGGATGGGCAACCATGCTTTGAAGCAGCCATACCCCCTCAAGGTCATTTCCACTTCAGCCATAAGTCACTGTACATCATAGTTAATTCAGAACTGCGACTCATCCCTCTGCATGCCAATTCCAGCAGGCAAGCAGTCACCCAGGATGGTCACACCATTGATTCCAGGGTGGAAGGAAGAAAACCACATCCTTGCTTCAGCCTGTTCAGCCTGTACTTGAACCGCAGTGACTCTGTTGAGAACATGGGAGCTGAGTCCTCATCTACCACATGCTTTCATTGTAGGAAGAATGTATTTAAGTAAACATACTTAATACATGTATTTAAAAACTAAGATAAGTTGGGCTACAAGTAACAAATTTAGTACTGTAGCAGCTTCAAAGATTTCCTGCATCCCCTTGTAGCGAGTGAATACAATGGTTGGATGTACAAAATGGGGACTCCTCTGCTGACTAACAGCCAATGCTTGTCTTTTTCACACTTTTTCCTGCTAACAGGTCTGGTGGAAATGCGTGGCTCTAGACATTGCAGCATCCCTTTTCCAGCATTCCAGGTGACACTTGGAGAGGAGACTTCCAGATGCACTCACAACCAAAGGAATGAAGTGTAGCTGAAACAATGCTTTGCCAAAACCAACACAAAGACAGTGACCTCTGGAATGTGGGGCTACTTGCAGATGTCCTAAAGGATGCCATTGACTCAGTCATACAAAAGGTACTTTAACCCCTGGCAATGATTCACCTAGACATTCTTCTAGCAAAAAGCCTTATTATTAAGGGAGAGCTTCCTATTATTTGCAGGAAAATTCAGAATAGAACTAGTAGATACTAGTTTGTTAAAAAGAGAGATAAACATGTACAGGAAATACTTCTATGAAGGTCCTGATCCTCTGAAGATTAATAATCTACAGTACTGGAGACAAAACCATGACACTGAGGAAACAAGCAAACTATAAAAACAGGAAGAAGTGGAAGTTTATTTTTTTTTATGTTATTTTGAGTGAATATTTGTTTTTCTGAAGCTCAAGATACTGGCAGAAGCCTCCATCTGCAGGTCACACCATTCTTTGTACAAAAGCAGCTGCAAAGAGTTTCCTCACCCAGGTCCCCAGAGCTGTCTGCCCAGGGAGGCCATCCTGCACATTATGCTAGCCAACATTGTTTTTTAGTTTTTACCTCATTTAAAGTCATTTCAAGGCACTGAAACGGCTGTCACCGTATGCATGGTGTTCTGTAGGTGCTACCAACAAACCACTGGGCAAAGGTGCTCCAGATACACATCAGTATATCCACTACAGTACCCAATGAAGGCAATAAGGCAATACTTGTGGGAAACAAAGGGTTTTGTCACACCCAAAAAAACAAAAACAACAACAAAAAACCCAACACTGTAAAGAAAAGCTGCTTTGGACTCTCCTGCCTTTGTTTTTGTTTAGAAGAAAAAGAAGCTACCACTACTCTGAATTACAGTCCCTTAAAGGACTGTTCTTGCGTTGGGCTGAGATACAGAGCTGCTCAGGGTCTGCTGCTTTCCCCTAAGGCAGTGAGCAGAGAAGGGGAAGAGGACACCACATAAGTTTTTCCTCATCCAAGCATTCTTTGAAACAACTTCCTTACCTCCTTGTCTGGACAGCTCTCATTACAACCAGCGCCACACACACATACTGAATTGCTACTCTAAAAGCTGAATTAAGCTGAGATCTACCTGCAGAATCCCCAAGCCACTGATGAAATGCTACTCAAACTCCAAAACAGTTTGCTTAAATATTTATCCCTCTGAAACATTCCCGTAAGTGCTATATTTAATGCTGCATATAGACTAATTATTTATGTCTGCTCCAAGTAATCACTTTGAACTAGGACATTCACTGCTTAAGAAATATAATTAGATTTCCACGCTAGATAAGGGGTGTTAAGGGATGCCACTGTGGGCTAAAATAATCTACATTCTAAAAAGAAAATAAGTGCACCACTCTCAACTCAACTTTCCACTTAGAGTTTTATCTCTTCCACAATGGCAATGAAGAACTAGATGCTACTTGTATCTCAACTCATGGAACATTTGTATAGATATTGCTACACATTTTATCAAGTATTTAGTGCTTTTTACGTGTCCAACATACAGAACGCACTGAGCTGCATGTTTTCTATTGATCTGTATCAAACGTGGCACCAAGTGATAGCAATGACAGCACTGTCGATTAAATTGCAGTAAAAATCACATAGAAAAACAAAGATCCGATGGGTACACTTCCAAAATTATTTTCAAATCCACATTATTCTTGACCAGAAAAATTCTGGTGCCACTACAATGATGTAGAAGATATCAACACACTCCCTGATGGCAAGGGAAAAGCAATGGTCTGCTCACAGAAGCTAGCTGGGCCAGCTATGGCTACCTGCCTTACACTAATTCACTTTCCCTTTTCAAGTGATTATTTTAATTAAAATTCTGCCTTATTGCTGCACGTCCAAGTAGACCAGCTGTTAATTTATTCTTTTATTTTTTCTTTTTCTTTTGGTCTCCCCTGCATGTTAGCAGGGTTTCACGCACACAAGCAGCAATGTCGTACATCGCCCTGTAACTCTCTGCACTGACTGACAGCGCTGGTAATTACACAAATCAATTACAGGCAGAAACAGGAATAATAATAATAGACACAGACAGAGCCCTTGAGCATTGGCTTCTAGGAAGCAGCTATCAAGAAACTGCCACTCTCTGGCTAACGAAGGATGAGGTGGCTGTGAGCACCTCACCCACTGTGCTGACCAAGGCTGCTGCAGCCTGCACCCAGGCCCAATGTTGCTTCCAGTCACCCTGAGAACCAGCCAGGTTCGTGCTATGGCTGATTAATTGAAAACTGGGCTTGGAAGTAAGAATGAAGTCACATCCTATGAGTGCACCCTTCAACCCTGATACTCTGCAAGATGTTTTAACCCTGAAGTGACACCTGGATATCCTGGCTTCACCCCTTTGCTCTAGCTACAAAGGAACAAGCTTCCAACACAAACTAGGTAACACTTTCACAAAAACACCCAATGTAGACTTCTGCCATTATGGCAGTTCATCAAGTGTATGCCAGAGAGTCTATTTTTCCTCCATCATCTGCCAAGAAGCAACAAACACTTTTAGAAGTCACAATTTGGCTCTTTAAAACCGTTTATTCAGATCACATAAAAATAGCACGGAGAAACAACAACACACACAATAAAACCTTGGGTACACTCTGACAGCAGAGCAACATGCTGTCTCCAGTGAGCCTTCCAAGCTTTGGTGGTTCCTCTGCTTCCTCTGCTCTGGGATGAGCAAATGCAGGGGCCTCAGTCACTCCCCTTGCTCTCCAGACCCTTTGCCATCTTCACAACTCTCCTTGGGATGCTCTCTACTAATCTCATGTCCTTATATCGTGGTGTCCAAGACTGCACACAAAAATCAAATGTCTTTGAAAATGTCCACGACACTCTCAGCTTGCAGACTCTCCACCTAGCCAAGGCAGCAACCACAGAGGCTGAGCTCTGCTGCCAGGGATCCCCAGTGTCCATCATGCCTGCAACGAGCAGCTGCTTCAAGTATGGAGGATGGTACACGGACTATCCCAAAAATCTCACTCTTAGAACTTCCTCGTGATCTTCTGGCAAGCAAGCAGAAGGCAGGATCAGGCAGGAGCTCCAGCTGGCGAGAAGGAAATAAGGGAATGTTCTCCTTTACAGGCTGGCCCTTTAACCATCTGAGAAAGGAATTCACATCCACCATTTTATCAAACCTTCAGGTTTTGGGGTCTTCACTCCCTTGTCCAGAGTCCCAGAGCTGAACATCTATGCTAATTTATAAGGCTGAAGTTAAGCTTTTCCTTTGATACAGAGTAATGTTGGGGTTAGCATCCCAGTGCTTGTTAGGGCAAGCTTTCTGTTCAACCTTGGAGCAAGCTATCTCTTCAAGCTTAATTAGGACACGCACCAGGCTGAAGCATTCAATGGTTAACTGAAACACTGTGCCAACCTACGGTGTGCTCTGCATGTCTCTCATGCCTTGCATGGTAGAAGTCCATGGGTGGGAGAGTTGTTTGGGGTGGGGAGAAGGTTTAATTTTAGCTGAGAGGAGGAATGTGTTCAGCACATTGCCTAAAAAATAAAAATAAAATGAAAATCCACCCTGCCACCATCCGGTCCCGACACACGACATGGGCGGATTAACTTCTGCATCTGTAACACAGAGAAGCACCAAATGGCAAAAAGCATTCACAAAATCAGAGCCACAGCCATAGACAATGTAATGCAAAACCACTGCACCGTGCAATGACGCTTGAAGCTACCAAATCCATCCCGGTTATGACGATGTGTGTCTGCTGTGCCCACAGCAAAGCAAATGATTTCAATTCTCTGTTTGTCCAGCGTAAGAGGTGAAAATGAGAAAATCAAAGCCATATAGCGGTAGTCCAACAAGGACCTGTTTAGAGCCCAGACACCTATGTTAGTGAAGTGACGCGTGGAAAACTGGGCCACTGACAGACATTGAGAAGAAACTCAATGCAAAACCCATACTTGAGCTATCGTAACCCCATGCCAGGCTGGCACATGCTTTTGTACAAACAGCCACAAAGCCCAACCTAGAAGAGACTTTTTCCATGCTTGTCTGTGTGTGTTTGATCAGAGAGAAGACGGTAACCACCTCCTGACCTTTGCAACAAGCCAAGCTGACAAAATCAAGGCTAACCTGCAATGGGAAGTTACCACATATAGCAGCAAATATTTTCTTTCAGCACAAAAGAGGTCAGTGTTTAGCATTTCAATTAGATCATGAATGACAAAGCCACATTCCTGCAGGAAAGTTCCTGCATTCAAGATGTTCCAAAATAAAATGAATATACAAAGGCGGGATTTTAACCTTTCAGAATTTCTATTCCCAAATTTTAAGGTCTACAGTTTTCAGTGAAAGACATAAAATATTGCTGTGAACGTGTACAGTCCCTCCAGCTTCAGCTTTCAGGTTTCCTATATGCCCACTGGAGCCACCCAAGGAAAACCCTACCTGGTTACCCACCTCCTCACCACCCCCTAGCAAAGTGCAACCCATCAGAAGGACTTTCCTGGAGCTTGCGTGACACTTCCTCCACAAAAGGCTGTTAAACTTTTAGATATATTTTCTGTCCAGAATTTTGTGAGGCATTGTTCACTGTACTGTTTTCTTAGCACCATGGACTCCACGCCCTGTGCACTTCCTCGCCAACCCCAGCCAGCCCTCATGTCTCAGTCACCCATTCTCAGCTATCTGCTTAAGGCTGTGCACAGCACAGGACTCCTTCACATAACAAAGTGTACACGTGCGTGGTTGGGATTAGAATCAACAGCACATCCCCGCTGTCCTGCTTGGAATCCATGTGCCACCTGAAGCCAGAAAACAGCGCACCACTAGGCTTAATCACTTCACTTCCATTGCTCCAAGGAAACAGTCTCCACCTGCCCATGGCCCTTCAAGCAAAGGTTGACCTGACTGGCCCAAGTTCACGTCATGGCAGTTTGTAAAACCACAAGCTGGAATAAATCAGTACAGTAGTATTTTTTTCTGCTGACCCATCAGCAATTACGTCAACAAATCTCTCTCTCCCCACCAGCCTTGTTACACACAGATGCCTGTTTCCATACACACTCCAAAATGATCCACTACTGACTACTAAAAAGCAACGCTGGGAGCTATTTATCAGGTTTTTTTTGTTTTTTTTTTAGGGCATCCTAATATTTGTGCTGTCACTTCCATAAGAAGATGAGAAAAGACGTGAAGGATCTCTCTTTGACGCTCGGTTCAGAGCACACAGCTGAAGGCCAGACAAAGTTAATCATCCGAAGAGACAACCTCTTCCAGGCACAGACATGTTCCTCGCAAACACCAGCAGCATTTTCAGCTGGATCTATGCAAGTCCACTGAAAGAGCCTTTCTGGCTTTCACTGAGACACTCAGCGTATGCTGCACATTATTTCCAACTGTTCCATAGATGGCAGATCAGAGAGCAGACCCACGCTCCCCATGCTGGAGCAGCCAAGATCTTACATGGCAGCTTAGAGGAGAAGGGTCGTCCTTCTGCAGATGCACACAGCACAGCTACATGGCAAGAGAAAGGGCGGTGCATTTTGGACAAAGAACAACTCCAGACAACACTTTGTGGTGTTCAGTGACAATCCTACTCCCTACTGAGTTCTAATATGCCATACTGGGAAGAGGCACCCATGTGCACTATTTATTGACATAGGAGCATGCTGGCAAAACACATCATTTGAGCACGCACTGGGTTGATGGGAATTGGGCTTCTCAAGTCAAGAGGAGACAGAAGCACCCCTGAGGAAGCCCTGCTCACCTCCCCTAAAAGGCTGTGTCACAGCAGCCCTCCTGGCCAGACATGAACTGCTCTGGAGCGGACACACAGACCTGCCCAGTGACACGCATGCAAGGAAATGACTTCAGAATCCCACCAGAGACAAAACACACCAAGCCCAAGGATGATGCCGATGCTTTTCTCTCTTTCGCGTACAGGGTAAAAGCAGTTGCTGCAGCTGCAAAAGTGCTCTCCAGAGAGGAGGCAGCTATCCTGTGCTACGGCCATTAATTTGGGTTTGTTTGTCACCAGTTCCATGGACGCTCAGGCATTACTGGGTTTTAGGCATTTCCCTTCTCGTACAAAGAAGGGAACTGTGGAAGACAGCCTGCTGCACACCCAAGGTAAGGAGAGTTGGACAAAAAGACCCGGCTGTTTTAACTATCTGCAGCACAAAAAGGTAACCAGGGCTTACCGTGAGTGGAGGAGAACCATCTGGAGAAGGTCTGAGTGGAGAGACTAATTTCTAGTCCCACCTCAACCACTCGCACCTGAAGCAATAAATCAGACCAACTCTTTTCCTACCAAATACATCCACGTGGAAGCACTGGATCTAGCTGTTTGGCTTGTGGTCACGTTTTTGGAAAGGCAGAATCACAGCCTTGCAAACAGTCTCATGAAAAATGATTCCTCCTATTCCTGCAGCAGAGAGGAAGCAAAAGAGGGAAACGGTCTAACAATATTTAACCGTTTTTTTTCTTAAGACAAAGCCTCCCCAGAAGTTGTGTTTCATAGAAATCTCAAAATTTAAGCACAGGAACACAAAGTTCACTGCGTCACCTCCGCCCAATAACATGCAAACCCTACGTATGCTTGCAGTCAGCACTCAGTCACCGTATCACTGAAGTCACCAGAGACCTTGATGCACATTTTGTCTACCAAAGCAGCAGCAGAGCAGCAAGCACTCACTCCTTTTCCACTTTAAGTCAGCGCTGAGAAAGCAATTAAGCTTCTTGTTCTCAGCTCCTACAATTGCATAAGCTAGGCGGTTCTGGCTCCAGAAGTTTATATATTTACCTTTTAAAATATGAATGGGAAAGTGTACACAAAACACCCTTCTTTCCCCATCCCTTCCTTCCCATGAGGAGGAGTGTTTGTTTTTTTATCCGACCTTATGAAAGGTTGGGGAAGCTATTCCACCAATACTCCGATAAAAGTAGCCCACACTTCCTTAGAGATAGAGCACAGAAGGAGAAGAAAAAAAAAAGCTTTACCAGCAATAGTCAGTAGAAATATTTCCTACTAAATAGGATGTGTCACTCGGAGCTTTTTATGTTTCAATTTAAATATCTTTAAGCTGCCTGTACAGCATTTCTGGAATAATTCACATGGCTGCTGATTTTGGGGAACAGCCTTTTCTGCCGCTTATGGGAGATTGAGGTAGAAAGGGGTCTTTTCTGCCCTCTCTAGAGATTTACTTTGGTGACCTTCTTTAAAGATCTGCCTGCAGAATGAAGCTGAATGAATGGGTGGTAGGAGACTTTTTGAGCAGTGTTGTTTTGTTTTTTTTTGCATTCATGGACTGTGATTTTGAAGCTGTGCACTATAGCAACCAATCCCAAAGCTGGATGGAAGACCTTGGCCACATCTCAGCCTCTGGGTACACAAGCATTTGTAGGACCTAACATCAAAAATCAGGAGAAAAGCAAGAGTATTCTTAGTGCACAAACACAGAAGTTCAGTAGAACCCACCGTGCTGCAGCTGCAGGTATTTTAGCATTGCTTAGCACAGCATTGCACCAGGACAGTCCCAGCAAGCTACAAACCCTTCTGCAGTTCAATCCCAAGCAGCAAAAGAGGCTCTTTCTGTTCTGCCCCCTCCCCTTTCCCTCCTGCTTGTCAGCCATTTTTACGTGTACACACACACACTAAGGTGGGGAAGAACCCTCTGTATGCCTGCATCAAATCAAGTGGACAAAGTGCCCACCTCCCCCTGCCTGCTTCTGCACCGCTGTGTTTTCAAGCATTTTAACCAAAAATGGGAACTCATCACGATGAACAAGCCTGCTGACCCGGGAAGTTTTATCCCCTAATTTGGCCGGGGCTCTCTATAAAGAGACACATCACCAATCCGACAGGCTCCTCTGAAGCTGTAGAGTTTGTGCATATGTAGAAAGAGAGGGGGGAAAACGGTTTATTTGGGCTCGGGCGGCCTTCCTGCAGGATGCAGTGTTTACAGAGGGTATTTCTAGAACTTCCTGCTCCGCACACGCCTCCGGCTCCTCCCCGGCCTGCCTCCCCCCAACCCCCACCCAGAGGCCCCCAGAGCACACGGGATGTGGGGGTCTCACCGGCACCCTGAGCTCCCCCAGCCGTGGGAGCAAGGGAAGAGGGACAGCTCCTATTGGCACGGTTCTCTTGGAAAAGTCTGCATGTCATCCTTGTCTGCAGAACTTACTGTACTTCTTTTCTTTTGTTGTTTTTCAAGCACACCTTTAAAACGTATTTAAGATTCCTTTCTCTCCCTTCTTTATTAGATTTTCACATCAAGCTGTTCGAGCTTTCCACAGTGCTTCCTTCAGGCAGCAAGCGGAAAAAGCTCATCTTCAACATTCTTTAATAAGCTTCCAGCCATTTAACATTTCAACTCTTACACCGTACTACATCCCCAAACACTAAATTGTTACAGAAAAATAAAGGGGGGGGAGGAAAGCAGGAGTTTTTTCTCTTAAGCAGCTCTAGTGGTTAGTGACCCTGCAGCCTTTTATTAGAGATTTTAACCACAGAAAGCAAGCTTGGCACTAGGTTTTCTTCCTACGTCAACTGAACACCAAATCTTTCTAAAAGCAGCAGGTCTTTGAGGCAGTGCAAACACTGGGATTGCTCTATTTCAGCACCCAACTGCACACATCCAGCAGCAAGACATACAGCAAGGACTGGCTGCAACCAACCTAACACCTCCCATGCCAACTAGCAGCTAAGAATGAATTATGTTGGCAGCACCACAAACCTTCAGTTTTTGCTGTAATTTCATCAGTGTTAAAGAACAGCAAAAAACACAGCACAACAAAACCCAACACGCATCACTGAAGTATCAGTGGTTTTTATGTAATGTGATTTATACCCGTGCTTTAAAAAGGCCAAGCCTACCAGCTCTGAAATGCAGTGATATGCACTGCTGTCTGACAGGGGTGCTGGACCCGGCTCTTTCCCCCACCAGAGGAAATCTGGCATATTTTACAATCTACAGCACCTTCCCACCGTATCCAGTTGTCTGAGGTTTCTCCCACTGCAGGCACAGTTTGGAGCATGGTGGATTTAACCTGAGCTCAATGGTGCTGACGTGCACAAGGAACACACTCGCTGCTCCCTGGCTCTCTGGTATGGCAAGGATCCACGGCACTGAAATGCTCTGAGGGTTTAGACTCTCATCCAGATGCTGGACTTCCATCTGTGGGCCCTATCCAGGCGGTATGGATGAAGAGTGGGGAGATGCAAAGGCCTATATGTCAAAGGAAATTGTGTTACAGGACTAAACCAAAGTCTGGTGGCCACTCGTGGGCCCCCCAATACAAGGAACATGGACCAACCAGTGAGCCCAACAGACAGCCACTACGATGGCCAAGAGCTGGGAGCACATCTCCTGTGAGCAGAGGCTGAGGGAGGTGAGCAGCCTGAAGGAGGCCTCAAGGGGATTCATTGACCTATGTGCAAAGAGAACAGAGCCAGGCACACGGCAGGCTGTGAGGTCTCATCCTCAGAGAACTTCAGCAGCCGCCTGGACACGGCCCCGGGCACAGCCCTGGACACCCTGCTCTGGGTGGCTCTGCTGGAGCAGGGCTGGGCCTGATTGACCCAGAGGTGCCTTCCTACTTCATCCTTTCCGTGGTTCTGTGAACAAAATTGATGTAAACAGTTGAAATAAACTCCAAGCATGCTTTGGAGAAGCCCCGTTGATTCTCTCAGATCTCCATGTAATTTTGAAGAACCAGACTGTTTGTAAACAACTTGCAATGCCAGATGCAGAAGCCCTGCGGCAGCAGCTGAGTTTACTCCTCAACCTCGCTTGCATCTTCCAGTAACTCCTTACTGCATCCCCTTGACTTGAGGAAAATACAAAAGCACCTTCCATGTCCACAGCTGGATAAGCTGTTCCTTCCTTGGCCCCATCGCACACTCCTGCACAGATCCGCAAACAAGGGGCCCAGGCACACACACACATTTGTATCTATCAGCTTGGGGGCATACCTTTCTACTCCCGAGCCACGTAAGCAGCCAGCTGGCTTTATGAGAACTTAGAAGCCAGGTGGGAGTGTCGAGGCATGTCGGCAGAAGAAATACAGCACAGGAAGGTTGAGCTGAGCCCCTGGCTTGTGTCCAGTACAGGACAGGGATGAGTGGTTTTGGGGCAGCATCTCTCACTGCAGGGACCCACAGCAGGCATTCCAGCTGCCAGCACTGCCCATACATCTCACAGCACGCTGAGAGAAGGGAAACCTCTCCTAAAATGATACGTATGAGCAGACATGATAGATTTCTTTGTCCTCCCAAACAGCCTTCCTCCACCAGCAAGTGAGTTAACAAATAAATAAAAGCATGAATGGCTAGGGACTGCAAAAGGTAGCCACACAGGACAGATGCACAACATAATTAAAGCCTGAGCATTTTGAATTTCCTTGGGATCTGAGCACAATGTCCCCACAAAGCAGCATGGGCCTTTACAAGCACATTTTGCACCATGGCCCTTTCTTCCCCATGGACAACATCAAAAAACACCATCAGGCTTCACAGCACATCTCTCAGAGATATCGATGCTCCCTTCCCACAGATTAGCAGAAGAGAGAGGAGAGTGACCTTCTTGTTAAAAAAATAAAACAAAAAAAACAAACAGGAAATAAGTACTTGCTACCTGCAAGAAACACAACTCTGTTCCTAGGGAGATGTACACAGTAGCAAGTCCTAACATTACTTTTGGAAGGATGTTTAATACATACACATGAAAAAAGAGCTTTGCCATGGAGCTGTGCAACTCCTCCTCCCCACATTTGCTAGTAGGAAGAAATTTCCTTCCTTGATGGAATAGCCATCAGCTATTGGGCTCAGCTGACAGCCTCAAGATCTCTCCTCTGATTACAACACATGTAGGAGTTGAGAACAAAGAGGGGGGGAAATAAAACCAAAACAGTCCTTGAAGTGCGAGTTGCAAGCGGAGAAAGTCAAAGAAAGTTATTCAAAGAGCCTAAGAACAAGGAGACTTGAGACAAAAATAATAATTTGGGATAAATCTCCCCGAAACCTCCTGCAACAGGTAAAACCTGCTGGCTGTTGGCACACATATCTTTGAAGCCCTGAAAGCACGCTTTGTAATACTGTTTCTGATAAAACACAGCTTGCTTTTAAGGGGAAGCACCTACTTCTGTTGTGCAAGGCAGCCAGCACCGCGCTTCAGCTGCTTGTCTGACTGAAGGAGAAGAGGCACGGAGCACAGATGTGATGCACACAGGTACCAACATGCTGATCCCATCCATAATGAGTTCTGTGCTCCTGCCATTGACAACTGACACATCAGAGAGCCTTCTGCAACTGCACACAGGCAGAAGCAAGGTCGTTGTACCCTCATACTACAAACCATCCAGCTACTTTTATTTCCATATCCATGCTTCTTCAGGAGCATTAAGTCCTCCAAAAAACCAAACACTCTGCATACTGAAGAAGGCATGTATCATCAGTGCAGTTATCCAGAGCTGTACTTAAGATTTTACTCATCTCTGTTCTCTCTTCCCCTGAGCATCTCTCACGAGAAGGATCATCCTCTAGCGTTAAGAAAGCAGGAGAAAAGAGGAAGAAGAAAGAAAACAAAGCACGTTTTTCAGTGGACTCAGTGGAAGGAACAATTCCTGCAGCCAAAGCTGGTTTCAGCAGCTGGGAACGTGCATGGTGCGCCTCAGCCAGCGAGCCACAGCACCTGGACTTCTGCAGAACCCCAGTGAAGCCATCCAACGGGTGGAATTCACCAGCAGGGACACTTCTTTTGGGATCCAGCACCCTGCACAGAACCACAACAATAACCAGAGCTTGACAAGATTCTCTCCCCCAGGTTCAGCATCTCCAGAGGACCGTTTGTTCTAATTCTGCTGGAGGTAAGGGAATTGCATTGATCAATTCTTCAAGCACACCAGCATGTATGCGATGGAGGGACTGAGCCAGCGGTGACGTTGCCTCTCATTCCTGAGCTCCTGCCTTCCACCCTGGTCCTGAAGAATGACAACAACCGCCATCTCCCTGCGGTTTGGTGGCCCCAAGGAAACAATTTTGTGGTTTCAAGCCAGCTACCAGCCAAGCAAGTCCACGTTAAGGAAGAGCCTCTGCTGCGCAATGTGCTTTTGTTTGCAGCCTCAGGATTTAATTAAGCGGGTAGATAAAGCCACCTTTTAACCCACGCTAGAGGGTGTGCCAGATTGAGATTACAACGCGATGCAGAAACAGGTCGAAGCAGCTCCCGGCTGCATCCATGCCACAGGCAGACACCATCCATCACCCGCTGCTTCTGGCTGAAAAACCCACTTTCTGGCCCAAAGGCGAGTTTTTTAGATTTCCCTGAGCCAGAAACAGGATTGGGATTTTCTGAGGGTTTGGGCTAAAGCGCAATCCTCTTCCTCAGGTCTCTCTCCACGTGAACCAACTAAACCCTCACGGAAATCTCTCTGTCTACAGCTGCTTTTCAACTTGTTTCCAAGACAGAAGCAGAAAGGGTTGCTCTTTTTTTTTTTTTGCTTTCCCTTTTTCCATCCGACAGACCCATTATTCCCTTAGAAACGGCAAGTTCTCCAAGTAACTGAACAAAGCAGCTACTTACATGTAGTATTTTAAACAGCCGTGTTTTCAGGCCAAGAAATAAACAGTTATATTCTGGCAACCCTTCATTTCCTGTCCTATTTGCGAGCAATAATGTCATGACACAAAGTATGTCCCATGCCTTTCTCCCTGGCTCAAGCTTGAAAGAAAAGGAAAAAAAGCACAGCTAACTGAATGGACAGCTTATGACAGCAAAAAAAATCAGGAGTAATGGGCAAAATGGGGAAAAAATTAAAAAAATCCAGTGTAAAGGGCAAACTGCTACGTCGGCGGGGGGAGTGCTTGGAGCAGCCATGGAAGGAGGTGGGATCCGGGGAGCAGCTCAGCTCCATGCCCTTTGCTGGAAGGAAGACGCTCACTGCCACCGCCATGCCTCCAGCTCCCACCCCAGCTCCGGCACGGGGCTCCCAGCTCCATCCCGAAACGCCGTGGAGCGACACTTCCTCATTCTCTGACCTTTTCCATTTAATTACTTCCTGTGACTTTCTTGGAAGCCTGCATCGTAATGATGTGCCGCGGCCGCCTTCGGGCGTAACTGAATCATTTTATGCCTTCCGATTCAGCTGAATCCTCCCACTCGCAGCCAGAAATACAGCCGAGACACGCCGGCCGATCGCCCGGTCCCTAGCAGCACGCAGCCTGGGGGGCAGAACGAGGCATCCTCCAGCAATGACAAATCGACCTCCGGCTATCGATCGGAAATGGTGCAGTCATGAAGGAGCCTGAGCAGCCGGAGCCTCATCTCTCTCCTCTTTGGTTTCATCAAACGGTTCAAACACTCTAAATATGGGAGAAAAGCTCCCCAAGCAAAATGAAGAAAGCCAACGATGGGGAAAAAGACGATGCACTGATTTTAAACACACGCTGGCTGCGGCGCTTTGTCTGCAATCTGCCTGTTAACATTTGCTCACAGTGCACTCGGTGCAACGAGAAGAGCTATGCAAATCAAAGCCAGATATCTGGGGCAAATAGCACACGATGCTGCCGTTGTTCCTACAGCCCGAGCAAACTTACTGAGAGGGCCCGTCCTTATTTCTTCTAACACCACGTAGATTGAAAAACATCACCCACCGCCGCCAGGAAGGACGACGCATGAGTCACCTGCAGCAGAGCTAACCATCAGCGCAGGGAAGGGCCGGGAGGGAGCGGTACCCACAGCAGCACCAGGACCAGGGCAGCAGCTCCGACACGGCCTCCGCTTGCAATGCAGAGCGTCCTTTGCCCCAGTACCCACCAACGGGGTGGGCAAGGGCAGGCCTGAGGCGCGGGGTGCAATCATAGAATCGTTAAGGTTGGAAAGGACTGCTAAGATCACCTAGCCCAAGCAGCAAGCCACCCCCACCGCGCTCGCTGCCCGCATCCCTCAGCAGCCGCCAGCTTTGCACACAGCCACCTCTGTGCCATCCCATCAGAGAGGGGAACCCTGAGCCCTCCGAGGGGTCTCCTGGAAGCGAGCCCACCACAGTCCCCATCCTGCCCCGCAGCAGCTGCAGGAGAGACCCAGCTTCTCCTGCTAGAACCGCGCTGACTTCAAAATAACCCCAGTGTCAGGAGCGACGCAGAAACGCGGCTTTACAGCCTCTTTGCTACAAGGTGCCCCAACCACCACTCCTCCTCACACCCGCGTCGCAGGCAGAGGCCATTTCCTCGGCCGGTTACCGTTCCCAACGCTATGGGTGCCGTCCCCAGACACCCACAGCCCCCCCAAAACCCCCCCACGGCACCTGGCACCCACCCAGCGCTGAGCTCAGTGCCTCCTTTTCCCGGCTGTCACAAAACCCCTCGAGGCAAAACCGGGGATGTGAGCGCACGGCTTCCGAGCCCGCAGCTCCGCACCACGACCTTCACACATCGCACGGCCGTTTATTTGCGTGGGGGCGTTTCAATAGGGTCGGGTGTCTGAGAGCCGCTCAGACGCTGGGAAGGTGGGGGGG
>JAPSGF010000007.1:22004350-22100683 GCA_035772895.1 Perdix hodgsoniae
CCCCCCCCGAGCCCCGCGTTGCGGCCGCTCCCCTCGCCTCGCCCCCCGCGCCCCGCCCCGCGCGGCTCCCGCGGCCCGGCCCCCATCGCGGTCGATGGAGCGGCGGCCCGTCGTTCCGGGGCCTTCGCCGCCAGGCGCTTCGTGAGCCTGGCTGCCGTGTCGGGGCGAGCGGAGGGCCCGCCGTGAGGGCCGAGGTGTCCGTGGGTGACGTGTGATTCCGCTGCCGCCCAGCAGTCCCGGCACACCTGTCTGTCCCTCTGCGCCTCGCCGGGAAGGTGTCTGCTGCTGCTGCTGCGCTCGCGGCTTTCGGACGGCATCAGTTCTCTTCAGGAGCAGAAGTGAAAACTTGGAAAAACTGGACGGACTGCGTGCCGGCAGCGTGGTTTTGGCGAGAGCCCCTGCAAGCTCCAAGGCCTGTAGGGCGGTTACCCTGAGGAGAAGCAGTGCATCCTTCAGAGCTGGGGCCAGGAGCATGGCCGTGGTGGCCTCACCGTGTTAGGTTTTTGTGGCTGGGGTTTCCCCTGCCTTTTTCTCTTTTTTTTTCCCTCTCCAAATGATGCTGGGATCACACAGGCTCCCAACTTCCTCGTTAACTCCACGCTCAAGACCTCAGCGTTCAGCTGCAGCGTCACACGGATGTGTGAAGCAGTGAGCACGGCATGTAGCTGCTGCCTCCCGCAGAGCCACAGCAGGGAGACAATCCCGTCACTAAAATCCCGTCTCTAAAAGATCACCGCAATGCACGTCCCGCTGAGCAGGACTACGGTGTGTGCCTTGCTGTTGGTGCTGGGAGCTTGGCATTCTGCTCCCAGTGCTTAGGGTGTCATTTCACATCCCAGCGGTGAGCAGCCACCCTTTCCCAGGACACGGCAGCAGAAGGTTTACCCGATCTCGTTTCCTGAGTCACTTCCTGTGGATTTGTGAGAGATCTCACATTTGATCTCTGCTTTCACTCACATGCTAATTTGGGTGCTGCTAAATGATCCATTCATCTCACTTCGCAACCCTCTTACGGTTGCATATATGCTGTCCGTATGAGCAAGAATTGCATGGTATGTTCCAATTGTTCAGGTTACCACACTGGTTCCTCTGAGCAGCATTTGCAGAATGACTGCTTTTTTCTGAATGGAACAGTTCGCCGAGGGGAGACTTGTGCTCGTGTGCTGCTCATATACAGCCTTTCCCCGAGATGTGATCATTACAGCACCTCCAGTTAATTAGCCGTTGGTGGCAGAGCTTCAAGACTAATGATTTGCATGCTGTGAATATTCTGCACTTTATGTTTGAATGGGAAGTTCCTTGTGCAAGGCAATATTTTAGCTGTTGCAAAGAACTAGATGTGAGGGCATTTGAACAGAAAATGGTCTTCCCCACAGGCTGCTATATTTTCAGCTGACACCGATTTGGGGTGAGAAGCACTAGGATTTGGCATAGCAGAGCTTGGAATGCTGGCTTGCCATTGCCTTCCTACATTCTTGCCTTGACGATGTGTCTCCTCTGGGCTGGTAACTCCCACACTGCTGGTGTAGGAGCCCCCAAATGAGCGTTGGCACCTTGGTGACCGCACCGATTTCAGTGCCTTTTCCAACTGACTCACTCTGTGACTTGGAATGAGGGAAGAGTAGAAGTTGGCAGCCCTGAATCACACCATCCTCCTGATGATTACCCCTCACCTGATCGTTTTTCTGAGCAGCAATCGTATTTTAAAGGCAACAATAATCCTAGAAAAGGCCTCTGAGATCATCTAGTCCAACCACCAACCCATCCCCACCATGCCCACTATCCATGTCCCTCAGTGCCGCATCTACACCCAGTTTTTTCCCCTGTTGTAACAGCTTAGAATGTAAGAGCTGCAGAAATGATCTGCAATGACTGCACTCTTCCCAGAAGGTTATTTTGAGGGACGCCAAGACCAAAACGAGTGAGCAGAAAGGGATCCTCGCTGCCAAACTGCTTGCTTTACCCTCAAAAACAAACCCGCTGCTTTCTGAGTTCCTAAACCACACACTCTCTTTCAGCCTCTCCCAAATAAAAGCAAGGGTTGTTGAAATTTAGTGACTGTGAGTTAAAGGGGGATTTTCAAAACCTTTGCTTTCCTATTGGGTTCTCTGTCGTCCTCTTAGCATTCAGCAGTAAATGATTTATAGCCCTCCTTTCATGCTGGTTTGGTGTTTCCTTTGTGTGCATAACTTCCTTTTGATAGAAGGGGATGATAACAAAACCCAAATTCTAATCTCTCGAGCACATGACGCACTGTCTTTGCGGTGCAGATAGCAGGAAACTGCTCTGATCTGGAGTTCAGTGCTTCAGCCTCCTTCCCACACCCCAAAATAGACCCGGTGAATTCAGAAAGCAGCACTACCAGGGTGGCAGAACTTTGCTTTCAGTTGTTCACTGCCCCTTTGCATTCAGAGAGAAGTGTGTACAACCACTCCACTGATGCGCTGGAAGTCCTGGGATTAGTCCTAAAGTCGGGCTGTGGTGGCACCAGGGAAGGGCTGCCTTCCTTAGAGATGCCTTTCCACCCTTGGGAGCTTGCTGCGTTTATGCTACAGCTGTTTCCAGAGTCTCATGGGAGCCAAACAAACAGATGCCAAATGATCTGCCTTCAGAGAGCGCAGAAACGGGTGGATCTGGGGAAGACACCGGAGCTGTGTTCATCTATTCTTTCCCTCCTGGGGGATTATTTGAGTTATGCCTGGATCCTTCGAAGGCTGATTTTGAGAATGTTGCTTTCCTATAGCCAAACTTAGAGGGTCCTGGCTGAGTGCCTGAGCAGCTCTGGTGAGGGGTTCATTCCATCCTGGCCCATCTGGGGTGATACCCTCCATAGGGTATTGGGCAGGAGATAAGTTCCTGGGGAGCTCCACTTGCTATGGGATGGCTCTGGTTGGGTTGGGATAAGGCCACGGCACACAGTGAGGAGGCAGGGAGGGCAGGTCAGCATCCCACAGAGAGCAGTGCCTGGCTCTGCTATCCTCTGAGACACCTGCATCGCCGCTCCCGAGAATTCCCATGAAAAATAATCACAGGCTGCTTTTATGTCCTTGTAATCGTGACCACATTATGCCTCCCTGCCCACTTCTAAAGAGAAAAAGTAATTAGTCACCCCACACAAGTCTTTTGGGGTGGCACATGTGCTTTGGCATGTATTCCAGCTCTGCCTACATGGAATGGGGATGCACAGCCCTGCTCCCTGGTTGCCTGTTAGGTGCTGCCTTTTGCAGGAGCTGGTTGCAACCTCTTGCACTTACAGCCAGTGACATCTCCAGCAGCACTTGCTGGTGTGATGAATGAAGCCTGCAATTGCAAGTCCAGAGGAGGGGAGCTTCAGACCAGCAAAGCAAAACAACTCAAGGCATGGGCCAGCAAAGTGAAATAACCAAGGCACTGCTGTGCCGAAGTAGCCACCAAAGGGCTGCCTTCATTCTTCCTGCTGTTATATCCTGTGCTAAAAGTGCAAACTGAAGGGCTGTGGCACAAGAATTATCCTGAATTTGCTGAAAAGCTGCAGATGGAAGCTATTGTGGAAAACAGGCTTTGTTTCCATCCTGGGAAGAATTTAGTTTATGTTTCAGGGATTGTGAAGGTGACCTCCTAGGTCCATGGCAGGTAACCATTTGCCTTTGATTCTGTTTTTCTCTTGAAGTCTATAAACCCCAGCATTTACACTTAAATGGATGTGCTGAAAGCTGTGTTTAGGAAGAGAGAACTTCATCCCCTCCTGCACGTACTTCTGCCATGTGATTATTGTTTGGCTGCAGCTTTGCAAAGGATGGCCGGAGGGGTGGTTTGTGCAGGAGGAGGGAAGCACGTGGCTCCATTGCTGCCTGGTTCAGCCCCACTGCTGTCATTGGTTTTGCCTTCAATAGACCTATTGCAGAATCTGGGCCCCTCCTTTATTTTTTCTCTCCTTGCTGCTTCTCTCCTTCCAGATGTGTTCCTTCCATACCCTATATGCACTGCCTAGTATATAATGGCTGCTTTCTGTACCAAAATCGTTGCTGCACTATTTACTTTATTGCCACACAAAGTGCTTTGGATAGCGGTGACTTTGGAAAGCTGCTTATAAATCAGCTTCTGCTCTGAGGAGATTTGGGTCTTCTCTTGGGTCTTCTGGTTCCAAGGAAGTAATGAACATGAAATCTCTCTTTCAAGACTTGAGCAAGCTGATCAAAGGCCTGGGAGATTGCAGTCCAGATTTTGGCCCTTAAATTTCATCATACAGCATTTTCTCATTGTGGTCGTAAATGGTACATGGCATCATGTAAGGTGTCATATGCTGGTTGTCACTCGTATCTCCCACAGTGTTTGGTAAGGACAAGAAGAGCAGGAGAAATGAGGGCACAAGGAAATGCCCAGGTGTCAGCAGCACCAGTCAGCCTTGGGAGCACCAGAAGTCATGTAGGACAAGAAAACCTCTCCTGGAGCTGGAGTCCCAATGCTCCTTTACACATCTAATCACTGAGTTGCAACTGGTATTTAATCACCTAAAGCCCTCTCTGCAACTTATTACTGGAAAGAACAGAAATCTATACCAACAGATTTTCGAGAAATACCAGAATGACTCTAAACTTAGGAGAATTTTGGAATCATACTGAATGTTTCAAGCTAAATACTACACTACTTCTTTTCTTTCCATGGTTTATGTCAGCATGGATTAAAACAGCACTGTGCTGTGGAGCCGCTCAGTCGGACTGTACATGGCTCTAATCTTTTGCCTGGTGTTGCCTGAGTGAATGTGCTCAAATCTGCATTGCCACCCTAGGAAAGATTCTTTACATCTCAATTTCCAAGTTTTAAATATCTCCATAAAGATGAAATGCTTTTTTTTTTTTTTTCTTCACAATCCAAAGATGTGTTTTCACCTACAGATATTTTTTGCTGCCTAAACAAGAGCCCTTTCCTTTGCACTTGTGCCAACATGGAACTTGGATAAAGAATTAGACTTAGATTCCTAATTACAACGCTTCCCCCCTACTTTTTTGTATTTATTATTATTTTAATAATGGCTGTCAGGCACATGCCATCTCTTTAGTCTTTTTAAAGGTGTTTTTGAAGAAGGCACACCCTTCAGAAGGTGTTTTGTGGTATCATATCTGTGCCTTTTGTGTCCAGAACCATCCACCTTTTCAATTCGAAATGCCCTTCTCAGGGTCTTGCATCACGGAAGTCTCAATTAAAGCACACTTGCCATAAAGGGGTACAGCATATGCATTCATAGTGGAAACTGCACTGTGGCACATGAGAGATGCCCAAACACTGCATGGTGTGGAATTCCCTCTGGTGGGAGATGCACATGGCTGTGAAACCCCTGCCTGGTGCTGGAGTCACCTTCTTCTTCTACCTCTATTTGAAACAACCCTCATCCACAACTTGCCATTAGGAGGAAGGGTTTTGCAATCTCCATTTCAAGTATCAGACCTTGGGTGTCCCTCTCTTGGAACATTATGGCTGAGGAGCACCCTGGGCTCATTTTGGAGGTGCGGTGCTCTGCGGCGTGCCATGGTGGTAGATGTTATTGATTGTATTATAGATCAATAGAATCAATCAATAGACTGATTGATATTTATTGATTAGCTCCTTATGGGGAAAGTTAACATGGAGTAACCCCCATGGGGGTTACCAGGCTTGACACAATTATGCTGGCCAAGCTCACAGGGAGAAGGAAGTATGGGAATGCCCACTACCAAAGCAGTCTGGGAATACTGCAAAAAGACACTGCCTCTTTTGACATTTTCATTTGCAGATCAACAGTCACAGGCAGTTTTGAACTGAAAGGTGCTGTTGATGTTTTCCCTTTTCCTCTTTTGATTTTTGTTTCCTGTATGACATCGTCTGGTCCTCCAGTCCCCAGCATTTCCCCCCCCTGCCCTCCCCATCTGCACTCCATCTCCCACTCTTGTGTCATGCAGGCATTCTGCAGGAGGGCATTTCTGCTCAAGCTGGAAGCCGTGAATATGGGAGCCAAAGGAAATGTTCTTTTTCCTTCCATGCTCTCAGATAAGTCTTAAATCTTAAGCTCGCTACCCAAGTGTGTCCATCTTGGATGTGACAGCATCCTGTAAATTCTGATTGAGTCCCTTGCTGAGTCTGTCCCTTGCTAAATCTGTCTTATTAAATAAATAAATAAAAAAAAGAACAATAAAGCTCTAATTGAAATATTTTGCTGAAAAATGCCTGAGTGTGGTGATTTTTGAAACAAAAGCCTGAGAAACATTTTTCGCTTTTCTAAACTAGGAAAAAAAATGCGTACATGTACTCTTTTGGTTGGGGTGGAACATGCACAGCCTGACACGTAGTCCTCAGTGCCAGCTGTGGGGAAAGGAGTGCTTAGCTTTGTCTTTTCATGTGTATTTGCAGGTGATGAATACAGTAGAGCCAGTGTTGGGAAGTGTTATTGTGTTGTGAAGGAGAAGACGGCTGGATCAGACCCTCAGGAGTCTCCTTTGGTGCTCTTGTAACCCCGGGCTCTGCTGCTGCTTCTTGGAGTGATAACTTTTGGGGATACTCAAGACTTGGCTCCTCGCAAGCAATGACTTTTGGGCTGAGGGCTCCATAGCCAAGGATGTGCAACATGAAAATGAATGTGAGCCTGGCTACAGCAAAAACACTGAGCTTCCAGCGCCGGGAGAGACTTTTCAGGTTTGGTGGGCTGAAAAAGGCATGGCTGCACCCACCATTGGGACCTCCAGAAGGACAAAATGCCATCGAGATCTCAGCTGTTGAGGATGGTGTAACAGGTTTTCTGCATGCTTGTGCTTATCTTCTAGATGAAACAAAGCAGGGAAGAAAAGGCAGAGTGCACACAGGTACAGTGAGAACGGCTGTTTGTTGTGGGGTGGGAAGGAACTGCCGGAAACCCACTGAGGAGGATGCAAAAACACCAAAAGTGTGAAAAAGAGAAAGAGGGAGGAAGGAAGAAGGTGTTTTTTCTTGATGCTTGGCTGCCCTTGCAAGGGGGCAATGCCACTAATGAGACACAGGTTAGGTGGAGACCCTACAAGCCTTTCTGTGATCTGGGGATGCTGTAGCAGAGGGAAGCTTTGCTGCACAACAGCACAGCTGTTGTTTTTGGGGGTGTGCACCCATCGGCAGACACAGCAGCTTCCAGTGCTGATAAAGCTTGTCTTGGCTCTGGGGTCATGGAAACCGAGCTCTGGGAGCAGATCTTCATGCTGCAGTTAGAGAGAAGATTAAATAGGAACAGATTCTCCCTGCCCTGCCTGCTTCTCGCACGTACACAAATGCTATATCAGCACTGTGGTTTGTATGCACTCCTGAAATCAGTGAGTCAGGCAGAATCGATAGTATTGATTAGCTCCTTATGGGGAAAGTTAACATGGAGTAAAAGTGGGTACCTGAGGTCCAGGTTTGCCCTGAAGCAGCAGAACAAGGCTTTGTTTCTTGTCCCGTGTTTGTCCATGCACTGCATGGCAGGGAGGCATAAAGAGCCTGGAAAATCTGAGGAAAATAATAGCAGCCTCCAGGGGCTGGGAAACAGAAGAAAAAGAACTGGATTGGGTCAAAGCGGAATAAACGTCCATTTTTCTGTTTTGTTTAGGGGAAATGAGAAAAACCCCAACACGTTATTTGGGGTCAACCCAAATCATATTCTGAATGCAATGTTTTGTTTTGAGGTTAGTCACCCCTCTTGCTTCTCACACTTTCTTTTATTTCAGGTCTCTTTTGAATGGAAAATGCCACTTCAAAATAGCAAACCAAAGGGTTGTGTTTTAGAGGCATTGCAACAAGACGCTGTGGCATTTTCAAACCATTTTTTCCCCAAAGATTGTAGATACGAATGTCTTTTCCCCCTATATTTGAGATATGCTTGAAAAGATTTGCCTTGTTTCATTCATCTTGGAAGCTCCAAAATTGCATGGTTTGATTTTGCAATTTTTAATGGACATCTTTTGCTTTTTTGTCCTCTTTCAACTCATATCCTGTGTGCTCTGGACAGGGCTCACATAGTGTCTGCCATCCCAACATCCTCGAGGTTCTCCTGGTTTGCTAGTGGGTCATGCACGGGTAGATGTACAAGGTCATGCTAGAGGAGTCATTCTGTGATGCTGTGAGCTGGAGACTTGCTCGCCCAGCAGTAGGCAGGCAAGGGATGTGCAGAGGAAGAAAGCGCTTTGTGCTCACCCCAGATAAGAGAGGTGACACTGACAGGCAAGAGAGAAACACCCCCAGCAAACAACTGAAGAAGCGGTGTGATTTGCAGCTCAAGTGTTTTCCTGGCTTATTCACAACTGTGAACAGGGTTGGGTGGAATCTAGTCTGGGAGGACCAGTGCAAATAACTGGTCACAGAGCCTCTGCTGGAGCAAGCACTTCTTTGGTCTGACAGCCATGTCCTGGGGCTTCCCCTTCCAGTTTAATATCTGATGTGAGCACAGTAGCACTTTAAAAACAAATGTTAGGTAACCATCAGCATAGGTGATGGTCACAACGTAGAATCACAGAACTGCCTTGGTTGGAAAAGACATTTAACATCATCAAGTTGTCGTCGTCGTCGTCGTCGTCATCATCATCATCATCATCATCATCATCACCACCAACATGACCTATTGAATCCCGTAACTGAACCATGTCCTGCAATGCCATGTGTCCTTCCAGACAAAGAAAGCAATGCTGTGGGCTCCTAGTAGCAGGAGGCAGAAATTTTGAATCTGTGCCATTTGAAGTTAGCTAATTCTTTTTCTGACTTTCCCACAACTGGCCAGCTGTGGTCCTTTGTGGTCTCTCCAGCATGCAATGTTTTGTGATGAAGTGGTGGGGTCTCAGCAGGCCTTGCTCTGTCACTGGAACAATGGAGCACGAACTTTCTTTATATCCCGAAGGGCAGTCAATAATACAAGCAAGAGAAGTGGGCCAGCTGTGCTTCATCTGGAGTAGTTTTCTCTTTTCATTTTTTTCCAGTCGGCCTTTACAGAACAGCCTCATTTGCTTCTCCTTTGAGGAGGGTACTTAAAATATAAGTGGAAAACTGGATTTGAGAAGTGGCTGGCATGAACGAACAAGAATTCCCCTCCTGGAATAGCCTTCCTTTCTCTGGGAATTTGGCCTGCTACTTGCCTAAGTGGAATGGTGGCATCACTGACATCGTGTATAAAGTCAGTCTCCATCTATTTGACAATGTTCTGTAAGTACTGGGAGGCTTCCTGCTGGATCAGGGAGTGTCCATGGCTGGGGATGCTGCGCCTCTCCCCTGCCAACTTGACTGCCGCCGCATCTCGAGCTGGTTCTTTGATCTCCTATACAAAGCGCAGTTCCTTGCTGTGTTTTTCTGTCATGAAACAATGTGCCTCTGCAAAATCTAATCTCAAATGCAAGTTTGGGATATGGGATATATGCAAACCAGTATTTATGCATCTGTTTCTTTTGTCGATAGATATGCCTGCCAGTCCCACAAAAACTGAAGAACGCACTTAATGTTCCCAGTAGCTAATCCCATGAAATCTGCTTCCAGTGTATAGCCAAGCAGAAATGTATGTCTTGGTATGTCATGAATGGCATGGCCCTAATGGTGCTGGGTGGCGTGGTGGTGTTGGGTTGTCCTTGCATGTCCACAGCATCTCAACAGACTCAAGGATCCATGAACATCCACTGCCTGGACCTACAAGGCATTAAGTAGGACTTGGGAGATGGAGAGCTGGCAGGTAAAAGCAAGACATTATATTTAATAACATGATATGATTGTTGGAGCCAGGCACAGGGTTGTTAAGGAATGGTTGTCCATTGTTTCCCCCAACCTTCTGCCTGTGCTGCACTGTACCTCAGCAATGGCACAGTTGCCGTCACGTTTATCAGACAGACATTTTTGTTTTATATTTCAAAAGCAGGCCTAAAACATACACGAGTATCAGTGTCAGGCAGAGGGAGAGAGAGCCCAAAGATAATGCAGTACGTGCACACCGTAAGGCATTCTCCTTATCGCTCAGTGAAACTGGTGAGTTGTATCAGTGCTGCTGCAGCGTGCCCAGTTGCTGCATTGACTTCTGGGGCTGTGCAAAGGGGCATCCCCAGAGCATCTGTGAGTTTCCTGCTTTCTGCAGGGACCCCGGAATGTTGGTGCTAGGAGATGTGCTGCTTTGGGCTCCCATTTAACCTGGACCTCCAAACAAAAGGCAGCTCCTGGCTGCCAGATTGTGCCTGGTTTCAGATCAAACCCTTGTGAAAGTAGTGAAGTGAATATGGTTTCCACTCGAAACCATAAACCAGTCTTGATTTGCTTGAAACTTTGCCCAGCATTTTTTTTTTTTTTTTTAGCAAACTTGGCCTGTGTTCTAGGTTTGTAACAAAACCTAAAGCAAACACCACTGGGTTTCAGGTTTAGTTGTGAAAGTTTAACACAGAAACCATTTTCCTCAGGGGGGAAGGGGGATGCTGGCCTGTGTGCTGGGGCTGAGGTTACATTCTTACTCCCTGTGGCGGTGACGTTTTGTGATTCCTGCCTTAAAAGCTGTGGAAAGGGCAGGGGCTCTACACCCAACCTGAAGCATGGGATGGATGAGGGTGGGCACACAGCCTGGTTTTCCTGCTGCCCTGTGGCTGTGCCACGCGGCTGGGAGCAGCGTGGCTCTGAACCAGGGTCAGCATCTGACAGCATGGAGGCCAAAGATAGCAGCGGGCTGGATTTTGACTGATGCATGATAAGATCAGCAGCTGGGAACCACGCCACCATGAGAGAAGGAGCTGCAAGAAGCAGGAGCGTCCCACTTGTGCCTGATTCCCATCTCACATGGAGCGAGGGCTGTTGTGTACGAAAGTGAGATATCTGCCATTAACTGCTGGCGAGCTTTCTGTGAGATAGGAGCTTCCAGTTGCCCTTGTGTTCCCAGCAAACTGAGCATCACGTTTCACAAAGAAAGCCCAAGCTGGCATGCTACCCTTGGAACCTCCCAGGTTCCGGTCCGTGTGGCAGGGTGGATTGCAACATCCATCCCCCCATTAGCCCAGTGCACTATTTGTATGCTGTGGGGCATGAAGCACAGCTTCTTCTTATTTTTTTTTCTATTCAAATCAAGACTGCTTTAGTGCACGAGGTCAAAGACTGCAGGAATTACTGCTCATGACACTGCTGATGAGCAGATAGGTGCTATGCAGTCCCTACAGCTCTGAGCCAGGAGTGTGAGCACTAACAGCAGCACCCTCCCTGTGCTTGGCTGAAGTCGCAGGAAGCTCATTCATTGCTCAGGTCCTGGAGATATGGAAGTCTTGGTAATCAGTTTGCATGGGAGGGGTTAATTAATCATTTCCTTTTACACTTGTTGGTAGAACAATTCATTCTGTCATGAGACAATTTCGCAGTGTGTGTGTGTGTGGGGAGTTTCAGTAAACTGTGACTGAAACCTGAGATTTCAATCAGATGTCTTGGTACAGCTTTGTTGCTTCTGTTCTCTTTAATCTTGCTTCCCTTTTTTCCTCACAACAGCCCTTTTAAGGGCTGAACCGCACTTCCCAGTCCTGGTCCTTAACCCTGTAATCTAAACAGCGGGCTGGGAGCCTGGGGAAGTGCATCTGTATCCCCATTAAGGAGAATCACCCTGGAGAAGATTGTCCAAGGCAGTGCCAGTACCATTATCTCCAGCCACTAGAAACAAAGGCGCATCCTATGGAAGTAGGAAAGGAGCATCATGAGCAATACTGCACCTTTGTGCTCCAAAAGGATCAAAGTAACAGTGCTGTGGCTCTGCCCTGGGGGCTCCATTGTATGGGGGTAGCAGTGCCAATCTGACCAATCTGATCCAACCATCCCGTGTCCTGCAGGGCTACCTCAGCCTCTCCAGAGGCTGCTGCTGCTGAGATACTGATGATGATAAAATGGGAAAATAAAGAGAACTGAGGCTGGGGCTGGTTTTTGTTCTTGTTGCCTGCTTTTGTTTTTCTATCATCAGGCCTTAAGCCGCTAATTGTTAGAGGAACACCTCAAATCATAGTACCCCTCTTCCAATGACAATGACCTCCATGTATTTCATGGACATTGCTACCGAAGTGGTTTCAAGTGCTCATCTAGCTCCTACCACACGTGATGTGTAAGCACATGGGAGTCCCCTCGTGCTGGGCTGAATGGTGAAGGTTTTCATTTTACATGCTTTAAATCCCGAACCTCTGCCCAACTTCACAACATTGAAGTCCGAAACACAGAGTTCATTAGCAAAGCGCTGTGTGTCAAATCCAGCTGAGCATCCTGCATCAGTGAGGTGCAGCAGTTGTCACAGGAAGCAAACACTGAATGCCTGTTGGATTAGAACTTGCTGCTTACTTTTGCCTAATTGCTCACCTGACTGCTGCAATCTCTGTTCTAAGCACAGACCTTTTCAAATCTCCTTACAGTGGCTATTTGGTAGGGCGGGACTGGATGTTATTTAAATTAAATCAGGGAAAAGAAAAAGGAGTAATTAGTGTTTCCTGAGATCAGAGAATCACCTTTCAGTTGCACCAGTGGGAGACAAAGCTTGTTAGTTAATTCGGAGGGCTGAGGCCCCAGGGCACCAAATTCTATTGCACTTAGAGCCAGCTGCAAAAGGAGACAGGAGTGTGTGCTATGGGACTTCTTAGTCTGCCATGATTGTATGAGTGTGGCTGCACTTTCTTTTTACAAAAGATAGCTATTACTGCTTTTATTAACATAATATGTGTGGGAAATAGCCTTTTTGAGACCCTCTCCCTTTGCAGCACTGATACTGCTTTATCTGTATTAAGGCAGATAAAATGATGTGTCTACCCACCCAGCTATGCGCCGTGTCGGTTTATGGAGCTGACAAAGGAGGTTTAAGTTAATCCAGCTGATTTGGGAGTGCTCTGATACGGGCTGATATGGGCTTGATGCTGATGACAGGCAGCAGAGAGCAGCTACTCCTCTAAAGCAGCTCGGTGCTGCGATGTCTCCAGCTGATGTCAGTGCTCCTCTCACTCAGGCTGAATTGATGATTCAGATATTTATAGCTGAAGTTGTCAGTGGGCAAAACACCACATTGAGTTTGCAGAGATAGACCTTACTCAGGCAATATACTCTGGTGTCTTTTTTCCTAAGGGATTTTGACCCTGAGATGAAGTGATTCTTTGCTGCAGAAAGACGCATAAAGAGCTGGGAAGAAGCAGGGAGTTAAGCTCTGAAGCAGGGAGGAAATGAGCTGAAATGCATGTAAGAAGCACTGTTTTCAGTCTGCAAGGCATGTAATAACTAAACTGAACAAAAGCTCTCTATCCCAGCAAGGTGCTGATTGTATGCCTTGTCTTTCTGGATAGGTGTGAACAGGGTCTCCATGCCCACTGGGAACAATAGGCGTAATTATTATTTCGTTGGAAAGAGGGGAAGCCCAGCTGCCTTTAATGCACAGGATCAAATAAAGGCCAACAAAGCGTATGCACACGTGGCCTGCACTCTGTGGCTTAGTGTAACCTACAGAGCGTTGCCAGTGTAATTCTAGGGTGTGGAAAGAAATCGACTCCCCCACTGCCGGCAGAGGGCTGGTGTAGACAGAGGTCTGCTGACAGATGAGTGTTTCTGACAGTTTAACATGTCTGGGTACGTAGGTGGCGTTGCTGTAGGCTGAAATTTCCTTTGGTGGCACCAGCCATGTTCCTCCTGGGGTCTTTGACCCAAGCTGCTCTGTGGCAGCAGCTCTCCCAGGAGGCCAAGGGCACCAACACTGCTGTTGTTGTTGCAACATAGCTTCTACCCAGGACAATGTGGTTCAGGCATTAGGTTGCTGATGTTCCTGATGTACTCCACAGAGAACAGCGTGTCTCAGAAGACACAACAAGACTGTGCAGGTAGGGACCACCACGGCTCTGTCTCCAGCAGTAACTGGATAATTCTCCCTGTGTAGGACATCCCCTGCACAGAACAGTCCTGAGACACAAAGCTTCCCATCTCCACTCCTGTAACAAGCCCTAGATGCTGCTCACCACCTCTTCAGCACACGCTTCTGTGATGTGTTTCTCCAGCCTGCTCATTTGCTCCTTCACTTTGAGAAGCAGAGGATTTTCCCCCTCCTGACTGGGCACACAGAGTATGGATCTTTGTGTCAACATCCATGCTGGCTCTAATTTCAAGAGCTGAATGTCATCAAGCATCAATGTCACCAGGGAGCTTGCTGCTAGGTATGGTCCAGACAAATGCCTGGACCGATCTGGCTAATGACTTATGTGCAGCTGCAGAAGAACATGGAAATATTCTCTGCCAGAATGCTAGAGGAATTTCTAGGTTTAACCCTCCATGAAGTATTTCAGGCTTCGAGTGTGAATAAAAAGGCTTCTGGTAAATGAGATTAATTTTATTAGGAGGGAAAATGTAAGAAAACTAGCAGTACATTTGTTCACAAGTGCAGTAGGAGTTGGTTAGAAGGAAAGCATAGAGACCACCTTATGGGTGGCTTAAACAACCGCAGCTAACAAAAATCTGGGAGTGCAAACGCACAGCACAGATATTTCTGCTGCCTCCTTGAAGCACAAGCAACGGGCAAAGAAGTGCTTCAAGGAAAGTTTCTTTCCCTCTGCTAAATGCATGCTTTTCCTGAAGAGATGCCATGTATAAAGGAGAAATCATGCTAAAGGCGCAATTTTGTTTTCCAAGGCAAAGTTTCATTTGCCTCCTCTTAGAATATACATTTCTTTGCTTATGATCTTGGCATGGCTGTACATATTTTCTATTCTCTTCAGGGGTGGTTTGCTTTGTTGTCATAGCAATGCCTTCTAACTCCTGCACTCACCAGTTTCTTTTCAGGTTCCTGCAGGCTGCAACCAGTCCTTCATTGTGATGATCACATCTCCTAGCAGCTTTAACACCTCTTTTTAAAAAAATGTTATCTCCTAACTATAGGCACATTTAGTAGCACGATTCCAAAGAATTCATTCTGGCCCAAACAGGTTTTCAGCTTGAAGATAACAACGACAACAAAAATGGCAGTAACATTGTTTGTATCTGTTTGGGGTTTTCATTGTTCTACTGATGATCTAATATTTCAACATTTTTATTCATTCATCTTCTTGGCTTTTCTTGGACACGAGCTATAATTGCCTTGGTGATCTGACTATCAGAAATGAGATGCACCAGGCTAAGTAATGTGCTTGAGGACTGTTTTTTTGCCTCAACCACAGTCAGAATGGCAATACGAGGCTGGGACCAGGCCAGCTCAAACAAAGCTGTCTTCTTTCCCTGTGCAGTCTTGCCCAACAGCTTTCCTTCTGCGGATCTCTGCTTTCAGAGACTCATCCTTCCCTTTGCATACAGTCCTCCCTTGAATGTCTGGTGAAGCAGAGCTGACATGTTGACCCTCCCCACATCCTGGGCTCTCTTTTTAGCACAAAGCAGGTCATTTCGGCTGTGAGATATTGCTGGAGGTGGGCAAAGTGGGATGCAGTAAGAACTCAACTTAGCACTCAGCTTTTGGATATCCTTGAGCAATCACCTGCTCTTCAGCACACCCAGGGTACAAGGGACGAAACACTTATTCTACCTCATGTAGGAGGGCAAAATAATTCCAAGCTCATCTTGGCTTAGGTACTGCCACAAAGGGAAGATGACAGATAGTGGAATGGTGAGCAAAGACTTCTGTTGTTAATCCTGTTTTCAGTGGTGGATCACTGTAGCTCTGGGCTTGAAGATGCTGCTCAGTGACAGCTCTGCACAAAGGTGGGGATGCTACTCAGGGCAACATACCAAGATTTATGTCAAATACAAGCCTGGCCTCCTCTTATTACACCTCTGATGTGTGTTGCCATTATTGTATGTATATGGTACATAGTTGCATGGGACGGTGTGGTTCTTCCATCCCCCACTGCAGTCTCGCTCCCTTTGTGGCTGTAAGCCACCTATCTGAGAGGATGCATGTGGTTTCTAAAGCAGTGAGTCAAGAAAGCAGTAGTCCATACGCTCACCCCCATGTATTTTCTTGAGACAGATTATTACAGGCTTGAATTCCACCCTCACCACACAAAATACAAATCACAGAACAGTGATGGCTTCTGTTCCAAGGAGCTTTGTTCATCACACAGTAGCTGGATGAGGTTGCTGGCTAATATTTTGTTGCTGTTGGAATTAGTTTCAATATGAATCAATACCATTTTTTTAGCGCAGTGGGCGCATACGTTATACAATTGAAAGCAAGTTGAAAGGGACTCAAGCTTTAATGAAGCGCCTCTTGGGTTTCAGTCCCAAAGCAAGTGACAGGCAGAATCATTGGTTAGTTGCTGTCTTCATAAACATTACATTCAGTTTGGATTGTTGTTGTTGTTGTTTTGTTTTGTTTTAAACCTGAAGATGCTTGTTTGTTTGTTTGTTTGTTTGTTTATTTTCAAAGAACGAATATTTATCTTTGAATCTTCCAACAGCTTTGGAATGCAGCCTCCACACAGACTTTAATAGCAAAACCCACTTCTTCTGACTCAGGGACCATTTGATGAAATGTCTAGAGAAGCAAAAAAGCAGCAACAAAAAAAGCTTTGCACAGATGCTCCTCTGTGACTAACAGAACGTCCACCCAAAGCAGAGAAAGCATAAGTACATTTGTCATATGTGGGTGTATTTTTCCCATACATTCATTTTTAAAGCTATGCAGTAGAGCACTATAAAATTATAGTTTTACAAATAAGCTTTATTTGACCGTCACTGGGCTGAGCCGATGACTCACTCTGTGACCTCCATGCAAGTCATTTGATTTTCTTGTTCCTTAGGAAGCCTAGCTGGGAAAGAGGCTTAAAAAACAAAACGAAACAAAACAACAACAACAAAAAACCCAACCATTAAAAAGAGAAACCCAAAAGACATTCCTGACAATATGTTCCCTACCTAAGCTTTTGTGTTGACTGGAAACACAACATTGGAAATAAGAGCTCTACAGCTGCTGGCTTGATGTCTGTGCCCAGCCCTGTAGGAATTGTGGGTGGCCAGTGTCTCTGGAAAGCATGCTCTAAATCTGGTTTGTGGTGTCTGACCTATTCTAAAACAGCAGTAGAAGACTTGCTGTCAGCTGCCAATGTCATTACACTGTCCCATTGTCATTGTGGTGTGAGCTGGTTCTTTTACCAATATAAATGTACCATCTAAAGATGTGCTTGGAAATATTAGCCTTATAATACAAAGCCTTACAGGCTTTAGCATGTCCCTAGACGTCTCTGTCCTTGTCATTTGCTTTCTGATATCAGATTTGTCTTTGACTTGAAAACTACATATTTGCACTTCAACACCTTTACGATGAAAATGGTCTTCTTTGTCCAAAAAGCAACATAGTTGTACAGTAGTTCTAGGGCCCAAACTATTAACTCATCCAACCAGTGCAATATTACCAGCATTACAAACATTTCTTCAGCGTTCAAAATTCGTGGGGCAAATTTCAAAGAATCATAGATCCACCAAGGTTGGAAAAGACCTCCAAGGTCATCCAGTCCAACTGTCCACCTACCACCAGCATTTCCCCACTAAATCATGTCCCTCAGTACAACACCTACCCGTTTCTGAACACCTCCAGGGATGGTGACTCAAAACCGACCTCCCTGGGCAGCCCATTCCAGTGCCTGACTGCTCTTTTGGAGAAGAAATGTTTCCTAACATCCTCACCAGCTCTGTTCCCTTCTCCCAACACTCTCCAGGGCCTCAATGCCATTCTTGTACTGGGGACCTGACACTGAACACAGTACTCGTCAGGTACTCATCAGGTATTCATCACAGAATCATAAGGTTGCTCTGATTTTAAAGATCCACCATTTGCTACCCAAATCTGAGTGCCTTTCCAGGCTTTCTATTCTATTTTAGATTTTCCAAGTCTTCTCTGCAGAGGATAGCAAGTGGGAGAAAATAGCTTTAGTGTCACTGGGGACTGTGTGTAATCCCCTTGCTCCAGGGTCTGGGACTTACAGGGTGAAGCTTGGACAGGCTCACCCATTTTGCCTCTTTTTTTTTGTTTCATTTTGTTTTTTGCATATATTTCCAGTTTATTTTCCTGTTGCTATTCACTGTTTTTTGTTTTGTTTTGCTTTGTTTTCCCTAGGCTTTTTCCTCAGTTTCCACCTGAGCAGCCTTGATATATTGTGAGGAGAAGGACACAGCAGTTATCTTAAAAATTTCAGTAGCTTCCTCTTTGGGCTCCTTCTTTCCGGTTACCACCTATGCAAAATCCTCCTTCCAACCTGCCATCTAGTGTAATTGCTACCTAGGAACAGCAGTGTTAAGCTACTCATATATACAGAGTGACTTATGAGGTGTCAACTCTGAAGTATCTATACCATACCTTGAAGGTACAAGCTTGCTTCAGAGCTGACTCACGACTGGCAAACAAAAGCTATTGAAATTAAGTGCCACAGCCAAAGAAATAGTTGTCCTTTTTGAGCAGCATTGCCTGGCCAGCATGTGCTGTCATTTCTGCAGCAGAGTTGCAGAGTGGGCTTTGTTTCTTTCTGGTTTTCACAGTCTGGCATTTAGGTTACACATCCAGTGAGGGTTGGACAATGCTAGGATACAAGATGAGCAAAGCCTAAGTTTCCTCATGCAGCTGTCCTTCTAGGCCCTCATGCTGTGGGTGTCCTTGTCTTTGTCCATAGTGGTTGACTGCCTGGGACGAGACAGGGATCCTGGATTCAGGGCAGGAAAGACCCACAGAAGGATCTGAGGGATGGACAAACCTGCTGAGCAACAGAGCTTCTGAAGTGACAGTGAAATCAGCCCCAGGAGGGTGACTACTCTCTCTTCTAAACATGTAAACTGCTGGAGCTGAGTCACAGTCCCAGCAGTTTGGAAGGATGGGGGGCTGGAATGAAATATAGTAGCAATTAACAAAGGAGGAATGTACTGAATAGGAGTGTCCTCCATTTCGTTTTCCTTATGGGTGTTTTTGATTCATCACTCTAGCAGTCCTGGCTCCCGGCCAGAATGCAAAGGGCAGAATATAGGCTATCTGGAGGCAGTGGCTATGGAAGATATGGAATAATCCTGAGCAGTATTTTTTATAGGATTTTTTCCAATGTTTCCTACCCAAATTACTTATGTAGAATGGAGAAATGTATCATAGGGATAGAATCATGCTAGTTTGGACTACCATGCTATGAAGGTGCCTATTACCAAGTGGGTGTTAACTACAGCTTTCCTCGGTGCCTTGCACAATACCACGCCACCCCTATCTATCTTATATATCCCACCAGCTACCCATGAGCCCAGTGCATGAACCAGCCCAGTGCTGATCTTCATTAAGCTTGGTGAGGCTGCAAAGATATTATTTTCCTGCCTCTCTGCCAAATTTAGCTGGAATTGGCCAACAGGTTTGAACACATATGAATGGGGGAGGAGGGTGGTGAAGGCGAGGTAAACAGGCAGCAGGATCACATAAGCTTCGTTTCATTGGAAAGCTGGGCTAAAAGATGGAGCTTTAAACTTCCAGCGATTAAAATTTTTGGATGTCTGAAATAGTTAGCTACTCAAAGAGAGCTGCTTTTTTTTGTTTCTTTTTTTCTTTTTTTCATCCAGACTGGTTAATAAACAGGTGCCATCACTGCTTGTGTTTGAGAGATCATTCTTACCTGTGTGAGTAAAGGGAAGAAGAAAAAAAATCTTGATGCTCATATATTTGGATGAGGAATGTGGGGGAGTAGAAAAGATTATGAGCAAATAGAGAAGGTGTTGCTGATCATATATAGTTAATATCATCTTTGCCATGGCAACGAAAATAACCACCCTATGAGGCACTTGAATCTACCAAACTAGTGTAAGCAAAGATAGCAATGAACTATTTCTTGTTTTGAACAGAATTCATGTTAGCTCCAAAGAAATTCTTAATGGAGTGTGATACATTCCTCTTAAAGTCGCTTCTTGAAAATGGAATCTGTTAGTCTTTTAATTTTCACTTCCAATGGTTGCCAACAAAATCTGATCTAGGGAGTCAATTAGATGGCATTCTCCTGTGCTCCATGTTTAATTATCTCCTCGTTGTGCATTGAATCACTATGTAACTCTGCTCTCTAGCTTTCTGCACATTGTTCAGGATCATTTAAGCTTTCATTTCCAGAGGCACCAAACACTGAACTGTACAAACCGAATGCCATTGTGTCTGTCTTGTAATAATGAGCATGGTTTTCCAAAGAAAGGAGGGTGTTTGGACTTAAATGGGTAAAACTTTACCCAGAGCAGTTACAATTTGCTCGTGAGCACAATTATGTGTAAGCAGAGAACTTGCTTGGTTCTGTATGAGGCTATGTATGAAAAAAGAGTGAGTCTAAACACTACAGTCTGTCTTACTCTTCTATGCCGGCTGTCCAAAAGGAAATGGTCAAGATCTTGTCAATCGTTAAGGATTTGTTTTCCAGATGTTCGTAATAACCCTGTGAATATCTCTCTCCCTATATAAAGGGGAAATCTGATTCCTCAGTGTGCACCAGGACTTGCCACTCCTGTTTCACTGACATCAGCAGGACTCCTCATGTCAGAGAGGGCAAAAGTTTTCTGAGAGCGGATTCCTGTTCTGAGCCTTTCTACGTCATTTCCGTACACACAGGATTGCTCAGAGCCTGCTGTGGGTGACCTCTTTCCTCCCATCTCTCCCACGCTTACTGTCACAAGTGTGAGCATCTCAGACAGCAGAATGAGCACTGACACACTTGGTTGGGCTATAGGGAAGGCGTTATGCATGGCAGGGGACAGGAGGCTTCCTCCGGGACCACAAAAACACCTTCAGTGACGTATTACTGGTACGTTTAGAGGAAGCTAACCTTACTCGTGGCTCCATCGCTTCACACTGTTTCTGAGAGGAGAATTTCAAAGCTGAGGAAGAAAGCTGCTCTGCAGTTCGGAGATCCAGCAGTTCTATTTATTCCGTCACTTCTTCAGAGTCTGCTTTATGTTTCTAACAACTGCTTCTGTAGGCACCCAGTTTGGGTTCCAGGTGCTATCCTGCTAAATCTCACTATTTTCACACATAAAGGGAAAGAAGCAGGACAGCGAGAGGGGCAAAGCCATACAGGCAGTCCCCAGGCGAAAGGACGTGGAAGTGAGGAATTTGTGATCCTTCAGAAACGGGTCATCCATTTGGGCTGTGCACTGATACCACTGGGGAATAACAGTTCTCCATCTCTTTGAACCTACACAAGAGTTGTCAGCATTGTCACCTTCATGGAGGTATCTGCAGGCTGAGCTCAGCCCAGCAATTCAGGCTGCTTGCGTTAGCCTGTGTGCCTGCCTGCGGTGGATGAAAGAGCATGCAGATAAGATGATCCCACCTGTGGAGCCGGGAAGGTGGTAACCCTGCAGCAGGCAGGAGTTGACACGCAGGTAGGAGGTGGATGCACCTTCCAGCAGAGCAGCTGTTTGCAACCCAGCCAGCTCTTTTAGTCCCAACTTGCAGCTGCCTTCCAGAAGTCAACAGAAGTGAAGGCTGTGCAGTTTTGCAAGAGACTCATTTTAAGATCAAGTTATTGCACTTAGTCATTCTTGGAGGGATGCTCTGTCCAGGTATGGGGATACGGGAGGGATGCCCTGAGTCACCACGAGATGATGCCGCGGGCTCCTGACAACGGGAGGCTCGGCATCCTTTTGGATTGCTGGGTTTGGGGGATTTCGCCTCGAGGATGTTGGCTGCTCAGAGCACACTGTGAAGGCTGAAGGCTGCGGGGCTACCCGAGGGGTCCCCGCGCGGTCCGGCCCTGCCTGAGGGGAGGGCGACATCTCGTGGCGAGGCGGCCGTCCCTCTTTGTTCCACACAGCCGCGCGGTTCTCAGGGGGACTGGAGGGTACCCGAGGCCTGGATGCAAACCATGAACTTTGGTACCGTCCTCCTCCCACAGAGGAAGAGCATAGGTACAAAAATAGCGCTGGGGATACGCAGCGTGTTCAGCTTTTCGAGTGCCCTCGTGCCAGAAGGAAGTCGCTGCTGTAGAAGTGACTCGTTGCTGTGCAAGGATCTGGGGTGTGATAGTGTTCCCCAGATAAAGAACAGCATTTGGAATGCTGGCAGGAGTTTTTTTCTGCTTGCTCCATGCTCTGTGGAAGGTGATTTGCCGGTACATCCAATGCAGTAATAGTGGGACTGCTGTGTTCAACATCACACCCTCCCATGATTCACCCTTCATGACTGAGAGTCCCCCTCATGGCTGCACCCATCTGCAACCCTTCCTTGCAATGGTTTGATGTGTGGATCCAGGTGGGTCTCTGGCCTTTAAAGACAACCTACTCCTTAGTACTCATTTATAGTTGTAATAAATTGACCTGTCGGGTTGGTGGTGGGAAGGTGCTGCTTTTGTATTGTGATTGCTGCCCTGTGACATGGGCTCGGCCAGGAACATGCCCTTCTCACGTGAGGTCACGTGGAAGAAAGAAAGAAGCAGAGGAGGCCACACAGGCGTGTTGGCTGGAACAGAAAACCTTCAAAGCAGCCATTTCCTAGGAGGGAGAACAGCCACCTGATGGAAACGCTTCTCCACATCACATGGAGGTAGTCTGTGGATCTCATTGCCACCAGGTTACATGAGCACTGAAACTCACTGAGAGACAGAGAGAAGAAAGCACTGAGAACTGAGGTGATCAGATTCATATTAATTTATGCCAAAATTGTGTTTTGAAAAAGATAAAACAACTGATGGATTCATGGTTGTAACAGAAATGCTGAGTCATGGCCTGAAGCAGTGACTGAGCACCTGTAGGAAGGCAGGGCCAACCCAGGGGAGCACAGTTGCCTGCATTGTGTCTGAGTGACCAGAAGGGCTGCAGCCAGGATCCACCTCTTCCCAGACCTCATTTAAGGGCTGGCAATGGAATTGAGGGCATCTTGTTGGAGGTCTCTGCTTATGTGAAATCTTCTAAGGTAAGTAGATTTTTTTTTGTTTCTTTGTTTTTGTGTCTACAGCTGCTTCGTTTGAGCATGAGTTTATTTGTTCCAGTCTAGGACTTTGCTACTGTGCTGTTTTTGCTGTGTTTTCCTTTGTGTTATGGTGCTGAAGCCAGCATACAAGGATGGGGAATAGATACAGCATTCTCTGTCTTTCTTGGAGATGACTGCTGCTGGAGTTGTTAACTTTCAGTAAGGAAGGCCCTTGGTGCGATGGGGTTTTCTTATGGGTAGGTCTGCATTAAATGAGACAGCAGTATCAGCAAATTCAACTGGAACTTTTCCCATAGCCACTACTAATCACTAGCACTGGCAAGTGAGTGATCAAAGAACTAATGGGCTTAGGAGTGGCTGCTTACCTGTTGTCTTTTGGGATAGCTTTTCCAGCAGTGTAGGCCAGATAATAAATAGTTGACTGTAGAGACAAGCACAAGCTGTTGGAGTGTTTTGCTTTGTTGATTGAGAGTTTGCATATCTGGTGATAGCAGACAACAACTACTTTGCTGTTTGTTCAATAATACCCCCCAAACAAGCAGATCAGCTCCCTGATCTGCAGTGGGGTGAAACCTGCTGTAGGAGCACTATAGAAACACTGCTACATTATCACATTTTATAGGGAGGTAATACTGGAGTAGGCTTGCCAGTCTCCTAGTGGGGAGTGTTATTGTTATCCCTCAAGAGATTAAGAGTTGTCCAGTCTGATCTTCCTTTGGTCTGTTCTGTATCCTGAATTAGCATGAATTTCCAGGGACCCCACAACTACAGAATGGGATTATTTTCCTTAATTGTTCCCAGTCAGTCCGTCTCATTCTTCTTGGGGGTTCTGGATCTATTCCCTTGACAGCTTCTTGCCAGACTGCTCTTTCTGAGAATGCTCCGCCTTCCTTGGGCTGTAGTCTTTTATTCCAACCACCACTAATCAGTACATACATAGCTGCAGATCATGAAGTAGCTGCTCAACACATTAACTCCTTGATAGCTGGGTAAGTGTGGGGTTGAATTCAGAACACTTCTTCTCAAAGATCATGAAATGATGGAGCTTCCTCTTTTCTTCTGGGTGGCCTCTCTGGAAGGGAAGTGCTTGCTGAAGACTAAAAGGAGAATCTTATTTCAAGGAATTGCCAAAGGAATATAAGTTCCCACAGGAGAGAAGAGAACAAAATTTCAGTCTGTTTTTTCAGCTAGTGAAATATTTTTGTGAGAGGTTAACTGACTGTAGAAATAATCAAATGCAGTGTAATAGGGGGAAAAAATAGCTATTCTGTGTGTGTATGTGTGTGTATGTGTGTGTATATATATATATATATATAGTGCTATATGGCCATTCTTCTGTTTGTTTATTTTTCCTTCTTTTGGGAATACGCATACAGATCCCTCAGGAATGGCAGGGGTCTTCATCAGCTGGTGAATTTTGCTGGGAAAGGTTATTAGAAATGTAATTCCCATATTTCATAGACAGGGACATAGACATGTGTAGCTGTATGCTTTTCTCCGTGTTTCTCTAGAGTTAACCTACCCACCAATCCCCAGAACGTCACTGCAATGGAGGAAGACCTTCAACTATTGCACGCTGGCATACCTGCACTGAGGTTGGTTTGTGCCTGTTGAGGATAAGGCCTGTGGTGCTTCATAGTTTTTATGTGACTTTGTTTATGCATCTAATTATCACTAAGGCTTTTAGAAACCATTCTTGGGTCCCTCAGGTATTTCAGTGTGACTATGACTTTCTCCCCAGTGCAATTGTATATCATTATGTCATGTCTCTTCCTCCTGCCTTTTGATTTTCTGAGTGATCTAAAAGTTCCACTGCCAAGGAGAACAAGAAAGATGAGTCCAATTTAGCCTATTCTTTGATCTCTAATAAATTGGAGCCAGTAAATTATATCTGCTAGGAATTCTTGGGTGTGTTGTATTTTTCAGGAAGCCACACTGAGACTTCTATTACAATTTAAGGGGAAAAGTATGCTGAAATTAGCCTATCATTGTCTGCATTTCATCAGAAAATATATGGCTTAAAACTTATTTATATTTTAGTAAGGACAAACCAGTGCCTTTTCAGATTCTAAAGCAAGAGAATACGGAGACTAATAGGAGGAAAACATGTGAGCTGCCTTTGTTACTCTGCATGCATGTGCATATGTAGACAGAACCAACATGGTGATACTGATCTAGATGGGTTCTGCAAAGAATCTGAAAGGCAGAAGGCCTTCTCTCAACATAAGGGAAAACAGAAACTTCACAGAACATGATCTTGGGTGTCAAAATCATTTTCAGGACACAGAGACTTTGGAATAAGTTGGAAGGTCATGTACTTATGCAGGGTGGAAATCTCTTAATAGACACTGTAGAAAGCCACATACAAATCCATCTGTAAATCCTTGGCCAGTTTGTACAACTGACTTTGTAGCAATGTGTGCATAGAGGGGAGGAAAAATTAGTTCCTTCCTGGAAAGGATTCTCCATTTGTGTGTATATATTTACACACGTTTATACACACGTGTATGTGTGCAGAGCCCTCTACGTGTAAATAGTTTAAGTATATACGGATTTAGGCAAGAATGTTGGCCTTATTAAATTGCTGGAAATGTACTCCCATGATTCAAAGTCTGAGAAACACTTTGAGCAACTTTGGCAGTGAAAGCTTTTTGGGATTAGATTGGTGCAAAACGCCTAAGAGCTGTGAGATGTGAGTTTCAGAAGTGCCTGTGTGTGGAATCCTCAGTTTGCTTGGCTGCACATCTTGGCCATTGGGGGGGGGAGGGCGGGGGGTGAAATAGTGCTGGTACATCCTCTTGACTTTGTAAAATAGCAGCATTTTCGCCCATTCTGGAAAATCTATTGAATGCAGGTTCAAGGAGCAGTAGAAGAGACTTTGTGCTGTTTAGTATCTATCTGGGATTCTTTCTCTTTTGTGTTTAGAAGGAGAAGTTGAGTGAATCCCACAGGAGCAGCAGAGCCTGACTGCCACAACCAACTGTTGTAGTTGGTCTTGCCAACCTTCCATGCAATTTCAGGCAAGGGAGCCCTGTGTTGGCTGAAAGGTGGCACAAATGACTGGAAGAGCCACGATCTGTGTGCTTTCAGTCCATCACCCTGCTCAAGGCACTTGCTGTTTCTGCTTAAAGTGAGACTTGTAACGTTAGGGGAAATCATTTGGTATATCTTGGTAGCTTAGTCTCGTCCCTGAGGTCTGTTATACAAGACTCAGTTGTCCCATACGCGACATTGGCTGTGCCTGTGCAGGAGTGTTAGGGCTTGGGTATTCTCTAGGTTGTGGTCACTAGATGGCAACATGATCACACACGCAGCAGGATTCCCATTCCCTGTGGAAGAACTGAGAGGATGGGATGATTGTCTCCAACTTTCTTGATGTGTTGAAGCTTTAGATTGCAGACCGTGAAAGCAGCCTTATAGGTGTGCTGTGTCCACATCTGCAAGTTACTTACTGCTAGATTCTTTGTGTTCAAAAAGTCCCATCATCTGTCTGTAGGGATTTCTGCAGGGTGGAAGGAAACTCAAGTCAAATAACTGTTGTTTGTTTTTAATAGTTATTATCAGCATCATACTGTTAAAACATAGCTCTCAGCCTTCTCTCTGTGAATACAAATCTGTGTATAACTGCAGTTATGTAAGAATTTCTATTTTGTGCCCAGATATTAAGAAGAGTAGTCCTTCTAGGTATCAAATGCAAGGATTCCAGTCTTGCTGTGGGTTATTGGTATTCCTTGCCAGACTCTAGCTTAGCTCTGCGGGAAGGTGATAACTTCATTTTTCACTTGCAGGACAACATTTTGCAAAGACTTGGAGATCCTACTTGCCGTAATAGCAATGCTCTCAGACCCTGCTAAGAGGATATCATGGGTTAGTAATGGCCATTGCTGATGGTGGAAATATGCAATGTACAGATTGACACAAAACTACCATCACAATTATGCAAAGGTTTCCATAACAACTATGTTTTTTCATCTGCCTCAATCTTGTTCCTACAGAACAATCTATAGTTCTCCAATCTGTGGGGTCAGAATATGTAACAGTGATAGTATTCAGTCATAATGAAACAAATGTGATGGGTCTGTTGAGATAAAGCATGTCTTTATACAACAATAAAATTATTTGGCTGAGGACATTGGTGCTTCTGTTTTAAGATGTGTCAGAATGTTAATCCATTTTCTGGAGTATAGCATATCTCCTAAACAATCTTAGACATGCCTCCCCTTTCCAAAGGAAACACCAAGGGAATGAACATTCATTAGCTGTGTGTTTACAGTAAGTAGATCGCAAAACATTGGCAGTGTCTGGGCACTTTTGTGCCAGCTGACTTGGGAACCTTTGGTGGCTGATCCTTTCAGAGTGATTAAGATTGATGGGAAATGATTTCGGGGTAGAATGCCCGTGTCTGTTATCAACTATAGGAGCAATATCTTCCAACACTGAATTAGTCACCAAGTGCATGTGATTTCTCTGTGCCAATACCCTGCCATCAACCCATAGAGTTTTGTAAAGAAAAATGTCATCCACACTGTGCAGTGGAATGCTGTCTTGTTCTGTGCTGTTTGCCTGTGTCTCTTCTGCAACTTTAGCAAAGACAAAAATCATGCTTGCCTGGCCTACAGTAGGAAGTGTAGGTACAGAACAGTTACTGCTCTCAAATCTAAGCAGGTGTATTAATTCAGGTACGTGAGAAATCTTGCACTTACGGAGCAACTTTTCATTTTCACAGCTGCACCTTAGCTCCTCATTCAGTGAAGCACTGCTTTCTGCATCTAATTAAAAGTGTCTGTGCACATACTCTTGAAACCATATCCTTTAGCATTTAGTCCTTAAAGACCTGTGAAATCGAATCAGTTTGGTTGGGAGTCCTTTTATATTGCAGGTCATTTGTTCCAGGGATCTAATGGAGGCAGGTACATCTGTTTTATATGCTCCACCACTAGGTCACAACTAAGAAGAGGTCAGGAGGAGTTCAAGACTCTTGGTTATCACCATTTTGGACTACAGCTGTGTGTGTGTGAAAATGTTTTTTGGTAGAATTTAACAAAAAAAAAAATCATAATCTGCACCTTGACAGAAAGACCATTTACAGGGAAAAGGCCCTTAGTCATGTCACTTTCTTACCTTCCAGTGATACGCTCATCCTCATTCATCCACTTATTTCATATGCAGTGACTGAGAAACATGAGCAGTCCTAAGGAGGCATCATAAGCCATCACAAGGCACATGAAAATACAAACCCCATTTTCTTCCACATATGGAGATATCTCACTTCTGGATTGCTGTAATGGAGAATTAGTTCAAAGGCTGTGTCTTCTCACTCTCCTGAGCAACATCCTGTGTTTTACCCTGAAAATTGTTTCCTATGCCAGTCATTCTTCTGGAGGAAGAACTACCACCTGTTATCTAGCCACTATAGCTAGTCTGCATGCTGTTGTTGCATGTTCAAGTTATTTGACTTTTTTTTTTTTCCTGACATCTTAATTCTAGATCATTATATTCTTAACTCTGGCAGCTAACAATAATAAGAATTAGTAATGGACAAATGAGCTCTTTACCACCATACTTTCCCATGCCTACAAGGCACGATGCTAAGTTGGTTAATCAGTTGGAACCTTGTGTAGGAAGGCAGAATTAAAACCTGGGCCAGAAATCTCAATTTTTATTTTACTTTATTTTCAGTACAGTCCTTTTGGGATATGTGCCTGCTGAAAAGTCTAAATGCACAGAGCTGTATTTGCCTTGGAGGGCTCTACTCCGCACAAGGTGTTCAACAGCTACATGACCACAGTACCTGCCTGGAGTAATCCATCTGCAATAAATGGAATTACCTGGGTGGTGTAAGTAAGAGCAGAATCTAACCCTGAGGCAATTTGCAATTACTTTGATGAATCATTTTCCTTTCTTTTTTTTCCCCAGTTGCCTTCCAAAAATAGCACTGTTGTTACGATTCTGGTGTTTTCTTATCTTAATTGAAATTGTTTTTAAAATGCAATGACCATCCAAGCAATGCCAAAATAGTTGGGAAGCCTTTTTATCTCATTTTAATGGTTGTCAGTGCTTTCCAAGGTATGAATTATGAATGGGAAAAGTGTGATTTTTGTTGTTGTTGTTTAAATCTCAAACAGTAATGTCTGTCTGATGCTTCAAATAAAAGAAAATGCCTATTTATTTTGTAATGAGGTTTCAGAATTCATGTGTGCAGGTCTGGCCTCCTCCAAAAGGAAATAGTAATGCAGTCTCCAGTTGCTAATGCTTCTCTTTATAGCTGTGAAGTTGTCACTGCGACACAAACTCAATCTTGTGTGTTGTTTATTAGAGGAATCACTCAGTAGGTGGCAAGAGTGACTTCAGGAGCTTTTCTAAAGTAACTTAAGTGCAAGATCCTGCAACTGGCTCAGAGCAATTGCAAGCACAGATACAAGTAGGATGGAGAATAGCTTGAAAGCAGCCCTGAGGAGAAGGATTTGGGAGTGTTGGTTGATGAAAGATTCAACATGAGATGGCAGCGTGCTTGCAGCCCGGAAGGCAAAGCATGTCCTGAGTTGCATCAAGAGAAGTGTGACCAGCAGGTCAACAGAGGTGATTCTGCCTCTCTACTCTGCTCTCATGAGACCATGGCTGGAGTACTGTGTCCAGTTCTGGGGCCCCCAACACAAGAAGGCCATGGGGCTGTTGGAGCAGGCCCAGCAATTGCTTGTGCATCACCTGTTACACATATTCATATATGCATATATATGCATAACTGTTATCCTTATTCTTTTCTGTATCTTAAGAACTAATTTTATCTCGACTTCTACTTTTTTCCGATTCTCTCCCCCATCCCTCTGGGAAGGGAGGTGGTGTGAGTGAACAACTGTGTGGTGATAAGCTACCTGCTGGGTTAAACCACAACACCGCTGCACAGCTTGATGTCATTTGCAGACGTGCTGAGGGTGCTCTTGATCCCATCAACTACGTCACTGATAATGATTTTAAAGAGTACCTATCCCAAGACACACTCCTTGGGGGCAACACCACTGGCTTTCACTTGGACACAGGGCTATTGACAACAACCCCCTGGCTGTGATTTTCCAACCAATTCCTTGTCTGCCAAATATTCCATCCTTCAAACCCATATCTTCCCAGTTAAGAGATAATTATGAGATGTGGAACCATATCAAAGGCCTTGCAGAAGTCCAGGTAGGTGATAACATTTGCCCTTCCTTTGTCCACCAATGCTATTTTTCCATGAGCTGCAGGGTTGCAGCAGGATCCTGAGGCTGACAGGGGTCTCCTGTTAGTGTGGGAGCTGATAAAGATGGGTTTATGATGAGTATTGGTGGGAGCAGTAGGAAGAAACAGTAAGTGTTATCTCTGCAGGTGCTTTGGGTAAAGGTGTAGTGTTCCTTGGACAGATGAAGGCGCATGCAGGATGTTGTCATGGATCTATGAGTGGCACAGGGTTGTAGTTTATAACTGGGCAATGGACATGGGGTCACCTGAATTTGCACAATGCAGAGTCAGATTTGGGTATGGAGGGGTGTTGTCCCTGGTACAAGGCTAGCTGAGAATAATGATGTACTGCCAGGGGCAGCTTGACACCAGAGTGGCAGCTCTGTTAGATTAGCTGATATATGTGTGCCTGCAGGATTGGGAGCACAGGCAGAGGCAGCCTGTGACACTGGAGGCTTTTAATCTAGTTCATCAATGGCTGTATTGAGCCTGATCTGTGTTGTGGCCATCCTATGGCTATACTTAAACATTTGTTCCTCAGCTGGACAGTGCGCTGTCAATAATTCCAGGAGCTGGCTTGGGACTGGTGCTGTTGCTGAAGTTAAGAACCTTGATGGCTCTAGGAGGAACCTGAGTGTCTCTCTTATTTCTCAAGCTTTTTTGTTAAGGGAGATCTCCTCATCCTTTGTTCTCTAGCTGTGTGAATTGTATTGTCTATTGCAACATGTAATTTTAAAGAATACACTTACACAATATTTCTTACTTGAAAATAGTAATTCTCCACTATTAAGCTACTTGGGGGGGGGGGGGGGGAACACAACAATTTTTCATGGCTGAGCTTTTCCTAAAGAATCCTCAGTTATTTCTAAGTTGTGCGTTCTTTTAAAGTTGTCAAGAGCTAGGGCAATATTAAATAAATATAAATAAATGTATGCCCTATATAATACTTGGGTGTTTGGCTGTGTACTTAAGTAACATTATAAAATATACATGCAGAAAGGAAAATTGACTTTGACATGTTAAACATGTTAGATAAAAGCTTATTGGGGGTTGTAAAGAGTCCTGGTAATAGCAGTGGGTAGTATTACGAATAATCAGTCTTGTTTCTAGATAGCAGCTTCATTGTTAGGCAGGATAGATGATTTTTCTCTGAAATATGATGCTGTTACCACCGTTTCTTCATATCTCTATATATCTATATATACTTCACTTTGATTGAAAGCTCTGATGAATTGTACTTGATTCCCTCACATGGTAGAAATTTGCAATGATATGAAAGTTATGAGAGAACACTTCTACTTACAGGAAGGGTCCAAATGATAAATGAATTAATTGACAGGCAGATGAAAATAAGTTGTCCAGTCATCTGAAGAGCGATATGCTGTAAGTGCAACTCCAGTGCCTGTTAACAAATGCCATGCTAATATGAAAAGATGTCTTTGGGCTTGCATCATGCAGCTCTACAAATACAGAATGCAGGTTCCAGCATTTTTCTTCATCTTAGCATAATCCATCTATGTAGAGGGTACCATAATTTGCTGTCCTCCTCTTAGTTTCCCATGTGAATTTAGACTCGTGTCCTGCAATCCTGTTAGAGTTTCCATGTTTTTTTTAACATATACTATGTCATGTCTGCCTATAGGAGAGTCTAAAACCCAGAATGGCTTCTTTGTCATCCACTTGTTCTACTGCATCTTGGGGTCAGTCATGTGAGTCTGCAATTGCTTGAGCAAGGAAGGAGTTTCCCAGGTGTCACAACAAAGCTAGGAAAAGTAGTTTATCTTGCCTCTGCCACAAGTCTCAGCGTATCACTTCACATGGCTGAAATCCATGGTCCGGTCTGCAGTCTATGCACCTGGAGGTGATAAAGTTGCAACAGGTTTGAGGAGGAAGGCTGGCAGATGGAGCAGAGGTGGGGGCGAGGATTTAAGCTGGCACCATTCCTGCTGACTGTTCTTTTTTAGAAGGCACAGCAGTTTTTCAGAAACCTCTTTCTTCTGCCTTGTTTCCTGGAGACAGAACCTCACTCTAATTTTTCCGTAGAACTGTGGTACTGTCCATGTTAGTATTTTGTGTATATTTTGGTTCACCCATGTTTTCTAGTCTTTAGTTTTACTCTTTAGGTAGGCCTTGTTAAAGAATATTCTATCTGCACTAGCTGAGAGGAAGAAGATAGAAATTTCCTTTCACTTTTCTATGATAATTCTTACTTTCTTTGAAATGTTTAGAGATGCTTGAAACTTTACACGTGATATTTCAGGCTCATCTCATGCCTGTTTTGACCCATCTTCAAATGTTAATTTTTAATTCGGTTTTCCTCATCTGAGGACAAGACTGGACACAACCAAAATTCCCCGTGGAATCCCCTGAGACATATCTTCCATGCTCTCTGCTTGTAATTCTTTGTTTATGGTATTTCAGCCAATTCTCAATTAAGAATCATGTGACACTGTTTATATTCAAAGTGAATACAATTAATAAGTGTCAAGATGTCATGAAATGCTGTGTGCTAAAAGACAAATGTTCTATACCTAGGCCTTTCCCTTTGGGCACTAATTAGATAATACATGTTTGAAAGGGTTGAGTCTGTCAGTCAAGCCATAGATCTGTAAATTCATGTTGAAATTCGTATGGCAACACTCAACAAAATACTTAGAAAGGACTTAAGCACATGTTTGTGTTAAATCAAATACATAAGCACGTGCTTAAGATTTGGATCTCCAGGCAGACCAATTGAATTTAATGAGAGAAATGTTTTTCATCTCTAAGCATCAGATCTCCTTCTTGCTATCAGGGAAACTGAAGCCTTCATCTACCAAGAGCAGAGTCATTTTGAATCTGGTACTTCAGTGGTTATTCACTGTACTTATTTAAAATAACTCCAGTGCTTTAAGTAAGACTTAGGAATATAGTTTCTTTCCCTTCTTTTATAAGTAGTTAAGCTCCTCTATTAGTACAAGTTATAGGACTTGTCTTGAGATACTCATCAGCGGCTCTGCTTCGCATCCATATGTATTCGTGGTAGTCTTTTCCTTTAGTCCCTAGTAATTCATGATGAGATCAGCATGATCTCTGCTAAAAAAAAAAAAAAAGCATAGCCCTTCGGATCCTGTGAGGGAATCCTGAGAGCCCTGAACATGTTTATTGTCATGTTTGTAACACTGTGTATTTGAGAGGATTCCTCAATTCACAGAAGTTTTTTTTTCCCTTACCTGGGAACAAAGTATTGAAGGGCTTTTGGGTGTAGCCTGTATAGGAAGCAGAGGGCAACTTTCAGATGCTTGAGATAAAATTCATGTCCTTTAGGAGTAGTTAGGCCTGCAGATGCAATTAGTTGAAGCTTTTTTTTTTTTTTTTTTTGCTTACATCAGTTGTCTCTGACATAGCTGTAGAGATGGTGGATACTGGAGAAAAGGAAGAAATGAAAAAGGGAGCTTACCTGGGTCAAAATCTCACACCTCCAGAAAGATCAACTAATCACAACCCTTGAAGAAAGGCATAACTACAAGTCCCGAGCTGTCTGAGGAATTGGTGTTAAGAATATCAATTCTTGTTGTGCCTGACAACTTTGCTGGCCTTCTATGAGGGGATTACAGCATTAGTGGTTAACGGAAGAGCAACTGACAGCATCTACCTGGTCTTATGCAAAACATTTGACATTGTCTTGTATGAAATACTTGTCTTGAAAGAAGGGCAAAGTAATCTGGTGGAAGTTGTTCTTGAGAGAGGGGCTGAAACTAGCAGTTCTTTAAGATCTGTTCCAAACCAAACCTTTCAGTGATTCTCTGATCTCATGAATACCAGATTAAATATGGTGGCCCACGTCCAGAAAAACCTGTAATTCTTTAAGATGAACGACTGTTAAAGGGCAATATATTTGAAGTCTTAACTCCAAGTTTGCCAAGACCTATGTGCATGCTTCTCTGAAGATCATGATTAATCCATTTATGGACAACGGTCACATCTGTAGCCATGGCTGTGTTGTCTAGACTGGTGGAATAAAGACAGTGGGAATTTGCTTTTCCTTTTCAGTAGTTCAGTATTTACATCAAAGGGCTGAGAGCACCAGCAACATGCAGCAGGTAGAAATGAAATAAAGTTCCAGAGCCTTTCGTTAGTCCATACTGTCTACAAGGTGCTGGTATTGTGCTGAAAGAAGTGATGTTTACATCCTGCTAAAGTTCTTTACTAGGACTCTTGAAGGAAGATATATATACTTAGTACAGTGACACACCATGGCCACAATGGAGTGGAAGCACTACAGGAGAGTTCATGAACCCATCAGTCAATGTCACTGTGAAAAAAGAAGGCAAAACCCATAGCCAACATTTCAGAATGAGATGATTAGGCGAAGATTAGAATGATCTGTAATCTGTAAATAAAAAGTAAACTATGCTCAGTAGTGTAAAGTCTAGTGGATGGCTCCACTGTGCCATCTGTGTTTCTTCCTCTTTGTTGACTATTGTAGGCTGATGGCAAGGGAATTGTAATTTTACCCAGGTGTGTGTTAGGCAAGGTGAGCCTTTCAAAGAGCTCCAAGCAAGCCCTCAGGAGAAGGCCTGGCTGCACAGTGCCTGCTAATGCCCCAGCATGCTCGGAAGAGACGTTATTTTCAGCTCAGTGCTGCTAGTAGTGAGGCTGGAGGGCAATCTACCAGAATCTTCATGGCTGGGAAGTAGGCAGTTGGTTGGCAAAGTATTATGAATACGTGCCACTTGCGACATTGGTTGAATCTGTGCTGCTTGGAGGCAGGCCCATCTTGTGATGAGTAACCCAACATAATTTTACTGACAAGTTGTGACTTGCTGTCAACATTATGAGTTATCCAGGGCAAAGCAAGGTCAAGCACTCAGATAGCACAGGCACAGGTTCTCTTAAATAATCTGTGGTTCAAGTTGTAGCCTTTATGATTTATCAACTTCTTCCCCTCCCCCTGATTCTTCATGGATTTTATATTTCACACAAGATTTCCTGGCTGCCAGGCCAGCTTCTGGAAGCTAGAAATAATTTTATCTACTATGTGCAAGGAGGCTTGTCAATGGATAATCAGAATGAATCAACAAGTTGAGTTTTTGGGAAGACCTATTACAATTTACTCTTGAACCTTCACTGCCATCTTAACAGAAGGCACCATAATTAGCAAGATACTTGTAGGTGACTTAGACTCTTTGTTGCATCAGCAGACTACAAACTTAAACTAGTATCTAGACCAGTACAACCTACACTAGAAACAGGATCTATGCAAGGAAATCCAATCAAGTAACATCAGTCCTCAAGCCACCATGTTGCAACAGGCTCTTTCTCCAGGCTCCTTAATGAATGGCTATTCAAATGACCTGAAAACCATTTACTGTCAAGGTAAATGAAAAATAATTATGCTAATAAATTTCTGGGGTATGAAAGATGATCATCTTAAAGCCTGGATAAAATGCTGTGCACATAGGACTTAACTGCTGAGCTGAATTTTTGTTGCTGTCACTTTTCCTGAAAGAAAGGAAAGCAAGTTGACATTGGTGTACTGAGTGTTGAAGCACTGTGTGCAGAGAACTTCATCTGCCATATCCCCATACCAAACTTCAAAGACAATTGTAACAGTAATACTATGGTCTGTATATTTTTCTACAGCAAAACCTCTGCTCCTAGCTGCCTACCACAGTATCCTGAGACCTCTCATGTCATCATATTCTTCTCTCAACATGTGTTAGAGTTAATTCCACCACTAAGAAAAAAAATCAAGTTTTGGGCAGAGTGAGACTCTCTGAAATCACCCCTGGGAACGTGGAGTGAAATGACAGTCAGAGAGAAGGCTTTTGCTGCCTTTGTGTTTGTTTTGAACAATGTGTTGTTCAGCCTCTATAGAGTTCCTCAGACCTGAGAGCAGTTCCTGAGTTCTGAAAATCAAATGTTGGTTTTAGCTAAAGTCTAATGGGAAACAGAGCTGTTGTACGGCCCAGGAAGAGGAGCTGGGCAAGGAAGAGACAGAGAGGACACATCATGTTTGGAATAAGTTCCTGGAATCTGAAATTTGTAATAAATTTATATTCCATGGGGATCAGAATGCAGAGTGAAACTTAGAGTGGCTGTGGCACAAGATGAGCTATGAAGTTACCTTACTTATCTTCCCTTTTCTCTTCATCTTCTTTCCTTTTCTCTCTCCCTTCTGTGCTATCTCATGAGTCAGAGTGGGTGTATCACGTAATTAGTCAAGATTGCCGTTCATGTTGGAACAGCTACCTTGAAGAGCTATCTTTCATCAGGAGAAACCTGCCAACTGAATGACCTGCAGCAGGCAGCTAGGTGACCTATTCCACTTGAGAGACTACTGTGCAGCTTGAAGCTTGTTGGATCAGGAAGTGTGACCACAGTAATTAGCAGGAAGTTTCCAGATCTGGATCCATCATGTTAAATGCACGGCTGGCCCTTAGAAAAGTCTGACCTTGGTAAATGAGAGTGGGCTGGTTGGGCTGTGGTGCAGAGATCATATAGGAAAGAGAGGATGTGAGAAAGGGATTCAACAAATTCAGCGTTGCTGAGCTTGTTACAGGCTAAGGCTAGGCATACTATTTTTTTTTTTATGGGCTGCAAATAGAATTGCTTGCAGCCCTGTGAGAAAGAAGTGTATGAGTTAAAACAGATTGACTTTCCTCCTCCAACACACACGTGCTCCTCAAATACCAGGGGAGTACAAAGGGAGCAAGTCTTTAAAAAAAGATTTGTTCTATAGACTGCAAAGATGTGCGATTACTAGCAGTCGTACAATTTATGGGAGGCAAATGTGCATGTGGGGCTTTTATGAAGTGCAAGTAAAGCAAAAAGATAGAAGGAAGGAAAAGGCATGCTTTCCAAATGCCCATCTTTTCTATCAACAAATGTTGCCTTAGAGGCAAAAGCTTGGGTGTTTCTTTTTCCCTTGGTGTTCTATGCGCTTGTATTAGTCACACCCATTTATTTTTGGCATAATTCATGCACTATTTGAATCTTGGCAAGAGTAGGGATGTTATGGCCAACAGTCAGTCTTGCTTCAGGAGTTTCTATGAATATGAATGCCTGAAGTTCACATAAGCTTACTCTGTTGCTATAGCAACACATTTGTTGTGAAACCCTTGTGTTTTAAAGGCTAGGTTGTGTAAATTAACTTCATCTTCAACAGAATGCGTGATGCTAGTGATTTCTGCGTGTATTGTTTTCAGGGAAGTTGCAATTGTTAGGGGAATGGATACATTTGAGGATTTGAAGAAATTAAGCTTAATCACAAACAATTCCAGTACTTAAGATCAAAGTAAACTTAGTTTTGTGTCCCATCCGGAGAGGGGCTGAATGCCCGCGGTTCTAGCAGGGTTCAAAAAGAGTTGAAGGTGCTGAGTGATGCTGCTCAACATGTGCAGGATGGTGCTTTACACACCGAGGGTGCAGAGCACTCAGCACCTACGGAGTTGCGTTGAGTTCTAAAACAACAAGGTAGGAACTGTCATACAGTACTCAAAATCTGCTGGACTTAATGCTAAAGATGTTTTTGTTTTTCTGCTCGCTCGGGGATGTTTGAGTCTGAACTGACAACAAACCCTGTCCAGGCAAACCCCCGTGCTGAAGTCCATATGTTCTGTGTGGAAACAGGGGTCACTGCAGGTTCAGGGTCTTACTGCCTCGTCATGAAGGGCCATCAAATACACATAATAAACTAACTGGGGAGTGGAGAGGAAGTGGGAGCTATTTTTTTTTTCTTCCTGCTGTTTTCTTTCAGTAGGGCTAATCATGGCGTAATGTAACTGTAATAGGTTAACAACCCCAGCTCCCCCCCCCCTCCCCCTTGATGCAAATGGGCTTTCCAGATAGATGGGATCTTTTCTTTTTTTAAAGAGACAACAGCGGTTGATTTCCAGTTTGTCTTGGAGTCCCTGGGCCTCCCAGTGTTAGCAATCGTTGAAGTAAATGGAACCCCACAAAATGTGTAAAACTAAACCTGTGTGTGAGCCTTCGTGAGATCTGAGTCCAGAAGCAGCTTGCACCAAGCATCTCAAAGGGAAACGAATGCCAAACTAATGGCTTTTCTTACTCTTTGGCTTGGGTGCCTCTTATATTTCAAGGGTGCAGGGGTTTATGGGATGCTGACTCGTTCCTATTCTGCTAACAGGAGCACATGAGAGAAGGGGCCAAATCTCTGCAGGCCAAACAACCTCTTAGCAGTAAACTGAGGGGCTAGCTCTCCTTATGGAAGAGGGCTGACTTGCAAAACTGTACTTCTATGCAAAGCTGTTTTCAGTTAGACCAGTACATAAAAGTGTCTGAAACACAAAACTTTGATTTTGTGGTTGCAGCCTTTAATATTTAAAAATGACCAAAATTCATTCAAGTTTTATTTCCCCTTTAGTTAAAAACTGCTTACCCCCTTGCTTCTCCCCAACCAGTTCCTTTCAGGTTTCACTTTTGATGCTGGTTCTGTAGTCAGGGATGATCTGAAGCTGTGAGACTTTTGGGATGAGAAAAAGGAGGGTGATGAGGACAACGCTTAGGATTTTTTCAAAGCCGTAGATAAATGTACTGAAATGTCTGTACTGCTGGTTTTGTAACAACCACGCACAATAAATGGTGTGCAGTCTTGCCAAAGCAATTATATGATTTCCCTTTTAGAGTACAAAACAAACCTGTTGGCATATTCTACAATAGTCCAAATTACCAAGGACATTCTTTTCATTGCTATAGTCTAAAACAGAATGGCAGGTTGGAATAATCTGCCTTTTGTAAGGATTACTGCTTTTCTTACAGTAAAGGGTGAATGCAAACCACATTCTAAAGTCAACCAGACTTTAGGCTTTCTAATCACAAGATAACAACTTGATACTTTGCTTCATTCAGATATTTCTTTTGTGCGTTTAATGTTTCATACAAAGAAAAGCTCCTGAACAGTTTCACAGGACGTACCTGGAACTAGAAAGAGAAATTACAGGTGAATCGGTCACAGCTGATGGTTTTGCTTACAATCTCTTGGGTTAATAAGTGCAAATGTTTCTACTGCAGAGCTGTATTGGAGTGCAGAGCGCAGAGTTGGTCTTAGGTGCAAGCTGCTTGCTGGAGCACAGGGAGTGTAAATCCTAGGGCAGAGAGACAACCCGTGCATCACTAGGGTCTGGAATCAGAGTATGTAGATTATGGGCTAAAAGAAGTGGAGAGACCAACCGTGTTTCAGGCCAGCTCTGGCTGTGATACTGAGTTGGCTTTTCCTTAAGGTTAATTGGCTTGAGTTGACTGAGATCTGTACCTGACTGTGCTTCCAGAGCAGGAGCATTTGTTACTTTTATCCAGTACCAGAGGATATTAGTAGCTCAGCCTCTTGCTGGGACAGAGTGTTCCATGTGATGCTGTGTCCTTCAGGTTTCTGCACAGACAGAGAAACTGTCAGCTTTCCAAGGCAGAGATCTTGGCCTTTTCTTGGAATGCCTTGATATGCAGCCTAACCACATTTACTCAAGTATAGCGGTTGGTGTATGAGAATTCTGGCTCCCTTAAAGGAAACAAATGCAATGCAACTTCAACATAATGACAAATTACTCTCAGGATCAGGAGGAAGGCAATGCTCTGCATATTATAATGTGGTGTAAGTAGTTCTACTGGCTGCTATCTCTGGCTCGTTTTGGACATTTTCTGGCATAACAATACTGTGAGCCACCTCCACGTCCCCCCCTTCCTCCTAACACACACATTCTTCCCCTTCCCCATTGTTTGCTTTGTGTGTTTAACTGGCAAATAGAAGCAAGTGTGGAAGCTTGGCTTTCAAGTAAACATCTGTCCTGGCTCCAGGTCCGTGTAGTTCGTTCTGGACACTTGAAGGAAATACATACTTTGCAAGTGGTCTACTGAATGTCACTATGATGCTCAGCAGAAATTCAGCCCTAATCAGGTCTGTTGGGATGCAAATGAGATGAAGAGAAAGCAGATTGGAATAGCCTTATTTTTTTCCCCCCGGTTTTGGATTCTGAGCTCGTCTTCTATTCTAACTTGATGTCTCAAGCAGAAAGGTATCTTGTCCCACCTCCTTCAGATGACCAGGGAATCTGTATTGATTTAAGTGGCTGTGAGACTTAGCTTCTTTTTTTCTCTGGGACAGAGAAACTCCATGGAAAAATACTGCTGGCTTGCCAGTGCTAGGATATGCAACGTCTGTGAAAAGTAACATTACACAGGACTTGTCATCACTGGTCTTTAAGTATTATCCCCCACCATCCTCTGGGAATGAGATGAGAAAACTCACTTATGTTATGCAAAAAAAGAAGTAGCTGAGCAGTAGGAGGTAGTGGACTCCTTACACTGCTGCTGCCCTACTCATAAGGCAAGATGAAGCAGTAGTACAAGGAGTAACTAAAAGCAGGTGGTGATCAAGAGCAAATGGGCTGTGAATACAAAGCCCATAATTAGTTAGGTAAGTATTTTTTTCATATGACTGTTATTGCTAATGAGAAGAGTTATTTTCCTCCACTTCTTCAATTGTAAGTTTTAAAGAGGAGTGGAAGCAGCTAAAAAGCACTAATCAGTGAATTAAGCAGAAGAGAACACTTGTCTCTCTGAGGTGGTTCAGACTCATTTTAGCTCAGGCTAAATCAAATTCTGGGCTGGTACAGCTGGAGTAGCACGGGCATGCAAGGGAAATGGGGCCAACAAGTGAAGTAGCACAGGACAGGAACCAGTTATGCATTCTTGGCCTCTACACACTGCAGGGTGACAGCTGCAGGGGTTGTGAGGCAGTGAGTGTTACCTGCAGGGAATCCAGGTAAAGTCAACGCTACTCTCAGTTAAGCAAGACGTTGCCCCTGCTATTCCTTACCAAGGTAGTGACACTGGTAAGATTTCTCTCCTTTTAGATTTCTGTGAAATTAATGACTTCAGGCCCAGTGATAGGTGTCTAATTCCCTTCCCCCCCCTTCCTATCTGCTGCATGAACTGGCATAGTCCAAGCAAGCCCCTGTAAGTTAAATAGCCTATTCAGTTGCTGTTCAGTCAAGCAATTGTTAACAAACCTCTCCCTTTCAACTTTGGCCGTTTTAATTAGAACCTGCTGGTGTTTTATGTATCTGGACTTGTTTGGACCAGAGAGTAACTGAGAGTAGTTACCACTTGACCTATCCACTCTTCCAGCAGGGGTGCAAGGGTGGGCAGTGGCTGAGGTTTGGTCCTCTGATCAGAAGAGTTTATATGAAAGCAGTTCTGTTGATGCTGACAGTCTTTCATAGAAGCGTCTGTGCTAAGGATGCATAGGGATTACTCTTGTTCATTTGCAAGATAACACTACATCTAGGATAATTAGATCAGGGCAATGAGCACCAATCAGTCTTGGGAATAATATATATAATCATGGTATCTGACCTGTGGTAAATATGCATGTACAAGTACATAGTCCCTGAGCCAGGAATGTACTTTGAATACAGCTACATTCTGATTTTGAACGCTAAGCTAGTTCAGAAGAGATAAAATCCTCTCTTAGATTCTGTATTCATGCATAGGCAATTACTTCAGCAGTGTCTTGAAAGTGTCTGAGACCAAGACACTCATCACACAAAAATTGGGAAACCTCTGTGGCATGCAGACTGTGTTTTTCTGTGCATTAGCAGGCCTTAGTCCTAATGGATACTTCTTGGCATCGCTGCCCAACTGCATTTCTTTTTGAAGGACCACTTACTGTCCTTCTGGAAGCATGGGATGCTGGCAGTGAATGAGATCTGAGCCTCTGGTGCGTTTTGCAGAGCAGTGTTTCTTCTCATCCTTGCTGAACATAAACCACGCAAAGAGACAAGAATGCCATCTCTCTTTTTGGAAGTAGCATAGAAACATAAGATAAAACAAAACACTTTTGTCTCCTGATCTTGGTTGCCTTTTTCCCCCTAGAGAACAGCGGAATCTGGGCACTTCATCTGTCTGGCATGGAAATGACTGACAGTGTTCCAAATATGTGGACTTCTTTCCAGTTTTCAAAGAATCTGTTTGCGGGTTGAAAAAAAGGGAACTGCTTCTGACTGATAGATGGGCTTTGGAAATTCTACCCTTCTTTTTAGATATTTTCAAATCCTGGAGAGCAAAATTAAAATACACGACTTACAAAATGACAACTATGCTTTCTGATATTTCCTTAGCTGCACGGGAAGGACAGCACGTGAAGAAAGAACTGAAAGTTACATTATCATTGCAGGAGCAGAGAAAGTGTCAACATTGATTTAAGAACGAAGTCACACAGACGATTTTATTTGTTCCTGATTCCCCTCCGTGATACTTCAGTCTGTTTGCACAGCGTTACCCAGACTGACATTTCCTATGTGTGTCCAAATTAGTTTAATTTAAAACTGCAATGCATATTGAAGACGGAGAATTACAGTTCATACTCAGTAATCTTCCAGAAATTCACCGTTGCTGCTGATTAGCTTTTATTAACGCCACTAACAACTGAATTCAAACAGAATGTTATTTCAGATCACATTAAACTCCCGATGAGTGCAACATTTCTATTGTTTGGTGCTGACACAGATCCATTGGAAAAATGAGTCCCTGCAAGGCATGGATGGATTTTTTTTTTTTTTCCAGCAAATCAGAACAAAAAATGTGTTTGTTTCATTCTCTGTATTCTAGACTGAGAAAATACCCTGAACTGTGTCACACTGTCATTTAAAAAGGTATGTTTCCAAAATCAGGGGGGAAAAGTATTCTGGATAATAAATAAATCCTTTCAGCTTCAAAGAGTCCACTGTGGTAGGGATGAATGAAAACACAGAGTTTAGGAATATGAGGAAAGTGGTTTAAGTAACAAGACTGAATAGCAAAGCCCATCAAAGCCATTAAGGCATAAACCAACAGATTTTAAAAAGTGAGAGTTGAAGATTATTTAGTATGGTATGGAGGCTTTGCAGAACCCATTTCAAATGAGGATGGAACAAAAGAATGAGCAATTGCAGCTTTAGGGGAGATTTATTTCAGTGGAAGGGAAAACACTTGCTCTCTGATACCAATTAACCAACAAGAGGACAGCGTCACAAGCCCCCAATATTAAAAATGTAAATCCCAAGCCCAAGGGTGCCTGAAATGCAGGTCATACAATTTGAGGAGAGAATGCATAAAGAGATAACGAGACTTGTATTCAGACCACATCGGCTGCCTGATTATCTCCTTGCCTTCTGCCTGTTCTGCTGGCTTACAATAGGAGAGTGTTGGAAGAGAGGAGCAAGAGAGCCCATGGTTGAAAAGGATCACCTTGGTAAATGGGCTGAAGCTGGTAGTGTGCCATGAAGGTTAGGAAAACAGAAGATTAAAACCTGCTATGGCAGTGCGAGGCAAGCAGGTGTGGGAGAAGTAGCATAAAGGAGTTGTGGCGCAGGTTTTGTACCCTATGATTCTAGGGGCTTGGTGTGGGGCTTTAAATCAGTGGTTCCCAACAGAGGGCATGACAGGAGTCTCTTGGAGCCTCTCAGAGAATTAGGATACGTTTTCTTATTCTCACAAAGGGTCATGGCCTCAGGTTGGATCACAACGTTCAGAAGGAGGAATTCAGGGTGTCATGGGCAGCATGGGAATCCTACTCCAGATGTGTGGTTCACAACTCTTAGGCAAACATGAGCCAGAGCGCAAGGTTTTTGTTAGAGCCCGGGCCTACTTGCCACATGATGCTATAGACAGCTGAAGCTATGCATCTTTATTAGTACAATTATAGCCCACGTTGCTCCTCTGAAGATCTGCTTGAACTGAAATGCCAGATCTGGAATCTCTCAGGCCTTGGGCTTCGGTCCAAGTGAGGCAACATGGGCTGTTTTGATAATGCCAGCTCATTTCAGTGCCTTCAAGGCAAGAGGAGGAGGGTGAATGCCAGAAGAGCTGAGGTTCTAGCACTAGGAAAATCCTGTACTTACCATCACAGGCTACCTGCAGTTAGTGTCAGAGGTAACTGATTGTTTATATGGCTTTTAATGTGGTTACTGTGTAATTGCAGTAGTTAATAGTAGCAATCTGATGCTAGAGAATGAGAGACCATATTGCAAACTCCAGAACACGGCCTCCAACACGACACCGCAGTGCTATGAAAGAACCTTGGAACACCAAAGCAAGATTTTTAATGTCTGTAGGTGTTTCTTCATTATGTTAAGTAGGCATGTTGCTGCAAGACAGGCCTGCCTTTGATTCATGGTAAAGAGATTGTGGTTAGAATCAAATGAAAATTCATATGAAAGTGAATCTAAATAAAGGATAATTGAAGAGACTGGTGGTTCATTTGTGCTTATATTCATCATACCTGTTGTCTGGAGGAAAAACACTTATTTAAAGCTGAATGACAGATTATGATTTACTAACTTTGCGTTATGATGTCACTGTATTGTCTGTGCCACAGTAAAAAAGAAAAAAAAAAAAAAAAAGGCTAAGCCTGAAGTAATTATTGCAAAATACCATTATGGAGTTATAAATGTCATTAAAGAATAGACTGAGGTAGTGCCTTGCAACCTCAATGTCTGGATTTAAAAGAAATGACCCAGAATGGAAGGGTTTCAGTCAGGTGAAACACCTTGGCGCTGTCTTTTCCTGCTGTTAAGAAGTAAGCACTTGTTTATTTTGCACCTATTTTCCACTTGTTTTAAACTCTTACCAGGAGCTTTTATTTCTTCTTTACATTTAAAACATTTACTTTTCCAGTTCTAGTAAAAAGTAACTCAAAGATCCACAGCCTTTCCTGTTAGAAAAGGATTTCCAAATCTGCTGGGCAATCGGAGCATCATAATGGCAGAAGCTATAGTGGAAAAGGAAGCTGATGCCTTAGTCCATAAAACTTAACTGACGTGACTCTGTCGGGTGGTAGTAATTTTGGAAAAAAAAAAAAATATATATATATATATATTTGCAGATTCAGTAATAACATCATTTCATGGAGCATCGTTTTTGCTTCTCTTTGACTTAGATCAGCTCCTACTCCATGTTAAACACACCGCTTTGAAGCTAAGCAGTCTGGGATCTTCACTGCTTGAACCCTATACTTTTCTCTCTAAAGTCATTCTGCACAATGTGTGTCTCAAAATACTTTCACCGTGCCAGGAATTGAAGAAGGGAGTTTGATGCTTGAAGAAGTTTGTTGGAGATGCTCCCATCTTGTCTCCCCAGTGTGATGATGGCATGACAAAGCTTTGAGTGACAGATCAAGTATTTGATGATCTCCGTTTATATCTCGTGGTCTGTTTCTTTGCTAAAAGTGCCTCTCTTTTAGAAACATTTGGGATGCGCATGCTGCTGAGAACTGAAGTCATTCTGCATTGTGGCCACTAGAGAGAGCAAGTGGCCAAGGCAATGCTTTCCTTGAGTACTGTAAACCCTGAGTTGAAAAGAGCACGGCCATCCCCCACCCCTTGCCTCAGTCTATCACATGCCGTTTGATGCTCTGTCCATTTGTACGTCTTTTTTTTTCCTCTCTTTTTTATTTTTTATTTTAATTTTTTTTATTTTAGCGTGGAGGTTTCACCCCAAATTATTAAATCTTCCTATTTCACCAACCTAAGCTGAACGGTGCACACCTTCGATGGAGCAGCAGATTTCATTCGTTGCAGTACTTCCATGAGTGGAGGAGCTCACGTTAGATCTTAGCCGTTTTGATTGAGAGATGTAAAGATTTTGGTATTGGTTTGCCAAGTTTCTAAATTCTGGAAAGAATGTCTGCATTTCTACCAGTGTTAAAATAACAAAAAGGTTTTCACAGGTTTTGGGTGGTAGTTGCACTTGCTTGTATTATTACATATATTATAAGCTTCTGTCATCATACTGAATGCTGCAGAGGGGTAAAGGGGACTCCTTCCAGTAGGGGATAACATGCTTCAGAGGTGGATATTCTTGTACTTATTGACAGGCTCCTCAACAGGGAGCTGAAGAAATGAAGTGAGAAGTTTAAGGAAACACCTCTCTCAATGAAGCCTTAACCTGTATTTTAGTATCCAGCTGGCACCTCTTCTTACCACAGTGATCACAATGCACAATTTTTTTACCCTAGCAAATACCCAGGCAGGCGCATTCAGAATGGCTGTAGTGCCGCACAAGAGAGGCTGTGAAACAAAGAAGCTTTCTGGTGTCTGAGATCCTGTCTCAAAATTGTAATTGCTAAGGGAAAGTGATTCTCTACTTCATAAAATGTTATGTACTGCAAAGTGAGTGACTCATCAATATGGGGATATTACCACTAACTCGTAATGCAACTCTCCCCTCTAAGGGCAGAAAAGTTGGGGCCTGATTCTGTTGCCATTAGGAATTATGGGAATTTTGTAGATGATTTCAATAGAGAATGGACTGGTTATTTTTTATGGGTGAAATGTCCTATGCATTCAGGGTGTATGCCATTACAGAGACTTATGTTTGTAATAAGAGACACATTGCTTTGGATATAAATACAGCTCTGACTATCGAATACAAAAAAAAATATTTAAACACATTGAGCCAAAGTTGTCCCTGTTGCAATTCTGGAAACTTAGTAGAACTACACCAGGGATAGGTTTGACTTGGTAGAGGTAGAAGTGTGATGTAAGCAATTGGTAATTACTTAAGTTTTTTAATTGTCTAATCTAGCCCCCTTCGCTGCAGATTTACAGATAGCAAACATGAGCATTTAGAAAAGAAGCCACTCTAGCTGCTGGTCTAACTGTGACTAACCCCATGTGATCTGATAGCAAATTCCTTACAGGTCCTCACACATGGGGAACCTGAAGCTCAGCTATTAAGTATGTGCATATGCTTTAGGAGGCTTTCCTGGCACGTGCTTTGCAGCATCACACTTTACGACTTCCATTCCTGCAGTCTCTGAGCAGTTCTGTTTGCCCTCACGTGTACTCTTTGAAGTCCTGTGGTTCTCGTTGTGCAAGTGAGGAATTTTAGCACAAAGAAGCCTGAGGATGAGGTTCCCCTCTAAAGATACGTGTCCAGGGAAGGAAAGCTGCAGTGTTTATGAGTCACGCAGCTTATGATCCAATGTGCAGGAAAGGCAAGGCATGGAGGTGCAGTAGAATTTAGATCAGCTGAATGTGGTCTGTATCATTCTAACAGGTTGCTGAGACAACAGGGGAGATCCATCCTGCCTGCTGTTTTGCACACTCTAGAGCACAGCCCTTCCCAGCCCAACAGAGAAGTGGTCTAAATCCTTTTAGCCTACTGCCTGTGTAGCCCACAGGTTTCATATGGTAGGTGAGTCTCTGTTCAGCTACCTCAACTCTGAACAGACCTCAGCATTGTCAGATGGGAAGAATTATTTTAAAAGCCATTTGCCTATTGCCACATTTACAGAAATGACAAATCTTTGCTCATTTGGGTCATGAGAGTTAAGATGCAGAGGGCGGCTCTGAAGTTTTAACAGAGCTCTGTGGGGCTTGGATAGGACATCAGTTTTGTTAAGCTGCTGTCTTCTCTCCCTGGAGGAGGAGGACGTTATGTCTCCATCCAGATATTGGCACATCCCTATTTTTTATGCCAGCTGTACCAGGGTAACAAAGTTCTAGTCAAGCGTGATGAGACATGACAGGGCACACTTTATTGAATAATAATGCCTGCCTAAGTGCATTTTCCATTTGCATTTAAATGCCACGCATCTGAAATAAAGCAGAAATTCCAGAACACATTTTTATTATGTATACAACGATGGATGCCTCATTACTGCTTACGTGTTGTGCAAATTAAGGAACAAGAAATAAAAGTATAATTATTAAAAAATATACTGTATAGAAATCCATCCTCGGTGAAACTTTCTATTAGAACTTTATATTTGGAAGGAATCTTTTTCTTAGCGTCTTCCCTTGTTACTGTATTTTTAAAGCATTATATTATTTAAGATGGATCTTTATACACCAGAAGTCTTTAGGAACCTGCAGGAGACGAAAGCCTGTAGCAGCCCTTCCGATGCTGACAGTTTAAACCTAAGAAGCTCTGACATTACTGGGAATCCTTTTGAAGTGGCTGCAGCTTGAGGAAAATCCAGCTGTCCCAGGAAAGGAGACTTTTCAATTAAACAACATCTTCCCTTCGATCAAAGATAGATTTTTAAAGACTTTTAAATTGGCTTTACACTGTTGGTATTAAGCGAGGACTGGATTTCACCTCTTGCCTTTCAGGGCTGGAGAGCCGAGCCCCACTTGGGCTGTATGCCAGATGGTTAGCAGACTGGAACCAGAGGGCTGGGTTATTTCTTTTAAAGAAGGAAAAGGAATTGGCAGCAGGAGTGAGCTTATTAAATTGTCTCGGTCTGCTTTTATTAATGCGTTTGCAGAATCGGCAGGTAGGTTCACAGCTGAGAGAATGTCACCAGCAAAACAGCCTGCTTCTAGCATGGGCCCACTGATGGTGTTCCCAAGCTCCTGGCTGAGCTTGATGCTTCCTTCTTCCTGCCAGGTATATGGGCCCTCTTATTTACTGGCCCCAAATTTGGTATCTGTCTCCAAGTTTACTTTTAGCTCTGTGTGTGTTTTACTGCGTTGCAAAGCTATTAACGTTTGTACTGCAGGCAGCTGAGCCAAGTCCTCTCTTATGCATCCGCTGACTACTAAGGAACTATTTAAAAAGAGTTAGCACATGTCTGGGCTACCTTTTAGTCAACATTTCTGTGTCTGCCTTGATGGCGTCTATGTCAGTGTCACCACGGAGGGGCATTGAAGCTGTGTTTCTTCTTCCTTGTAACTGAAGGATGGAAAGGTTCTCCCCGCTCCTTACTCCCTGTTTTTCTTATGCCCGTTTACCCCCTTCATTTTCATCTGTGATAACTCCAGATTATAGTTCCCTTCAGGACTCTGAAGGAGGAAATTTCTCTTCAATACTTTCTGTTCTGAAAGAAAGAGTCCATTTGTGAGGCCCAGCCAGAAAGGGAGAGCACGAGAGAGACATGGATTCCCCCTACAGCTTAGCAATCTGGAATTAATACTCATCTCTTTTCTTTGCATTCTCTTCTCTCAACTCTCTGAGGTAGCTTGAAGTTATTTGAGTTCCAACCTTCTATGTGATGCTTTAGTTATTAGCTGTTGAACTGAACATGCACATAAAAAGGTGTTTCCTGCCATGCGATAGTGGAACAGGCCTTCTGCCTCCCTCCCACCTTGCAAAATTATAAATCTAGGAGGACTTTTCTATTATCTTATAGGCCAGTATATCATCTTCCTTTCCAGACAGTGGCAGAGACTGCTGAGTCTTTTGTACATTTCAGTCTGGCTTCTGGCTCTTTCAGTTTGCACGGAAGTTCAGTGAGTAATTTGTTCAGATTCTGAGTTCTGTCTCTTAAGCTGAGACTTCAGTCTTTCACATATGTGTTGGCAAGAACGTTTGTCAGAAGACTTGGTAGCTCAGAGGAAATGTGCTATATGCCATGCACTTCAGTAAACTGGATCTACTGAAAAATCTAGAGTCTGAAGAGGGGAAAAAATGAAAGCTAAGGTGAATTTCTCTGCTTGAGGGACATCAGTACCTCAGTTTTGTACCAGATCTCATTTTGCACCAATGGAAAAGAGCTGGCAGCACTGCTGTATGCCCAGGGTGGGTATGTCAGCAGTGGAACAGCACAGTCTGCAATGCTCTTGCAGAAAATAAGAACATGCTGCATTAAGAACACACATTAATCCCTGTTTTACCTTGGCAGCATGCTTTGCCCGTGCACAGTTGCTGATGATATTTATTACATCTGACTGCACTTCGCTGAGCAGAGGGCTTCACACTGATCCCCTTCCCCTACACACTTTCTCCCACCCTGTGCCTTGATGGTCCCATGGGTTTGAAACTCATCTGTGGAGGTAATTTTATTTCTAGTGGGTTGCTTGTCGGATCCTGTCAACTACAAATTGCTCCACTGAAGGTGCAGAAATAGAAATCTTTACCTGCTAGTTGTGGCAGTGAGCTCTTTTCCTCTCTGAATCTCAAGACAATCATTTGCAGTGATTTTCCCAAAACACAGTGGGTATTTTCTACGCTTTTTTCTCTGTGCACCTTTTTTTTTTTTCCCTGGTGCCAGACCATGTGTTACAATCTGGTGCACTGGTAGCAGTGATGCATGCTGCCTATGGTGGAAGAGGTCAGGACAAAGTGAGGAGGCAGACAGGGAAACTTGAGTACTAGGCCAGAAGGGTTAATACTTTAAACAGAGGCTTCCACTCCACAGTTCTGCTTATGCTGTGCCCCAAGTGTATCTGGGCTTAGGAAAAAAGGAAAAAAAAGAAAAAAAAGAAAAAAGAGGGAGAGAGAGAAAGAATGAAAGAAACTGCAATCTACTTGTCTATATTTCTTTGGGCTGACTTTCATCAGAGATGGAAACCAGCACAGCTGATGCATAAAAGCCAGTTTGCTCAGCTCACATGGAGGAGTGAGTGGCACAAGGCTCCCGTGAGCATGGAGGAATCCAGAAGAAATGTGTTTGCTTATAGCCAATATACACAAATCAAGAGCCATCCCTGGGGGTTTGCAGCACTCCATGAAGTGTCTGACACACCAAATGCATGTGCTAGAAATCCCCAGACTTTTGTTCTTGTGGCTAATGCTGACAGCAGAGCTGGCAACGCAGCTGGTATTTGTCTTACACATACAGAAGTGTGAGAAGGTACAGAAAGAAGACTCCACTGAGGGGGGAAAAAGAAAAAAAAAGGCTTTGGAAAAAAGTTTGGGTTGTTCTTGTGTTAGGTATTAAAAAGGCAAAGCAAAATACTTTCCATTAGGCTTACTCACCAGAGCACATACTTTTTTTTTTTTTGTAGGCTGTGGTGGTAAGTAGGCATAATGTAAAAGTACTCAAAAAAGAAGTAAAAAGAGAAAAAATGTCTGAGAGCCCTACGTTGTTTTCAGATAGTTGTGCAGGTCTTCCTTCAAGCAGGTCTGCTCTGAATCGGGCTTTGATGCTTTTCAGTTCTAAGGTAATGGAGGCCCGTCTGATCTGGGTGCTAAGGCCTGGAAACACATTCATAGGTAAAAATGGTTGCTCATTGCAAAGGGACCAACACCAGCCCTTGCAGAGGGAGCACTGCTCACATAATACTGTTGCTGTCATGTCCAAGGCTTTGCAAGCAGCTGCGAGAGCTGAAAACAATCCAGATGTTTTTTTCCCAGCATTATAACTCTGCCTGCAAAAGGGATCACATGCGTTGTCCCTAATCCGTTAAAGGTAAAACCAGATGGGTTGCTTTAAACTGAGATTGTTAACCTATGATCAAATGATTGTTAACCAGTGTCAAACAGTGATTGATTACCAGGTTTGCAAATGATAGCTGAAAAGGAATCAGACTTCTCTGAAAGCATGTGAGGGGGTCACTGTCAGCAGGGTGATGACACCACGTGAGGGGACACAGAAAATATCTTAAGGAATGAGGCAGTTTCATGTTTTTCTCCTTCCATGTCCAGGAGACTTTCACGGCTGTTCCTAAGCAGGAACTCCTTGGATGGCACAGACCAGTTAGGCTGGAAGCTTGCCTTGACAAAGTGTTTTTGGGTTTGAAGCCTGGTTGAATTGAGGTAGCTGTTGAGCAGGGAGGCTGAATGCACATGTGCACGTGCTGAGGATGGGGTTTGGATGCAAGGTGAGTCTGGCAGAAGATAAGAGAAACTGAACGTTGAGGGAAAGAGAGGAGGAGGAGATGAATACAGTTGTTTCAAGCTCACAGTGGAGCTGGAAAGCAAGGCTCGAGCAGGCAGTAGCAGTCAGTGGAAGCCAAATGAACTAACTATCCTAAAGCTAAGCAGCTTTGCTGAACGCAGATCTGAGGAGAGTTTACACGATGAGTCTTTTGGCCAGTAGGTATACAGGCATGGGTTGCACTTCAGACAAGTGAGTAACAGGCATTGGGTGATGAGAATGTCCCCAGGTGGTACAGTCAGCTCAGGAAGAGAGCACTCACTGCAGGCATGATAGGATTTGTGCTGTCATGAAAAACCTGCTGAGCCCTGCCTTCCCAACCAGGGCAATCTCACATGAAGCATGCTGGAAGAATGTAACAGTGCTAACCTGACTGTAACAGGCATAGGCCCAGGTCACAGAGAGATCAAGTAACCAGCCCAAGACTGTACAGGAAATTCGTGCAGTATGAGGAAATAAATGCTGATCTCCAGAACTTCAATTCCAGCCGCTAACTAGCTCTCATCCATCCCGGACAGCTGCCTTGTATTGGGATTTCCTGTGCAAGGCAGGGAGAATTTAATCGATTAATGTTGGTCCTTTGATAACTAGAGCAGTCAAAGAATGAAAGGTTCCCAGAGGAACAGATGGTAAAGTTTCAATTTACCTTTTGGAGCCATAGCTTTGCCTGTTAGATGTGGAAGGTTTTGGAGGTACCATAGGAGTTACAAAGCCTAAACTGTCCATGGAGCTTGCTCTTGTGCAGCAGTTACTGTCTTCCAATCTGCTAAGAGAAACACAGCATTGGTTTATGTTTTACATCTAAAGTGAGAAATCAGATTAAGAGATGAAAAATTAGGTATTTTAGTGGGCTCATTATCAAAAGAAAGAGATGCAAGCACCAGAACATTTACAGCAAGGTCAATAAAACCGCAGAATCAGGCCTTTTGAAGTTCACTGCACTCTAAATAACTTACAGGCATTTCAGATCACCTGCAAATCCACAGATCTACAAGTCCTGTCTCATGCATTTGAAGCGCAACATTTGGGCACTCAAATCCTGTCCTTGGTTGGGACAGGTTGCAACATCAAGTGGTTTGCTGTCTGCTGTCCCTGCAGTCAACATTGCAACTCCCAGTTACTGAAGCAGGGGGGGCAGTTCTGGATCTTGAAAAGCTGAGTCTGAAAATTTCTTTGTAACTAGTCTGACAGGTCTCCCTTAACCAGCCCAGCCTGAGGTAAGAAGCAGCAGAATCCCAGCACCTCTGCCCTTCACTATCTGTATCCATACAACTATACCAGAAGAGGGAGACTTTGGAACATGCTCACAGCCTCAGTGGTCCCAGTTTAAATGAGCTAGAGGAAGGCTAATAGGTCTAGGCAAGCTTTGTTTCCACAACCCTGCCACTGTTTGAGAGTGGCGAATGTGTTCACAGGGCATAATATCAGTGTAGGGAACCTGAACTCTGGAGACAATGGCAGATCTTTGTTCCAGGCTTCTACTCCAGAAAATGAGAATTCTCACCAGTTCATCAGAGGAATTGGTCTTCCTCTATTGCTTGTAGAAGTTATCCAGACAGCTTAGAATTCCTGAGCTGAAACTGGTCTTTCCAGATGCTCCAGCCTGCCCTCCTTTCCTAGAAACTGAATAAAGCTAGATAGATCAGCAAGCTTAGGAAGCTAAGCCTTGTTTTACAGGGCAAAATCACACTACCTCCCTCTCTTGAAAACTAACTAGCAGCCAGTGCAAACTGTGGCAGGAGAATCATTTTCTTGAGTTTGTCTGTAACAATAGCATATTGCATTCTGCTCCCATTTCCAAGTGGGTTTAAGTGTAGCCTGGGGTTGATGCGTGCTCCATACACATACAGCAAGCTTACACAGACGTGACAGAGGCAGGAATAATGGCAATGAGGCTCATAGCTGGTGAAACAGTTACAATTTTTCAGCCATGCATAATAGGGAAGAAAAGGGAATCCATGTTAACAGGCTTGGAATACTTAGAGTCATCAGAGCCTCAAGCTGTAATGCATAAAGTGAAGGAAAATGAAGATACAGCCCTTGCTGTATTTCTTAGTATGCTTTCCTTTAACTAACCATTCAGGCTGTGTGCTGGAAGAGGCATTTCTTTTAAAAGAAATTCACCATGAATTAGTGGGAGGGAGGAGTGTTTTTCTGCTCTCTACACTCCAGTCATCCAGTGGGATGTCTTAGGCCCTGTCCTGGACATAGGTGTTATCTGTCTAAGTGCCTCCAGAAGGCTGGACAACAGCTTTCTGTGAGGATGGCCCTTTCCCCTTGATCTCTTACTGTTCTCTTCTGCTTGTGAAAATGCAGAACTATACTGGAACCTTCTGAGAAGCTTGACACTTTTCCTTACCCATGCACTTGATCTACAGACCATCTGCATGTCCTTACAAATGGGTCTCATGTGGATCAGCTATCCAAGGATCAGCTCTGAATCAAATTCCTTTAGATCCCAGCCTGTACTGCTTGGGTAAATATGGGAATACTAAGAAGGGTGATTCTTAGATGCACTAAAAATGGAGGAAGGTAATGTGTGAGCATGAAATATTTTTAGAAAGCACTGTTCTCATGACTTTTATCCTTTCCTTGTTGTATAATGGTGTTTGTGGTTACTTATTTAGCCTTTGCTGCAGGTTTTACTTTGGGAATGTAATCACCTATTAAGGCAATTTATTGCCTTGTATACTTCTCTGCCAAGAACATTATCCCTTAAATAGAGGCTTTGTAATAATTTGTAACCTCTAATTTCCAGAACTTCATTGTTAATTTCCGCAGTTTCTACCTTACAAGTATAGGAACTCCAAGCTCTCATCAAGTCCCTAGATTATTTCAGCTTAATGGCAGTAAATCCAGTATTTTCTTCTTGGAGATTTTAGTCTTTTAAAAGGTAGGATCTTGTCTTTTAGAAGGCAGCTCCCTTGTTTGGTGCCATTTGAGGTGCACTGCTAGGAACAGTAGAGTGCTGTAGAGCCAAACTGATCCCACTGCATGCATGGGACCAAGTCCCCTTCACAGTACCTGGTTACAGGAAGCTCTGTGAGGTTGAGGATATTTAGGTATTTTGTAGCAGAACAGAAATGAGACAACTCAGCAAGTGTTTATGTAGAGACCAAAGGACAACCTGAGAAATCCTGACGTCTGTATGTCTTGGGGAGGCTGACCCTCTGCAGTGGCAAATCCTCTGCCTTTTTCTATTACCATTACCTTTCCTCAACTTATTTTTGCATCAGTATTGGATAAAGGTAGAAAAAGGTGGATAGAGAGTCTTTGTTGCAGAGCTGTTCTTCATGCTACAGAGGAAATGCAACACAACTTTATGTAGCTTTGTCCCTATGATCATTTTACCCCAGAACACATTTATTTATTATCATTTTCATGGCAGATCCATAAAGGATTCTGGTCCAATGCTGTCACCAGCCATAGCACCTGAATGACTGTTTTCCTGAATTACTCACAACAGGCTGTCCCTTCCATATCTACATATTGTCAAAAAAGTGTCTGCTTTGTTCTGAGGATCCCCAGTGATGAGGTGGGTGATACGCCTGTAGGATCCCTGAGACTTCCATTGACTTTCTGCAGTGTTTTGATATTTGAGCTGTGGCAAGAGAAATGTTTTTGTCACAGCAGATAGCTTTCATGAATATCTTGGGATGCAATCACTCTCTCCATGGAGGGATGGCAGAAGGGGTAGTTGGTCTTGTGACAAAAATCAAGTGTGGTTTATTGCCTTATGAAAACACAAAACCTCAATAATATGGGGAGAAAATTTGCAAGTCCAGTCCTGAGATCACCTGGACAGGAGTGACATCTCCTGTTACTGAAATTTTTAACCCCTTCTTGTTCCTGGGACTTCTTTGATTGCAGTTTGGCACTCCTGGGGGAGTTCTTGTGAGTTTGCTCAGATCCCAGGTCCCCATTCTTGCCTTATTTGCTCTACTTTATGAAACAATGGATTCTCCTGGCATGAGATGTTAGCTCCTTGCTGGCTGAAAAGGAAATTCATCTGCTGGATACTGTCACATTTCCCATCACGATGAGAGCAAATGGGCAGAAACAGCTGGTGTTGGCAGGGAGTGGGACTAACATTATTCCTTTTTCTGCTGCTTTCTCTTATTTTGTTTTACAGATGCCATTTGGTGGTCTCATTCTCTCCTGGGCTGGCCTTGTTTCAGCGGGTGGGCTTCTGTCTTGTACGTAGTGTGTGCAGCTTGTAAATCATTTGGAGATCCTTCTTTGTGAAGGCGCTTTATGACACAAGCCAGGGGTTGTCCAAGCTGTGGTGTGCGTATCACAAGAAATTTCAAAGTCATTTGTGCAGAGCAATGCCTGCCATTACCTAGTCTGTTGGTCATGGTCTGCAGCTGATCCATCCACTGATGGTCATGGCAAGCAGCAAGCACCATACATCTCCCTTGAAAATCTCTGAGAAGAACAAAGGCCCACACTAGAATTTTTCTGTAAGCCGCTGATGTTTTCCCTAGCTCTCTGATCAGTTAAACACAGTAGGAAATGAAAAACACAGTGTAATCATTTGTTTCTTCTGTGCATCCCTCCAGGATCTGTGTTCTTTCCAACTGCTCAAAAGTTTGGTTTTGTCCCAGTTGTCTATATTGGTTAAAGCGGTCAAAGTTCTGTCTTTCTTTTAAGTAGCACAATCTACTGATTCGGGGCAACTGCATGGATGGAGATGAGGTTAGTTTGGCTCATTTTTTTCCAGTGAGATTATAATTTGTTTCTCTAAGTCATGAGTTATTAATCTTCCTAAAAAGTATTCCTTCTACTGTGCAAAAAGGAAAAATAAAGCAGAGCAGAAATATGCTGGATCATAGCGAAATTCGTTGGAAATAATTCTCTTTTAAATAAGTTGCACATGTGTTTCCCTGTTTAGTATTCACAATGTATGGCAGAGACGCTTTCAGAAATGAACTGATTTTAAAAAGAGATAGATTTACACACACTACAATGAAAGCAGTCACTGGCAGTATTGTATACCATATCAAATCAGTGACTGTTGTTACATATTTGAAGTTAATTTGACACTGAAGTAAACAAATCAAAGTGTGTTTATAGAATAATTAGACCATATTCTCAGCATTGTGGCTGCAAAAATTTTGTCACTGCTATTGAAGTACGCTGTGGTTTTATTTGGTTTGTTTACAGAATTCCCTAGCAACACAAAGAAAACCATCAGAATTACATAAGTATCATTGTAATGGTAAAATCTTTGCATAACAGCCACAGACCAACTATGTAAATCATAACCAGTGCTGTTGCTTGGTTTCATATCCATGATTCTGAAAGCATAAGCAGATATATTTTGGAGATTGAAGCAGTTTGAAAAGAAAAAAAAAAATAATCAAAGATTGGATCCCGCTAAAAATAATGTAAATAAATATAAAAATATAAAACAGTGGTAGACTGAAGCTTTCTGTCAGTACTACATGTGCTATCTACAAAGTAGAAGCACGATGCACCATTATTGCAGATATGTTATTACCACATACAATTTCTGATCTGATGCTCTGCAGTCATATTATTGTGTGGTTTTGTATCCTTCAAGAACAAGTGAGTGTAGAAACAGATCAAACAAATACTAATGTGAAGCTCCGTTTACATCCATTCTTCTCCTGAATATGTTTATGTAACTGCCTGAAGAAGCGATACAGAGCTTAGACTATCCCAAAGATGAAAATGTACGTTTTAGGTTTTGAAGTTAGGTGAAGAGAGCACCCATTCTTTTCATTCTTTTATTTTTGTGATATCGTATGTCACTTTTGTTGCCCCTTTTGAATGCAAGGCAGCTGCTTTTGGTTATTTGGGGCTTAATCTTGAAAAATCTATGGTTTAGTTCAGTACAATTTGGGAGTGCTTGGCTCTTCTCAGAAAGAGCTCTCAGAATTATAAAGCTTTCTTCTTTCCCTTTCTAGGTTTGTGCATTAAAATAACAGTGAATACAAATCTGTTGCTGTCTGTACAGGGAGAGAAGCTGTGGAGAGGAATGGAAGTAACAAAAAGAGGTAGAAGAGTAAAAAATTGGAGCTGAACTCCCAGCCTTTTTGAAACCATTTTGCCGCTAAGTACAGTGGATGAACATTCTCTCCTCTCCTCCCCAATTTTGGAATGTCTCCTTATCTTTACTGCATCCTTTGAGCTCTCCGCAATACTTTCTTTCTCCTTTATTTCAATTAAAAGATACTTCCAGTAAATATTTACTGATGGGGGTTATTCCCTTAAAATGACATTGTTCTCCAGTAAGTAACTTTAGCATCATAGTTTTTGAGCTCCTTGTGTGAAAAAATGTTCTGATGTGGTTCTTTATGCACGAGTGGAGAAGCTTTAGTTGTAATCCAAATCTTGCTCAGTTGCTGGAATGGACTGCATGGGAGGTGGTGGGGCCATCGGCCCTGGAGATGTTCCAGGAACACTTAGTTGCTGTACTGAGGGACGTGGTTTAGTGGGAAAAGTAGCTGGTAGATGGATGGTTGGACTGGATGATCTTTGAAGTCTTTTCCAACCTTGGTGATTCTATGGTTCTACAGGTGATCTTTACCTCTTGCTGTACCTGCCTTCTGTGGGTTCTTCATTCTTAGAGTTTGTTTATTTCCACACTGGATTTTATTCTCCACCAAACGATGTGGACTTCCTGCAGGCAGCTAAGAGTCTCTCCCATACAGCATCCTTCTCATGATTGAGTCTGAACTCAAGGTGTGCCCGCGTGCAGTAGTGGGTGCAAAGTCACTCTTTTGGCATTACAGGTCTGATTCTCATTTATCACTAAGCTTGTTCTCAAATATAGTCAGATGAGGATGCAGACTTCCAGCAGATCAGTTTTGTTTTCAAGTTTCTTCCATCTGAATTCCTGCTAATGGAGTGTCTTGCTTTTGGAAAGCACATATTATGCAGTCTTCTCATGGAGGTGGCAAGTTTCTAGAGTTACGGAGTGAAGACAGTAATTAACGAGTGACACAGCTGACTCTTAACCCTTTCCCTTTTTGGAAAAGAGATGCTATAAAAACAGGACTGAAATATCCTGTGTTGTTTACTTTTTTTATCAAGATTATATAAAGAAATCAATATCTAATTTTTCTATTACGTTTTAGCACCGCATCTTCCTAGCCCTTCGGAATCATATCCTATTGATTCTACCTTTAATGACTTTGAAATTTTCAGTGATTTGTTTGTGGAGAATACTGTGCCCGATATAGATTTCCCTGTGTTAGTTTAAACGCTGATAGTATACTTGGTGAATTAATGAAATAAAAATAGCTTTGTCAATAAGCAAAAGTGAAGCCACTTCCAACGTTTGTTCTGTAACCACTGCTTTCTGCAACTGCTGCCTACACAAAATTAGTTGGTGGGATTAAAGAATATATTCCTCTTTTATCCCATGTTTGAGTACTTGATCACAGAGGCATAGTTTAATCCAAACATCAATAGCACCTCATCAATTCAGTCAGATGCAGCTGTCAAAGTGGACTTTTGGTTTGTTTAGAGCTTTGCGATTTATCCTTTTTTAAGGTCATAGAATATTTTCTTTGATTTTTGATGCTGAAATCTTTCTTAATCTTCTAAACTTGAGAAACATCTGTTAAGATTTAATGGGGTGACTTTTGTCTTAAAATTGGAGTTCGTCTTGCAAATCTTTGGTTTTGAAAAATGGGCAAAAAGCACAAACATATATTCCTTAACAGTTATAAGCCCTGCTTGGTCAGCAGGCGATTAAACTAGTTAAAATGGAGCAGCAGGCAGTGAAGTTGTATTTAAGCAGAGTTTCTGTATGTAACTTCAATTGTGTTTTGTTTCACATCGGCATTAGCCATGTCCCTTTACCTTATCACTTAGCTGAGGATCTGAGTGGCAGATCCGTGAACGCTTCCAAATAACGAGGCAGAGTGATGCAATGGAGTGATGCAGATTCAGAGAGAAATTCAACCTGCATTCTTAAGCTTTGGGGGCTCAGAGTCCTTTGGGTGAATGTAGTAGTTAATACGTTCGTAGGTAAATGGCATCTAAAAATATATGCCCCTAAAAACATACAGACAGCTGTCACGTCTACTGCCTGAATATATTAGTCATTATCCTCATTAACAGATGCAAAATCATCCCTGTTTTCATAATGTAAGCATTTCATGCCAGGTAATTTGTAGTAATTTTTAATGGGGCTAGATTCCTCGGCTCCCGTGTGCGTTGATGTTTTGAAGAAGGATTCAGCTGAGATCAGGTCCAGGCATCCTATCCTACCTGTGCCACCTTTAACTTTCTCACTGCTACAGCCTAAGATCGCTTTCCATAGGAATCTAGCACATGGAATTTTTAATAAAGGATAGCACTGCCTCATCAGCTTTTTTTTTGTAGCCAGTAGCCATGCATGTCTCATGTATCTGATGTGAGCTCTTTTCTTCTGCCTCCTTCACTCCCATTTCAGTGGCACTACTACCTGGATGAAAAACACAGGATATAGCTTTCTGCATGTAAACAATCCTTTTATTTATTAATTTTATTTCTGGCTTACGAAGAACGTGTTGTTGTGTAATTGCAGAGACAGCACTGGCACAGCTTGTAAGCCTGTGTGAGGTACTGCAGAGCTGCCATTTATAAGTACTAAGAGCTAAGTACAGCATGAAAAGCACAAGGGCCTACCAAACTTCTTGCCACATCCTCCTACTTCTGATAGGCTTTCAATCAGCATCTTGCAGAGGCCCAGCCTGTGGTCCTATTTTCATGCACTATGCATAGCGTAATTCCCCAGAAGAGGCTGGAAATGCAGAGGAAAGAAAATACCCATTAGTTTGTAAAGACCTATATTGGAAGAAAACAGTTTACTAAAGATATGGTTTGGGAGGGGAAGAGAAGGTGGTAGGGCACAAGGAAAAGGAAGAAACTGCTGGGCTATGTCTTGATATCCTGTGAGGTTTTGGCACTTTCATTATCTTGGAGAGCAGAAGAGCCCAACACTTTTTTCTCCCCATAGTTCCTGTGTCTCATCTCACTGTGGTTAACCTGAAGAACAAGTATCTTCAGGAAGGTAGATGCACTTCCCAAACAAAGCTCTGCATCTCCCTAAGTGCCCCACGTAGCAGATGTGTTAATAAACAGTTTTATCACATTTATTAATGTTTCCCAGCATTCCACTTTAATGCTGTCACTACAAAAAAAAAAAAAAAAAATCTCAACTTACTGAGCTAATTCACTGTCTGGTATAAATCCTTGTGGCAGTCCTGTCTTCGGATAGTAGCTGCTTTCTCATGGCAGAGGGAGTCAGGTGAAAAAAAGAGTTAAATGAGTGCCAGGTGCACTCAGCAAGAAAATGGTGCAAAGCAATGGAGCTGCTTTATTCTCCCTTGGGTTTTGGTCCTGGTGATCATGATGTCTATGTGTGGACTACACTGCAGCAATATGTAGGGATCTGATAATGACAGGGGAGATTCCCAAAGGGCTGCAGAAATCTGAAGACTAGGCTGTGAGAAAAAAAGCCTTCTTGAGTCCTTGTGACCATAGGAATTTCTCCAAGCAGAAGTCCATCTGTGAGCTCTCAAAAAAACCATGCGAGGTCTTGGGGGACATTCTGCTCATCATGAATGGAGGAGCCTGTTTCTCAAAGCTCAGGGTGGAACCACAACTGGGTTCCTCCGTGTTATACCAGCATGATCCCAACCCTTTGCAAGACAGTGTACATAGAGGAACAAAGACTTGTGGAAGGTGCATTTACCTCTCCCTCCTTGTCTCATTTCCTCTGCTGAGAGATCCAGTAGGAACAGATAAGCTGATTTATGGCTAATGTATACACAGCTGCAGTGAAAGCCTTGAAGCAAAATTGGAATAACACAGGTACAGGGATGAAAGTGCCAAGGAAGATACGATAGGCGAGGGCAAGAAGTTACACTTATGATGTGTGGTGCAGCTGCCACTGTGAAAATTAGCTTAATTCTCAGTAATGGAGCAACCAAAGCTAGACCTTCACCCATTGCACTGGCACTAGACTCACATTTGTGATGAGCAATGTTTATCACTGTGTATGTTCTTTTAAGAAGGGAGGAGAGAGTAGGTATCTCACTGACTGTCTTTAAGGAAACAATCATAGCTGGTTCCCTCACATCCCATATAAATGTTGGAGAGGGAGAACGTGTCCTTCACAGGGCAGTTCAGAGCACCCTCTCTCCTCTCCTGCCTGGAGCTGGGCTCTGGAGGAGACTTGTACTTATACATAGTTCAGCATGGTGCTGACCTGTGTTCTGGGGCATGGAAAATGATTTTGGCACGCTGGCCCTCCCTGCATGCTGGGGCAGCACGCTCACTGCACTTACAGAGGGAGCCTTTTGGAGAGGGGCTGCTGCAGGGAGCAGTACAGCTCGGCGATAAGTTTGTCAGCGCTCTCCCTGTAGCACTCCAGCAAAAGGACGAGATGTTGTGAATTTCATACATAAAAGGAAAAGTATCACATTTTCCCCAAATTCTTCAGGAAATTACTCTCATATACAACCCCAGAATTTGGCTGCGTTACAGAGACAGAGTGTCATTTGCATGCCATTACCAGGCTGTAAAAGTCTCGTGGTGACTGCCTACTATACATTTGCAATCTTTTGGGATCCTATGAGGGTCACCCCTGAGGTCAGGTTTGTTTAGTCTGTTCCATAACGGTGTAAAGTGGACTTGAATGTGTACTCTGCTCAAATAATACACAATCTGATTGATACTTAAACATCAGTAAGTGTTGTATATATGTTGCAGTTTCTAATGTTCTGGGTGCAGGAGAACCATGTATTTGTTAACAAATTGTTTTTACAAACAACCGGATGTGGCTTTAAAAAGCGAGTAAAATAGGGAATGAAACACACCCCCCAAGTTATGAGAAGAAAATCTTCATTTTTTTCTTTCTTTAAGAACACTTTCTTAATTTTTTATTTTTTATTTTTTTTTAAATCCCCTCTGAACCCTCCCCGTGTTTGGAATTCTTCCTCATGTTTACTTTTAATTCACTCACCATCCATTCACTGATTGCCTCGCAGTTCAAAAGCCAGGTTCCTTACCTTGCATTGTTCAAAGATGGCTTAATTAAAAATAGATCACGTCTTCTGTGCAGTGCTTAATAAGCATTGTGCTGATTGGCCTCAGAGAGGCCTCGATGATATTTCAGCCCTTTGCGGATCTTTCAAAAGGAATAATAAAAAGAAAGGGAGGAGAAAAAAAGAATGTAAAATCTTTTTCATTCTTAATATGTCATGATCTGCAAGTCAAGAATTATTACTCAACACAAGCTTAAGAGAATAAAGAGACAGTAGAGAATAAGTCAATACGTGAAGGACTTTGCTTTGTCTTTGTTTTTAGAGTACTGTAATAATATAATCTGTTATAAAATACCTGAAGTATTTTTCTAGTGCTTTTCTTTCAACACAACTTTCACGATGAAAATGTAAATAAAAGGTGACATAAAATTATACAGCTTGGCCCTAAGCTGGTTGAGGCCAAAGCTTCTTTCTGACCTTCTTTATGGCTTCACCAATGAGCTATTGTTTTTTCTCCTTCTAAAATTGTCACACACATGAGCTCAGTGAGGTCTTGCTCATCTTTTGTTCTTTGCCCATCTCTGGATCAATAATACATCTATGATACAATTCCTTATTTGATTCCTTTCCGCATTAAAATGCTTGTTTTGCTTTACTTAGGGAAGAAATTTTTACCAGAGAGCAAACAAAAGGGCATGACTCTTCAGTTCTGGACTAAACCAGGTTGGTGGAAAAGAGAAGCAAATGCAGGCTATTTCTCCCTCCATTCCAGTAGCTCGCAAGGGCTCCAAGTTCCTCAGCTCCACGATGCTCACAGTTCCTTGCTCATAGCTACATGTGGATGGGTTTTGTCAGCTCAGAAACATGGGTAGCAACATCTCTAACAATATTTTTCAGTAGCAATGCTAGTAGCATAACATCGACTATACTACAGCCTAACAGAGTTACCAAGCATGCTTTTAGAAGTGCTGTTCATAGCAACAACACCGGAGCAAATAATATTTCTCCTACCGTGAGCAGTTAACCAGTAGCACTGCTTGGTAGCAGTCAGCTGGGCATGTTCTTCTGTGGATGGAGAAGGGAACCCAGTGCAATGCTGTTTATGCTGCCCCTCGTCAGTCCCAGCTGCCCTTGCAAGGGACAAAAGCCTTCAGGAGCAGCAGTCCTTCTTTTGAAGCAGGGTCTGGGGTGATGCCTTGTGGAGGTCTGTGCCTCTGACTCAGCATCAGCTTGGTTTTGGATTTGGAGTGCCTCAAGTGTTTCTGGGCTGTGCGTTGTCCGGCAATGTAGCCATGTTCTCTGGTAGAGATACTGATGACAGAGTTACATGGATTGGAAGGGACCTCAGGAGATCCTTGACTCCAACCCCTCTAACTGATTAGATGATGAGCAGAACCACAGCCCAGGCCTGGCTTAAGAAAAGCTGAGATTGCACATTACATTCTCTCGTCCTCCTACAGCTCCTTATTCCTCCCTACAATCTAAAACCTTTGTTACCTAAATGATCATAGCTCCCTTTCATCTACCCTAGCTAGATTTAGCTCCAGTTAGCACAGCCTCTATTTGGCAGTCTTTGTGTCTGTTTTTGCTTTTCTGTCTCTTTCTGGATGCAATGCTTTGTAGCCTTTGTTCCTCCTAGGATTTGGCTCAGCATGGAAAGACTGCATTTGACTCTGAGCTGACAAATTCTGACTTTTCAGTAACTTCAGTAACTTTCAAAACATTCCTGCAGAGAGAGACAACATGAGGAGTCCCCTTGCCAAAATGTAATCATGCAGAAAATGCAAACTCGAGCTCACCATGTAGAATATTTTATAATGTGGTCACATGAGACCAGAGGGTGGAGAAGCCAGAAAATGAACAGTCATTGCAACAAACTCGAGATTGTTGCAATTTGATTCACGTAAGGGAATTGTGTTAGCTTTTTGGCCGTGGTCTTGATGTTCTATTTGGAAATGTATGATGTCATTGTACCATGCAAATCACAGCAAAAGGCCACTTGTATTTATGTTGGCTAAAGGTTTAACCGAGTGTACATGGCAGGCTTAATTTATTGCTACTTTGACTTTGTTTAGTCACAGAAGGGCTTTATTTATGCTGGTAAATTCAAATAGTGGCTAACAGTGACCACACAGCTAAAGAAATGGCAAGAGTCATGATCACTAAATCACGTTGTTGCTGAGTTCCCTTAATTAAGGGAGGGAGGGAAATTGAATCTCTGGACGTTCAATGGAGAATAGGGTGGTAAAAGAGTGATTGATTGGGATATCAGTTGCTTTCCTTAGAAAACTAGATTTCTATATCCCAGTATGGCAAAACAAGAATGAAAATAAAACTCAAGAGCCATTTAAAGTGCTGAATTAATTGAGGGCATATTAAAAAGTTTTATAGGCTCTCTATAAAGTAAAATAAATAGCTAGAAAGTTATATTCTTTATGCAAACATTTTTCATTACAGTACGTGTCGGTCCCTTAGTGAGAGCTCATTAACTTTTTAAAAATTACCTTTAATGGGCTACTCATTATCATCACCATCAAATGCTTCACTTGTCCGACATTCTAGCATTTAGTGCAGATTAAAGCCAAAATTACCCTCTAGATACAGGGCATATTCAGCTATGCAGGAAAAAAAATCATTCAGTGAAGTCATGGCTTATAAACAGTGAAAATTAGGAATGCTGAAAGCAGCCTTTTTTTAAAGCTCAGAAATGTGTCTTAATGTGGTAGCTGTGGTTTTGAGCAATAAAAAAAATGAAAAGGTTCCTCTTGTTAAAGTCCCTCACTGAAAAGATATTTGGTTAAACGTGATTGTGAAACAGGCACTCAGAAGCCTGGTCTCCAGGGCTTGGGCAAATCCTTGTTTGGCTGCTGTTTAGCTAAGACTTGCCCAAGTTATTTCTTCCTTTGCCTGAACTAAAAGTTGTTGGTAATTGGAACTGCTGTCAAAGACTGGAAGCCTTTCCATTAAAGCTGCTTTAGAGATAACTGATTGTTGTTACTCATCCTGCAAAAACTCTGCTGGATCTAAAAACTGCTGTTTTTCTGCGGGAGCAGAAACAGCAACCAGAGTCAGGCTTTGAGCTTGTTGAAATTGGCTGAAGCTTCTCACTTTCAGTGGAAGTGTATTCATTTGCACCAGCAGGGAAATTGGCGTCCACTCGGTGTTTTTTTTTCTTTTTTCTAATGGTGGTGGGGGGGAAACTACAAAGCATCAGTTAAGAATTACAGACATCCTGGCATATTCTGATTTACTGGGGGCTGCAGTACTCAAATGTGCTGCGGAGATGAATAGGAGGTTTCATTGAGGTTGCATTAGCAAGGTAACCCCAAAAGCATGTCTGTGATGGCAACTTCACTTACTCCTCTGAGGAGTAAGGCAATATATAAACAAGGCTAAGTCTTTAGCTGGATGAACCCTATTAACTCTGAGGAAGCTGACTGATTCATGTGAGCCACAGCTTTGGACCTCAGATCATCTTTCTTCTTCCCAGGCTTATCTGTGACGCGAGCATTTTGCATGTGTTACCAATATCCAAAGGTGCTCCTGGGCCGTGGTATCAACGAGACAAAGAAAATTACTCTGCCTGCATGCAAATTAGGTTCTCATTTTTAGGGATGCTGCGGTGCATCCTGTGGACTCCTGAGTTGAGCTGCTTTTAGAGTTGACTCAGGCAGGTCTACCTGCGCTCCCACAGCAATAGTGCAGAAATATGCTCAAAGCATCTAAAGATATCTTACACCTGACAAAGATCTGGCAATGACTCCTCACTTCTCCTACCTCTCTTTGGTACTCATTGTACCTCCTGTGTGCCAGTGGTGGCAACTTTGGGCTGCCCCAACATTGGTATGCAAGGAAGAGCTGGTGGAAGACCTACCATTTCTTGTTACCCTCTGTTTTTCTAGCTGCAAATGCTAACGATGTCAACAAGAGCAGAACTCTGAAACATTCTCCAGCCATTACTTCCTTTCAGGCAAGTGCTTATTTGGTAATACATAGGCCAGCTGGATAATTTTCAAAAAGCAGACCAACGTGTAATTTTTATCACACTTGTGCATTCTCTTGCTGCTCTATCTTTGCTGTACTTGGAAATGAAGACAGTGTAATTACCTAACAATTATCTTGTCAGCTTGTAGCAGAACGTGAAATTCGAATTTGGGTAAGGAATGAGAGTGCATTTAAAACTGTGGTCTTGTAACGTGGCATTTATTTTCCATGCTAATTTTGGGGATGGGTGATGAGGTAGACGTGTGTGGCTAAGCTAAACGGCCCAGGGCACCCTGATGGGCATCAAAGCAAGTGGATTTTGTGTGTCTGTTCAGAACACGGGGGACCAGTCAGCCATTTAAAACCTCCCTGTACTTAGTCATGCTGTAGGAGTGGGGACAAATGTCCTACATGACATTGCTGGGTGTATACCTGGTGCCTAGGAATGGAGTTGCCTCTGCAAGCAGTTTTGAGCAGTTTGGCAGCTGTGGGAGACAGAGTGGGAGCAGACATCTCCCAGCAGATGTCTACCTGAAGGAGGGTGAGTTTTTTCCACGGGGACCCTCATACAGAGTGCCTTGAAGTGCTCACCAGCCCAAATAGCTGCTGTAGTCTCCCTCAAACAAGGAAATGCCATCAGAGATGATTGCCTGCCATTGTAGACAGCCACGTTAAGCTGATAAGAATATGTTTGGAGAAGAAACGCCTCCCACAGGGTTTAAATCTCGGCAGTGTGGAGCATCATCATCCGTGAGTCAGAATATGCTTTGGGGCCAGCCTTTGGCTGGTTCTGTTGTGTGGGGGTAGACATTCTCCTCCTGTTCGTAGGGAAATACTCAGTCCCTTCCTGATAGAATTGGCTCTGAACAGATGACAGTTCTAAGCTTACAGGTAAACAGTACTTTTATAACCACAGTTGCCACAGATTCCAGCTGTTTTGCATTATTTTTTACTCTGATCAGACTGCAGTTTTTTACCTCCCGGCTTCCATAGCTTGAGATTACAGCAAATGCAGCAGTCAACAGCGAAGTGACTTTCAGTAGACAGACTCTGATGGGCCCTGATCTGCTGTTGATATGCTTGAAGAGTTTTCAAAACAAGTGGTGTGTCTGTCAATGCAACTCTGCTAACACTGTGGTGTTTCAAGGCCTAAACATCCCTCCTGTAGTAGATAACATGGGATTCTCAAGATTAGAAAGCATTGCATTATGAGTTGCTGTGTGGTTGCATTTCAAAGTCAGCTGAAAGTTAAGATGCATCTATTGGCAGAAACACACAGCATATGGACTAGGCTTCCACATCCAGGCTAGGCTGCCTATTGCAAAAGAGTTGTTTTTCTGGTTAGGCAGTTCCACTGCACTGACTAATTGGAGTAGTATAACAGTACCAAAAGGTACTGCAATGTGCTTGACAAACCCAAGTTTTCTGTTTTTCCATGTGATGTGGAGAACGTTGCAGTGAACGAACATTTTTTACACTGTTGCTTAGTGGTGGAATGTGACTCTTTGGCAAAGTGCATGTTCTTCAGGCCTTATGGACCAACATTTTATACTTCTGTGAAAATTTGCAAGGCTTTCTGAATAACTCCAAAGAAGACAGTGATGGATATAAATACATATTTCACTGCCTGAAAAAAAAGTACAACCACATAGAGCTTAGTTGCCTTGCAAATGGGAATCACTTGTTGCTCATCATCTCAGTGATCCCAGTCCTGAAGCAGTGGAAGAAACTCAGTATAAGGCAGAGAACAACAGCAGTCTGTTCCATGCACCTCCCCAACCTGCTGCACTGCCTGTTGCATCACCACAGGGACAGAAGGGAAATAACCTGTGGCGAGGGTAAGAGAAATTGAAACTAGAAAAGAGATGGGGGAAGGGTGCTTACTTTGTGTTTGATTGCTTATTTTCTTCTTTCTCACTACTCAGAACAGCAATTAGAAAAGTTCGTGTTAACTGTTGATAATTAAAGGCAACGTTCTCCTACTGGGGGCTGTCTTGCTAGCAGCAATAATTGTGCCCAGAACAGTAGTTGGTGGAGGGCACAGGCAGGGCATTGGCCAGGGCTGGAATAATTAGAATGATTCTGAGGCTTGACAAGGAGCCTTGATTCTGGCATTGGGAATTTGGGGTGTAAATGTTGTCTGTTTGTCTTAGTGGGGGTGGGTAGGTATGAACAATGTGTAAAAGGATGGGAAACAGACTTCAGAGCTATGTGTATGAGTTTTTGAAAGATGAGGGTTCAAGTGAGAGATAGAATGTGTCCAGTGGCTTGGAGCCTTGGCCATATGCACAAATGGAAGCCAAGAAAACTTGCCCAGCTGTGAGCACACTGGGTACTTGTGTATACAGTTGAGCATTCATGCACAAATGAGTTGGGTGCTCAAAAATCAATTGATCAAGTGCTCATGTATAAGCTAATTGGGAATTCAAGTGTGAATTGGTTGTGAATGTCTGCATGAAACAAGTGGGTGATCATGCATGAGGTAACAAGGTTCCTGCTTATGTACTAATTGGGTGCCCAAGTGGAAATGACTGCCCACTCAGGCAAGAATTGTTTGGGTATCCATGCAGGAAGCCAGTAAATCCTGCAATTTGTCAAATGCATTTTTTCTTTTGCCTATGTAAAACATTTAATAGTGATTCATGTAGTAGCAATGGGTATTTACACTCCCTAAAATTCTGTTCCCTGTCTTGTGAACCACATTACAGGAGCTAAGTTCACAGTCAGAAGACCTTACCCATCATAGATTCCATCCTTTTTCTCTGTAGAATAGACTACACAGGTTTATATAGCAATCTATATGTGCAACTTATTATTCTCCCTCTGCTTCCTTTCTTGAATTAAACTGGCTGCAGAGCTTTGTCTACACATAAAGTGTGTGTTAAGTAGTTCTCTCTTGATAAAACATAGGTGTTTTCCCATATATGGAGTAAAATGGATCACCAAATGGCTCAGCTGTCCTGGAGTTTCCTCTGTTTGCTGGAACAACATAAACTGAACTCGGTGTTTAACTGTGTTTGCAATTCTTTAACTTGCTGCTTTCACCTCTGAAGAACTTTTCTGTTCCACTTGAACTTATCCCACCCTTGTTTTATCAAGAACATTCCCAACATGTAGAGTGGAAGCACGGATAGTTTTCAGACTGTCTTGATGCTTTCCAGGTTGACCATACTACTGGCCTCTCAGCGTTATAATTACTGCTGATCTCACACTCATTTTAGAAGATAAGCAGGCTCTCCTCCCACAAGGATACATATTAACTCCACCGCTAGATCCACTGAGCTTTCCACCAGCTCATAAAAAAAGGTAATTAGTAACTGTGAGGAGCTGCAAGGAGTTTTCAGGCCATGGGTTACATGCAGCCCAGTGTCCCTCCAGGGTGATGCTACCCTTGTGTAGCTCACCTAGATGCTGCAGTCCCTCAGGGGCATCTTTCAGGCATGGTTTTTCTCCTCCCATGAATAAACCTCTACTCACACATCTTCTCTGTCCTCTCTCCCTCTGTATGTTTCCTCCAGTATCTTCCCATGTGTCTCTTCCCCTTGTGCCAAACCTTGCCATGTATGCACCATGCAGCACTCGTGTGATCTCATCAGGTGCTCATGCATGTACTAGTTGAGTGTTCATGCGTGAATAAACTTGGTGCTTGTCCAGAATGAACTGTGATAATGTACGAAATAGTTATGTGCTCACGCATGAATTTATCATGTGATTGTGTGTGATCAATTTGTTCAGTCATGCATGAGTTAATGGGGCATCTTGAACTGAGTAGCTGTGCATGTGAGAGCTAACTGGGTGCTCAAGCAGGAATTAATTATGCACCACTGCAGGAATTAATTAGATAATCAAGTATAAATTAGCAGGACACTCATGCATAAAGCGACTGGGAACTCATGCATGAACTGGACTTGACATGAATTAATTTGGAACTTGGATAGGAATTATATGTGCACCAATGTGTAAATTCACTGGGTGCTCCAGGATGAGCTGATTGGACCCTCATGCATGAACTGATAGGGCTCTCAGGTGTGAATTATTTGCTCATGCATGAACTAATTGGGCACTGATGCACATGTTTATTGAGTGCTCATGCATGAATTTACTGGATGTTTGAGTGTGACCTAGTTGGGCATCCTCGTGTGAGTCTGTTGGGCACTCATGCGTGAACGCAGTAAGCCTTGCAATTTATGCCCTGAGGGGCATAATAATACATATGCATTCAGGCCATTATATTAACCCCTGCAGTCTGATCCATGGAGATGACGATTGAAGTTTGTGAAGACTATGTGTATTCAGCATGTGGGAAGGTTGACTCCGATAATATAGATCATATGGGGAGGGGGTGGAGCTTGTATTCAGTTAAAGGTCAGACTCTGATGATGACAATAACTCCTGTAATCTGGCTCTCAGGGGACTAGAGTAGAATTTTAGTAAGTGGACGTGTGATTGTTACAATACTAACCCCCTGTATAGACTGATCTGCAGGGACAAAGGGTGGAGTTTGTGGTGAGTAGGATCATCTGACTGCAATGTTAACTCCCACAATCTGTTTTGTGGGAGAGGAATAGATTTTTGAAGAGTGCATGTACTCATTGCTACAATTTTAGGACCTTACTCCCTGGTCTGCAGGGAAGAAGCGTGATGTTTATAGTTGCTGTGGGTTAAGATTGTGATGATATTTAAAATAGAGTTTATAAAGTGTTTGAACAGGACTTCAGTGTTTCACAGGAGTGAAGGGAAGAATGTATGGGGCAAAGATTGCAGGTTTCTTGCATTTGTGCATGGTTACCTACCTAGCTCATGCATGACTGCTGGTTTAAGCCATGTTCGAGTGTCTAACCTGTCCTGGTTTGGGATGGGTGCCCAATTAGCCAATGCATGATCACCCAATTACTTCACGCATGGGTGCCCAATTAGCTCATGCTTTATTGCTCAAATAGTTCACGCATGAGCGCCCAATTAGTTCATGCTTGAGAGCCCAATCAATTCATGCTCGAGAGCCCAATTAGTTCTGGATGAGCACCCAATTTACTTGTGCATGAATGCTCAATTAGTACATGCATGAGCCTGCAATGAATTCACACCCCAAGTACCCTGCCAGCACATGTGGGCAGGGTTTGGTATCCAGAAGCTGCAGTGGTGCCACTGCAGGAGGCAGAGGGGTCAGTGCTATCCTCCAAGCAGGTCTTAGAGAGCCCAGCGTCACTTGGCAGGACTGGGGGCTTGATCTGAGGGTCTCCATCAAAGTAAGGGCCTGCTAAAAGGTGTTAATGAGTGCTCAGAGAAAAAGGGAGGCATTTGGTTGGAACAAACAACTAGTTCTGAGCTGATCGAAGTGTGTGTGATACAGTGCTTATGCTTCCTGCCTGGTCTTTGGGGGGAGGGAGTAAGGGTGTGGAGCTTGCAGTTTTTGTATGTTAAGCTTGTGGTAGTGTTGAAAGTAGAGTTTATAAGAGATTTATGTTGGAACACAGAGTTGGAGGGTAGAACATCTTGGGCATGAATTGCAGGGTTTAGTGAATTCATACACAAGTGCCCAAATAGTTTGTGCATGAGCGCCCAGTCATCAGTTCATGCTTCAGTGCCCAATTAGCTCATACTAGCATGCCCAGTTAATTCATGCATGGGTGCCCAATTGATTCATGCATGAGAACCCAATTCTTTCATGCTTGCATGCCCAATTAATTTACGCATGAGTGCACAATTGAGTTACGCATGAGTGCTTAATTATTTTGATGGATAAGAATTCAGAAAGTGCCACTGCTAGGAACCCCAAAAGTTAAGCCAGATGCAAATTAAAGCCCTGCCCCTTAAGGCCCCCTGGACATATTAATTTAGGCTGAAAAGCAGGCCTTTCACAGATTGAAAAGAATCAAAAACTGGCCCTCGTTCTACATTTGGCTATACTTCTTACAACTTGAACTTGGAACTCTCTTCAGGATCCAGGAAAGCAGCTGTGTGGGACATTAGCTTTTTCCATCAGAGTTCTAGCTAATCCAGCCTTTCCGCAGCCCTATGGTTTTTTTTTTTTGCTGTTGTTGTTTTTGTTGTTTTGTTTTGTGTTGCATGCTTATCTTTAAAATGTAATTTCCCATCATACAACTTCCTTAGCCATGATGAAGTGTTTATTCTGGATGCACATGGAAAATGAAGGTATTTTAAAACAAAGAGCAAAGTGAAACCAGCAGAAAGAAATCAAGAATAGAGGACAGTTCAGTCTGTTTCAGTAGGCAGCATCAGTGCTATATTCTTACTTCAAATGGATGCTGTGGAATGCACATGAGCACACAACCATAGTCATCCAGAAAACAAAATATTGTTAGTTGGTAAGTACCAGGAGGAAGAGAATACAAAACGCTTGTGTAATATGACTTAGGTGCTTTCCTTTGAATTCTTTCAATTCTGTCATTATGATAGTGGTTCCATCATCTAATTTCCAATTTTTTGGGGGTCTCCACTGTCCTAGTGTTAGTACCACTCTGCTGGCTAGTATAGTTCCTCAGCTAATGTCAGAGCAGAGGAATTACCATCAGAGGTTTTTGAATAGTAACTGGTAACAGTGCCGTCCCCTCAGCCAGGAGATGTTTAGCTGGGGAGTCAGGAGGCACTCAAGAAAGAGATATGGCCTGTTTTCAGACTCATGACCTTTTGATGCTTCTAAATTGACCTTTCCCACCTCTGCAGTGTCCTTCTGGAAATTTTCACTAGTGTCTGCAGGCTGCTTTTAGCAGAAGCGTGGGATAGTGAGTGTTTTACCAGCTTGACCCACTTTTGAAATTTGTTCTTGTTCTGTCACCTACGGCCATACCATACCTTGTCACTCCAAAAGCATCCAGTCTAGGAGTGAAACCAAGATGCTGTCATTATTACTTGACTGGAAAGAGAAAAGGAGGCCATAAGCTTGACCACCTGTAGGTTTTTTTTTTAACTTGCTCTCAACCTGATGCATACAAAGGGGCTATACATTAGAGCAGTGTAAGTCACTGACTGTTACCGACGTTGAGCCATTCCTTTTTAAAGTGAAAATGACTGTCTGTTCCATCTGTGGTACATGCTTTAGTAAAATAACAGCCAGGATATGGCTCACCTGGCTCTGGTTTCAACATTTGGATTATTCCGGGATATTCTTGCAGCCACAGGCAAACTGATCGTTATGGAAAATAAAGAAAAAGCAAGCAGTAACATCAGACTCACTTGCGCATCTCCTGATGGCAGACTATTCTGGTTTCTCCACCCCAGGATGAACTGTAACTTAGAGCTGTTTAGGCTTGAAGATGGAGAGAATAAATCTTCAGTTCTTGGGTTCTGATATTCTTATGTACCTTAAATAGCATTTCACACTCTGGGTGATGTCCCTGATTAAGTGTGTCCTTAGCAGGTCCAAGCAGACTACAGTATCATCACATCAACAAGTAATGTAGAAGTAGAGGAGCGATTTAGAAAGCAGGCACAAAATGAGTTTTTGCACAGAAGTAAAGTAGAGGCGTTTACAGACTCTGCAGTTCTTTTGGAAAGTATTTCTGCTATCATTTCCATTTCACTTTTAAGCAGGAAGCAGAGGGATGTATTTGTGCACACTTGCTCCTTTCCAAGTGGAAAATCCTGATTTAATTTATCTTAGGTCTCTTTTGAAACATATGCTAGATGACCTAATTGAAAACTCTGACATTGCAAGCTTATAGATGGTGTTGGAACATGCTGCCCAGCAAAGCTGTAAGTGCCCCCTCTCTAGAAGCATTTGAGGTCAAGTTGGATGGAGCTGTGAGAAACCTGATTTAGAGGGAGGTGCTCCTGCCTATAGCAGGGGATTGGAACTAAATAGTCTTAAAGGTCCCTTCCTACCCAAGCCATTCAATGACTGTATGGTTCCATGCTCTGCAGTATTACGCATGCCAGCAGAGCAGTAAACAAGGAGGAAAATCTCTTACTCTTCTTCAGGAATGGGAGGATTATGAGTGCTGTTCTTGCTGAATCTGGCAGCTAACCAAGAAGCTGCACTAACACCACCAGACTATCAAAGCTGCACTGACCTCTTGGGCATTGAGTTAATGCCAACGTAACTACATGGAAGGAAAAGATGTTAACTAAAGATGAAGGACTCAAAAAACCTTCTGTTCATTGGGCTGCCTAGTATTAATGTTGCAACACAGAAGGGAAAAGGCTGTGCAGCCCACATGCTGAGCTGTGAGGCCTTTGGAGGGAGTGTGGGAACAAAGACCAAAGAGGGAAAAGTCTATTATAATGTCAGCTAGTAAAAATTTTATTGCACCTTTTACACATTCCAGGAGATGCAAGGCACTTTAAATTGGTCTGTGGAAACTGTTGCAGCTTGAAGACAGAAGCGTAGTTTTGGTGTGATTCTTGACTGTATCTTATACTTCTCCATGAAGGACAAAAGAACAAAGTTTGGGTCCGTAAGTAGCTCACCCTCTTTCCCCCACCCCTTCAAGGTAATAAAGGACAGAGGACGTGAAGGTCACAGATTTGCTCTCTCTCTCTCTCTCTCTCTCTCTCTCCATTTTGCTCTAGATCCTCCTCAATCTGTCTTCGAATGTAAAAGAGTATTTGCAACCTGTGGTCACAGAGAACAGAATGAATTTCAGAGGGCTCTCTTTAGTTGACTGATGGTCTTCAAGCCTTGCGGTTTTGTTTATCTTCAGCAATATTTCTTTACTTCTCCATTGCAATCTTGCTAGAGTTTACAGTGCAGGGTAACTTATCTGATTTCAGTAAGCTTAAGCTTAAGTGTGGAATAAACAACCCAGCTCATTGAACTCTCTTTTCTGTCACTTGCTCTTGCCTATGAACAACAGCAAGAGACAACTCATGTGCAGCCTGAGGAATCAGCCCCTTCTGGGAGGTTAGCTGGCTAAGTTAGAGAGCTTAGCTGGCAGTCTAAGATCAGTTCCTTCACCGAAGAGAGCTGTGGTCAAGAAAGTTAGCAGTGATGGCCTGCCCCTCTTTTGTTAACTACTTCTAAGCTGGTGCTTTACCACCGTCTCCTGGATCTGTCCAGGGCTGAAATGTTTGTGTTCTGCTTCATTGCTGCACTCAAGGCAGTGTTTGTTTTGGTCACCAATTTTAGGGGCTGAAGGAGACAGACAGGTAGCTACCAGCCTTTTGATGTGACCTATGACAGGACAGAGGACAGCAGTGCCTGGGGATGGGGAGATTCCGTGGCAAGTAAGGATATAATCTCTGTTTTTTATCTGGTAGTAGAAACCTGATGCTGTCCAAGACCCCTCATCAGTGCAGCAAAACAGTAATTGTGAAAGCTCTCCTTATTTTTTAGTGGATATGCCCCAGAAATGTGGGTTATTCACGTTGATAGAATTATTGGTTCCAGTATCAATTATTTGCTCTGTTGATGTACTTAACTGATGAACAAATTTTAATCTTTTATGGAGAGGAGTCTAAGCCCAAGTGGGTATGGAAAAAGTCCAAACAGTGTATGAGGGGAATGTAGATTTATTCTCACTAATGTTAATGAGCTATCTACAGCACGTAAGAGAACGCTCTCTCCTCTCTTCTTGCTCCCTCTACACCACCTGTTCCTGATGCTGCTCCTGCTCCATGTTACATTCTTCATTGCCTCATTTTTCTCCATAATAACAGTTATGTTGTCAAATCCTATATAATCCTGATGCTCTGCAGGACAAGGAGAAGACATTTTTCTTCTGAAGACTTTGCTATTTGCATTTTAGGCACTTGGGTCTGTGAGAAAATGAGCTTCTGAGCCATGTAGTTACATACAGTGTGAGGTAAATCTCAAAATGCAAAAGGATTATTGAATTTGTACGAGCATTTTATTTGGGAAGAAAAGGGACCTCAATCGATGAGGGGTTCAACCCACTGAAAAGAATGGCAATGAAATATGCAGTCCTTGGAGGTGGTGAGGGGTGAGCTGAAAGGGGTGAGAATAGGGACAGGATGATAGGAATGAATGGAGGGAGAAAGTCTGTCAGTAGATGTAATTAAACTGCTTCAGATGAATTATCTACAACAGAGGTAAACTAGTCTGTGCTGAGCACCCTCTGCACAGCCTCACCTACGGCAGTGTGACAGCTGGTAAGTTTGATAGCTAACTCAGGGGCCTTTGCACTACACACACATCCTGCGATAAAGGGAATAAGAGTAAAGAGGATTGGAAGGAAAGGGACGGGGCGGGCAGCCAATCTGCAGAGGGTAGAGGAGCTGGGATCAAAACTACTGCCTGTTCTTTGAAAGTCATGAAAAGCCAGATCCTGAGTTTGCTCATACAGGCACCGCTGCTCCAGGCTGCAGGAGGAAATGCAGCTGAGGAGCTCTTGGGTACATGTGCGGAGCCAACCTTGTTGTGCTAAGAAACACGTTTTGATTAACGGTGCACGTGGCAGGAATTTTGCATTGCTGCTAAAGCAATAAAAAGTCCAGAAAGGTTTCCATGACGTTAATTTCAGTTCATTTGAGATAATCCATGTAAGGCTTAAATAATACATGAGATTTACACCGTCAAAGACATGCTCTGTATCTCAGCCTTAGCGAAAAGAAATCTGCCTTGTTGACACCAAGCAGCCAAACCAAGAGACAGGACAGAACTAGTTTTTCATCGGCTGCCTGTTTCTCCTCCTGGCTTTCATCTCTCTCTCCTTTTCTTTCCTGCCTCCCCTTTTTTTGTTGATTGGTGTCACCTCACATGCTTAGGATGTCTGCCTGTCTGCTCAGAGTGTGAACACATTCCTCAGAATACTGATTTGCTCGTTTCACACCAGTGTCAAAATGACTTATTAATTTCGGCACCTCCCGATACTCAGTGCCTGATGTGTTGCCATCCAAACATTAAATGACAATAAGCATATGCAGCTGCTGGGCCTAGCAAACTCATTTCATTTGATAATAATGTCATGGCAATATGCTTTAAATCACTGTCCTTTTCATCCTTGTTAATTGCTAGCTGTAGACCTCTTTCCAGTAAGCAGTGCAAGTGTTGGGATGCTGCTCCTCCTAGCCTGATTAGGCATTTTTTCTAGCTGTAGAAATCCTTTTCGGTGGCAGTGTTATTTCATCAAGACATGGATTTTGCTCTTAATTAGCCAACATGCCACCAGGGATACTTCAGAGTCATGGGTGTGAAAAAGCCTCCAGCAGAGGATGATTCTCTGGGATTAAAATGTATAATATATCAGTGACTTGGGAATAATTGGCAGCTTCAGAGATGGTAAGTTGACGCTAGCAGTGACAATGTGTTCTGGTGTAATATCAATACCTGTTTCTGTCTGCTTTCCAGATGGCTCACTTCAAACTCAACAAGAGCCATTCTCTATATAACAATGTGCAACAGCCAGTACTGGGGGTGGGGAACCATTCCCCATTTTTGCTGTCACTGCTGAGCTGCATAGCTTTCCTAAAGCACTGTGAACACAGGATTTGTATTCTCTTCAAGAGAAGTGCAACTGCTTAGGCAATAGTTGCTCACTCATTTAAAACTAGAAGAAAATCCTCATGCACGTAACAGCAATAGCAAAAATCTCAGTGTGTGGGTCAAGCGGGATCCTACTGCTGCCTGAAGTGGTTGGGAAGAATCCACGTTGGTCCCCAGACAGGACCTGCCCCATGGTGCTGCTCTGGAGAAAGCAACGTCCTTGAATACCACTGCTGATGGAGCCACAGCAGCCTGTTTCCAAGCTTCACAATCATTAGAAGGCTTCAGGCTCTCTATCCTTTATTGTCTTCCCTTACATTTTCTCTGCAATGAGCTGAGCTTATGAATTCTTGCCCCATTTGCCACAGCTGTGATGGCAGATGATTCCCTTCCCATAGCCGTCAGTGGACTACCATACCAACAAGTTCAGTCCATGCTTCTTTCTGCATTTTCCTGTGGCTCCCTTTCTGTAGACTCTGAGCCTGAACCTGCTTGTATCTGTTCACTTCTTGTTATAAGTCATATACTTAATTTTAGCTTTTTACTTTTTACAAAATTAAAAATTTTGTTTGTAAGAAGTGGAATCTGATGAAGTTAGGCTTGAGCTATTCAGTCCCTCTTGACATCTTGCATGTGATAACTCAGTGCCTAAGGCTGGCCTTACTTCTGTTGAGTGGAAGAGATTTCTGCTCAAAATAGAAGAAAAAGACCTTTAAATAAAGTATTTCATTGAATTCATTGACAACTTTTGTTCCTGAAGAATATAACACTATTTGTTGGCATACATACACTGTCAGAGAGTAGAATTTTGGAAATCTCTTTTAAGATGTCTGTTTTGTACTCCTGGGGCAACTTTAAAATAAGCTGCTTCAAAGCTTGACCAGTATTATCTCAGAGAATGATTCAGCCCAGTGGAATTAAAGGAAAAAAATATATGTATATGTCTTGTGTAGAGATAAGAGTTTTGTTCACAAGGTGTATTCAGAAAGTATTTGTGTGTGATGTAATCAAGTTTTAAAAAGGGGGCAATTACATTCATGGGGAAATCCATCCTCATGGTGTGAAAATGTGAGCCTGTGCATCACATTGTACTGCTACCTGAGACTATTGTAACATTTACAGATTCAACCTAAAATTCTTCCAAGAAATCAGACCCAAACAGTTTCTTTTGGAAATTGTGCGCTTGATTTGAAGCTCACTGAAATCAGTGGCAAGTCTTGGGATGTGATTCTAATTGTCAAGAACTTGCAATTACTTAGCACATCTTCTAGAAAGATACATATGATTTCAGCAGTTAAAGATGTTCTTTTCCAAATGGAATGAACTCAAATACATCTTTCATGCTGCTCCTTGTCAAGCTGTAGTAGACAGATATGTGATCAGGTGCCTGTCTTCTAACAGCCGAGCAGAGGCTGTAGCTCTGGTGTCAAATGAAATGCAAGGATGGCTGGTTTGCAGGGGCTATCTTCTTCAGATAAAAGGCCAGCGACCTTCTCACATCAAGCCTGTAGAGAAGGGTCTGGCTAAGGGTGGTATGCAGAAGGGTTGGCAAGAGGGCTGCTTCGTTAAGGCTGTGCTTCTTTCTCTCACCTTAGGGAAGTAATTTAAGATGTGTCTATCACATTGCTGAGTCCTCGCAGGGATGATGGATTATTCCTTACAAATGGAAACATGAGAAAAACATTCAGAACATTCTGAAATGTTGAAATGATACATTTAATTTAGGAATAGTTGTATTTTCCTTTTGTGCATTTGAATCTTGTACAGAAGTGTTTTTTTGTTTTCATCATTAGTTGCCCATCAGAAGAGGTTAATTTAAAAAAATGAACAGCTTTGGTTGACCATTAAGTCTTGTACCAAGCAGAAATGAGAGCTGAATTTTGATATTTGCTTTCTTCTGTTTAGCCAGTAACCAAAGCGTTAAAGCATAATATTACCATTTTTCTCCCCATCTTTAATTCAGGCAAAAGTGAAAGGATCTTATTTAAGATCCCTCAAAGAGCACATCTCCTCAGACACTTTAAACACCTTTGTTTAACTATTTCCTATAGATCATACAATCTATATAGATTGTATATAGATCATACAAAGATGATCAGGGGACTGGAGCACCTCCCCTGTGAAGACAGGCTGAGGGAGCTGGGCTTGTTCAGCCTGGAGAAAAGAAGGCTGCAGGGTGACCTCATTGCAGCATTTCATACCTAAAGGGAGCCTACAGAGGGGAGGGGAATCAACACTTTGAAAGGGTTGATAACTGCAGGATGAGGGGAAATGGATTTGAGTTGAGGGAGGGAAGATTTAGGTTGGATGTCAGGGGGAAATTCTTTACAGAGAGAGTGGTGAGGTGCTGGAACAGCTGCCCAGAGAGGCTGTGGATGCCCCGTCCCTGGAAGAGTTCAAGGCCAGACTGGATGGGGCCCTGGGCAGCTTAGTCTAGTATTAAACGTGGAGGTTGGTGGCCCTGCATATGGCAGGGGGTTGGAGATTCGTGATCCTTGCGGTCCCTTCTAACCCTGTCCATTCTGTGATTCTGTGATCGTTTGTCCTTGCTATAAGAGGTATTCAGTGATAAATCTTTCTACTTGTATCTGCTTAATTCAGTTTGTAGTATGAATATCACAGTGCAAACTAATTTTTGTTAATTTATTTCCCAGTCAGTGTGAGCCCTGATTACCTGACCTGACTTGCAGTTGGTGACTTTTTTTTCAGGAGGTTAGAATTTGCTCATCTGTGTACCTGATTGTAATATTGCTTTCACCTGAAGTGGCATAAAAGAAACCTGAGCAACCATTTCTCTCATGCTCTAGAAGCTGGAGGCTACCACTGAAAGCTGTGTGGAAAGGCAATACTTAGCAGTATAGCAAATGGTAGGAAAGAAAGGGAAAGGAGAGAGGAAGAAGCTTCAGGCAACTGTTGACATCTACCTTGAGATGGGAACGGTGTGTGTTTTCCAGGGTTGTGAAAATTATTGCAAAATGTAAGAATAGGTGTAATAAAGGTCAGAAAGGCAAGAAAGAAAAATAGGAAATTGCGGAAAACATGTTAGTGTTCCAATGAGAAGTGAAGTCCTTTCCAGGAACTTTTTACTCTTCCACGCTAAACTAAAGATCATGTCATGTTTCTTTCTTCCCTGGTACGAAGTAGCAAGACGTAGTGTTGAGAGCTTTTTCTGATGATAAAGAAATACAGAGGAGATTGATAATTTTTGAATTCCCATTCTAACTGAATGATTTTCAGTTTTGTTGTGTTTCTTCTCATTCATCAGGCTGTTTGAATGTGGAATTTGGGTTGATGGAAGGGAGTAATAAAACGGAGTGAAAATATTCATATCAAAGAAGACGCTGAAAAGATGTGGAAATTGGTCTGAGACAGATTTCCATAGTTAGAATAAGAATTCCTCAAATAAACAAGCAGAAAATTGTTCTCATCTCCGGTGCCCGGGAGTCTGTTAAAGTAAAGTAGAACTGACAGAGCTACTCAGAGTCCCTGTGTTTGAGTTAACAGTGGTGCTATTCACACAACAGAAGGAAGTTCCTCTATATACATGCACACATTTTTAGAGAGAATACATGTTTGCAGAACCTTTATTAGAAAAATGACATGAGATAACTGTTTGCTATTGATATTGAAAAATAACATGACTGTACCCATTTGCACTGAATACTTATTCAGGTCAGAACACTTTAGAATGGTAGGGGATCTCAGGAAAGATCTCCTGTCCAAGGACAGAAGTGTGGTGAGGGTCTGTGGGCACAAATAAGGACAGCTTGCAGGTTGGTTTGTGATGACTGGTAAAGAGTTAAGCAAAACCCAAAAGCTGTTGGTTTGTGGCGCTGCTGCTGTGCAATGTATTCTGGATAAAATCTGTTGTCACAGCTTTATCATCCGTGTAATCAGGTGTGATATTGGCTCTGTGTAGCCCCTTCTGCCTGTTTTCTCCTGGTTTATGCTGGGAGGAAGCAGAGTGGTAAGAGAAAGAAAGGGAACAGAAGCATTTACTTGGTATGAAGTGCTGTTAAAAGGACATCTATGGGCCTCTTACTTCATGTGGTTTCATCCTATAAATGCCACTTGAACTAAAATATTCCCTTTCATCTTCCTGACAGAAATATGACACAGTAATTCTTTGTGAAAATGTAGATGATACGCTGCAGTAGTTACAGCGAGTTAGGATTAAGTGGCAAATGCCGAGTGTTAAAGGCTTAATTAAAGACACAATAGCTCTGGGAGGTCATTATTGTAATTACAGTGCTGCCTATATTGTTGTATCCAAGTGCACGGTTGTAGTATCATGTTATCTCTACATAGTGTCCTGGTTTGAGGAAGCAGCTATTGCATACATTTCATGCAGTATCATTCACGTAGGCCTTCTGCTAGCCCTTTTAAGCTTGAAAATCTGATTCAGGGCTCAGTTTACGTTAACCAGTTTTATGTGTGTGTAATTCCATCAGTTTTGATGTGGCCACCATTTCCTCCCTTCCTCCCTTCCTCCCTTCCTCCCTTCCTCCCTTCCTCCCTTCCTCCCTTCCGTGCTCTGGAGGAAAAGTAGGCCTTTTGGCTTTGGTTAAAATCTGAACATTAATAAAAGGGCTGAAATTTGCCATTTTTCTTAATGGTGTGTGTGTATGGAAAGCAATAAGGAAGAAATAATAGTTCTTGTCCTAGTTCAATCAACAGATAACTTGGAGAGTAGGTCCACAGCTGAGGAATCCAAAAGATCTGCATAAAATCCATTCTTGAAATTAAGGAGCGTTAATGTCTCACAGCAACAATTTTCAGCAGTGCATCTGAAAGATGTCCAACACCTTCATCTTTCCTAAGGGCAAGCTTTCTCCGTCCAGTAGCTTTTCAGTGCTTTGTGCAGACTTCTTAGAAGCTTCAAGCAGTGGGACTGCTGCTGCGTACTGTGAGGGGGAGCTCTGTAGCTGACTAATCTCATGCCTGGCAGTGTTTTGATCTGAGTGTTTAAAAAGGGGATTACAATATTATAAACAAAGAAAGGTTAAGGATGGTGTAGGTACCAGTTCAAGAAGATTCTGGGCAGGATTTCAGGGATTTCAGGGAACTGTCTTGCCTGCATTAAGCTCACCGTAGACTGCTGAAAAACATAGATTTTGTTACCTGTATTTTCCAGGTAAAATCCAATGTGAGCTTGGGTCATAGTGTCAAGGAGTTGGAATTCTTTCATTGAGAAGTCCACTCTGAGGGAAAAAAAAAAAAGAGCTGAAACCAGGTATCCAGCCTTTCAGAAATCTTCTATATGAATGGTGGTGTTCAAGGCAAGTCTTCTGGGATCTTTGAATATTCAAACGGGGCCTGCAAAATGGAACATAGTTAACAGGAAATGTGGAGGTACACCAGCAGACTCAAACTGAGGGCTTTATTTTGCAAGGTGGGAGGTAGTACTTTAGATCACTGCATATGAAGTGATTTGAACGTTGGACTGTCTCATCTTTGAGATGATTAAGAGTGGGTCACAAGTCTCTCTTTACTTGGCTTATATTAAAAGTGCCCAGCAGAAAAGAAAAACACACAAACAAAAACCCTTGCAAATATCCATTTTGCATTTTGAGCTTGAAGAGGAGTTTTTCATTTCAGTTATCTTAAAAATGTGGCTTGTTGTTGAAATACGTGTTCACTGTTAGGGAGGAGGTGGCTGTCAGAGTTCTTCTCACTGATGCCATCCTTCATTGGATGGGAGCAGGCCCGCTGACAGTAGTATGAGAGAACCTCAGAGGAGAGCAATGGAAGGCCCAGTCCACTTGATGCTTGTTAACTGTTCCTCTCAGCAGATCATACCTCTTCTTGTTCAGTAACAGTAACAATGAGTTCCCTGTCTCTGGGATTTCTGCCTTCATAAGTGGGCTGTTGAGAATTTCTCAGTTCTTGCCTATCCAAGCTGAACAAATGTGTTTTCCATCTTTCTTCAAGACAGCCTCCTTAGTTCCTTGCCACTTCTCTGTTCCTCCTTTTAATTAATATCTTTTCTCATAGAATCAGTGTAATGATTCTGGATGTGAGCTATGTAGTTAGAAGATTATCAGCTTTGTTCTCGCTGCTGGGATATTGACTGCTGCAAAATATTGGCTTGGCTGATGTACACACAATAATATTGCCTTTCAAAGTCTGTGCTATCTACTACTTTTCCTCAGTTGGTGGTCTCAATACTAGTATTTCTTGGGCTGCTTCTCTCCAAAGCGCAGGTCATTTTTAGATTATGTTCCCTCTGAAGTCTTACACCTTAACTTGTCAAGGGGTAACTATCTCTCTGACAAGGATCCACAGTGAGAAAGGCATAAAATAAACATTAGCTTTTCCAATAGATTCTGAATGCACCAGGACATGTTTCTGTACTGGAAATAATTCTTTCTATAATGTTTTTTTTTTTTTTTTTTGCAATTCTTTATTTCAGAAGTAAATCTTTTTCTCAGTAAAAGTGGGAAGGTACTAAATTCTTGTGGGAGACAGGTTTGTTAGGACTTGAAATAATAACATCTCCTGAATGAGGAGCAGCTGAGAGGTATATTTGAATTATACTTTCATTTGATCAGCCCAGCTGAATCTGGTGCTGAGCTCTGTAAACCTGAGTTCATGAGTAATTTCAAGTTCTAGTGTCCATTCAGAGTATGTCAATTTAATGAGATTGCCCTGTAATGAATTAAAGTTTTGTGCCAGCGCTGGTGGTAAAGCTGCCTCTGTAAGATGTGCATGCTGGGGTAGGAGGTTGGCACAAGAAGTCTGGTTGTTGCTTTTCCATTTTGTTTTCCTTTCCTTCCTCCTTATTTATTATCCTGCCTTCTGTGTGAAGAGAAATTGAGAAGACAAGAATGAATTTAATGGAAAAGGATGAGGTCTTTCTCATAGTTTATCATTACCCCCAACCACCAAAATTATTGATCTATATAAAAATGAAATGTTGTGCTTGAGAGTATGATTTACTCAAAGAATAGCCAAAGCAAAGGGAGCAGCGCTTGTATCCCTCCACTAAGTTGCTACTCCTATGAGGAGTGATAATGTCTAAAGAAAAGCTCAAGCTGTGTGGGCTTTCAGGTTACGATATCTCTTGCTAGTGATGTCAGGATCCCTAATGCTTCTCCATCTGCAAGCTGGTGAGTAGACTGTTAGAAGAGGAGGTGACCATTGGCAATTCTGTTTCATTTGATCTTGAGAAATATTATTTTCTCTGGCAATGCTAGCTTGGAAAGTTGGGAAAAATTTGTTCTGCAAGTTATTCTTATTTTAAATATCTCTTTCTTTCTCCTTTCTCTCTCTCTCTCTCTCTTATTTAATGAAAGTCATCCAAAGCTTTTCAGTTTCTGAAAATTAGGGAGGATTGGATTCCCTTATTTCCCATATTAGTTATTGGAGGCAGAAGAAATGAAGGGAGATGAAAAAGAAAATAGAGGAGTACAGGCTAGAAAATGAAAATAATAGCTTTTTTCTTTTTTTAATAAAGAAAATGCTGTCCCAAATCTCTATCTAACATGTGTTTTTCATGGATAGATATTTCTTTAAGAAAACAAAAGATTATTCATTGAAAAAAGATTAGATTTGGAGAGTACTGAACAACTTTAATTGTGTGCTCCATTTGATAGCTGCCATATGTTTGGGAGAATGAAATTCGTTCTCCTTCTTGTTGGCCAGGACAACTTCACTAATGCTAGCCAAAACCTAATGGGGCTACTGTTGTACCTTGCTATTTTCATAAGCGGAGAATGGGAGTAGACCAAAAGAGCACACTTGGGTCCCAAATTATGGTGTTTACTAAATACATGCAAACGTATGATTTGTGACGACATACACATGTCTATCATGATTGACTTCTGGCAGTTTTTCCAAATGTAGTGCAGGCACCACTGGAAGATATAAAAACTGGGGGAGAGGATACTCCACTTCTGTTTTTTCTAGTGGCTCCAGTTTTATCGGTAGGTATTTCTGAGTTCTGCCAGGAGTTATTCTGTTTGACGTAGTGCTTTTAAACTTTTACAAAAGTTAAAGCACTCTCTGTTTCCATGCAAGCACTGTACAGAGGTCAGGACAGATCTTATCACTCTCAGTACTCTATGATGCATTGTAGATCACATTCCATTGTTCTTTGTAGTGGAAAAGGCAAGTTAATTCATAAGGAAGTAAGAATTAATATGAAGCTGTTTGTATGTCTGTGTTAGAATATTTTTATTATCCTGGTATCATCCTAAAATGTAGTTTTTACAGACTGCCTAGGCCTAAATTTTTCCTGTGTTTTTCTTGTGCGTCAGCCTGTTGAAATTCAAAATTTGGTTCATTCTAGTTTTGTTTATGGGTTGCACAGCACATAAATTACAGGTTACATTAAGAAGACTCATAACCTAAGCAAATTCGTTTTTCTTTCTAAAATTCTACCCATTTTGTAGAATTGTCTCCAAGTAGACAGACTGGAAATCCACAATGGCTTGAATGCATCCAAGATCCAGCTTTCTCTGAGGCAATAGTGAGATGGATTAAAAGATCTTTCAGTACTAAAAATATAGGCCTTGAATTCAGTGCACAAAGTTCACAAACAAAACTGACGTTTCCACAGAAGAAAGTTTGAAGGAGATCTCAAAGAAGTATTGCAAACACCATGCTCCCTTGCTGAAAGCTTCCACTTTGCCTCTTGAATCCAGGATATAAAATTTGGATACAAAAACACTTTACGACAAGAATCTCAAGTTTCTTTACTCATATCACTAGCCTTTGAATCTGAAGTGCCTTTGTCCGTTGGTGTTCACTCTATGTACTGTCGCTCAGCAGCTGTATGTTGAGTCTTCCAGAAGGAGTCTGAATCTGAATTTCTGGAGAAATTTGGGGGAAACTTAATGCAATCAGCTATTAGAATGAAGGTACTCCAAGACAAGTATGACTTTTAAAATGAAAGAATTTATCTACAAAAATTAATATAAAGAACTTAATGTTAGTACCACATGGCTCTGTTGCTTATGCCATCAGTGTCACATGAGAGACTATGAAATTCAGGATGTGCAAGATGAGGAGCTTCACAAGTAAAGAAAGTCAATTGGAGCTGGACCATCTGCTAACCAAAGCCAGAGAGGCAAAATAGATATAATCAGGTAGATCTCCACTTGTGTCCTTCATTGGGTGATTTTTCTTTCTTCTCTGCCTCATCTGAGAACTTCTGTTTTTTTATGTTTATCTTATGAAACCATTCCAGAATGGCCCACGTCAGGCTATTCCAGTTCCTTTCTTCTGTATCTTTCTCCAACTTCTTGTGCCATTTGTATCATTAGAGAGCTTTTTTCAGTGTTATTGGCCTTTGGACTCCTCACCTTGTGGAGTGCTATGTCTAGCTCAGCACTCAGGACTGTGCCATGCAGCAGGTTTGGGATAAAGAAAAGGTTTTTCTATCTGTTCAATTTGAGTGGGATTTTTCTGCAGTCCTGGGTGTATTTTTTTTCATACATAAATAAACTTATGCTTGTTTTCTACTCAATGTGGTGGTATCTTCAACTTCCTGTATTTATATCTTCTTATGTTTCTTGGCAGCAAAATCCACACTATTGCCCTCATGTAAGGAGATGGACTACTCTTGATCTTTCCTGCATTCTTACCTGCAGCTCACTGTACAATGTAGGCTTTTTCTATTAATGAGTCTATGTGCTCTAGTGCTCAAAAATATTTTGTTAGGGTGTGAAGTTTTAGACAAATATGCTTTATGTCTGCAAGGCTCTGTGGCCTGATTGTTTTGTATCTGTTCCATGAACATATAGCATGTTTAAACACAGAAGCTCTGGAGATGAGCTACTTTGTGCTCAACACTCTCTCTTCCCTTTCTTATTTGCACTCAACCTTTACATTTACCAAGGCTACTAGGTGATGAATTCACACAGAGTATACCTTATAAAGCAAGGTAAAGGTTAGACTTAGCTGATCCCACCAGTCTGCCCAAATGCCCTCTATCAGACTTTTCTAACTACACCAGAAGTTTTCCCGTATACAAAGAGTCTTTTCCAAAACCTCAGGATATTGCAATCTACCTGTTAGTGCTAAATTAGGGTGCTTAATGAATTCCAGTGCAAAAATTCTTAGAGTGGTTGTACTAACAGCAAGTTGCATTAAAAGGACTATTTTCCTCTATAGGGATTTCAGTAAAGAGACAATGTTTATTTTTTCAATAGAAAATTGATTGTAACTAAGAGGATACTTGGCTTGAAAGTGGGAAATTATCATATCATATGATTAAATGAAAGCTTACCTTGTTATAAGGTAACTAGACATATCCCAATAGAATTGAGACAATGTTTGATTAAGCCAGATTTTCCTACTTTATATTCAAGGAACAAATTAAAGAATAATTGAGATCCTTTTCAGATCTTTTATAAGCTGAATATATAAAGCTGCAGCTCCAGGTGGCAAAGCAATTAGCTGATGAATAAAATCAACCACACTGTCATTCGTCAGATGTTTAAATTCTATAAGCCAGATAAATTAATGTGTTCCTTAAGCCAAATAAACGGTCACGCTCTTCATGTTACCTCTGAGTTCCCTTGGGAATGGGCCTGGGAACATGTTGATAGAAAACCTAGGAACTATCTCATCAGAAGGGTCATAATTAAGTTGCCTGTTTTTGTGCGTCTAAAATAAACGTTCCCTTTCATTGAAAAGTTGGCTGTAATGATGTGCTATGCTTTATCAAATGAGAGGATAGGAATTTAAATCAAGTGCAATTACATGCCTGCCTCTTACTGGAGGTGGGATCTTGGCCTCAGAGTTGGATGGTGCTAGCGTGGCATAGTCCTTGCTATGGACGGTGATGATGTGGGAATATTTACAGCTCACATTCTTGTTTCTGTGCACACAGTAGGGTTTGGGGATCACACATCACGTGGAGCAAGAAGATCCTTTGCTGTCTTCAGTGTAGTGATGCTGAGCTCCTTCCTTCCCCACACAGGGTCATCCCCTCCTGTAAAGCCATTCCTGGCGCTCTCCCTTTTCTCTGCTGCTTATGGGCTGGGAAAGCTGTGATCTGTCACAGGGTTTCATTTGCTTGAGCTAACACTCAGTTTGGCTTTGTAAATTTGGGGTAATTGAATGAGAGTTATTTAACCTTAAAAGGACTCATTTCTCCATCAGCATTTGAACTGGAACTGTGGTTTCTGACTTCAGCCTTTTTATGTTTGAGTTTATCAAGTAGGATAAAATGCATTTCTTCCTGTACTGATGAGTCTATCTGAAATGGTAATGTGACTGCTTACGGTGTTTGATAGCCAAAGCCAGCCAACAGAGGAATGGCCAGAGCCCAATTTTGAGTTCTTGGTACTTTACAAGAGTTGACTGGCAGTAAGCATCCCTATTTCCACAAACATCTGCTGTCATAAGTGATTTGCAAGTATCTACCTCTTTACACCATTGGTAACAGGAAAGGGATGGATTTCACTACACATGATGTGTCTGCAGACGGAGGAAATGCAAACTCTGAATAATTCCAGTGTTTGTTTGCAGAGAGAAGAGAGATATGATAAATGGCAACATTTTCTTGCAACTTGGAGGCATAATATTTGGATGGATAGGTCTTTGGGATGGAGCTTGCCAGCTGAATCTATGTCTATTAATCCTCTTCAAAAACCTCTTTATCCTTTTTATTTTTTCTGTATTAATAATACTGTGCTAATCTTTTCCTGGTTACCTTGTGTCCTTCATTAAAAACCATTGTGTAAGTTCCTCAGGTGATGAGTCGCACGGATACCATTAAATGTGTGATAGTTGGGTAAAAGCAGTCTTGCACTGCATAATTACACATCTCTAATGAAGTACTACTCTTCATAGTGATAGCTCAGTGATGGTGAGTCTGTCTGTAACTCGGTGACAGAACACTTGAGATCTGGTTGGAGACAAGAACTGATGCTGTGGTGTATTTACCTTCCCCTAGCATTTCATGACCTCAAAGCTGATTTCTGCTTAAGGGGGGAGTACTTATGGCTGTTCCCTAAAGTTAATGCTTATTTTCTTTCTTTTTAAACAAAATTCACATTGGAAATCGTTTTGTCATTATAAAAATTATTTTATTTTTTAACTCCTAGTTAAACCTCTGGTACTCCAAGCAACTAAAAGTAGCACTGAAGTTACTTATTTTGGGAATAGTGAGATGCTGGCAATCAGCACAGAACAGCAAGTGCCAGACATCTCTATGGATGCTTTTCACAGGGATTTTGTAGAGCTTGTCAGTTATGTTGTAATGAAGGTTCATAAGAAGGAAACGGTTTCCTAGAGGAGAGCAGCAAGAAACACTCTGTAATAATGAAAAGTGACTGAGAGATCCTTTACTGGGATAATTAATTTTTATATATGTCATAGTTTTACCTGTACCCTGAAGAGAATGATGGCTCTCACAGCCTTGTTGCAGCAGAGCACTTCTCTTTGAAGTAAAGGAGGCTGCCCACGTGCTTTAGGATCTCCATTTTCCCTGGGCTCTGGAATACTTCAGCTGTTATAGCTGGCATTAATGGTGATGGTAAGGTGAGACCTGAGCATAGGTTGGGTTTGATCTATGTCCCAGAACTTGCATCCCTAAACAGCTGTAAAATAGAGGGAAGTTAAAAACAGTTCAAGGCCACCTGAGAGGAGGTATAGGACAGGAGGCGTTCAGTAGGCCTTGCTATTTGTCCTGCCCCTGTTGTAATTCCTCCAACTAAAAGCATTTCTTTGAAGTTCTGGGCCAAATCTCTCCCTTCTGTTTTTATAAAACAAAACACTGGCTATTACTGGTGTATATTTACTGATGTAAGCAGAAGCCAGTCCTGCCCATGGTGTCAGACTCCACCCATCACTTCCAATAGCAGGTACTGGTACCGATATTCATAATAAGCTGGGAGTAGTGATATGAGATTCTGAATAGCTTTTGAATACACAGATCGGATTTATTTATTTCTTATATCTAGGCTAAACTAAAGACTTTTATTGCAAATCGTAGCAATGTCAGTGTAAGATTTGTAGCAACTACCTCTGTCTATGTTCTCTTTGCAGTGCATGTGCAAGATGTTATTGTCTTCCTTGCAGGTTTATGAGGAATTTTTTTTTGTTAGAAAGCTTAGTTTTACTTGTAGACAAGAGCAGCACAGAATGTGGTCATCATGTCAGTATCAATAATCACTGAGAAGAACAAATCCATGGTTTTAAAATTGTCATAAATGTGAAAACATTTGGCCAAGTGTAAACAATCACCTCTCACAGGACTTACTGAATTCAAGATAAAAGCATAACAAGAGTTATCCTCCCATCGCAGGAGAGCAGTTATAAGGAAAAATATTACTTTGAATTTCTTGTGCACAAAAACAAGTGAGAGGAAAATCCTCCTTTGCCCATCAGGGTTGGGTGCCATTGTGGATCTGCGGGTCTGAGGGAAGAAGGAAAATAGATGATCACTCCATCTTAGTGTGCACTCGTGTTTTACATCTGCTCACTCAGATGAGTGATATCGATTCACAAGAACATTTTCAAGGCGTGCCTAGCTTAAATCTTCTGACTTCTTCCATACATGTTAGTTGAGACAACACTCTTAACGTTTAAGAACCCACTCAAGTACTCTGCTGGATCTGGACTTCATTGCCTTTACAAAAAAAGAATTGAAAGCAGAGAATCCAATTTCTCTACTTAGGGTATTTAGGAGCTGTGAAATGTTTTGTTGCTGCAATAAAACTTGACTTTGCAGGTAAGGTATCCAACTTATGAGCTTGCTGTTCTCGTTTTCTGAAATTTTGTACATCTCCAAGGAAAGAGCAAATGGAAGGTGTTTTTTGTATTTCTCTTCTCTTACCTTCCCTCTCTCTTCCAGCCTCTGGTAATGTTCAGATATCTAGAGGGAAATGTATAAATGTTAGGCTTTCATGCAGTCTGATATGTACATATAACTGAAATCTGCTTTCTACCCCCAAGATAATATCTCATACATCACTGAAGGGTTTTCCCACACTTTGCAAAATTGCATCTTTTAAGCAATATTTTAATGACATTTTGGAGGCCAATTTAAACCCCAAATGAAGGTATGTTTTCTACTTCAAACTCCCTGGAAGTTATCTGCTACTGAAAAGCAGTTTACCAGAAGCTGCAGTGCAGCTGTTACCAATTCAGTATTAAAAAACTGCAAGAAAATGGGGCCCAGTGTTATCATATTAATAATATATTAGCATATATGTGCATATCCTGCAGGATAGAGAGTAATGTACTGTGTGAGTGGAGGCAACGTAAACAGCATTGTCATGGGACAAGCAATTATACAGCTTACAAGTAGCAGAGCAAAGCAGGAACTGCAGGGTAGTCTTCTGTAATGAGAGATGGTGCCGTAAGTGTTTTAAATTCATCCTTGTGTTATGTCCTATTTTTATATGTGCCGTCACTGTTTATACTACTATTAAAAGTGTAGTTTTGTTCCACAGGAACAATGCAGAAAACTGCAGACACGACAGAGTTATGGTGGCTTTTGGAATTCTTTTGAACAAACTGTTGTAATGTTAAAAGATCGTTTCTTCTACTGCTTCAAATGTTCTGCATGTTGTGAGCAAATTATAGTCATGCCTACCAGCTGCTGAACCATGGACTTGGGCCCACTCCTGTTTACCTCCACCGAGGAGATGACCAACTTCGTTGTTCACTTTCTGCCATTATTTTCAGGAAGAACATCAATTTACAGCTAATGGTCAGTTCAGAAAAAAAAATCAACAGCTCCATGTTAATTTCAGCTTAACTTTTCAGCAAACTATTGATCATGGATGAAAATGAGAGACCTAAAGAATAGTTTAAGATTATTTTTAGGCACTCCAAGCAATTCCAATCTTGCTCTCCTTTCTTTGGAGAAAGTAAATAATTTCACTATTGAGACTGAACGAATTGGAATTGACTAGTAATGTCACTCTTAGAGTAGCTTCAGAAACACTGTTTTCTGTTGATCTACGTCACAGCTGTTTCTTGTCAGCAATCTTCAAGCAGAGAAAGGCTGTGGAAGGCCTCATTTCTTTGCTGGGTGTTCTGCTCTGACAGTTAGGATGAGCATCTTCCTTAAGGTGCTACCCCCAAATGAGCATGAAAGTATTTCTGAAGGAAGAGCGTGGTGCCACACTGGAACAGGTTGCCCAAGGAGGCTGTGGATGCCCCATCCCTGGAGGCATTCAGGGCCAGGCTGGATGTGGCTCTGGGCAGCCTGGTCTGCTGGTTGGCGACCCTGCACATAGCAGGGGGTTGGAACTGCACGATCATTGTGGTCCTTTTCAACCAGGCCGTTCTATGATTCTGTGAAGAAGGTAAGCAAAGCACATGGGTGTGTCTTGTAGTATTGTGCTAGCTCCTTTGGATTTGGCTTCTAGGTCATGTTGTATTCACGGCTGCGGAGTATTCTAGAGGCATTGCTTCCCTCAGCTGATATGGCTGGCAGTTGTACTGTGTCTGCTTGTCAGTGGGATTTGCGCATGGAGGATACAGGTGCTCCTTCCTGCATTCAGGTGGAAAGGTTGATGACAGCAATTCCTTGTACCAGGGTGAAGGAAGGGATGCAGCAATTTCTATATATTTTGTGAGCATATTGCACTTGCAAGCAAAATGACTCTTCTCCAGTTCTAAAGCCATTTGCCCACAGCTGGATCATGTAGAGAGAGCAGCTGTGTTGTCCCAGTGAGGTGCATTGCCTACTGGTGGCTGCATACCTCTCTCTGCTCCATCTCTCATTGCATCTCATCAGCAGCGTAAGCCCCTCAGTACCAAGACCATAATTTGACACAGGGAAGGGATGTAGTCACTGTATTATGAGTGTGTGCCATTCCTATATAGCATCCTCCTCATCCTACTCACTAAACTGTATAACAAATAATCTGTGGTGGCAATGGGATTAACACATTTGACCCTTAATGGCTCAGAAGGAATAATTGTGATGTCTCGGGTCAATAATTGTGTGAACTAAGGAGGATTTGCTTGATGCACCATAACGTCTCCTCCAGAGCCATTCATCCTTTTTGAGGGCCTATGAACCATTTGAACTTTTAAGTCTGTGTTCATTATGCTCTGTCCTCTGTGTGCATGTGGTTAAGACCCAGTACATGCTGAAAGTAAACTCTTCACTATGTTGACAGATCCTCTCATTTAGTTCTAAGATACTACTCTTCTGTCTGATGGACAAACATCTCTTTTAAATACACTGAGTTCTATAGGCAATATGAGATGATGCTATAGCAGTAAACTTTGGGATAGCTATTGCTGAGCAGCCCAGGAGGAATTTCTGTTCTCTCTCACTGTACTAAATCTGCCTCCTCCATTTATGCGAACCATTATGCTGGTTTTCCAAAGAAAGGGAGAGGGAATAGAGGAAAGTTAGCTTCTTGGCTTTTGTTTGGGGTTTCTCCAGGAAAGCTTATTTCTATGTGTGTTTATTTCTCTTAGGTCTCTTCCATTCCCCTGTTCTACCCCTCCACGCTGCACGGAAAGGGGCAAATAGCTTTTGAGTTTGAATTTAAGGAAGGCAGGCCTTTCTGATGGAATTAAAAGTGCTCTTTCTCTGAAAAGTAACAGCTGTTTTTTTTTGTTTTGGTTTGGTTTTTTTTTTTTTTACTACCATCTTCTTGCAGATACAGTTTGAGAATAAGAAAGAAAACAGAGCTAAGAAAGAAAATTTAGATTCTGAAAAGGATGCACTGAATTAATGTGAAATTGGCTGTGAGAAACCCAGAGGAGTTACGTGTCAAATTGCAGGAAATGCTTTCGGTCTTAGCACACACTTGAAGAACAAGTATATGCAGCGTATGATTATTTTTTCAGTCATTTTTCTAATGCATTTGGCATTAATGGTTATGATTCCATAATACCTTATATTGTAACCATCACCTTGGTTGATATAAATGTGTACTACGGATTAAATACTTTGCACATCAAGGACCTGATCCTGGAAGTACTTTTCCCGGGCTGGTGTTTACTCATCAACAGCTTTTAACTCCTCAGGCTTCCCTCTCAGAAGGAAAATATTTGCACTCCTGGTAAAGAATCATGCAGCGTTTAGATCTGAATCCTTGCAGGAATTGTGCCCACTGCCTGCAGAATGCAAGAACAGTGGCCAAATGGCAAATGCTGGACACAGAGAGCATCTGCAGGCACTGACATCTGGCATTTCTCAGGGAAACAGCAGCAGGTGGAAAGCAGATCTCTGCCCAACACGATGTCCTCTGATGGTGGTGTCTGAAAAGAGACCTTCTCAAATGATGCAGAATTCTTTTACTTCTGGTAAATGGTAACCTGGGTGCTAACTAATCACCCAGTGCCAGGCTGAGCACCTCACTGTCCAAGAGAACTTTGTATTGGCACTGATATTAGAGTGGAAGAGAAAAGTGGCAGCTTGAAATTTACCACAGTCATTTTTATTTCGTATGGTGTCAAGAAAATACATAATGCTATCTAAAAGGCACGTGAAGTTCCTGGTTTGTGCAAGCGGAGGACTTGGAGTTTCCCTGTAGAACAGTGCTATTTCAGCCCATCCTCTATTTTCCACCAAAACCACACGGGAGCAGTGTGGTCTAGCCTTTGAGAAAGGCACGGCTGCTCTTTCCTCTGATGACTGAACTTATCTGTCAGAGGATGTCTCAGTGTGAGATATAAGAGCACCAAACTGATGACAAGAAAAATATTTCACAGAATATTCATCTTTCACCTTGCAAATACTCCTTTGTGAGAAATCAGCTTGTCAGTAAGGGCTACTCAGGATAGCTGCTATATTGAATGAAATATAGAAGAAAGACTGCATTTTGTGCTGCTACATTCCATGATTAAATATTATGGAGTGGAGGGAAAAAGAAAAAAAAAGAAGAAAAAATCCTATGATTGTGATGCGTCCATTAGCTATAATCATTCACAAATGGAAGACGCCAATATTTCATTTCATATGTCTGACAAGATGAAGTTTCCAAGAAAAAGGAAAAGAACCATACCTTGGGAAAATGCTTCAAGAGCCTTCTGGGTGAGGACATGGGTGCAAACATTTCAGCATTACAGGCTTTGTATGTACTCATCATTTGGAAATCGTTTCAGATTGGGAATCCATGCACACTCTGCGTTGTAACCAGTGACTTTTCTTATCAGCGGTATGCACTATATCACATTTAAAAGGTCAGGTGTGAGCAAAGTATGGAGGAAAAGGGCTTTGAAGTATCTGATACTCCTAGAAAAAGAGAAAGAAAGATTATTGTCGTGTTTGGCACCATGTTTTGGGATCATAAGATGGGAGCACCATACTGCGCTCCAGGGGGAGACTCCCTTGCTAGATGCAGAAGCACAGATTGTTTGCATGGGGCTTGTTGCAGAGAATGAAAGGCCTCTCCTGGCCAGCCAT